>CAWUFW010009568.1:0-600000 GCA_963921515.1 Calotriton arnoldi | reverse complement strand
ACCCACACAAGTGAGGTACCATTTTTATCGAGAGACTTTGGGGAATGTGAGGTGGGTGGAATTTTGTGCATCCACGCAGATTCCAGAACTTTCCGTCACAGAAATATGAGGAAAATTTGTTTTTTTTTTTCAAAGTTTGAGGTTCGCAAGGGATTTTGGGTAACAGAACCTGGTGAGAACCAGACAAGTCATCCCCTGCTGGATTCCCCTGGGTGTCTAGTTTTTAAAAATGTATAGGTTTGCTAGGTTTTCATAGGTGCTGGCAGAGCTAGAGTTCAAAATCTACAGCTAGGCACTTTGCAAAAAAAGGGTCTGTTTTGACAGTAAAAATGTGGTGTCTCCATGTTGCGTTTTGGGCCGTTTCCTGTCGCGGGCACTAGGCCTACCCGCACAAGTGAGGTACTGTTTTTATCAGAAGGCTTTGGGGAATGCGGGGTGGGTGGAATTTTGTGGATCCACGCAGATTCCAGAACTTTCCATCACAGAAATATGAGGAAAATGTGTTTTTTGTGACAAAGTTTGAGGTTTGCAAGGGATTCTGGGTAACAGAACCTGGTGAGAGTCAGACAAGTCACCCCCTGCTGGATTCCCGTGCGTGTCTAGTTTTAAAAAATGTATAGGTTTGCTAGGTTTCCCTAGGTGCCGGAAGAGCTAGGGTTCAAAATCTACAGCTAGGCACTTTGCAAAAATAGGGTCTGTTTTTACTGTAAAAATGTGGTGTGTCCAGATTGCGTTTTGGGCCGTTTCCTGTCACGGGCACAAGGCCTAACCACACAAGGGAGGTACCATTTTGATCGAGAGACTTTGGAGAATGCGGGGTGCGTGGAATTTTGTGGAGCCACGCAGATTCCAGAACTTTCCAACACAGAAATGTGAGGAAAAAGTGTTTTTTTTTTTACAAAGTTTGAGGTTTGCAAGGGATTCTGGGTAACAGAACCTGGATACAGCCACCCCATCCTGGATTGCCCTGCGTGTCTAGTTTTCAAAAATGTACAGGTTTTCTAGGTTTCCCTAGATGCCAGCTGAGCTAGTGTCCAAAAACCACAGCTAGGCACACTGCAAAAAAAGGGTCCGTTTTCACTGGAAAAAAATGATGTGCCCACGTTGCGTTTTGGGCCGTGTCTTGTCACAGGCACTATGCCTAGCCGCACAAGTGAGGTACCATTTTTACCGGGAGACAAGTGTTTTTGCCAATGGACTTTCTATGCATTTATCTCTTCCAAATGTAAGACAGTGTGTAAAAAATAATAAATTTTCAAAAATGCCCTCTAATTCACATGCTGGTATACGTGCCCACATATACGGAGTCGTGCAAATAAACTCTGCTTCTAAACTCTATATTTTGTTCCCATTTCGGAAATACATCGTTTTCCTTGATACCTATTTTTCACTCTTTATATTTTACCATGTAAATTGCTGTATACCCGGTACACAATGAAAAACAATAGCAAGGCGCAGCTCAGTTATTGGCTCTGGGCACTTTGGATTCTTGGTGAACCTACAAGTCCTATATACCCCTGCAACCATAAGGCTCCAGTAGAAATAATGGTATATTGCTTGTAAAAATCTGTCATACTTAGAAGAAGTTACAGGTGAAAATGCAGACACAAATAGCAGTTTTTTCCAACTCATTTTCAATGTTTTAATTTGAACTGTTACTTTCTATAGGAAAACTTTGAAGGATCTTCACAAATGACCCCTTGCTGAATTCAGAATGTTGTCTAATTTTCAGAAATTTATAGCTTTCTGGGATCCATTATTGGTTTTACATCAATTTCTAGCACTAACTGAAAGGAGATTGAAAGCACAAAAAATAGAAAAAATAGGCTATGTCCCACTACAATGCCTAAACTGTGTAGAAAATGTTGGTTTTCTAACAAAAGTCTGCCTGTTCCTGAAAGCTGGGAAAATGGTGATTTTATCACCGCAAACGCTTTATTGATACCATTTGCAGGGGGAAAAACAGACGCTTTCTTCTTCAGCACTTTTTTCCAATTTTTCACCAAAAACCCAAACTTTAGCTGTATTTTGGCTAATTTCTGGGTCCCCTCCAGGGAAATCCACAAACCCTGGGTACCTTTAGATTTTTCAGGATGTTGGAAGAATAGGACGCAAATTTGACGTGGATACCTTATGTGGACAAAAAGTTATAGTGGCCTAAGCGTGAACTACCCCAAATAGCCAAAAAAGGGCTCAGCACTGGGGGGAAAAGGGCCAGCAGTTAACCCCTTCTGTGCTCATGACGGAATGGTTCCGTCATGAGCATAAGTGCCAGTGTGCTCATGACGGAACCATTCCGTCATGAGCACACATAAAAAAAATCACAGCAGAGGGATTCTCCATTTTTTTTTTTTTGCTTTGGGAGGTGGGGAAGAGCTTCCCCAACCTCCCAAAGCATACTGGCTGTTTTCATTGTAATGACGATCGCGCGCATGGCGCGCTGTCGTCATTACAATGAAAACAAAACTGAAACTTAGTTTCAGTTTTACAGTTTCAGTGCTTGTGGGGCTATCTCAGCCCCCGAGCACCGAAAAACATGGGAGAGATATCGTTGGAAAGGGGAGAATCTCCCCTTTCCAATGGTACCCTTCCGTAGTAGATCCCTGCTTGAGGAACGCCCCAGGAGGGCAATCCCCAAGCAGGGATCCACCCACTAGCCACCAGGGAGGGGGGAGCGGCCCCTTGGGCAAGGGCCTTTGCTCCCCCATATAAAATTATGCCAGACAGCCTTTCTGCCCCTGCTGGGGGGCAGATGGGGGCCGTAGCCCCCAATCTGCCCCCCCGGGGGGCAGAAATCACCCTAGGCGTCAGGGATTTTTTTTATATGCCAGGGGCGGGGGCTGCCCAGAATGGGCATGCCAATGCCCCCACCCTATCCCCCTAAAGAAGGCACAAGACTTTCTGCCCCCCCCCCAGGAGGCAGATGGGGCAATAGCCCCTGATCTGCCCCCGGGGGGGCAGAAAGCCCACTAGGCCCCAGGGATTTTTTTATTTTATATATATGTTGGGGTGGGGGCTGCCCAGAATGCGCCTGCCAATGCCCCCACCCAAATGGTACAGTCTTTTTGCCTCCCCTGGGAGGCACATGGGGCAATATCCCTGTTAGATTTGGGGGTCTCTAGTTGGCAGAGGTAGGTACCTTTGACCAAATAGGGACCCTTGCGTCTAGTCAGGATGAGGGGGTACACTCCTAAAATAACCCCAGCTCACCCCCTTGGTAGCTTGGCACGAGCAGACAGGCTTATCTCAGAGGCAGTGTGTAAAGCATTTGTGAACACATACAGTAATCAAGTGACAACACTACAGATGGACACCACACAGGTTGTATATTAAAAATAAGTATCTTTTATATAGATTTAACACAAGACCACAAACGACAAAAATCCACAATACTGTACTTCAAGAATGGTAGAATTAGCTCAGTTCTCTTAAGATGTAAAATGCGACACTTTGAGTTCAATGTACCTTTGGATGCGTAACGCTATACAACGAAAGCGTTGCAGGGAAGGTGATGCGTCGGTTCCTTACACGCAAGAACGGTGATGCGTCGGGTCCCTACTGATGCGTAGGGGATGCGTCGGTTCTTCTCTGCGAGGGGAGGTGATGTGTCGGTTTCTTACTGCGCTTTCGTGGCGATGCGACCAGCAACGCCGTGATGCGATGAAGTTCCGGTGCAATGAACAAAGATGGCGTCTTCTTCTTGTTGCGACACGATGCGTGCACGCCCGACGGCCATGCAGCGACTCAACGATTCTTCTGAGCCGGGACAGGCCCTGCGACACGCTTCCCGGTGATGCGGCCGCGTCTGATGCGACGTCGATCCTCTTCTCCGGCGATGCGAGGCACTTCGGCAACGATGCAACAGCGGCGGCGACACTCTTCTCCGTTGATGCGGCGGCGTCTGATGCGACGTCGATCATTTTCTTCGGCGATGCGAGGTGCTTCGGCTGCGGCGGCGACGCTTCTCCTTCGTGAGTCGCGCTTCCAGCTCCTTGCGACACGCAGTCCCTCAGAAAGTCCAGCACAGCAGCAGGCACTTTCCAGAAAGACTCTTGGGGAGCTGGTTGTTGAAGTCTGTTGTCCCTGAGACTTCAGTAGGAGGCAAGATCTTCTCTCAAGCCCTTGGAGATCTTTTACAAGTTGATGAAAGTACACACAAAGTTCCTTTCTCCTTTCTTTGGCAGTCAGGCAACCACTGCAGGCCAATCCCCCCAAACAGCACTCAGCTTAGGGATAGTCTCCTCCTCAGTTTCTCTGGTTCCTCTCCTCAGCAAAGGTTCTTCTTGTTTCCCAAAGTGATCTAAAGTTCTGGGGTTTGGGTCCCCTCTTTTATACAACAAAATCCTTTGTCTCTGAAGGCAGAGAGGCCTTTGCCTAGTCCAAACCAGTTCTGGTCAGTCCTGGAGCACTTTGTTGACAAGACTCCTTCTTTCCTTTCACAGTGTAGGCCAGGGACATCAGACACACCACAGGAGGTGGAGCCAGCATTGTGGAGGGAAGGCACAGCCCTATTCAGGTCCCAGGTGCAACTCCTCCCACCCATCTACATGCAGATCTCTATTCAGCCCTGTGCTGACTCACCCTACCTCCTGGAATCCCCCAGCCCCTGTCACTCACAAACCAGTCAAGGAATACACAACCTAGCAGAGGCAGGCTTTGATAGTTAGGCAAGAAAATACCTACTTTCTAAAAGTGGTATTTTCAAACACAGAATGTTAAAACCAACTTCACTAAAATATGTATTTTATCATTCTGAGTTCAGGCATACTAAATTCGTTTTTCTACCATGTTCCCTGGGTCAGTTAGGATTATAAAATGCAATAATCAAACTGCCCATTCTGGCCTATGGGGAACAGGTAACCTTGCAATAGTGAAAAACGAAAATGGCTGTAATTCACTATTAGGACATGCCACACACACCAGGGCATGTCCTACCTTATACTTACAATGCACCCTGCCCTTGGGCCTACCATAGGGGTGACTAATATGCAGAAAAGGGAAGGTTTAGGGACTGGCAAGTGGGTGCACTTGCCCAGTCAACATGGCAGTACCAGACTGCACACAGGCTCTGCAATGGCAGGCCTGAGACACACTTTTACAGGCTGCTTCTGTTGGGTGGCACAACCAGTGCTGCAAGCCCACCAGCAGCATTGGATTTACAAGCCCTGGGCACACTCAGTGCACTGTACTAGGGTCTGACAAGTAAACCAATCCAGCCAAACATGGAGTCACTAATCCATACATCAATTTATAACAGAGAGCATATGCACTTTAGCACTGATCAGCAGTGGTAAAGTGCCCAGAGTCATAAAACCAACAAAAACAGGTCAGAAAAAGTACAGGAGGAAGTCAAAAAGTTCAGGGATGACCCTGCAAAAAGGGCCAAGTCCAACAATCCCCTTATCTGCCCCCCCGGGGGGGCAGAAAGCCCACTAGGCACCAGGGATTTTTTTTCCAACATTTGAGGTGGGGGCTGCCCAGAATGGCATGCCAATGCCCCATCCCCCCAAAAAAATGCCACAGTCTTTCCGCCCCCCCAGGAGGCAGATGGGGGCAGTAGCCCCTGATCTGCCTCCCCGGGGGGGTCATAAAGCCCACAAGGCAACAGGGATTTTTTTTTATGTACGTAGGGGTGAGGGCTGCCCAGAATGGGTATGCCAATGCCCCCACCCCCCCAAAAATTGCCACAGTCTTTCTGCACCCCCCGGGAGGCAGATAGGGGCAAAAGCCCCTTATCTGCCTCCCGGGGGGGCAGAAAGACCAATAGGCATCAGGGAATATATTTTCTTTTAATTCAGGGGTGTGGGCTGCCCAGAATGGGGATGCCAATGCCCCCACCATGCCCCAAAAAATTCCACAGTGTTTCTGCCCCCCCAGGAGACAGAATGGGGCAGTAGCCCCTGATCTGCCCCCCCCAGGGGGCGTCAGAGAGCACACTTGGTGCCAGCGATTCTGCTGGCTTTTTTTATGCATGGGGGTGGGGGCTGCCCAGAATGGGCATACCAATGCCCCTACCACCAAACTAATAGCCACTGTCTTTCTGCCCCCCTTGGGGGCATATCGGGGAACATAGGCATCATTTTAATCGGGACACTAAGGAGAACGCTGTGGGGTAGTACATTTGTGCCGGCACAGTGATTCCACTCAAAAATATGTGGAAAATGTGGTTTTTTCAGCTAAATTTGAGGTGTGCAAGGGATTCTGGGTAGGGACACTTTGGGGGATCCACGCAAGCCATACCTCATTGGACTCCCCAGGGTGTCTAGTTTTCAGAAATGTGTGGGTTTGGTAGGTTTCCCTAGATGGCGGCGAGCCCGGGGCCAGAAAACCAGGTGCCCCCCCCAAAACCAGGTAGTTTTGTTATAGGTAATTTTGAAGTCTCCACAGCACGATTTGTGCCGTTTCCTGTTGCAGCCACTATGCCTACCCACACAAGTGAGGTACCATTTTTATCGGGAGACCTGGGGGAATGCTGGGTGGTAGGAAATTTGTGTCAGCCCAGTGATCCTACAACTTTCCCACATCGAAATGTGAGAAAAAATTAATTTTTTCAGCTAAATTTGAGGTTTGCAGCGGATTCTGGGTAGGAAAATGTTGGGGGACCCATGCAAGCCATACCTCGATGGACTCCCCCGGGTGTCTAGTTTTCAGAAATGTGTGGGTTTGGTAGGTTTCCCAAGATGGCCACCGAGCCCGGGGCCAAAAACCCAGGTGACCCCCCTTGCAAAACCAGGTTGTTTTGTGATAGGTCATTTTGATGTCTCCTCACTACATTTTGGGCCCTTGCCTGTCACGGGTACTTGACCCACCCACACGAGTGAGGTACCATTTTTCTCGGAAGACTTTGGGGAATGGGGGGTGGGTGGAATTTTGTGGATCCACACAGATTCCAGAACAGAAATGTGAGGAAAATGTGTTTTTTTGGACAAATCTTGAGGTTTGCAAGGGATTCTGGGTAACAGAACCTGGTGAGAGCCAGACAAGTCACCCTATTTTGGATTCCCCTTGGTGTCTAGTTTCCAAAAATGTATAGGTTTGCTAGGTTTCCCTAGGTGTCGGCAGAGCTAGGGCTCAAAATCTACAGCTAGGCACTTTGCAAAAAAAGGGTCCGTTTTCACTGTGAAAATGTGGTGTGTCCACGTTGCGTTTTGGGCTGTTTCCTGTCGCGGGCACTAGGCCTACCCACACAAGTGAGGTACCATTTTTCTTGGAAGACTTTGGGAAATGCGGGGTGGGTGGAATTTTGTGGATCCACGCAGATTCCAGAACTTTCCACCACAGAAATGTGAGGAAAATTTGGTTTTTTGTACACATTTTGAGGTTTGCAAGGGATTCTGGGTAACAGAACCTGATGAGAGCCAGACAAGTCACTGCATCCTGGATTCTCCTCGGTGTCTTCGTATTCAAAAATGTATAGGTTTGCTAGGTTTCCCTAGGTCCTGGCAGAGCTAGGGTTCAAAATCTACAGTTAATCACTTAGGGAAAAAAGGGTCAGTTTTCACTGTGAAAATGTGGTGTGTCCACGTTGCGTTTTGGGCCGTTTCCTGTCGGGGGCACTAGGCCTACCCACACGAGTGAGGTACCATTTTTCTCGGAAGACTTTGGGGAATGCGGGGTGGGTGGAATTTTGTGGATCCACGCAGATTCCAGAACTTTCCATCACAGAAATGTGAGGAAAATGTGGTTTTTTTTTTACAAATTTTGAGGTTGCAAGGGATTCTGGGTAACAGAACCTGGTGAGAGCCAGACAAGTCACCCCATCCTAGATTCCCCTGGGTGTCTAGTTTTCAAAAATGTATAGGTTTGCTAGGATTCCCTAGGTGCCGGCAGAGCTAGGGTTCAAAATCTACAGCTAGGCACTTTGCAAAAAAAGGGTTTGTTTTCACTGTGAAAATGTGGTGTGTCCACGTTGTGTTTTGGGCCGTTCCCTGTCGCGGGCACTAGGCCTACCCACACAAGTGAGGTACCATTTTTCTCTGAAGACTTTGGGGAATGCGGGGTGGATGGAATTTTGTGGATCCACGTAGATTCCAGAACTTTCCACCATGAAATATGAGGAAAATGTTTTTTTGGACAAATTTTGAGGTTTGCAAGGGATTTTGGGTAACAGAACCTGGTGAGAGCCAGACAAATCACCCCAGCCTGGATTCCCCTGCGTGTCTAGTTTTAAAAAATGTATAGGTTTCCCTAGGTGCCGGCAGAGCTAGGGTTCAAAATCTACAGCTAGGCACTTTGCAAAAAAACGGTCCGTTTTCACTGTGAAAATGTGGTGTGTCCATGTTGCGTTTTGGGCCGTTTCCTGTTGCGGGCACTAGGCCTACCCACACAAGTGAGGTACCATTTTTCTCAGAAGACTTTGGGAAATGCGGGGTGGGTGGAATTTTGTGGATCCACGCAGATTCCAGATCTTTCCACCACAGAAATGTGAGTAAAATGTGTTTTTTTAACACATTTTGAGGTTTGCAAGGGATTCTGGGTAATAGAACCTGGTGAGAGCCAGACAAGTCACCCCATCCTGGATTCCCCTGGGTGTCTAGTTTTCAAAAATGTATAGGTTTGCTAGGTTTCCCTAGGTGCCGGCAGAGCTCATGTTCAAAATCTACATCTTGGCACTTTGCAAAAAAAGGGTCCTTTTTCACTGTGAAAATGTGGTGTGTCCACGTTGCGGTTTGGGCCGTTTCCTGTCACGGGCACTACACCTACCCACACAAGTGAGGTACTGTTTTTATCGGGAGACTTAGGGGAATACAAAATTGTAGAGCAACTGTTATTACCTATTGACTTTCAATGCATTTCTGCCTTCCAAATGTAAGACAATGTGTAAAAAAGAAGTCACTTTGAAAAATGACCTATAATTCACATGCTGGTATGGGTACCCACAATTTCGGAGATGTGCAAATAGCTACTGTTTATAAACTCTATATTTTGTTCCCATTTCAGAAATACATAGGTGACTTTCATACCGATTTTTCCCTGTTTATATTTTCCCAAATGAATTGCTATATACCCGGTACACAATAAAAAACCATTGCAAGACGCTGCTCGGTTATTGGCTCTGGGTTCCTCGGGTTCTTGGTGAACCTACAAGTCCTATATATCCCCACAACCAGAAGAGTGTAGCAGATGTAACGATATATTGCTTTTAAACATCTGTCATACTTAGTAGAAGTTACAGGTGAAACGTTGGCACTAATGGCTGTTTTTTTAACTCATTTTCAATTTTTTCTATTTTCAACTGTTAGTTTCTATATGAAAACCTTGAAGGATCTACACAAATGACCGCTTGCTGAATTCAGAATTTTGTCTAGTTTTCAGAAATGTATAGCTTTCCAGGATCCATCATTGCTTTCATACCCATTTTTACCATTAACTGGAAGGAGGTTGAAAGAACAAAAATAGCAAAAATAGGCTATGTCCCAGAAAAATGCCAAAACTGTGTAAAAAATTTTGGTTTTCTGACAAAAGTCTGCTTGTCCCTGAAAGCTAGGTAGATGGGGGCATATCAACAACGATTAGAGATAAACATCGCTAAGTGCGTTTAGCGATGTTTATCCTATTGCTGGATTTCATCGCCGTGATAGCGCTGTATCAACAACGCTTTTCACAACGGCGATAAGAAATCCAGCGATAGCGGGGGAAATCGCCGTTTTGCAGGGAACATCGCTGGTTTTCCAGCGATGTTCCCTGCAAAACGGCGATATCTTGCTGATACGACCCTGTGGTCGTATCAGCATAATCCACCCCTATGTCAAACATAGGTAAGTCAGGATTTTAGCAGACTTTAGATTTTGGCGAAAACGGCCGTTTTCGCCAAAATCTAACGTATGCTAAAATCCTGTGGGCTGCCTTGTAAATATCGCGATGTGAACATCAGCGATATTTGCAAGGTAGACCATCCGGAGTACGCTCAGTGACGCCCACTTTGCATCTCATTAGAGATGCAAAGGGAGGCGTTGGGAAAAAGGGTGCTAACATGCGATTATGCATGTTTGCACCCTCTTGTTAATAGGGCGATAGTTTTATCTCCGCTTTTTTGGCTTTAAAAGCCAAAAAAGCGGAGCTAAAGCCCTTGTAGATATGCCCCTTGGTGATTTCAGCACCACAACCCCGTTGCTGATACCATTTGCAGGGGAAAAAACAGACGCTTTCATCTGTAGCCCTTTTTTCCCATTTTTCCCCCAAAAAAACAAAATGTAGCTGTATTTTGGCTAATTTCTGGGTTCCCTCCAGGGAATCAACAAACCTTGGGTTCCTTTACAATCCCCATGATGTTGGAAGAAAAGGACGCAAATTTGGCGTGGATACCTTATGTGGTCAAAAAGTTACAGGGGCCTAAGCGCGAACTACCCCAAACAGCCAAAAAAAGGCTTAGCACAGGGGGGGAAATGGCCTAGCAGCGAAGGGGTTAAGGGGTTAATCCCTTTTTTGAATGTGAATATATGTCTGCAGGTGCATGCTGAGCCAGGGGTCTGTTTTCTTTGCAAGCTGCCTGGGTGTCAGTGAGCTTTCTATCTATCAGTCCTATCTATTAAGATGTAGCAATGTTTTCCTCTCTCCCTGCACTGGTGCACTTTAGGCAGCCATGTGCCAATGCACACACCCTTGCAGCGTACTGCAAGGCAGTGTGCATTCTGTAAGGAACAATTTTTGCAGTAAAGGGACCCTTTCAGTTTAAATCCATTCTTTAATCATTTGCCTGGTTTGTATGCATAATGTACAAAATTAAAACATTTCTCCTTGTTGCACCTGCCTCCAGGAAGTGTAAGATTCTGGCTCAAATCTCTGTTTTAGAATGTTTGTAGATAAGGATTTTCATCAAAACTCATGGGTGGTTGCAAGAGAACAGCCATGTAGCACCCATAGAAAGGCCCCTTGAAGCAAAGTAAGGCATAGCAGAGCATGGCGCACATTTGTGTTACCTTGGCAAACTATTAAACACAAATCGTGATTGCGTTGGATACTAAATACCAGCAAACCCTTTGCCTCGGGCTTGCATTTCAAAAGTAACGCGAACCAGCCGCAAATCGGGGCTGAGATGAGGGCCTGACAAACTACAAAGCGTTAACTTTTCTAATAGAAGATGAAACAGGCGTGTTCCAATTTGTCCAAGAAAGTACATTTTCGGCTTTCTTTCATCAGGTCGTCCCCTTGCAGTCCCAAGAGGTTTCATTATTCATCGCATAACACCCGTAACCACTGATCGTGATGGGGAAAGGCATGCTGTTGGTGACGTCCGGCCATCCATCTCTGTTCATTATGCAGGCTTTTTATTCGAGTTTGCTTGCTTATTTGTGTTTTCAGGATTTCCCCCGGCAGCCCTCTGCCCCTTTTACCCCCTTTCGGCTCCTCATTTTCGTATCCGAACACCGCGTCATCTGATTACCTGCCATCGCAACGCGCAATAAATACTGCACACAAGTGCTGGAGGAAGGAGGGGGCCGGGGAGGGGGTGTTGGAAGAAACATAGACAGACGTAGTGAGACAGCTTTGAATCACTGCATGAACAGGGGTCTCGTGTGCACGCGAGAGAAGCGAGGCGATTGTCTTTGCAACCAATTTGCAGATTCCCTAGGGTCCAACTTGCAGCATTTTGTAGAAACATTATATAACCTCAATGCAACTTTTAGAGGTAATATGGAGCTTGTTATCTGTTGTACGCGGTCTACAGAGGCCTGGGAAGTGCAGTAAAACACAGAGCGGCGCCTTCTTTTATGTTGATTATACCAGACCCAGTACATGTTTTTCTGGGCCAAATTAGTTCTAAGTTGTACCTCATGGGATGCGTCGATGCTAACGAACGCAAGCATGACTCTTTGTAAAGGAGAACAGTAGGCACAGTACAATAAGCAGGTAAACACCCGCTAGAGAGCCTAATTAGATCCAAGAACCACTTCTAGGCACTATCAAAAATGACCATACGGAAGGCATCTGGAGAAGGCACTGGCTGCAGAAGCAGGTTCTGGTTTTTATTAGCGTTTAGGGCCACAGAGGATGGGTCTACATTGGTCTTCAATATAAAACATATGAGAGGTAGAAGAAATGTGCCACCGGAACACAAATGACGCAACGCCCACGCCTTAATTTCCACCAATACTACGATTTAAAAGCAATAGGCAATGCGTGACTTTTCCAGCTGTGAGTTAATCTGTCCCCTCTCGACTCATTTCTCGTCTTGCATAAAACGTTCTAACTATGGCATTATTAGAGATTGGAGTAAGGAAACAGTATTGATTGGTAAATTGCCCGCCATCTTGACCGTTCAGTTCATTTGCCATTGACTTTGCTTAGGCTTGGTGAATGACAGCGGTCATCTACTGCAACCATCTTCAGTTTCCTTACTTTAAATCCACTTACAGGCGCATGTCTTAAACATCCATGTTATGAGAAATAGCTTTTTATTTAGAAAGGTGGTTCAGAAATGTCCAAAATATGCCTAAATGACCTGAATAGAAAATATTTTTGTAGAATTGTGGCCGCCCCAAGTTCATTCACATTCACATTCAATTGGATGAATGTGGGTTGGGCCTAAATGTCCTGCTGCGTCCTCTCGCAATGTGTCTCAGTAGGTTTTTTAATTCAATCCTCAGCACACATGACTGTCATTGACAATCATAAGTATGAGATGAGTGAAAAATATGCCATGAGACACAAAGCAAAGGCTCTGCGGTCTGGAGGGGTTCACCAATTGTACCCCTCTCTTCTGAGAGCGACCATTGTCAGCTTTGTGGGCTTGGAAAAGCTGACACTGTTGGCAGAGCAGACACTGGCTGCAGTGGAAAGAAGAGGTATTTTTACCTTTTGCCTTCAGTGCCTGCCACCATTCTGTTTAAAAATGTCTGACTGTTCTTTCAATCAGGTCCTCTGTGCCATCCATACCATGTGCACATGGCAGAGGTATATTTGCTCTGTATGTGAGCCAGAGTGCTAATGGAGTACGCATGTGGTGTTTTACCATGTGCAAGCAGAGATCCATTTTGCATCCTGTGTGTATTGCTGAAAAGATGGCGGTGAAGCTGAGTCTGCCAGGGGAAACAACCTTTAGAACGCATGCATTACATCGCATGCCATTAGATCGAGGTTATTACAACGCAAGTCGTTACAACGACATGTAATGCATGCGTGATATCGTCATACATCCGTCTGCCAGACACCAGTGGCTGGAGTCGTGAAGACTCCTTGAGTGCCAGTCTGCAGTCACATTAAGGGGCCTGATAGATACTTCGCTTGGGCAGAGACTTGCCTTTGAAGGCTGGCAAAGCAGTTTGTTCCTCTGCCATCCCTGCCAAAAATGCGAGTGCAAAAGGTTTTCTTGAAGGAAAATTAGGCCTTATAAAGGCTGTAGCTTATTTATTTAGCTGCTTCTTGAAGGGGTCACCAAAAAGTAGCCCATGGGCCTGTGTTATGGATTCCTTTCTTGCCAGACCTCCCAACTTTGAGTCTATTTTCAGTAAAAGACTCTTCCGGCTCTATGACATTGCTGCATTCACATTACCTAATAGGTATATTACTTTTTGAGCCGAATTTGGCAATGTAATAGGACCTATATCTGAACCTTCTAGCCTTCCTTCGTTGGCCATTTTTGATATTCTCGTACGGGGTCCTGTTATAGCTAGGAGTCTGTCTTGGCAGTTTGACCAAGCTCGATCGACCACTTTTTTCACGACTTTTCCAATTTTTGAGAAAGTTTGGGATCAATAGATTGAATTGCCACAATATTATTTGGCAATAATGGATGAAGGCGTTCAGTTCGCAACCTGTTGCGAGTTTGCTTGTTCAATGGTTTCCTCAGTCTGGTTGTGATATAATGAGATGCATGGTAGTTGCCACCAATTCTGTAGAATCTGAAGGGTGTCTAAAGGTGCTCTCAAACTCAGATTTGCCCATGAAGTCAAACACTGAGAGATTGGATTTCCCAAGAGAATCATTTAAATATTCAGAGAGAAGACTTACACTTTGTCTCCGAAAGTCCTAAACCAGAAGGAATCACCGGGATCATTATTATTATTGTCATTGGTGTCTCAAAATATGCATCCATGTTGTCATCAGTATTTGTTGCTGAACCACGCGAATAGGGAGTCGTATGCTTTTTTGGAATCCAAGAACTCTTGACTCGTAATTCAAATCCTCAGACAGCAAGACGCAAGTTTCTTATAGTTACGAAAAACCTCCAGAAAGCAGGAATGCAATATGCACTGCTATACTCTGCAAAACTGCGCATAACGGAGAAGACCAGCCAACACGTGCTTACTAGCCCCAAGCAAGCTGCTAACTACCTTGACATGACTTTTTCAGAATCCTCCAGCTCTTGGGAATGACGACATTGCTCAACATATGGCTGGCCTCAGTGATGATGACTGAAATTTATGAACTTACCCACTTTGTACCCTGGGACAGCAAGTCTTTAGCACCTTTGTTGTCATCATCATCATCATCATCATCCATCATCATCCATCATCATCATGGGATCATCATCATCGTCATCATCATCATCATCGTCATCATCCTCACTGTCATCATCATCTTTATTCGGCTAATATTGACCACGAAATCTTCAATAAGATTATTAAAAAAATCACAATTAAGCTAAAATATTGCCTTTCTTAATCTACCCACGAGCTTGAGCCTCCCTAGCTATTTTGGTAATATCACTGGTCCTCTGGGTCTCGCTGCTATTTTTGTGTACAGGCTATGATCCATAGAATCAGTCATAGCCACCAGGTAGACTCTTACTCATATTAAATATATTTTAAGGGTGTATTTGCTTACTTAACTCAATGCATATTGGTCCTAAATCAACTCTATAATCCTGTTATGCTAGGCCACATAATCACTTCGAGCAAAATTCTCCCCTGCACACCGGCCACCCACGAAGGACTCCCAGATTAATATTATATATACCATCTTTGAATGTGCTCTAAGCTTCATTTGTTAATGTCTTTTACTTTGTGGTTCTTACATTCATTATGTATAGGGGAAGTGGTATTATTTGCTGTTTCTGACACAGGGGTTATGACGGAGTGGATGGGCGTAACTTCGCAGTTATGGCAGAGATGTCTGTATGGTAAAGTATAGAGAAAAATAAAAAGCAATATTAACCTCAAAAATAAATATTAAAAATATGTTAATGCTAAATAGTAATGCTAATTCAATTTATCTATTTACTTTAAATGTAGAATAAAATAAAAATGCTACAGCACTACTAAATAATTTGTTAATTAATATCAATATGTTAAATTAAATTAATATTATTTCCCTAAAGTTTAAATTAAAAAGCAAATTCCAGCCTAAAGAAAAAAAAAGTTTAATATGCATGAATAAATAACTAAAATTAATGTATAGAATAATTTAACATTAATGTAATTATTTCAAAATACCAATAGTAGTTACAGTATTTTTTTAAATTCAAAATGTTATTCAAATATTTTATAAATAAATAATACATATCTACTACTTTTACATATTTTTAATAATAATTTGTATTTAGTTATATTTTTAATTATTTTAAATAATAAAATTTAATTTAACATTATATAATATGGGGTTGTATTTTCAATCCTCACTCCATTATTTCCGATGGTAGGGTGTTGCAGTGCCAGCGTTTGGCCTTGTGTAGCCCCAGACTTACTACTGTTTTTTTGTAGTAACTTGCACTTTGGTGTTTATGAATACAGAAAAGAAGTAAACTTACTGAATAGTGTAAACTTACTGTAGGAGCCCGCCTCTCTGTACAGTGTATTAAAATGAAGTACACTATGTATAGAGTGTGAGAGATCCCCGTAGGAAGATAGAGGCATTAAGTAGACAATACTAACTATCTTTTTGTGGTAGAGTGGGACAGAAGTTAGGCTTATCAGAGGACAGTGTTAAGTATTTGTTATACTCACTGAGAAAAAAAATGAGACACACTCTCAAGAATAAATCCGAGTCCAATTTTGTATAAAAATACCAAGATTCATTATATATGTTTTGAGAAGCAAGACTTGAAATCGGATATATACCTTATATGGTTTGGCTATTCAAATACTTTGTGTACTTGTGTTGATCAAAATATATGCAGTGCAGTTCAAAGTATGCAGGACTTTCAGCATCTAGGCACTCGGCGGTCGATATAGTCAAATATTTACAATTGTGGTCGGCAGAGAGAGCACTCGAAGTGAATAGTCATAATGGAGTTCAGTTGGCCGCCTATACAGGTACCGTAGCGGTCGCCCGCAGCAGGTCATTGGAAGCCAATGAATTAGGAACACCGCCAACCCAGCGGTCGCGGTTGCTGGAAGATGGTGTTGATTCTTAGTAGCGGAGGACCGCCAGCTCAGTTACCATTGCGGTCAAAGAAAGGAGTGTTCCGCCAAGGAGTTTCGGATAGCCACGGTCCCTTGGAAGGTCAGAGGCCATCTTCGCTGGAGGGACATAGGTCTTTAGGGGTCTGGGACTTGGGCACAGCAGCCACTCGGGTGGTACCTGGATCAGGAGTACTGGAGGTCGTGGGTGCTGGTTTCGGGGGACACCGGCAGCGTCAGGCCACATGTGTGATGCAGGGCAGACCGCCGCAGAGAAGGCGATCGTGCCAACTTTGCTGCTTTACACCGTCGATGTCACTGGCAAGAGGGTACGGGCTCTCAGGAACGGGGCTGTTTCCAGTATTGGTCATTGTGCTGAGAGGATCCCTCAAGTGAGGGAGACGTGCAGAGATCGGTACCACTGCGCTGGGGAAACAGCAGGTCTGGGAAGCTGCAATGTTTCTTTCAGTGGTGAGTCACGTCGACATGGAGTGTGCCGGTCCTCTACCACGCAAAACCAAAGGGGATGATGGACGGAGTGTTGAATATTGCAAGCACTCACCTCCAGTCAACTGATCTGGGTTTAATCCATCATCATTCTTTAGCTCACTCCGCCACCCCAGTTCAGACATGGCCATATGCAAATCAGTCTGACCCTGTGCCTCATGGGAACAGTCCAGCCCAAACAACCAAGCCATGTCTTCCCTGGACCGGAAACAAGCATCCTGGGACCGGTTTCGGGCTCACAGCCCTCATCAGCCAGGCTATCTTGAATCCAGTGGCAAAGTGAGCAAGGGACCCACGTCTGGGCATACCCTGCCAACTTAGAGTGAACAATGCAAAACCAAAGGGGATGATGGACGGAGTGTTGAACATTGCAAGCACTCACCCCCAGTCAACTGATCTGGGTTTAATCCATCATCATTCTTTAGCTCACTCCGCCACCCCAGTTCAGACATGGCCATATGCAAATCAGTCTGACCCTGTGCCTCATGGGAACAGTCCAGCCCGAACTGCCAAGCCATGTCTTCCCTGGACCGGAAACAAGCATCCTGGGACCGGTTTCGGGCTCACAGCCCTCATCAGCCAGGCTATCTTGAATCCAGTGGCAAAGTGAGCAAGGGACCCACGTCTGGGCATACCCTGCCAACTTAGGGCGAACAATGCAAAACCAAAGGGGATGATGGACGGAGTGTTGAACATTGCAAGCACTCACCCCAGTCAACTGATCTGGGTTTAATCCATCATCATTCTTTAGCTCACTCCGCCACCCAAGTTCAGACATGGCCATATGCAAATCAGTCTGACTCTGTGCCTCATGGGAACAGTCCAGCCTGAACTGCCAAGCCATGTCTTCCCTGGACCGGAAACAAGCATCCTGGGACCGGTTTTGGGCTCACAGCCCTCATCAGCCAGGCTATCTTGAATCCAGTGGCACAGTGAGCAAGGGACCCACGTCTGGGCATACCCTGCCAACTTGGGGTGAACAATGCAAAACCAAAGGGGATGATGGACGGAGTGTTGAACATTGCAAGCACTCACCCCCAGTCAACTGATCTGGGTTTAATCCATCATCATTCTTTAGCTCACTCCGCCACCCCAGTTCAGACATGGCCATATGCAAATCAGTCTGACCCTGTGCCTCATAGGAACAGTCCAGCCCGAACTGCCAATCCATGTCTTCCCTGGACCGGAAACGAGCATCCTGAGACCGATTTGGGGCTCACAGCCCTCATCAGCCAGGCTATCTTGAATCCAGTGGCAAAGTGAGCAAGGGACCCACGTCTGGGCATACCCTGCCAACTTAGGGCGAACAATGCAAAACCAAAGGGGATGATGGACGGAGTGTTGAACATTGCAAGCACTCACCCCCAGTCAACTGATCTGGGTTTAATCCATCATCATTCTTTAGCTCACTCCGCCACCCCCAGTTCAGACATGGCCATATGCAAATCAGTCTGACCCTGTGCCTCATGGGAACAGTCCAGCCCGAACTGCCAAGCCATGTCTTCCCTGGACCGGAAACGAGCATCCTGGGACCGGTTTCAGGCTCACAGCCCTCATCAGCCAGGCTATCTTGAATCCAGTGGCAAAGTGAGCAAGGGACCCACGTCTGGGCATACCCTGCCAACTTAGGGCAAACAATGCAAAACCAAAGGGAATGATGGACGGAGTGTTGAACATTGCAAGCACTCACCCCAGTCAACTGATCTGGGTTTAATCCATCATCATTCTTTAGCTCACTCCGCCACCCCAGTTCAGACATGGCCATATGCAAATCAGTCTGACCCTGTGCCTCATGGGAACAGTCCAGCCCGAACTGCCAAGCCATGTCTTCCCTGGACCGGAAACAAGCATCCTGGGACCGGTTTCGGGCTCACAGCCCTCATCAGCCAGGCTATCTTGAATCCAGTGGCAAAGTGAGCAAGGGACCCACGTCTGGGCATACCCTGCCAACTTAGGGCGAACAATGCAAAACCAAAGGGGATGATGGACGGAGTGTTGAACATTGCAAGCACTCACCCCAGTCAACTGATCTGGGTTTAATCCATCATCATTCTTTAGCTCACTCCGCCACCCCAGTTCAGACATGGCCATATGCAAATCAGTCTGACCCTGTGCCTCATGGGAACAGTCCAACCCAAACTGCCAAGCCATGTCTTCCCTGGACCGGAAACAAGCATCCTGGGACCGGTTTCAGGGTAACAGCCCTCATCAGCCAGGCTATCTTGAATCCAGTGGCAAAGTGAGCAAGGGACCCACGTCTGGGCATACCCTGCCAACTTAGGGCGAACAATGCAAAACCAAAGGGGATGATGGACGGAGTGTTGAACATTGCAAGCACTCACCCCCAGTCAACTGATCTGGGTTTAATCCATCATCATTCTTTAGCTCACTCCGCCACCCCAGTTCAGACATGGCCATATGCAAATCAGTCTGACCCTGTGCCTCATGGGAACAGTCCAGCCCGAACTGCCAAGCCATGTCTTCCCTGGACCGGAAACAAGCATCCTGGGACCGGTTTCGGGCTCACAGCCCTCATCAGCCAGGCTATCTTGAATCCAGTGGCAAAGTGAGCAAGGGACCCACGTCTGGGCATACCCTGCCAACTTAGGGCGAACAATGCAAAACCAAAGGGGATGAAGGACGGAGTGTTGAACATTGCAAGCACTCACCCCCAGTCAACTGATCTGGGTTTAATCCATCATCATTCTTTAGCTCACTCCGCCACCCAAGTTCAGACATGGCCATATGCAAATCAGTCTGACTCTGTGCCTCATGGGAACAGTCCAGCCTGAACTGCCAAGCCATGTCTTCCCTGGACCGGAAACAAGCATCCTGGGACCGGTTTTGGGCTCACAGCCCTCATCAGCCAGGCTATCTTGAATCCAGTGGCACAGTGAGCAAGGGACCCACGTCTGGGCATACCCAGCCAACTTGGGGTGAACAATGCAAAACCAAAGGGGATGATGGACGGAGTGTTGAACATTGCAAGCACTCACCCCCAGTCAACTGATCTGGGTTTAATCCATCATCATTCTTTAGCTCACTCCGCCACCCCAGTTCAGACATGGCCATATGCAAATCAGTCTGACCCTGTGCCTCATAGGAACAGTCCAGCCCGAACTGCCAATCCATGTCTTCCCTGGACCGGAAACGAGCATCCTGAGACCGATTTGGGGCTCACAGCCCTCATCAGCCAGGCTATCTTGAATCCAGTGGCAAAGTGAGCAAGGGACCCACGTCTGGGCATACCCTGCCAACTTAGGGCGAACAATGCAAAACCAAAGGGGATGATGGACGGAGTGTTGAACATTGCAAGCACTCACCCCCAGTCAACTGATCTGGGTTTAATCCATCATCATTCTTTAGCTCACTCCGCCACCCCAGTTCAGACATGGCCATATGCAAATCAGTCTGACCCTGTGCCTCATGGGAACAGTCCAGCCCGAACTGCCAAGCCATGTCTTCCCTGGACCGGAAACGAGCATCCTGGGACCGGTTTCAGGCTCACAGCCCTCATCAGCCAGGCTATCTTGAATCCAGTGGCAAAGTGAGCAAGGGACCCAGTTCTGGGCATACCCTGCCAACTTTGGGCAAACAATGCAAAACCAAAGGGAATGATGGACGGAGTGTTGAACATTGCAAGCACTCACCCCCAGTCAACTGATCTGGGTTTAATCCATCATCATTCTTTAGCTCACTCCGCCACCCCAGTTCAGACATGGCCATATGCAAATCAGTCTGACCCTGTGCCTCATGGGAACAGTCCAGCCCGAACTGCCAAGCCATGTCTTCCCTGGACCGGAAACAAGCATCCTGGGACCGGTTTCGGGCTCACAGCCCTCATCAGCCAGGCTATCTTGAATCCAGTGGCAAAGTGAGCAAGGGACCCACGTCTGGGCATACCCTGCCAACTTAGGGGCGAACAATGCAAAACCAAAGGGGATGATGGACGGAGTGTTGAACATTGCAAGCACTCACCCCCAGTCAACTGATCTGGGTTTAATCCATCATCATTCTTTAGCTCACTCCGCCACCCCAGTTCAGACATGGCCATATGCAAATCAGTCTGACCCTGTGCCTCATGGGAACAGTCCAACCCAAACTGCCAAGCCATGTCTTCCCTGGACCGGAAACAAGCATCCTGGGACCGGTTTCAGGGTAACAGCCCTCATCAGCCAGGCTATCTTGAATCCAGTGGCAAAGTGAGCAAGGGACCCACGTCTGGGCATACCCTGCCAACTTAGGGCGAACAATGCAAAACCAAAGGGGATGATGGACGGAGTGTTGAACATTGCAAGCACTCACTCCCAGTCAACTGATCTGGGTTTAATCCATCATCATTCTTTAGCTCACTCCGCCACCCCAGTTCAGACATGGCCATATGCAAATCAGTCTGACCCGGTGCCTCAAGGGAACAGTCCAGCCCGAACTGCCAAGCCATGTCTTCCCTGGACCGGAAACAAGCATCCTGGGACCGGTTTCGGGCTCACAGCCCTCATCAGCCAGGATATCTTGAATCCAGTGGCAAAGTGAGCAAGGGACCCACGTCTGGGCATACCCTTCCAACTTAGGGCGAACAATGCAAAACCAAAGGGGATGATGGACGGAGTGTTGAACATTGCAAGCACTCACCCCCAGTCAACTGATCTGGGTTTAATCCATCATCATTCTTTAGCTCACTCCGCCACCCCAGTTCAGACATGGCCATATGCAAATCAGTCTGACCCTGTGCCTCATGGGAACAGTCCAGCCTGAACTGCCAAGCCATGTCTTCCCCGGACCGGAAACAAGCATCCTGGGACCGGTTTTGGGCTCACAGCCCTCATCAGCCAGGCTATCTTGAATCCAGTGGCACAGTGAGCAAGGGACCCACGTCTGGGCATACCCTGCCAACTTGGGGCGAACAATGCAAAACCAAAGGGGATGATGGACGGAGTGTTGAACATTGCAAGCACTCACCCCCAGTCAACTGATCTGGGTTTAATCCATCATCATTCTTTAGCTCACTCCGCCCCCCCCAGTTCAGACATGGCCATATGCAAATCAGTCTGACCCTGTGCCTCATGGGAACAGTCTAGCCCGAACTGCCAAGCCATGTCTTCCCTGGACCGGAAACGAGCATCCTGGGACCGATTTGGGGCTCACAGCCCTCATCAGCCAGGCTATCTTGAATCCAGTGGCAAAGTGAGCAAGGGACCCACGTCTGGGCATACCCTGCCAACTTAGGGCGAACAATGCAAAACCAAAGGGGATGATGGACGGAGTGTTGAACATTGCAAGCACTCACCCCCAGTCAACTGATCTGGGTTTAATCCATCATCATTCTATAGCTCACTCCGCCACCCCAGTTCAGACATGGCCATATGCAAATCAGTCTGACCCTGTGCCTCATGGGAACAGTCCAGCCCAAACTGCCAAGCCATGTCTTCCCTGGACTGGAAACGAGCATCCTGGGACTGGTTTCAGGCTCACAGCCCTCATCAGCCAGGCTATCTTAAATCCAGTGGCAAAGTGAGCAAGGGACCCACGTCTGGGCATACCCTGCCAACTTAGGGCGAACAATGCAAAACCAAAGGGGATGATGGACGGAGTGTTGAACATTGCAAGCACTCACCCCCAGTCAACTGATCTGGGTTTAATCCATCATCATTCTTTAGCTTACTCCGCCACCCCAGTTCAGACATGGCCATATGCAAATCAGTCTGACCCTGTGCCTCATGGGAACAGTCCAGCCCGAACTGCCAAGCCATGTGTTCCCTGGACCGGAAACAAGCATCCTGGGACCGGTTTCGGGCTCACAGCCCTCATCAGCCAGGCTATCTTGAATCCAGTGGCAAAGTGAGCAAGGGACCAACGTCTGGGCATACCCTGCCAACTTAGGGCGAACAATGCAAAACCAAAGGGGAGGATGGACGGAGTGTTGAACATTGCAAGCATTCACCGCCAGTCAACTGATCTGGGTTTAATCCATCATCATTCTTTAGCTCACTCCGCCACCCCAGTTCAGACATGGCCATATGCGAATCAGTCTGACCCTGTGCCTCATGGGAACAGTCCAGCCCGAACTGCCAAGCCATGTCTTCCCTGGACCGGAAACAAGCATCCTGGGACCGGTTTCGGGCTCACAGCCCTCAATTGCCAGGCTATCTTGAATCCAGTGGCAAAGTGAGCAAGGGACCCACGTCTGGGCATACCCTACCAACTTAGGGCAAACAATGCAAAACCAAAGGGGATGATGGATGGAGTGTTGAACATTGCAAGCACTCACCCCCAGTCAACTGATCTGGGTTTAATCCATCATCATTCTTTAGCTCACTCCGCCACCCCAGTTCAGACATGGCCATATGCAAATCAGTCTGACCCTGTGCCTCATGGGAACAGTCCAGCCTGAACTGCCAAGCCATGTCTTCCCTGGACCGGAAACAAGCATCCTGGGACCAGTTTCGGGCTCACAGCCCTCATCAGCCAGGCTATCTTGAATCCAGTGGCAAAGTGAGCAAGGGACCCACGTCTGGGCATACCCAGCCAACTGAGGGCGAACAATGATGGATTAAACCCAGATCAGTTGACTGGGGGTGAGTGTTTGATTTGCTCAAGCGCTCCATCCATCATCCCCTTTGGTATTGCTTTGTTCGCCCTAAGTTGGCAGGGTATGCCCAGACGTGGGTCCCTTGCTCACTTTGCCACTGGATTCAAGCTAGCCTGGCTGATGAAGGGGCTGGACTGTTCCCATGAGGCACAGGGTCAGACTGATTTGATAATGGCCATGTCTGAACTGGGGTGTTGGAGTGAGCTAAAGAATGATGATGGATTATACCCAGATCAGTTGACTGGGGGTGAGTGTTTGATTTGCTCAAGCGCTCCGTCCATCATTCCCTTTGGTATCGCCTTGGTCCTCTACCACGGCAGTTGCTTTACCAGCTGATGCTGTGGACTAGAGCCTCCAGCCAATAGGAGGTTCTTCACAATTTGCAAAAGGCTGGAGGGCTACAGGGTATCTTGGAGCCTCAGAGGTGTCAGGAAGGACAGCAGGTTACAGAGGTCGAGTCTTTAGCAGCGGCAGGGATTTGTGCCAGTTTCTTCTGCGCTGGATCTCAGTTCTCATGGTCTTCTGTCGTCTTCTTGTGTCCTTCAAATCAGAGGTCAGGTTCTCGGGAGACGCCTAAATACTTATTTCAGGGGTGTTTTTAGGGGAGACCAGGCAGGAGCCAATGGGCTGCGTACACGTAGGGTGCCTACACCGTCTTTATGTGTACCCCACATGTGGTGTGGGCATATCCTGACTCCTAATAGGCTAATATCCCCATCCTCAACATGGTGGATAGTGAAAAGTAGGCTTTACTCGCCTGCCCCACCTGAGGGGTTGTACAGGGTGAAGGTAGGCCCATCTCCTTTTTTACCTAATTTTCACGCCAGTCCTCCTTCCAAAAGTTGGGCAGGACTGGGAGGTCGCCATCTGCTTCTAACAGCAGTGACTGGGTCCAGGGTTCAAAGGCGGCTTGGCCTTTAAAGTTCCTGCTTCTGCCATGGCAGATCCTGCCGGGGGGAAGGTGTGACTACCTCCGCCCAGAGCAGGCTTTGTCTCTGGACCCGGAGAATGCTTGCTTTCTACCCAGCATTCCAGAAATATGTCTGGTGATGGCAGGCTGGCTAAGACTAGACTAGGACCACACCAGTGGCTGGTAAGGTTTCAGGGGACCCTCTAAAAGGGTCTCATGTGTGAATTTATTAATAACTCCGACACTGGCATCACCAAGGTATTATTAAGACAAGAAGGGGAATATTTACAACGAGTTAACGCCACCAGAAAGTCACTTTTTCTGACGATCTGGTGGCGTTAACTCTGCCTTATTTACAAGGTGGCATTAAACCACTTAACGTGGCTTAACGCCGCCTTGTAAATAATGCCCCTATTCACGCTGCATTTAGCAGGAAAGGAACATCCAATGGGTGTTGCAGTAGACGTTCTGCCGCAACACCCATTTCTATTTGACGCTACCCCATATTTACAATGTATGGGGCAGCGCCAAAAATACCAACAGGGAACACCTGATCTTAAGCAGGCGGTACGAGGAGAAATGTTTGATTTCTCGTATTTTGCTCTTTCCACGTGTGTTGCATTCTGCAACACACATAGATAGAGCAAATCGCCTGTAAAGATTGTTTATGTGCAGGAAGGTGTCCCTTCCTGCACATAAACGATTGCCCCTGCAGCGTAGGCACCCTAGCAGAATGGCACTAGACAGCTTTTTTAGCGCCAGCGCTAGGGGTAAATACGGCGCATCCCTGCCTTTTGAAACTGTCGGAGTGCTGCGTTTCCAATTTTGGTGTAACACCGCTCTCCACCAGTTTCTTGTAAATATGCCCCAATGTTTGGCACCAAACAACTTAGAAATCAGTGAAGCCATCATGGGGCTAGGAAACTTGTGTTGACAAATATCCAGCTCACGTACTCTTTTTGGCTTCCCTGTTCACTTATAATATCTCAGAATAGACTGGACATTGTAGGGGCATATCTGCTCATGCTGATATGCCCACACATAGGGTATAGTGCACCCGGCCTTAGGGCTCAAGTCCTGCTGTAGGGGTGGCTTACCTATATCTTATGCAATGTAAGGGTGGCATGGTGAACAGGGCTGTGCCATGTAGACTCTTCTGTTTGTCCTGCACCTAGACATGCAGTCTGTGAACGCAGCACCGCCGGGTCCAGGTGAGGGGTCTCTTCTGTCCCCATGCACCAGGTACTGGGGGTACTGTATACTGGGGCTTACAGGGAAAACAGAAGCGGTGCCAATCATGGGACTGTTTTAGGGAAAGGAGATCTGGCACTTGGAACCTAGCTAGCAGGGACACAGTGCACTTAAAGTTTGAAATTACATCAGATATCAGGCAAGAAGTGGAGGGCTAACCATGTCTACAGAGGCATTTTCCTAAACTTCCTCAAAAGTGTAAGTTATGTTTGTGAATCTGGCCCCTATTTTATTCTTAGAAAGGAAAAAATGTTGGAGGTTCAAAGAACAAAGCAAAACCAATGTTATGCCTTAAGACATAATTTAGGTAGGCAACAGTCTTGGTCACATTTAGGAATTCAGAAAATAGAAACATTTCGCAAAATATATCTTCCAAATATCTGCAGGGATAACCTTGTACTTAGGGTTGCTGGCTTGTAACATTAAATTCTAAAGCCCTGATTGTGACTGGAAAAAAAAACAAAGAAAGAGCAAATCAGCAAAGCCCGCCTTACTGGGTGGTCCAAACTCCCAAATGTCAAACCAGCACAACTTGACTACAGCCGTCAAGTCGAAGGGGAGAGAGAAGCCACGACTTGAAAGCGGGTGTTGCTTTGAGGAGGCGTTGAAGGCCGCGTCTTCTAATGACGTGACGTGAAGAAGAAGATGATCCAAGCATCGAGAGTGAAGCATGGTTGGCCTGAGGTAAGAGACACAGAGTCAGCACAGCTCGCGCAATAAAACGGACAATACCGTGAGAACGACTGACAGGTCGATGGGTGCATAAACAAAATGCATGACTAAGGATATCTAAATGAAACCAACCACAGAATGGAACATAAAAATACAACCAGTGGAATAAACAGTAATGGAGAAAATAGCAATAGTGTAAGGAACAGGAGTACTTACCTTAACTGAGAGTAGAAGGAAAGGAGGACTTGATGCCCCAGTCAACATTATTCGTAGATTAGCTGGGTTACGTTTGGTTTATCTCTTTTATGATGCCATTGGTAGTTTTCTCCCTTTGAAGCATGGGAAAGGTAGTTTGTTTATCGCGGCTGATATACAATTAAACAGAATCCACTGTCTGTCTCTTTCAGCAAGTGGGTACCCCTCTTAAAAATATATGGGGAGACCCCAAATGAATGCATCCTTCTGTCAACCCAGTGGTCTGTTCGCACTTGGGTTGCATATACAATATACGTATTATTTTGTACATGCAATCCAAGTGAGAACTGACCATTGGGTTGTCAGAAGGATATATTCATTGGGGGTCTCCCCATATATTTTCAAGAGGGGTACCCAGATGCTGAAAGACACCCACAATAGATTCTGTTTACATAGTTAATACTGACCCTGGTCCCCGTGGACATATAGGGTTGTCCTTATGACACAAGACATGCTATATAATTAAAAGCAAGGAAAGAAAATATCATAAGAGCCCCTGGGCTGGCAATAAAGTCTTCAACTACAAGTAACACGATCCCATCTTCCAAACCGCAATAACCAGAGGATCCGTACTGGACCACTGCATCTGGTACTCCTCTTTCTGGCTCCAGACTGAGGCTGCCCGCAGCCCACACAGGGGGCCCCCCTTAGAGGGTTGGCCACCTTAGTGCCACATTTGGCACAACCTAACCGGGCTAGTGGTCAGACCTCCGGAGTCCCGAGGTCCGGCGCACTGCTCGCGTCACTTCCGGCGCACCGAGTGGGCGGGGGGCTAGGTATTTATACCTCCCCCACCTATCCGGCGTTCCTTTTGCGCCGAGGTCCAGACGCCGTCATTGTCCCCCCTCTAGACACGCTGTCAATGGGTGCCCGCTGTCGCGCCGTTTGGGCAGGGAGCAGCGTCGGTGGCTTTTTGCGTGGTGAGTCTGGGTTTTCACCAGGTTCTCTATATGTATTGGCGGCACCTTTTGGGCCGGTTGTTCCTAGCGGCCAATTATGGGGGACAGTGTGAGCGGTCCGTCCTGGGAGTTGTGAGCCAGGCAGGGTTTATGACTTGTGTGGTGTCATTTCGTTCGCCCCCTCTCCGTAAATAATAATGATGGGGGGCAAGCTGTTTGGCGTTAAGCTGTTAAGCTCATCGACATTGTGGGCGTCGTAGTAGGCGGTGAGTGTGGGCCATGAGGGGCATTTGTCTGGTCCAACCAGCCTCCTTGTTGGGGCTGCCTGGGTCCTTGGTCCGTTTGTGTGCGGTGGCTGTGGCCGCCGGAGTGCCGCCTGTTTTCCCGGCTTGTGGGGGGCAAGAGAGCTGTGTGTTGGGGGTCCGCTGGGCGGCCTGCAGAGCCGAGGGTCAGCTGATGCCCCAGCGAAGGACAGAGGTTATGCGGCCGATGGGAGGAGAATTGTACTGGTGGTGTTCGCAGTGCTTTGTGGACACGCTGACCTGCCAGCACTGCGTTGCACCCTGGCGGCGGTAGGCAGTGTTGGTGTTGTAGGTGGTGAGGCCGGACCCATTGGGGCAATTTCTTTAACCTCCTAGGTGATGTCGGGCGGCGAGACTGGGCTGATCTGGTGCGTTTGGGCACAGTGGTAGTTGGTGAGTTTGGCCTTCGGTACTTGTGGACTTCATGACCGGTAGGCCTCAGCATTATTTGGTTGGGGGTCGTGCGGTGGTCTATAATGCGGGCGCTCCTCTCCTGGTACTTGCTAAGTGTTGCAGCGGCCAGTGCTCTTTTTGGTGGGCCCGTGATTTAAAGAGTGTGCTTGGTGTATCTTTTCAATCCTGCCCGCTCGTGCATTATTCTGGCTATCTACCGCTTAAGTTTTGTTCTACCAACGAGAAGTCTGACGTCCATTCTGCACAGTCGACACAACATTACAACGCAGGGTGTGGAGTGATGCGCGTGTGTATATATTTCTTTCAGTTTTGTGACTTGTCCTATACCACGCTTTTTACATAAAACATTGATTGCTCTCGTAGAAGGTCTAGAGCTCTAACTGCATTCGTAGGTAGACTCCTCATTATGATGTGGCATGCCTGACTGGTGCCGCATCTCCCATCTTGCTCTCCATTACAGCCGTTGACGATGTTATAAGTTTGCACGCTCCTTTCATGCACCTGCTCATCGTTTGTCTCCTTACTGCGCTTTACTCATCTATCTTCACGAATTGCGCGTTAGCTTTCCATCTGGCATAGTGCCGTGTTGCCGCTTTCAGGGATACAGTAATCAACCATTTACTGATCAACATTTCAAATACCTAACGTTCTCCAATAGTGAAGTTCAGTGCAAATTTCAGATTGTTTGTAATGCCATGTTAGCATATCTTCCTGGGCTATTCATGATTTAATGCCTAATTATTTATGCTGTACTTCGTGCATGCATTTGAAATGCCAAGTTAGCATATTTATTTTACTATGCTGAATTGCCGCCTGCATGCGTTGGTAATGCCACAATAGCATATGTTCGAGTGTTATCCTTGGATTCAGACTGTATGGGGGTGTGAGTGTTGCACCTTCTGTAACTTTCATTACTCCTTGTAGGTGTTATGGATTTTTTTTGCCCTTGTTACTTACATTTACTTGAGCTGGGCAGGTTTAGTGCATCTCAATCTATTCTTACAGTTCCTGGTGACGGGGCAGCGAGTCTGCAACTCAAACCGTACTTACATTTATGTGGCTGGTGATGGGAATTTGCTTTGCGCCCAAACCAGTCTTGCTTTGATTTATACTGCGTTACACCCAGACATTTATTATTGTTACTAGGTGATGGGGTATCTGCGTTACACCCAAACCACACTAATTTGTTGAACGTCTTGGGGCATGCTATATGCACCCGGACGTTACTCACTTTTGCTGGTGTTGTGCATTTGCATTTTGAGTCCAAACCGTTCTTGCATTTACATATTATGGGGCATATTTCTTGCACCCAAATGTTGTTTTGTATTGGGATTTGTTTCTTGCCAAATTCAGCGGCATGTGGTTGTGTGCAGTCATTCACAAGAGATTGCCAGAGGAATTCATGTCTTCATGGACGAGTTCATGGGGAGAGTGGGGCAGATTCTTCAGGGAGTCTCAGGCCTGAGTATCGGACACAGCTTTCCTCTGAGTCCCCCACTTTCAGACATACTCTTTCAGAGGTCCCAGACTCGGACACAGTCCCTGGTTGTCTCAGTCTGAATGATAGGGGTACATCTCTCAGACACAATCACTAGGCTGAGGATCGTTGCAAGATAACCAGGGCTAGTTGTCTGATGGGGGAGCTCACGATGCTCGATCACTGGGTGTGATAATGTGCCCAAACAGTAAGGCGGGTGGCATTAATGCAAGTGGACATCCATTTTGTAACCAGGACTAGTTTATTGGGGGAATTCACATTTGTTAACAAAGTGCCCCCAATGGACGCGAACAGGCCTGGTGCACTGTAATGTGATAGGCCAATGGGTGGCACTGGTTAACTGCTAGGCGACGTGCCGGACTGATTGTGTGAACAGGACGGGCAAGCTTACAAAATAAATGGGTCCATCTGTAACGCAACTGGTGCGCATGCTAAGCGCTCTGATATCCTGTCCAGCATGCGCGCACTGGAGTAACACTGCGAGAAACTTGTAGTGGTGGAGTTTTGAGACTGTGATTTAAATTCAAGGAAACTCTTTGTAGAGCTTGATGTGTCACATCAGTTTAGAACGGAAGCATTTTCAAAATTCTTACAAGGTAGCCAAAGTTGTTGCTTATTTACCTTATGCAACTACCAAACAGTGACTCAAAGTCAATAGTCCTGGCTGGCTATAGGTTCAGCATTTTGGGAGGAGTAATTAGATGGACCCAATGACAGACGAGGCAAAACTATGGGGCACGCTATGCTAAGCAAAGATGTCAGTTTAAATGCTAGGATGACCCAGTGGCAAAGGGCAGCAGGCATGTGGACAGTGGGAGCCATCGGGAGACTTTGAGCTTCAACCTGCTATTTGCAACTCAGGTCCCTGCTGCATATAGGGCCCCTCCTGCACCAGGCTTGAGGTGCACTGCATGGGGGCAGTCACCGGGGCGTAGGTAAAACTAACAAGTGAGCTCTCCACGACATCCCGAGAGTAGCCTCTCACAGCTCAGCACAACAGTCAATACTCACCAGAAGCTGGGCAGACAGGTAGTAGCTAGCTGAGGGCGGTCACAAACTTATAACAACCTGTGTGGCCACTCTAGCTAGACATCTTCACACACTTTAGACTAACGGGAGCCTCCAGGTGGGAACCCGTGAGTGGTGCTTGCCATTAGTGCAAACGATACGAGGGTAAAAGCAATTCAGGTCCCCCATGGCTTTAGCCAAATGAGCATTGTTCAGGAGGATAGAGGGTGTGGTTACAAAGGGCATAGGATGGGTGATATCCATGGCACGCAGGTCCGTCAGCTCATGCTGAGTGCACCTGTTTCGTGTCTCCAATTAGAAGGGTACGAGAATGCAAACCGGCAACCCGGCGGGATTTGATTCTTGTGAAGGGCAATTTCTTCCGGGGACAAAATATTGAATGAGGTCCTACTCCTGGTTTAAGCAACAAGGGACAGCCCAGCAAAGGCCCTGCTGTGGTCATCATGGTCCTACTACAAGGTACCATGGATAGGGAGCATATTAGTTAACACAGCAGATGTGTGTCACTAGATGATCGGGTGCACAGGATTGAAAGGCCTCACTGACACTTTGTCATAGCAGTCCAGATCATACCACAGGGCGAAGGTTAGGCCATGTCACCTGACACAAGATGCTACTTTTAGTTGTCTGGGTTTGGTGCTTGCAATCTCATTCCATTTTGCAGTCTGTAACAGGAAATGCAAAGTAAGTCTGTGAATAGACTGGGCTCCCTCAGCAGTGAAGCAAGCAAAAGATTTTGCACATCTCTATAATCCTGAAGTGTGCCGCACTTATCAGGGTGCGTATGGCCTCAGAACCTCGGCATACAAAGCATGCTCCCTGGGGCATTGAGCACAAATGACTGCCTTCACTATATGAACAATGATGGGCAAGGCCAATAGGTTAGGTATTTCGCACGGATCAGTGACTAAATATCGAGGGACAGAATATCGACTGTCCAGAATATCGATGCCAAAATATCGAGGGACAGAATATCGAGTCCCTATCTACAAACAGGTAAGTACTAAAATATCGAGTACAAAATATCAATGTTTAAAATATAGTTTACTAAAATATCGAATTTTTTAAATGTATTAAAAATAATATAAAAGTAATTAAATAATAAACACAATTAAATAAAACATAGTTAAATAATGTAAAAAGCTTAAAATGTAAAAATAATAAATGTAATGTAAAAAAAACATATTAATTATTTTTTAACATATATATATTTACTTAATAATATTATAAAATAATTATTAATCTTAATTATAAAATATTTAAAACATTAAAAATATATTTACATATATATAAATAAACATATTATATAAATATAAAAATAAATAATATATAATAATTTAAATAATTAAAGTAATTTTTTATGTTAATTAATAATTTACACTACATTAAATATAACAAAATTAAAAACGTTGCATAGCTAAGGGAATAAAATTAGTATTCACACTCCAACAACTGCAAAAGTAGGGAATTTGTTGGATAGCGGGTGGGTACAAATTACTATTCCGACTCCAGCGAGTGAAACAGTAGGGAAAGTTTTGGATAGCGGGTGGGTAAAAATTACTATTCCCACTCCAGTGAGTGGAACAGTAGGAAACGTGTTGGATAGCGGGAGGGTAAAAATTACTATTCCCAGTCCAGTGAGTGGAACAGTAGGGAAAGTGTTGGATAGCGGAGGGTAAAAATTACTATTCCCACTCCAGTGAGTGGAACAGTAGGGAAAGTGTTGGATAGCGGGAGTCTAAAAATTACTATTCCCACTCCAGTGAGTGGAACAGTAGGGAAAGTGTTGGATAGCGGGAGTGTAAAAATAACTATTCCCACTCCAGTGAGTGCAACAGTAGGGAAAGTGTTGGGTAGGGTAGGGGAATAATTGAGTAGACCCACTCCTACAATATAATTAAAATTAATTAACAAATAATTAATTAATAAAAATATATTTACCTTCCAACATTTTCCCCTCTAAACGTCACCTCCAATAGTGGCTGAGGGGTTGTTACCTCCATACAAAATGTTCCCAGTTCAGGAGCAGGGGGAAGCATATTTTGCAGGTTAGCATACCTCATTTTGTCTCTGCGGGTTTGATGTTTTCTCTCCACAACCGAATTTCCCTCGGGATGGTACAGAGATGAGTACCGCAATTGTACACCCAATCCTCTCATGGCCTCCTTGTAAGCCCAAGAGCTAAACGCAGGGCCCTGGTCAGAATGTAATGTGCCAATTGCGTATGTCCCTATAAAGACTCGCAAATCTTTTATAACAGTTCAAGCGTCAGCCGAGCGTCAGCCGAGCAATGTGGCCACACCCATAGGAATCTTGAGCAGGAATCCACTGCAACCATGATGAATCACTGACAAAATATCAACCACACAAATATCGACAACAAAAATATCGGAGCCAAAATATCGATGGCCACAATATCGAAGTCCTATCTACATTATGGTCAGTACAAAAATATCGATAAAAAATATCGTTGTCAAAAATATCGTTGTTAAAAATATATTTTTTTTTTAATGTTTAAAAAATGTAAAATAAAGTAAATAATACATATAATTAAAAGAAACATAGTTAAATTATTTTAAAATGTTTAAAATTATAACTAACACATATAATGTAAAAATAAATTAAACATATATACGTATAAATATAATATATACTTACTTAATAATATTTATAAATAATTATTTTAATAACTTATAAATTGTTAATAAAACATTAAAAAAAATATAAATACATATATACAAAAAAACAAATAATATACATCAAAATATAAAAAATATAAATAAATTAAAAAATTACAATATTTTTAATCTTTTTAAAATAAATTATACACTACATTAACTAAAACAGTAGAGAGAATATTGGATAGCGGAGGTGATAAAATTACTATTCCCACTCCAGAGAGTGTAACAGTAGGAAAAGTGTTGGATAGCATAGGGGTAAAAATTACTATTCCCACTCCAGAGAGTGCAACACTAGTGAAAATGTTGGATAGCGTAGGGGTAAAAATTACTATTCCCACTCCACTGAGTGCAACAGTAGGGAAAGTGTTGGATAGCGAAGGGGTTAAAATACTATTCCAACTCCAGAGAGTGCAACAGTAGGGAAAGTGTTGGATAGCGTAGGGGTAAAAATTACTATTCCCACTCCAGAGACTGTAACTGTAGGGAAAGTGTTGGATAGCACTTTTTTGGTACTGCTCCGCTGTTTTTGCGACAAGCATTGATAGCTACCATAATCTCACCGTCTATTCTCGTTTTAGGACGAGTGATTGCAGCTACGGAAGCCGTGCGTACAGCCCCATTTGCGGCTTCATCAGCCAATAAATTTCCTTCAACGTGAACGCCATCACGCTGATGACTCAGTGTATGTATCACGTGAGCTCTCGGTAGTTCGGTTTTCAACTCCACTACCTGTTCCCATAGCATTTTATGCTTAATTGTGCCACCTTTCGCATCTTTGAACCCGTTTTGAACCCAGTACTGCAAATATTCATTATATGACTGCACACAGTGAAAGGAATCGCACACAATTAGTGTGGGGAATTCTCAATCCGTATTTACCAGTGCCAGTATCAAGGCTTTTAACTCTGCCAGCTGTGCCGTGCAGTCTCCTAGAGATTGCGTTTTTGTGCAACTTGGGTGGAACTTTCCATCCCGCATGCAACCTTTAACGATTGCACATGCTGCGCTATATTGTAGCTTACTTCCTATGGCCAGTTGAGCTGATCCGTCAGTGTAAATTATATATTCATACTGATCTAGAGGCATTATTTCATTGGGTAGAGGATATTCTTGTTCATATTGCAGAAATGCTTGTGTCTTTAAATTTGGGTCGTACTTGTATTCTACATCTGATGCAGTGAGAGAATTAGCCCATTGTATCCATCTTGGATGTAAGGCTTTAGCGTTAGGAAAGCTAGTTTTTGTTGCAGCCTCTAAGGCTGGAACCGGAGTCACTACTATTATTCGTTTCCCCTGAGCCAGTGATCTTTCTCTTACTTCAGCAGTCTGTACAGCTGTTAGAATATTTTCTGTAGATGCAAAGCGCATCTCAGCATTCGTGTACAAATGTGATTTGTATGCAATTGGTACTGTTTCACCTACATTATATGTTAGATAGGTGTACCCATATTGACCCGCAACTATACGGATCACCAGGTTGCGTACGTTTACGCGTGTCTGTAAATGTTTGGAAGCTATCATATCACCTTGTAAGGAACGAAGTGTATCTGTATGTTCCTGTGTCCATTGTTTCAATGAAAAATTGGGCTTTATTAATTCGTAGAAAGGTTTTACTCTTTCTGCGTAATCCAAAATGTATGTTCTACCAAAATTTAGGAATCCCAGTATTGATTGTAAATTTTTTAATGATTTTGGAGGTTGGAGCAGCGCGCATTTTTCTAAAAAATTGGCTGCCAGGCTTTTTCCTTCACTTGAAAGCTCATATCCTAAAAATAGGACACTGAGATGGGCAATTTTTGATTTTTTTAAAGTTAAATTTGTAACCCTCAGATGCAAATCCCAGATTTATGGTATTCACTCTTTTCAAGTGCTCCGCTAGGTCATTGTCCATTAGATAAATATCATCCACATAGGACAATGCCTCTTCATCCAAATTTTGAATTAACTCAGTTACTCTGGCCGAAAACAGCCCCGGGCTGTTCTTATACCCTTGGGGGAGTCGACAAAATTGACGCTGTGACCCTAGCGCTGAGAAGTCTGTTAGATACCAGCTTTCAGGTGCTATATTTTGGCAGAAAAATCCATTTGAGATATCAAGTGTTGTTCTGTATTTTCTCCGCACAATGCTATTCATTAATGCGGCAATGTGTGCATTCTGGGCTGCAAATGTCTTAGTGCAAGTGTTTAAGTGTCTATAATCTTAAACTAGACGATATGTGTTGTCAGGTTTCATGACCGGAAACAAAGGATTGTTCATTGATGAGGTGCAATTTACGATCACCCCTTGGTATTCAAGTTGATTTAAAATCTCCCTGACCTGTTTTTTAGCTTTTTGCTTTATTGGATATTGCCTCTGTGCAGTTGGAGTATTTTTTAAAGGAATTATGTGGTGGGTTGAATCCTCATCCCATCCAACATGGTTTTTGTATAATGCCGGAGCCTGGGCTGCTGCCCACTCCTGTGCATAAGTGTGTTGTAAGTGCCTGGGAATATGTTCTGAGAAGGCCGGAAGAATTACTGTTTCTCCTTTAGGGCAATCCATGACGAATGCTGGCGGCCAATCTTGTTCAGCTAATAAAATATCATAGCCAAACGTCAGGTTCTCCCAAAAGAGACCTCTCACTGTTCTACATTTGTCCCTCTCCATTTGGAGCGTTATTTCATATACTTTATGTGGGACACTTACCCTAGTATCGGGTGTTTCTACCGTGATATAATCATTCAAGTCCGCTGTCACCAGAAATTCCTTCAGGTTCTGGCGAGCTATTGTTACTTCTGCCGCACTTTCTAGCATCGTCAGAGCCCATTCCCTGTTCAGTAGTCGAGTCCTCAGAATTCTGGACATGTCTGATCTTTAGACCTGAAACCTTCTTCTTTTTGAAGTGTGGCTTTTGCTTTGGTTTTTCTTCTTTTTTAGAAGTGTAATCTTGAGCGTGCTACTTGTCTCTGGACTTTGTACGCTCTTCTTGTCTGTCTGACCGTCCTTCCCTCTCGGAGTTTTTCGATGAACCCTGAAAGGAACGAGAGGAACGTGTATCAGTATCCTGATACCTGTCAGGTTTCCTAATATTATCCCTATTCCAAAGGTTATATCTCTTTTCGGAGGGCTCCTGTGGCGGAGATATACCTCGGGATTGAGATCTGTTTCCTTTAAAGTTTTGTTGTTTTTTATTGTCCCACTTCTTCTTTGTTGAAGCAGGTGTCTGCTTAGAAGTGTCCTTTTCAGGACTGCCCATCAGTTGTGGTTTTAAAGCTTTCCCACCCAAACTGTCTCTGCCTAACTCTGCATATGCCGTTTCAATTATTTTTGGTAGTTCATGTTCTTGTTCTAAAGGACTGACTTCCCTTAGGCATTGGTGGATAGCCACTGAAGCTGCTTCACCCTTAATGTTAGCTAGTATTGTGGCTGATACCTGGTCATAGTTACCTAGTAACTTCATCCCTAAGTTCAGAGCAGGCTCTGCTCCATACTCGTTTTGTATTTGTCTCAATACATCAGGTGCTACTGCTAATGACGGGATACCATGAGTTCTGGTATAAATGGCAGCAAAGACTGTACCCCAAGTGGTACAATCCTCTACTTGTGGAGTTATCCCCATGGGCAAGCAGATTGTTAGTATTCTGTGTTTTTCATACGGGCTAGTATTCGGGAAAGCTGCCTCTAGCTGTGTTATTTTCTGAGCTACCCAGAATGGCATTTGTTCACGTTTTGTGGGCATTTTACCCATTACCACGTGTAATGTTTGTGGTGTAATTTTAGTTGCTGTACCCTGAATTTGAGTTCCATTAGTTGCAACTATTGCTGGTTGGACTGTAAGTGTCCTCATGACGAATTGCGTCAAGTTTATATAGATTTTAATTAAATCTACATGTTGTATGTGTAAGTCTCCTGGTGGCATTGTTTCAATGTCAGGATGCGGTGTGTAGGCCGCTAACATTGGCCATGTTGCCCCTTCTCTTCCGAGCGGGCCAAGTCTTATTCTTCTTCTTATGTGGGGTAGGGCACCTTTAAACCAGTATAAGTGTTCCTGGTACGTGAGCGGAACCTCAATGTCCTCAAACGGACAATATTCCGCTGGTGCATCTCCTTCTGTGTAGGAGTGAAATGTTTTTGTTCTTGCATTTGCTGCTGGGAATGTAACCCAAGAATAAAATACCTCTGTTCTGTTTGATTCGTGTGCCTCAATCACGAAAACTACTATGCCACCCCTAGATGATAAACCATGCTCTAGCAGTCTCAGGGTGACCGTATTTCTAAAGTTTGGTGCAATTTGTATTGCGCCTGCATCTTCCTCGTCTGTGAGGCGCAGTTCTTGTTGAAGTGGATCTAAGACCTGGTTAGTCATTGTTTTAAGTACACTAAATAACTTTTCAAGGGAACCAAGATACGGTGTTTATGCACAATTTTAGGAACACTGTGTCTTTCAAGCTTGATTAACCAACAGCCAATAAATAGGATTTTTAGCCTACTCAGCTGTGGCGGAGTTTGTGCCCACCCACTCCAGACGTCTCTGGTGTTTTGTGAGTAGGGGTCTCTGAGAATAGCACGACTGAACTACTCAGATTCTACTGTTAAATTAGTACCCAACCAACGTTGGGCGCCATGTCGTGTAGTTCCTATATAACCTATACAGACTCTGCGCGTTTGGATAACATAAACTGTGGGATTGGTGGTGGACTGATTCCGTGCACCCCCACCGGATACGTTAGCCTGTCTGTATTAGCTAGCTCACAGTGCCACTATAATCTCCTCTTATCAAGGAGAGAATAGATTCTGGCAACCTCAGAACATGACAACCCTGTTCCCTCAGAATCGTGGAAACAATATACTACCTTTCGCTCAGTCACTCGTGCTCACTTAGTTTGTCTCAGAGAGTTACACAGAATAAACAGGCTGGGCGTTTTCAATAAGAATTTATTGAACAGTTGTTATTCTAGTGTAGAATATATGAGCTGCAACAACCATTAGACAGTAGCAGAAATGTATTTATTTATTTATTTTTGAATTTATATAGCGCAAAACTGTCACCCTACGGGTATCCTCGTGCTGTGACTTGCCCAGATGACATTGTGCATAAAGATAGTCTATACGGTATGCTTGTAACGCTAATTCTTAGGGAAAAGCCACGTTTTTAGGCTTTTTCTAAATGGAAGCAAAGATTTCAGTTGCCTGATATTCAAAGGAAGGTCATTCCAAAGTCGGGAGGCTGCTACCCCAAAGGCTCTGCCACCTGTCCTAGTCTTCTTAAATCTGGCGGTGGTTACCAAATACATTCCTGATGAGCGTAAATTTCTCCCTGGAGTATACCAGGTAAATCTCTCCTGCATGGATATTGGACCTAAACCATGTAATGCTTTGAACACTATTCAGAGAGATTTAAAATGAATTCTCTCATTTATGGGCAGCCAATGGAGATTTCTTAGAGCTAGAGATGTGGAAGACCTGCGCTGCCTGTTTAACGCCAATTTGGCTGCTATAGACTGAATCCTCTGTAGTTTCCGCAATGCTGATTGTGGTGCTCCCAAATACAGGGAGTTACAGTAATCCAACCTACTCAATATTAGACTCCTCAACACTAAGGGTCTGGAGGTAGCAGGCAGGAGCGGGAGGATCTGGCGCAGTGCTCTTAACACAGAGAAGCAAGTGCCGACTGTTTTATTAATTTGTGATTCCAGTTGGAGATTGTCATCCATTAAAAGCCCCAGGTTACGCACTGTACTGGCAGGAATCAGTGGTTTATCCATAGGGGTAAGTCTAAATTCGGCAGGATAAGGCCGAGCTATTTTGGCCACAGAGCAGTATACTATCTCGGTTTTTTCTCCATTAAATTGTAAGGAGTTTTTCCTGAGCCAGCTGGAGGTCTTAAGCATGCACTCCTGAAATTTCTCAATAGATACTGCCTGGTTTCCTTCTAGAGAGAACACCAGTTGCGTATCATCTGCATAATTGACTAGATCGATGCTGAAGGACTTAATAATTTGGATTAAAGGGCGCAGATAGATATTAAATAAAATAGGGCTGATTGCTGAGCCCTGTGGCACCCTGTGTCGCATGGGGGTCTTAGGAGAGGCAAACGGTGGGATAGTTACCACCTGTTGCCTGTCCGTCAGATACGATTGCAGCCACTTTAAAGCCTGTCCTTTCACTCCGATGTTCTCTAATCTTCTCAGCAGGATCCTGTGATTTACCGTGTCGAATGCGGCCGACATGTCCAGTAGTACCAATACGGACATATTTCCATTGTCGGCTCGCATTCTTAGGTTATCCAGGACCGTTGCTAAAGCTGTTTCCGTTCCATGCCCTGGTCGGAAGCCGAATTGATCCTTATCTAATAATTGATTTTCTTCCAGATAGAGGGACAGAGACTTACTGACTACACGTTCCAGAATTTTTACTGGATACGGGAGAAGAGATATTGGTCTGAAGCTCGATGGACACTTAGGGTCGAGTGACGGCTTTTTGAGCAGCGGGGTTACCACTGCCTGCTTCCAACCTTCCGGGACTGTTCCCTTTTCTAGTGACTGACAGCAGATCTGCCATAGCCATGGAAATAGTTCCAACTGGAACTCTTTCCAAATTGCCTGCGGAAGAGGGTCCAAAGGGGACCCGGAAGAAACGCTTTGAGCTAGGCTGTTAAATATATCCACGGTGGGAATTTCAAAGCGCTCTAAAGCAGGTGGCGGATAGTCCTTGAGTACCTCTTTCTGTTGCTGATCTTATAGGAGGTTCCTCGTTAAGGGTACTGTCATTATTGGAATTTAGACCACTGACTATCTTGTTGATTTTTTCGTCAAAGTGGGTGGCGATATTGTCGCAAAGTTCTTGTGTCGCAGTTACTTTATTGCCCGTACACGCTGGGTTGGATAGGTCTTTTATGATGGTGAAGAGCGTTTTTGTGCTATTAGGTGCCTGCAGAATTGTTTTGGCATAATACCCTGCTTTGGCCCTTAAAATTGCTTCCTTGTATATGGCCTTGGATATATGATTAGCACATGATAAAAAGTGCGTACTCCTACGATGCCTCCCTAACTAGATGTACCTAAATGTACCTAGCATCTGTGTAGGTGTTATGCCAAGAATCCCTCTAGGATCTAGTCAACCCCATTACCTGAGAATGAGAGAGTATGGGACCCCGTCCTGGTCTCGAGTTGGACACCCCGCGAGGGATGTTAGACCACTGCGAGCTGGAGCGTTTGCATGCAGGAACCTCAGCGTCTCTGGTCAGTGTGTCAGTCGGGAAGTCACGGTCTCCTCTATCTTCCTAAGCAAGATGTGCTGTATATATACCCATAGGTCTCCCCAGGGGTCCTACCTTGCTGTGTTACTGTGTCGGCCTAAAGGATAACGTTGGGCCTGAACTTTATACAGAGATATTATACAGAAGATGGTAATCCTACTGTTAGTCCTGCTGTGCTTCCAAGAAGCCTCATGCATAATGTATGAGAATTGAACCAGGGAAAAATCTGCGTTCTGAATGCAGTGTCCTATCTAGGTAAAAGGTCACTGCCTAAGAACCGTTATGTATGTGATGTAGGGAAGAATATAGGTGAAAGGTTGCAATGCTATCTGCGCCTATATAGGGTACCTATATGGAATATAACATTACCAGACATGGACTCTTGCATCCCAAGACCACAGGATGTTTTGATGGGGACGGTGTCCACCTGTCTAGAGTGGGCATGTACCTGTTTCTGTTGGACCTGGGCAACGCCCTAGAGTCAGCAGGGTATAAGTAAGGATGCCTGCCTTAGTGGGGGGCCCTGTGTGTGACGGGTGCCACACCCAGAGCTATGGCGGAGTTATAGGGCAGTCCAGAGGCTGAATGGTACATAGGGGTACCCTCTTCAGGAGCACAAGAAGGGTGCAAATACCAAACAACCCCAGGAAGTCCTTACGGCAGGACCCTGGAGGAACGACAGCGCCCCGTTAGTCCTTCGGGCGGGTGTAAACCTGAGCAACCGGGGCCTTGACTGGATATGTTCTACCCCCTTAAGGGGCGTGAGTAAATGGGTGGACTGGTGGTCCACAGGAGGGAATTCCCCCAAAATGGTTAGCACCGATTGGTTAGGCCACAGTGCAACTGTGTCTTGTGTGTTTCTTTATTATGAGATTGCTGTGTTTTGCGAGTTGGGTGAGTAGCCAATATTGGCACTATGAGGCTGCCCACGCAGGGGCCCCCCTCAGAGGGCGGCCACCTTAGTGCCACATTTGGCACAACCTAACCGGGCTAGTGGTCAGACCTCAGGAGTCCCGAGGTCCGGCGTACTGCTCGCATCACTTTTGGAGCCCCGAGTGGGCGGGGGCTAGGTATTTATACCTCCCCCGCCCATCCGGCGTTCCTTTTGCATCGAGGTCCACACGCCGTTACCCTCCCTACCGCTTACCCGGCGTATCGGCTGGATGGGTGGCTAGGGTAGGAAGGCCGTTAACTTGTTATTTTGTGCTGCAGGCGGAGTTACAGGGCGATCCAGAGGCTGAATGGTACATAGGGGTACCCTCTTCAGGAGCACAAGAAGGGTGCAAATGCCAAACAACCCCAGGAAGTCCTTACGGCAGGACCCTGGAGAAACAACGGGGCCCCGTTAGTCCTTAGGGCGGTTGTAAACCTGAGCAACCGGGGAGCTTGCCTGGATACGCTCCGCCCCCTCAAGGGGCATGAGTAAATGGGTGGACTGGTGGCTCACAGGATGGAAGGGGGTAATTCGCCCAAAATGGTTAGCACCGATTGTTTAGGCCACGGTGCAATTTGGCTCATCAGGTGGGCAGGGCAGCTTAGGGGAGTCACTGCTGCCTGCCCTTGGATCGCCCGTAAGTTGACCCACCATGTTGGCATATTTCTTGTACGAAATAAACCTGCAGCCATATTTTCTCCAACAATTACTGTTTCTTGTGTGTTTCTTTATTATGAGAATGCTGTGTTTTACGATTTGGGTGAGTTGCCGATATTGGCACTAATGATGGCTGCCCTCTAGAGGGCATCACGCATGCCCCCTTGATCCCAGAGGACGTTACAGGTGTGAATCCCTCACAGATCGAGCCATGGCATGATCAGGGCTTTAACAACCATGAGAGAATCTTTGTTATTGTGTCACGCATGAATTGACCCATTACACCCCCTACTCGAGAAGAATTCTCAGCTTGGTCAAGAGTTTCATGCAGTGTACAGCTCTTTCACAGACTATGCGAACTATATTTTAATGACATCACTTTTTTCTAGACGGAATTCTTTCATTCCACCAATACTCCTGAGAGGTAGAGAAGTGACCTTATGCACGAGCCATATCACCACAATCCTGCTATTGAAAGCCAAACACTGAGCTCTTTCTCCTTACATCAGAATTCATAATCAGACAATAACAACTCGTTTTCTTTCCACGCCTGGCTCCTGAGGGAGTGGGCTGCGTGGGGTGAGTTGAGTCGACGGGGACAATGTTCGTCACATGCGCGCGCAACTGTCAACCCACGCCTTAACTCACTGACGTTTGCCGCGGCTGTCAGAGCTCCATCAGAGCCTTAAATGAACATTCCTCGTCGATGTGCAGCTGTCAAATTGTCAGTCTGAAACAACTCTATCATTTAATACCCTTTTGCTTCTTTTTTCGTACACATTTTTCAACATGCATTTGGCCCACCTATGAACATCAGGATGAGAGAGCGAGGTGGCAATGGAGGACGAGGAGGGGAAAAAAACATTTCCATTAGATTAGCGTCACCAACGCTGAAAGTTTCCAATGAGAGATTCTAGAATCATTTCTATTTTATTTGTATTCATCTGATGCACAGATTGCCACAACAGCCATTTATTTTATGCAGAGCAAATGATAATATATGGATTGTGCCTTTTACAGCCATTAAGATCGATCTACAGTGTGAAAACGTAACTTAAACATCTAATTTAACAGTCGCATTGCTGAATTCTGGAAATCACAAATAGGTCAGCTCAGCCGCCCTTTGAAGTATGCTTTATGATCTGTTAAAGGATTTTATGGAACACCAATGGACTCCAAAAGCAGGAGTGTCCAAGGTCTGTCCTAAAGAGTCCGATTCATGCTTATTTTCAGGATGCGTACATTAACTCTAAACTAAAGCACTGAGCATAAATGGAAATCTCCTTCAAGTCTGGTAGGGCTAAGGCCTTCAGAGATCAACGCTGGTAACAGTGCTACACAAATAAGTGTTTTTTCCAGTTAAGCAACTGTTTTCAATATTGATATGATACTTGAAAATACCATATAACTGATTTACAAGTCCGTTTTCGAGAGAACGTTGTTTAAGAGTAACCATGCTTTTATTTGTTTTGCATCTGAAAAAGGATGTGGCTTTCTGGTGGCTGCTTGGCAAGCTGGGTCTTATTTATTTATTTATAAAGTTTTATAAAGTTTTATATAGCGCGAACCAGATCCCGAAGGATATCAGAGCGCTTTACAGTTATTTTGAGTTTTAAATAGCGCCTGCTGGACCCGAAGGTATCAGAGCGCTTTACATAAGGAACAGCGAATTGTAAGTTACACAGATATTCACATTAATTACAGAATGATTACATATTCAAAACAGGAGTATTTATCGAACAAGAAATCAAGATCCAGAAAGAGGCCAGGGAGAGCTGGGAGTCCAAAGGAAGGAGTAAGCAGTGGAGAAAGAGACGAGACATATGTCCAAAGTCCGGCTGGGTAGGTGACGGCCATAGCGTAGTGCCAGAGCCAGTCTCCCCTATAGCTGAGCGAAGCAGCACCACCGGGCATCGGTCATAAAGTTCGGTCTCCGCCGGCTAAAAGAGAGGATCAGAGTGGGTCTGGAGGCTTAGTGCACTAATGCGCCCACTGTATGGCCCTGTGTTCGACCTCATTGTCATAGGTTTAAATCCCGGCGGGTCCACTCAGCCTTTCATCCTTCTGAGGTCGATAAAACGAGTAACATTGAATTGGGTAACAATAAACATCTGCTATTTAGCGCCAAGGTACCCTTTGCGGTGAACGTGTGCTTTACAAATACACGTCATGTTTCGCTGGACTAACAGAGTTTCCATTCCCATGGTTTTAATCCTCGTCTAAAAGAAGAAGCATATCGGCCTAGCTTTGCCTGTGTTTTCTGTTTGCTGCTATTGGCTTTGCCAATGTCGGTTGCTTTTAAAATGTTCCTACATTGCAAAGGCAATGCTGGCACCTCCCCATCTTGAATATCTATTTCATATGCTTTCAAAATGGCTACCATGGTGAGTAACGCAACAAGGTGCTTTTCGATTGCCATCTTGAAGGTGTAGAAAATAATATTTTCTTGCCTTCAAGATGGTTGCCACAATGTGCGATGCAATATGACGTGACGCAACGGGGCAACAACCTTGAAAATATAAAAATGTATATTGTGTAAAATATTTTATGTAAATTAAAAATGTCCTAATTTGAAGGTGTACACCTCTTTGTATGATGCAACATAGTTGCCATTTTGAAATTATGTAAAACAATATTTTCATACTTTTGGGCTGGGGACTGTGTTACATTGTGTAATGCTGTGACATACCATGTTGTGCAACGTAACACGCTAGCCATCTTGAAAGCATGAAAACATTATTTTCTATATTTTTAATATGGCCACTGAGTCACGTCATGCCACTTTGCATTACGCAATGAGGAGGCCATCGTTCAAATCTTGCAACATTGCTGGTCACCACTATTGGCTTTGCCAATGTCGGCACATTTTAACAGCAACTTCAATTGGCAAAGCCATTAGCGGCTTCTACCTACATGGAGCAGAAGAGGGTTAGCAGCACAAAGCAAGAGGCGGGTGGTGGGAAAGGGGCATAGTAGGGTGTGAATACTGGAGAAAGGGGACTCCAAGATGCACAGGAAAGCCATGTGGGACTACATCCAGGCATCACCAAGCCTTCTATCCGGTGCATGACATTCTATGGTGAAGTTACGCTTATCTTCAGTCTCAGAACTCTTAGGAAGGGCAAAGAGGGGAAGACGGGGTTGGGGAGATTCCAGCACATACAGTGCTGAAGAGGAGCCAATCGCATCCCTGACCTCACAGTCTAGTAAGAGATGTGGTGCACGTACAGCAGAGGAAGAAGCAGGACATGCATTTGCACCAAGTGCTAAAAAAGCAAATGGAATAAGAAAAAAATGAAAAACATGTCCACTACGTCAGCAGTGGAAGGATACAACTCAGCCAGTCAAAAGTGGGGGTAAAGTAAAATAGTGTTCATGGACAGGCCAAGCACAAGAATAGAGAGGAAAGCCATCCAATTAATAGCAGCAGGCAACGAAATAGGCAAGAAAGCTATGCAATCAAGACCAAAGGGGATCCATACTCCAAGTAATGCAGTATTTTAGGCAGGGTTGTCTGCGACATGACAGTAGCGAGACCATAATTATGAAAAGTCTAATAAAGAAGGAATAAAGACATCATAGAAAGGACACTGTCATGCTGCTAAAAGTAAATATACTGCAAAGAACTTAGAACTGTGTCTTCACATGATATATAAACAGTGCAGTATTTAAGGTCTGTACGTTAGTAATAAAAACACGATACAAGCAGCGCAGTGATTAATGTGTGCAAGTGTGTGTCTATGTCTGTACAGATATTTGTTTACACTAGAAACGCATCACAAATTGTGTTGTGCTTACTTTATGTATTTGTGTTCACCTGCATTATTCACACTTTACAAATATACTGCAGTAGTTTCATGTTGGAAAATGGCACTTTCTGCAGGGTCACCCGCAAACATTTTTCAGTGAAGGCCCATTGTCCACGTTCTATCGCCTAAGCAGGAAAGGCCATCAAGGTATTGTTTAGTCTCTCCTGGCTTTAAGCTGGAGGGGGGTCGTGTTGGAAAATGCCTCTTTCTGCATGGTCACCCCCAAACGTTTTGCCTTCCTCCTCCACTTTATCTGACTTCGTTTTTGTTGGCCTTAGGACTCTGAGTACTTTACCACTGCTAACCAGTGCAAAAGTGCATGTGCTCTCTTCTCTAAACATGGTAATACTGGCTCATACCCAATTGGCATATTTCATTAACTTACCTAGTAAAGTGCACTACATGTGCCCAAGGCCTGTAAATAAATGCCACTAGTGGGCCTGCAGCACTGCTTGTGCCACCCTCTTAAGTAGCCCTGTAACCATGTCTCACGCCTGCCTTTGAGGAGCCTGTGTGTGCAGTTTACACTGCCATTTCGACCTGGCAAAATAAACCCATTTTCCAGGCCGAAACCTTCCCTTTTTATACAAATAAGCCATCTCTTAGGAAGGCCCTGGACAACCCAAAAGCAAGATGTAATGTAATTAAAATTCAGGACATGTAGCCTGTGGCACAGTATGTTGGTGGTCGGCTGCTTCCACAATACCTCCAAACTATGGAGGGTGAGGTAGAGGCATAGGAAAGTCAGGGACCCTCATGCAATAAGCAAAATGGGCCCCTTATCACCTGTTAAGGTGCTCTAATACAGCCATAATGAGTGTGGAAAGAATACCTCAGACTCCAATGCCAATTCAGCTGCTGCACTATTGAGAGCTAAGCCCTTGGGGTGTGGGGGTACAAGGTTGGATTAGCACCTAAATACTGGCACACAAAAAAAGCATTTTCCTGCCTTATGAGCATGGACGTCGATTCACCAAAACGCCTGGGGTAGTGGAAGTGACATCACACCTTAATGACATCCTAGAAAGTCACATCATTTGACATTTGACCCTGAATATTCCCAGAAAGTGGTGTCACATGATCGTAAACCTAAAGACATTACCATAATTGACATTGCTAAAGTACCATAGCTTCATGATTAACATAGACAATGCAGATAAATCTCCATTTTAGAAACCACCTACATTAGGGCGCAGACATAATCTTTGAAGGTGGTGGGAAGTAATATTTGCCCTGAATTGTTGCAAGCCAGACCTCTTCTAGGAGGTTGTGGGGGCTCCCCCCTTGAGAAATGTTTGAGTTAAATGGGATCAAGTTGTGTATTTAAAAGCACAATTTTCACATAATTTTGCTATGAAACCACAGCTCTGAAAGGACACTCATTCATAGTCAAGCTCTCTCGTGGTATGCCAAGGCAATGAAACCTAATGCTCCTGAGGAGAAGAGCCTATTGTTTTTAGAATCTGCTATGGCTCCCCCCACGTGTCAAAGATTACCTCCAGTGTGCCAGTGTGCCAGGGCCAGTATTTTATCATGCAAGACAGTCATATGCAATGGGTGTCTCCTTATGCCAAAAATTGCCTAAAATATACCAGTGCCAGAAGTTTGGAATTTTTTCCATCTATATATTTTATGTCAAAATTACCTCTTGTATGTCAGGGCCAGTATTTTATCCTAGTTAACCCATCCCATATGCCATGGTTTTCCTCTCATATGTCAAGACGTATCTCCAATGAGATAAAGTCACAGATGCCCCAATGCCAACATTTTCCTCAAGTATGCCAGTGCCAGTATTTTTCCATGGATATTCTGTATTCCAACAATTGCTTCTGGTATGCCAGTGCCAGTATTTTACTTAAGGGTGACCATTAGGCCAATAATTGACTCTAGCATGCCAGTGCCAGTATTTTGTCACAGGTCATACTAACAATTGCCTAGAGTTTGCTAGCAGTAGTATTTTTCCTGCATGTCTGTATAAGCCAAGAATTACCATCAGTATGCCAGGGCCAGTGGCAGACACTGCATTCTTACCCATGCTCACTTACACTCATTCACACTCACACTCCCTCATTCATTCTCACTTACTGGCACTCATTCACTCTTAGTCACTATCTTGCACTCGGTTTTACTCACTGACTGACCCACTCATACTCACTGACAATCATTCTCACTCACTACCTATCACTGATTCTCACTCACTCACTGATTCTCACTCACTCACGCGTATATACAGGCACATGCCCACAAATACACACTCTATTGCACACAAACACACTCTCACACACAAACAGGCATACAACATACATTTTAAAATGTTTTTTTACTTATATCATCTGCATCTGGAAATCTCGTTCTAGCTCTTGGTGATCCATTTTTTAAAATTAAACTAATAGTGAATAATAAACTATTATTTGCTATAAGTGTAATACAACATGGGCGGAAATTAAGGGTGGAGCACCCATGCCCATAACAGCAAGCTGACGCTGTCTTCTTGCCACTGACCTTGCTACCTCTGAGGCCAGGGTGGCAAAAGCAGCGCCATGGGTGGCAAGGGGCAAGCCAGGGGTCACAGCTGCAACCCCTGGTACTCCCCAAATTACATCCATGCTTAAGAGGTTCCTGCAAGCCTTGCGCGGTGGAACCAATGCATGCCAGAGATGATTAAAAGAATAAACATCCGTTCCCCAGAAGATATTGCCTAACATTTGACCTCTGGCTATGAATTGCAGCAAATCTTACCAGATATAAACACAATTTAAAGACATCTTTATTAGTCATTCACAATCTGAACTCCGGCATGGTTACTTTGGGAGTTCTACAGCATCTTGAGCACTCCCATTTCCAGCGCCAATGTGTGTATGAATAGCATGGACGTCAATTAGGGGTCAACAAGGGTCGCAGCTGCAACCCCTGGCTTACTCCTTGTGACCCATGACACTGCCTCTACGACCCCTGGCCTGAGAGATCACAAAGGCAATTACAGGAACTGAAGGAAAAAAGGGCTCATATGTGCCCTATTTGCTTTTTATTGATTTTCCAAAACAGACATGTTTAAATTAATTTGTTTGTATCCTTAGTGCCTTTGGAAGGGATTTTTAGGAAGCACACAAGGGAGCTACATATTTGAGGATTGTGCGCACTTGTAAATTATATACATATAGTAATTTTAGATTAATAAAATAATGCAAAAGTCTTCTCAAGCAGATACAAGATTATACATATAACACTTCTGCTACCCCTGGCATTTTGGTGAATGGATGCCAATGGTGAATAGTGGGCAGGCACACATGCACACGCTCACTCCCAGCCATCCACTCGCAAGCACACACACACATACTTACACCCACCCATTTATTTGCACTCACTCATACCAATCTATTTACATGTGTGCACACACAAACCCACCATTCACAGGCCTATACACATGCACATACCCATTCACAGCACACGTGCAAATACACATACATCCATAAATACCATACATGCCCTATACACTGAATAAGCACTTACTGGGCTGTGGTGGTGACAGTAGTTCCAGCGGGTGGTTGGAGAGAGAAGCACAAAGGCCTCAGAAGTTGCTAGATACTTTGGGAATGGAAGAGACACCACCTCCTCTCAGTGGCTGACCTTGTAATAAATCAGCCAATGAGATAAGGAACTTTCCTAACTCGTCACAGAGTAGGGTGGGATCAGTGAGACTTGCTGTTCCTGTGACTGCCTTTGTGACAAGGCGTCATTGACAGGCAGTAGGCAGCCCTGAGGTCTACATGGCTTAAACCTGAAGCGCTCAGTGCTGATTTTGTCGGTCCCCCTCGGCATAATAAGGAGGTACTCAGAGGGCTTTGCTGCAGTGGTGGCTGCTGCCTTTTGAAAGTGTTAGGGCACATAAAAAAAGTGCATTCAATCTTTAAAAATAAACGTACCTTGCTTGATGATCTTCTGCAGCACACGTTCGACTGCGAACACACCTGAAGTTCCTCCTGCCTCAAGCTGGTTGCTGGACAATAACATCGAACATAATCCAGGCACTGCTCTCATGCTGCTTACAATGCTAAACATCAAAAGAGCAGTGCTAGGATTGGCTGGAGCAGGCAAACAAAGCGCTCCATCGGACACTAACACGGCTGTGCCACTGCTTCTCAGCTGCATTTTTTTAGCTGTTGATTGCAGAAACCTGAACTGTGCATGTTAGGCTGGCCACAGTGAAAACACTGGGCAATCTGACATGCGCAGTTCAGCTAATAGCTTGAGGTTGTCCCACTGAACTGCTGTGATGCCAAGAGAGAGAGCTCCATCTTGGCCCGCCCATAAACAGGTGAGAGGAAAGCGTGCAAGGGAAATGTGTGACTGTGTGTGAAGCAGTGGGTTAGTCAGGGGGTCAACGCCCCCACGCTCCTATGGACGAACCGCCCCTGCTTTGCTGTGCCGGTGAGGTCACTGCCATCACACTTATAAGATCTTCAGCCTGGCAAACCTTTACTCAGGCTGTCAGGTGCCTATGCATTAGTGCATGTGAAGTGCCAGGCTGCCTGATCCTGAGTCCTGACATGGTGAGTGTCTGCTAGGTTGACATTTGAACAGCCTGGCAGACACTCATCATGCTTTGGAAAAGGGAGGGTGGTAAAGCACGGGTATCTGCAATGACGTGCTGCCTTCAGGCACTTGTTACCATGATTTGCATTACTAATTACTACCTACATCTCACAAATAATGTGGTATATATCTAACTCTCAATCTACAATACAAGGAGACCCTACCATAACAGTTCAGTACCACACCAGCTCTTCCTTATCATCCTTGGTGAATCTCCTAATTGGGTCATCCTGCATCTGGGTGAAGCTCACAGACAGTCCATTAAATACCAATATTTGACCTAGTTACTCAAATGTCATCACAGTACCATTAACACCCTTGCCAGATCCATGAACTATTGAACCAAGACAGACACACACACAAAAGCCGCCCTCTCGAAAGGGGGAAGCAAGAGACATATTCATGTCAGGAACACAAAGATCATCACTACTGGCATTACACAGGTCATGAGCAAGAGCTGAATAGCTTTGTGGCCAGTCGTCACACATTGGATAAGGGTTCTTTAAAAGATAATTTTTGTATTTAGTCTTTCTTCATTTTTTCCTTGATTCAGTTCATTTTAAGACATTTGATTTTGCATGTGCTCATACTTCATCAGTGAGTTTTTGTAAGACACCACATACTCACCCAACATGGATGCCGTTACAGAAATCTGAACTGTTCCCTCTCCAACAAGGCCATTATATTCTCTCAATATTTCCTGTTCTCTCATGAATGAATTAAGAGACCCCGATTCTGAAATGTTTGCCCTTGCTTCATGTGGGTGTCTCCCTGTTGGACCTTGCCGAATGCTTGCCTATTGAATTCTTGTGTTTGCCTTCGTCCAGAGTAAAGGGGAATCGCAGTACCTGAACTTGCCTCAAGATGATCTTGTTGTTCTAGAGAGCTGCGAATGAACTTTGTAAACTGTTAGTAGATGTTGTTGAACAAGCTCTATGAAAGGACTAAAACCCATTCAAGGCATTCTCTAGAGGTGCCAAGTCATGGATTTCCTGAAACCTGTGAAGTAACTGGGTTATATCTGGGTCACAGGTCCCCAGGGTGGTCAGGGGCTTCTGGGCCCCAACAGAAACAACTAGAGTGTTTTGCCACTGGTGTTCTGGGGCTGACGTATCTCATATTGCTCTTGAGGCAGAGCAGTCCAGTGATTATCCAGACGAAACGCTGTGGGCTAGAAACACTGAGGGGCAGATTTATCAAAATGCCATGTACGGAGCACAGCAGGAAACCTTGCTGCACTGTGTTGCATGACAGGGAGAGGGCAGGAATGCATCATATTTAACATTAAATGGCTCATTTCTTTCCTCTTCTTGCGCTGGCGCACTATGTGCTGCAAAGCACCAACACAGTCACCCTTGCATCACAGTGCAAGGGAGCCTGTGTTGCAGGTAGGATTGTTTTTGTGCAGGAAGGGACACCTTCCTGCACAAAAACAATTCCCTGAGGCTTTTTCCTCTTTTTATGTGTGCTGCAGAATGCAGGACACTTAGAAAGAGGAAACAATGAGTAGAAATAAACATATTTCTCCTCGTTACACCTCCTCTGGAAGGCGTAGCATTTAGACACATTCCCACGTCTACCACTCCTGGTAAATCTAGCAATGCACTGAAACTCATGGCTGAATGCATTTTCCACCCACACTCCACCCATGGAACCCCTTCGCAGGGCAGAGTAACGCAAGGCAGAGATTTGTCTGCCTTTGCATTACTCCAGATTTACCAAGCACTGCAGGGCCACGCAATGTGGCCTTGCAAGGCTTGGTAAATCTCATTATAGGCTTTGCGTCACCCACAGTGGCCTTCCGTGGGACAAGGGTGACGCAAAATCTTAATAAATTTGACCCAGAATCCTCAAGAATAGAAACATCACTTAATAAATTGCTGTCCAGCCTGTGCTTTTATTTAAAAAGGTAAGAGTACTTTATTACACACACTACTTGATATTACGCACAAATTAACAAATATGTAGGAATAACAGGTGGACATACCTATCACACCCTAAGGGCCTCACAACCTACATGGGCAAACACCAAAGGAAGGTCACACACATCTAATAAGCCCCCTAAATGAACTTTGCACCTGCGCTGGAGGTGCTGTGGAGCCCCCACCCATATGCTTAAAAACATGAGTGGTCCATAAATAAAACGTCAGTCCTTATGGCTTTGTCAGGGAGTCAACATACTAATCAAATCCAGAATATAAACCCTTTATCCCTAACGCAATTCAATATTAAAACTACTTTGGGAGGATCCCACCTTTCCTTCCTTTCCAGAAGAATTACACGCTTTTAAAGTTTTCAACATTCAAGCATTACACTTTTAGAGTCCTTTGACATGTATTAGGGCTGTATTTGGGGCTGAAAAGAAACAACAGGGCCTATCAACAAAGACCAACACACTCAAGAGACTTAAGACAAAATCATCAACTGAACCACTGCTCATTTTTCATGGAAAATTCATCACAGGTCAAGAATTCCTGGTCCTAGGAAAGTTAGGGTGTCGCCTTTTCTCTGCAAGTGAGTAACTGGTGGACACCGTGATTCCTGGTGGCCATAAGAACACTGCAATATGCTTGTGTGCACTCCACATCCATCAGTTGACCCCCGACCCTATGTTCTTTAGTCTTTTACAAATATTTTCCTTATCTTCTGCCTTGTTCCTCTGCATAGCAGGATGCGGTCAGAACCTCCAGATGGTCAAGCTACAGGTGGAGGCAGTTATTTGGAATGGTCACCCTGAGTGACAGTCTAACATTATGCCTTTCACTTGTAATATTAATCTCTAACATGTAGGTTGATTAAAGGCAATCCATGCCAGTCAGTCATCAGGCCACAGCCTCGTGTGTCACCGTTCCATGGCTCCTCCAAGGCCTGAAATGGGCTTGTGCAAGCTCTCCTACTTCATCAGATTTCCCAAGGTTGTGCCTCTTACAAGATGCAGCGCAGAGCCATGTTACAGTGTATACCACGGCACTGGGGCAGAGTGGAGTCAAGGTAACCATCCATATGTCTGAACACTCCCACAGAGGGCCTTTCCCAGGGGTGCACACTGCAGGGTGCAGCTGCACCATCCAGTTCTCTCTCAGTTCACTCTTGACTCACTCATTCTGTCAATAACATTTCATATGGCTAAACAAGGCTTAGACAATTCTATATTTACAGTGGACCAATCAGTCACTTACATCAGCCATATTGGTGGTAAGGCTCTGCCCAGGCCTACCGGTCAGACCACCCTTCCATTTGCCGGGAGAAACCAGTCAGTTATGCCACCTCCACAAAGCCATGTACAGACCTGCTACGTGAGAGGGAGAATGCACTCAGCACACACTCAACCTGCTGGTCATGGCAATCTTGATAGTGATTCGGTTTCTGAAGAACTCAATCACTCACTCAGCAGGGGTTGGAGTCTTTCCTTACTTTGAAAGAAAACCAGAGCATGTGAAGTGGGCTCAAAGTAGTCAGATAATAGTTAGCCGAGACTTCTGGAATGAGCAGCAGAGCTGCCGCATCAATGCATCACAAATGAGTTGCTGTTGTGGAAAAGTTTAGTGAAACTCACTGTATTTATACTTAAACTGGGTAAACTTAAATAAAAGCAAAACATTTGAGGTGGGGAGGGCACCAAAGCTGGCCAAATTGCCCTGATTTGGATATAGCATTATAAGAAAGTTAGTTCATGGGGGCGTGGCTAGCTGCCCAACATGGCGGACGCGCTCTGAAAGCGCTCTGTGCCCCGGTCCTCCTAATCCGTTCAAGATCCTTTGCCTGAGGGGCCATCCGATACCCCAATAATGCCTCGAGGATGCCGGCATTGCTGGGGTCCGACTGGGACCACGACTAAATCGTGAGACCCCGGTACAGACCAAAACGGGACTCATGTTGCAGTGCCTGGGCAGCTGGTGAGGCCCTGGCACTATGCAGCTCTGACGGTGAGGCCGATTCATGGTGTGAGGCCTTACATGATTGAGACCATCGCAGAAATACCGCACAGCGGACCTGTCTGGACTCGAGCCACTCCTGCTGCACCTGGTCTGCCAAGATGGAGAGGGGAGACCTCCAGCTCAGGACTCACTGTCCTGGCACCATCCTGTTTCAAGACCCGATGGGCGGTTGAGGCCCGACCGCTGCAGCGGCTCCCACTCGGCTGCACCTGCCGATAATCACCGGGTCTGAGACCCCGTGGAGCTATCCCATCCTGTGCCCTGCCTTACAGAAAGCCAGATGGTAGGTCGGGCCCCCTTGTTGCCTGGGACGAGATAGCGGCCTCTACGGCCAGAGAACTTCAGTGGGGCATGGGGGCCGTACCGGGCCCAAGCCCAGATCGTGCACAGGTGATTCACTAGAAGCTCTAAACAAGCCTACCTTGCGGGCGGAACCTGTGGAAGCTCTGCCTTCTCACTCCTGCCAGTACGTGGGACTGGGGTCACCTTGCCGCCAGGGCGGTGAACCGGGCCTCTCGCTGGACCCTTTGAGCATCAGGTAGGGGGCAGAGAGCAGAGTAGGTGTCAGGCCCGGGGGTGGGATAGGCCCTGGTCTGGTTGCGATTGTTGCCCCCGCCCCAACTAAGCAGCCTCCTCCTGCGGCTGGGTGAGCCGGGTGACTGAAGGTATCTAACCGAGCTCGGGCGAGGCAACAAGTAATCACCTGCTGGGTCACTCACGTCCTGAGGGCCGCGCAACGGATCTTTGAGGGAGACCCAGTCATCTGCCTCCACTGTCCAGTGCTGCAGTGGCTGCTCTGCTGCTGGGGCTGGAACCTGGCCATTCTACCAAGCCCCTCATGCACTCCTCGCACTGAAAGAAATGCAAATGGACCCTTGGGAGTAGGAGCCTTATTGTGTTTAGGCCTATTTTGACTGAGGAAACCTAGCTAAGTCCATTGCTTAGGAGACGCTCCTCACCCCTGGCACCCACACTCTACGCACCTGAAACCTCGAGCCCCCCCTGCCACACCTGGTTGGCACGACACTTGGGGAGACCCTGCCGAGCCCGAGGGTCAGATTGACCCTGGACACATCCTCTTACGGGACACGCGGACACGTGCCGCCACACATCACAGGATCTTACCTCATAGTTCAGCCGGACCAAAATTGTTGCACGCATCAAGCCGCAGGCAGGCTTCCCCATTGTACCCCTTCTCCCCTTGCCTCATGCTCCCGCTACCCGCCAATTGGTATAGATCAGCAGCCTCCGAGAGTGCCTCAACAGCCCATGGAAAAGAGTCAATCTGTGACATACCCCAGGCGGAGATACCAACAAGGTCAGCCAGTCATCAAGTAACACGGTCAATTCATCCTGTGCACCTCCTCTTGCTGCAATAATAGGAGGCCACACGCAGCACCAGACTATTATCCACAATCACTACTCCCTGTAGACAGCAACCTGAGCCATCTTCAAGACATGGGTCAACAGCGAGGCCACCCCACTTCGACCACATCGCGACCAGGCTCCTCTTCTGTGTCTCCACCACGTGGAGATCGCAACTCAGGCACTGTGTCCTCTTCGGTGTTAGACACCAAATTGGACTCTGTATTGACTGCTGTGGAGCGGCAGGGTACTTCACTAGCCTAGACCAGCACCTCGCAGACCGCATTGACAAAATCACTGCAGACTTTACCCTACTCCACAACGATCACTGCAAGTTAGCGGATAAAGTGCGAGATATAGAGTCCTCTCTCACAGAAGATCGGCCCATCCTTGTTGATGCAACAGCAAAGATGCATGACCTGACCAGAAGGGTCCAACTGCTGGAGAGGCAGACTGAAGATATGGAGGGCTGCTCCCGCAGGAATAACGCCCGCGTTATTGGCCTACCAGAAGGAGTGGAGGGATCCGACGCTGTGAAATTCGCTGAACGCTGGCTACGGGACATGCTTCCCCCGGGCTCACTCTCCCCCTTGTTCATAATTGCTAGGGTGCACCCTGTGCTGGCATGACGGCCTCCACCTGGCTTGAGACCGCGCCCCTTCTTCTTTTGCCTCCTTAATTAAAAAGACCGCGATGCGATCCTGCATGAAGTCCTCAGACTCAGAGGGGTGCATGTGAATAATGCTGCTGTCCTCTTTTTTCCCCGACTATGCCATAGGAGTTCGAAGGAAGCGAGGCTCCTTCTTGGAAGTGAAAAGACGCTTGCAAGAACTGGACATACCTTACTCACTTCAATTCCCGGCACGCCTCAGAATTACATCTGATGGAACCGCACACTTCTTCGACACAGCGGAGGAAGCCTGGACCTGGCTGGAGTCTACAACGGGGCAGGGAACGTCCCCGAGATATGGGGAAGGCACACCCCCCTCTCACCCCCATTTGAATGCACACGGAAGGCGCCGTCACCGGGCCTGCTCAACCCGAACCTCCCAACCCCATGCAGCACCAAATCTGGAACAGGTGATCCAGGAAAACAGTGAGGCCATCCATGCGGTGGCAACACTGGGTTCTCACGAATCAGACACATACTTAGACGTCACTCCTGATCTCCCCTTTGGCAAGGATAGCTCCACCATGGCATCGCCTTCCGGAGAGGAATCCAATCCACCCCCGGTGGTCATGCCTCGTATGGCTCTCACACCCCAGCGCAACCCATTTACCAATCCTTAATTGCGCACCCACACGGATCCCCTCACGAGCACCCAGGGGTCTCTTTCAAACAGGCACTTCCACACAACATGTGGGGACCGGTAGCGTGAGAATTCACATGACATCCCCGTCACCACTAACATACCACACTCCCACCCTCCCTGAGCAGCGCAGTTGATCTGTTGCACTGGGTTAATCCCTTTCCTACATCCCCACAGTTTTGGGAGATACATGTTGTCACTCTGCCCAAATACAGTTACCCTCTGTTTTGCTCCCTTCTACCTTGTTTGGAAGATCCACAATTTCTCCCCCCTTCCCGCCTAGGGAGTCTCCGACCGCATCTATAAGACACATATGCCTAGGCCGTACACACCTCAGCAGTGGCTGTTTCCTGCCTGCATACCCTGTCACACTGCATGCCCCCCCCAGGCGCAGGCCACAACTGCACTAACAGGTATCTTGCTCGACAATGTCGTCCATTAATATCCTCACCTGGAACGTGAGGGCAGGGCCGGACTGGCCATAGCGGGCACCGGGCGTTTCCCCGGTGGGCCGCTAGTGTGGGGGCCGGTTTTGGGCCCCTGGGGGGCTGTTTTTGTTACCGGGGGCCGACAATATCGGCCCCCTGTAACAAAATCGGCCGAAACCGGCCCTCGCAAACTGCTCAGCAGCACCCCCCTCACCCCAGGGGGGACCGGCCGAGCAGTTTGCCAGGGCCGGTTTCGGTTCCCAGTCCGGCCCTGCGTGAGGGGGATGCACACGCCTACGCGTCGCTATAATACATATGCCTATCTCAAACGACACTCAATCCGCATAGCATTATTACAGGAAACACACCACACTTCGTTAGAAACGCAACGCCTCTGCCGTAGATGGCGCGGGCAGGTAGTTGCCACAGACTACTTCGTGCACGCTAGGGAAGTCCTAATATGGATCAGACCAGGTATCCCATTCCATATAGAGGAGTCTCTGATAGACAAGGAGGGGCGCTACGTATTCGTGCATGGACGCCTAGATGGGCGTCACATGGTTGCTGGGAGGAAATACGCCCCTAACTCTGCACAAACCCCGTTCTGGCAATCCCTATCAGGCACCCTAGCGCACTGGAGCTCCTGACCCTGGCTTATAAGTGGGTACTTTAACGCGGTACTCAATATCTCACTTGACAGATCCTTCCCCCCCACATGCACAGCCGCTGTCTCAAATGCCCAAGCACTACATGACTGGCTCTCTCACTGGCAACTAACGGACATTTGGTGTGCCTAATACCCAACGAGCAAACTCTATTCATTTTTCTCACACCCCCATAACTTACACGTTCGCATTGACTGTTTAGTGGTATCAGCAACATTGCTCCCTGACTGCCACCAAGCCGAGTATTTGGGGCGCACATACTCAGACCACAATCCCCATCTCATCCAACTTAAATGGCCCAGCCCCGACCAAACCACGCACCTCTTGCGCCCCCAACCAACCGCTTTGGAAGAACCGCCTTTTTGGGAATGCCTAGGCGCAGCCATGCACACATACTTTTACATAAACACGAGCATGGGAAGAGACGCGGGCTCGGAATGGGACGCACACAAGGCAGTGATTCAGGGTCATTGCATGGGTCTGACCTGGGACATCCACAAACAATTAGATAAAGAGGTAACTCACATAGAGCGCTCACTTCTCCAGTTGGAAACTGCAGTAGCGTCCGACCCTGTGAAAACCCATCCTCTAATGGAGGCAAAGCACAAGCATGCAGAACTGTTGGAGAGACTACGCTGCCCATTCGGCACACGTCCATTCATCGGCGGACCGAGTGGGTTGCCTACTGGCGTGGTTAATCAGGCAGGTTCAAACACGGCAGCCTATTATCACACTGTGCTCATGCACTGGGACCACACTTCACACCCAATTGGACATACATGCCGAGTTCATAACGCATTATAACACACTCTATAGCTCACATACAATGCCAGACTCGCGCAACCTGGAGGTGTTTCTTGTCCCCCTCCCCTTACCTGCTATTACACCACAGCAGCGAGACAAGCTAGACAAGCCGATCTCCCTCCTTGAGGTACAGGCTGTGATTAAAGCATTAGCCACTGGGAAAGCACTAGGCCCTGATGGTGTGCCAGCAGAATACTATAAAGCATTTGCCACGGAACTGACCCCCCACCTTCTAGCCCTATGAGACTTCACAGGAGAAATCTCAACTGCCAGCATCACTGCGAGAGTCTCTGTTAGTTTCTCTCCCAAAACCTAATCACGACCTGGAACAGCTGGGCTCATATCGCCCTTTGGCTCACCTTAATACCGATTATAAAATGTTGGCGAAAATACTGGCAGAACGGCTAGCTCCTCTGATCCCAGCGTTGGTTCGTACGGGCCAGAATGGGTTTGTCCCAGCCCGTAACATGTCTCTAAAGCTGCGCCGCTTTTTCCGTGTAGCCAGATACGCCCCGGAGTTTTGGCCGCGATCTGGGTGCCTGCTCCTAGATCTGGAGAAAGCGTTTGATAAATTGGAATGGAAATACTTGATCCCTGTGCTGGCCAGGTACGGTCTGGGTCATCGTTATCTCTGCCTGATCAAGCTCCTGTACACACTACTCACAGCAAGAGTGAAAACTGGGCCCTATCTGTCTAATACGCATTAGACGCGGCACCAGACAGGGCTGCCCGTTGTCACCCCTGTTATTCTCACTAGCCATGGCGCAGCTAGCATCCGCTATCAGGCTTGGAGCAGAATGAGTATACCACTTGGTGACGCAATACATGCAATATCACTCTTTGTGGACGACCTAATGCTCTATGTCAGAGACATTGAGGCTCCCCGAGGCACCATTGATTCCACGCTCACCGAGTTTGCCTCACTATCAGGCCTCATAGTTAACTGGGCCAAATCGTGCCTATATCCCTACAACCCCATTGCAGCAGATCCAGGGCTATCTATTACCAGTCAGCAAATTCGCTGGGAGCCAGGCAGTTACCGCTATCTCAGTGTCAGGATATACCACCGCCACGATGACCTACTGGACTGTAATGTCACACGTGCAATGACTGCCACGCGCTCCCAGATGTCATTCTGGCGCACTCTACCGTTGGCAGTTATGGGCCACATTGCCCTACTAAAAATGATAGTGTTGCCCAGGCTGCTATACTCCTTCATGAATCTGCTGCTTTACCTTCACCCACCAATGTTTCGCTCCCTCGAGACCGTGATGCACGAGTTAATCTGGAGTGGCTCACGCTGCCGAATAGCGCTATCCAAACTGTTGCTCCCAGTGGTCCAGGGTGGTCTTGCAAGTAAAACAAAAAGACTCATATACACATTAAAATGAATTTGGAAGGCATTACTGACAAAGGATACCTTGACAGTGAAATGCTCTATATTTAGTGAAGATCATTATAAGATGGCACCTTCCAAAGTGATTTTAAGTATTGCATTAGCTTTGTTTGACCTGTGTCTGCTTTTACTAAGGTAATGAAACCTTGACAAAGACAATAGGCCTGCCATTAGATAACTACACCCCACTGTATTGTGTTTAGTATAGGAGGGGAGGCAGGATACTGTGTTCTTAGGGTTTAGAGCTCACTAGAGGTGTGAACTGTTAGGAGCGTGTCATCATAGGTATTTCCATCTGCTTGTAGGTATTTGTAAATTAATGTGTAGTATTCAGTAGATTGTGAGTAACTGAGTATGTTTCCTTTTTCTAAGAAAAGCACTGACTGGATAATGATTTATTGCGTTTTGTTTGTTGCATGCCAGCGAGCTGGGGTACTAGCCCACACCACCCACATGAGTAGGCCTTGTACTGCTCTTCTTTGCTACCCTGAGAGAATCTAGTGCTACAGTGGGGTACTTGGTTGCCAGTATACGGAAATGTGCATACTTGTGAAGGATTTACATTTACACCTCACATGTGCACATCTGCCGGTAATAAAAGATTGCTGGATCAACACGAGCCTTATGTCAGTCAGCCTATCAAATGACAAACGAGGCCCTAGTGTCTTATCCTTTAGCTTCTCCTCTGCTTGTATCTGGTCACGGACTTCCTACAGTAGAACGGAAAACATGTCATGGGCCCTGGTCAGTGCTTAATTTGAGCAAGTGGTTGCAGGTGGGGCCCATTGTCACTCATTTTTGAAGACCCACACTTATTTTTCCTCAGCAGACTTTGACTCAGAGCAAGAGAGAGAAAAACACAAAAGGGGGGTAGAAGGAAAGAAGGAGAAAGAGAAAGTCAGAAAACATGCGACAAAGAAAGGATGAAAAAGAACCTGGAAGAGGGAGGTAGTGTCGGTGGATGAAATAGGCATGCAGTTAATCAAGACTAGGTATCTTTGGTATTCAGCACCCCCAACTTTTGATAGCGCTGGTCACACGCTTCTGAGCTAAACTCTGGGCTCTGGCACTTATTATTTTAAAACTCAGCACTGGTCCCGGCGGAAGTAAGGAAAGTGAACTCCCTAACCACTTGTTAGGTTGTAAAATAAAGCAATAATAAGACTTCTATAGTATCCTCAGTCCTCTGGAACCCAATGCTATGCCTCTGTTTTAAAAGAAACTGAACATAAAACCTATTGCCCCACGTGTCTTAAGTCATGCCTGTAGCTCAAAAACGAATTATCAAATTATCACGCAGCGCAGCAAGTTACATTGCTGCACTGCGTAGTAGAGAAAGGGCAAGAATGCACTGTATTTAACAATATACTGTGCATTCCTGTCATTTCCTAGCGCTGGCGCACAATGTGCTGCCTAGTGCCAATGCCTGCACCCTTGCACCATAGTGCAAGGGTGCTTGCGTTATTAGCAGGATTATTTTTGTGCAGGAAGGGACACCTTGCGGCACAAAAACAATTATGTGAGGCAATTTACTCTTTCTATGTGTGCTGCAGAATGCAGCACACATAGAATGAGGAAGTAACGAGGAGAAATAGAGATATTTTCCTCTTTACGCCTCACCTGGGAAGGCTTAGCCTTTTGACCAGTGCTTTAAATGGAAAAAAATAAGTGCAGGTACTCATTAAAATGAGCTACAGGTGTAGTGAGGGGGCGGGGCAAGGGGCGGGGCTAAGGGCAAGACATGATGATACTTAACGACTTCTAATTAGTTGCAGCACATACCAAAACACATGAGAAATGTGTTTATATAAACAAAGCAGGTTAACTCATTACACAAAACGAAAGAGAAGTGCAATAATATGTTAACATTTCCTATTTTTGCAATAATTGCACCTTCTTAATGCCATACTGTTAATTGCTGTTTGGCACAATTGTACATATTTTTGAGCATGTGAGTAGGAAGAAATTGAAAATACCCCACTTCGATCCAAAGGTCTTATGGCACCAAGCAAATGAAGCAAATCATCATGACCCTCCCCAGAAGATATCTCTCGTCTCTTCCATCGATCTATCCATTCATCCTACCATTTGCCTGCTGATGTCCACCATTTAACCTTTATATTCTGTCGTCTATTCAGTCTTTCATCCATCATTCTGCCTTTCACCATTCTCTCTGTCCACCCTTCATATCCAACCATCTCCAAACCTATCCATTCATCCTTTCACTCATCCATCAATCCTTTTGCTCATCTATCCATCAACCTTTTCACTCCTTTATTCCATCCACCCTTTCATTCCATCCACCCTTTCACTCAATACCTCCTTTCACTCATCCATCATCCACCCTTTCATCCATCCTCCCTCTCTTTCATTCATCCATCCAACCTTTCACTTATCCACCCATCACCGCCCTTTTATCCAATCATCCACCCTCTTTCACCCACCCACCCATCCATGCTTTCACTCATCCATCCATCTATTCATCCATCCATCCATCTATACATCCACCCTTGCTCACTCATCCATCCACTCACCCACCCACCAACCTTCCCTACTACGTTAGGTATGAATCTTTGTCGCAGAGCAGACATGTACAAAGTGCCACCCATTTTCTTTAAAAACCTCCTGAGAGTGTCTTGATTCTCTCTCTCGTTCTCTCACTTTTTTCTTACAAAAAACAGGCATACACACAAACATAGCAGACACACAAAAGACTTGGGTATGATAAAAGCCATGTTATACCTTTCACCTACCATGGCTTTTTTAATTGCCACCAGGGCCGGACTGGCCGTAGCCTTTTTGCCGCTGCCAGGGGACTGACATGATTCCTGTGCTTGCACGAACGCACACGATAATGTGACTGTGATTGACAGCACAGGGCTTGAATGGACCCTGCTCTGTCAAGCACAGCGTGATGGTGAGCACCGGACATTATTCAAATGACCCCTGCTGAATAGCTCAGCTGGGGCTCAGATCGGGGAAGAAGCGGCGCCTTGGCTGCCAGAAACACGTTCCACTCCTGCTCACCAGCACTCACAGCCTACCTTTTCATGAGTACCGGTTCTCTCCTCGGCAGTAGAGAAGTGCCGGTACTCGGAGTGATAAATTCAAGAAGTGCCGGTACTCAGTACCGGTGAGTACCGGCCCATTTAAAGCACTGCTCTTGACGCATTCCCAGGTCTGCCACTAATGGTAAATCTGGGAATGCGCCAAAATCCATGGGTGGATGCATTGGAACACCCACGCTCCACCCATGGAACACCCACGCTCCACCCATGGAACTGCTCCCTGGGGCAGAATAACGCAACGCAGTGATTTGTGCTGCGCTGCGTTACTCTTGATTTATCAGGTCACTCAGGGCCACGCAAAGTGGCCTTGCGGGGCTTAATAAATCAAATGTACGGGTTGCCTGGCGCATGAGTGACGCAACTCTTTGATAAATATGCCCCTAACATCCAAAGCGGTATGGGGCAATCCCCTGCATACATCATAAACCATTCCACCTGTGTCCCCAAACTCCTCCTGCTACAATGCAGCACAAATGCCAGGACAGGAAGGCCACGATGAGCCAGGGGCACGCTCCAGCGCGCGCTCGATCACTAGAATGTAGCCATTGATAACTAACAAGGGGGCCATTATTAAGGTCGGATAAGCATTCAGAAAGTTGAGCACTGTGAATGCAACATCTGTGGAGTTTGATTCCCAAATGATTAAATCGATGAAAAATACATTCTCGCGCAGAGGAGCCCCGAAGATTATCATGATTTATTACACTTTTTCACACTAAACCACAATAACCTGATTTTTCTTCCTAACCGACCTTTCATTTTGCTTTTATAGCAAAGCATTGTACGAAAAAATCAATGCAATTACAGCAGAGAAAATTACATAGAGCAAGTGTAAGTGTCTGGCCGAAAATTATCCCTGCGATGTCTGAAGAGGCGCAGGCCGCAGATTATGAAGTGACAGACTGTTGCAGGAATACAAATGCCAGCAGCTTTAGTTACAGAGATATGTGAGTTTTTTCCCAACTTCCATAAACCTTTGCGGTCTGTTAATGCCGTATGCATTTACCCTGACCTACAAAGATGCACTTTGCAGTGTATAAAAAGGTGCGCATGGTGAATATGGTTGGCTGTGGTATGAAAGGAACAGTAATTCTGTAGACCGCTTAAGGCTTGGAAAATTCAGAGTTCAGAATGTTGACTATAGAAATAATCAGTGGTTAATTTGTAAAAAGAAAATAAGTGACATGGCCCAAGATATTCTGTAGAAGGCAAATGCAGCTACAGGCCCTTCCACAGTTCGCAAATACCAGTATCAGTGCCACCTACTAACCATCACATGCCTACAGATGGAGGCGTTCCCTCATTTTCATAAGGGGCGTGTCCTATGCAAATGAGGGGATTCCTTTGCCTCTGCACCCGTGCCATGTTACAGGCACGGGTGCAGCGGCAAAGAAGCTCTCACCTTCTAGGTGGCGCACTGTGAGTGAGCCCCTGAGAGCAGCCCTCTGTAGGAGGGAAAGGGGGTCCTATGGACCCCCCAGACATTCCCTTGCAGCTGGGTGCAGTCACTTACTGCGGTAAACAGCCATTAGTACGCGACTTGTAGTTCGCATACCATTACAACGCAAGCGTACCAACGCATGTGCTGTAACAATGCGTAGCCTTTACTACGCATGTTATTACTTCTCATGCGCTGTTACAATGCATGCGTTGTAATGCGTGGAGGCAGCAATGACGGCAGTGGGGCGGAGGCGGCCTCAGCTGTGGGGAAACCAGACGCCATAGAGGGGTCTCAACCCAGGAGTGAGGGCAGGGTCTGAAGCCCTACTTCTGATCCCCCCCTCCCTCAACCCCTGAAAATAAATAATTCCACGGATGGAGATGCGTAGAGCCACTACAGTGCTATCCAAAACCTTTGTCCCCCTGTGATGTCCTCCACCAGGCGAACACCGGAAGTGGTGCCCGACCCGCAAGACGGCATGGTGGAAGGCGACCTGGTGACCACAGCATCGAAGCAGGGGCACGAGGGGCTCCGGGCACCCCGCACTCATCTCAGCACCCCCGTAATTCAGAGCACCCTCGTCAAAAAGCCGCTGATCTCACAGGCGCCAAGAGTTAAAGCCGGCTGCAGACAGAGTGCGTGCCCGGGGCGGATCTGCAGGCTCCTGTGCGCTGGCTGGGGGCTTTTTGGGCACTTCTGCTGTCCTTTGATTGACAACGCTTGCAGCCGAGGACACGGGACAAGGGACGTGCACCGAGGAGAGAGAGGTAAGATGGGCTGTGTATTTTTAAAGGGTTTATGTTTGAGGAGTAGTGTATTTGGTTTTAGGGTAGTGTTGTGGGTCGTGCAGGGTAGTGTTTCAGTGTAGGGAGCGGACTGGGGGTAGGGGCAGGGTCGTGCTCGGGGTAGTGTTTTAGGGTTTAGGGTAGTGTTGTAGTGTTTGTGTAGTGTAGGGTAGTGTTTTAGGGTTTTGGGTAGTGTTGGGGGGTCGTGCAGGGTAGTGTTTCAGTGTAGGGAGCGGACTGGGGGTAGGGGCAGGGTTGTGCTTGGGGTAGTGTTTTAGGGTTTAGGGTAGTGTTGTAGTGTTTGTGTAGTGTAGGGTAGTGTTTTAGGGTTTAGGGTAGTGTCGGGGGGTCGTGCAGGGTAGTGTTTCAGTGTAGGGAGCGAACTGGGGGTAGGGGCAGGGTCATGCTTGGGGTAGTGTTTTAGGGTTTAGGGTACTGTTGTAGTGTTTGTGTAGTGTAGGGTAGTGTTTTAGGGTTTAGGGTAGTGTCGGGGGTCGTGCAGGGTAGTGTTTCAGTGTAGGGAGCAGACTGGGGGTAGGGGCAGGGTCGTGCTTGGGGTAGTGTTTTAGGGTTTAGGGTAGTGTTGTAGTGTTTGTGTAGTGTAGGGTAGTGTTTTAGGGTTTAGGGTAGTGTCGGGGGTCGTGCAGGGTAGTGTTTCAGTATAAGGAGCGGACTGGGGGTAGGGGCAGGGTCGTGCTTGGGGTAGTGTTTTAGGGTAGTGTAGTGTTGTGTAGTGTAGGGTAGTGTTTTAGGGTAGTGTTGTGCAGTATGTGTTATGTAGGGTAGTGTATATAAATGTAGAAATTAGCGTAGTGTTGTGGGGTTATTTAAAAAAAAATGCAGTGTAAATCTATGCGGGGAATTGGGATCCGTTGTAAAGACATTTCATATGCATTTTTAAGAAAATGCGAAGTAATGGTATTCGTTATAGCAAAATGCGTTGTAACGGTACTTGCGAACTAAAAACAGCGTTGTAAAAGTATGCGTTGTTTTAGTTTGCGAAGTATCGTCATATATTCCTTACTGCACCCGCCTGCAAGGGGATCTCTATTCCCCTGTAAAAGCGCAGGCGGGTGCTGCCTGAACTGTGAAATCACGGAGCGGCTGCAAGCAGCCCCTCCGTGTTTTCCACATGAATACGCTGTCCCCAGGGCAGCGCGAGTTCGCGGCTGACCCGGGAGCAGGGCATTCATCATAATAGGGCACATTTTTATTGTTTGCACCGGGCGCACCTTTCAATAGGTGCGCCTGGCACAAACAATGAAAAGGCATAATACGGCCCCAGGTGGCATATAGATATAAGAATGGCCTCGGCACCCTGGTATAATTATTATCAATTTAAATTTAATTGTACATCGAATTGTTAAACACTCTGCTTCTGTGCTTTAGATTATAGTTCTATTGTGTTGCACTGGTGCTAATGAATAAATGCCAGTGCTGAGCACCGTCAAACACTGGCACAAATTAAGCACAAACAATAACTCAGAAATGTAGGCTTTGAAACTGTAGGGCGCGATCCATAAAGCAGTTTGTGTGCTTGAATTTAGTGTACACATGGAAATAGCTTTTTCCCGAATCTATACCTACTTTTGAGGTTCACAAGCATTGTTTCGCACTTGTAAAAGTAATTTAAGCACACAAAGATTTTTAAGTGAGAGCATCTACTAAAAATCTCCACCAGCCTGCCGGAAAGTTGAATTTCATAACAGCCCTAGCATCCGATGCTTCACCCTATTTACCCAGGCTTTGCTAGGGTGTAATTTTCTGTCTGGACCCTAGGCAGGGCAAAATCAATCAATGTCCCTTACAACTTGGGAACAAACTCTTAGCAGGGCTGACTGGAGCCAAAGGGTAAGGACTGACGTGTGTCCACGCTTCATGTACTGCTAATCGCAGTGGTGCTGGAACAATTTATTTTTATGACACTAAAGTCATAGGTATTGTGAAGAATCATGAGAAATAGCATTACAACACAAACTCAGTTTGAAATGAGAAAGAGTGAGTTTTAAAATCGCTTTTCACAACTTATGAAAGTCTATAAGAGAAATCAAATTTTTAATTAATATGAAGTATCTCAGATCTTGACCTCGAGAAAAAATACTTTTTTGATATTTTTTGCCAGCCTTTCTTAGTTTTTTCCACCCAATCTTCCCTCTTCAAGTCCCCACCTCCCCTGATCAGCCGCTCTTTCTCATCCTTTTAGATTTTGGGATCAGTTTTAGGGAGACAGCCTTACTAAACTCCCCTTTTACAAGGCCCCTACTTTGCTTGCCCTCCCACAATGCCTCATGACACACTCTCTGCACACCCTTCCGCTGTGCGCATCATCTCTTTTATTTCAAGGTCATTGATTTTAAAATGTTGAATACGCATATCTTTTCTCATAGTTCCTGTATTTTTAATATTACTGTTTTTGGTGTGCCTCCAATACCGCAGTCAGAACATCGATGGTACTAAATATCGAAGATATAATATCGATAATATAACAGTACTGAGATAAGTATTATCAATGGTAATAATATTGTTTTCTTATTTTATACAATAACATTGAAGTTTAATATCCAAAACGTAAATATTGTTGTGTAATAATATAATAATCTTGATTTCAAATGTTTTAATGTATTTTTTATATGTACATTTCATATAGTGTACTTTAAATTATAAATGTGTTTATATATTTTTAACTATTTTGCTATAGTGTATCTATCTATCTATGTATCTATCTATCTATCTATCTATCTATCTATCTATCTATCTATTCACTAAAAAAGCAAAGGTCACAGTGACGTTATAGTTAGGTGAATATGTCAGTGCCAACATAACGCGCTGAACTAAAATAAATACAGGAATTCACCAGTTATTGTTAGCAGAGCTAACAATAACTTGCGCCCTGCCATGTACTGCTTATGACCTCACATATTAATTCTCTCATGGCATGTTCTATGACATAGTTTATGACATCACGATGACATCACAAATGACATTATTGATGACATCACTGATGTACTTTTGTACACATTACTCTATTAGCGAGTATGGCATTAGAGGTATGAAAGTAAGTATAAAAAAGCTCACAATAATATAAAGCACCATTAATGCCATCACACATACAACCCCCTTAGGTGAAGCAAGCTTCTGTTATGTGCAGCATTGACCCTATACCATACACCTCATGGGTTTCCGAGTTTATGTTAACAATCAACCACACATACATGGGTAACCCCTACTGCACACTGTGTTCAGCCTGTATACAACAATTTACTCCAGACCCTCAAGCTCTGTTATATAACTAATTCCTTACTATGAACAGCCTTTAGCCTGTAATCAAACCCTACACAGATAGCGAACCTCTTGTAAGAAATGAAGCAGACATGAGTAGACAAGTGAGTACTTTTAAAAGTGTTTACCCTATGCAGGGACTTTACCCTGTACCACACTGATTGCAGACAGCGAACCTCTTAAGGAATACACCACATATTATTATAAATATCTACTAAGAAAAGTGTTCACTCCATGCAAAATTACTCCAAAGAAAGACTACTCGCTGTAAAGACTCAAGAGCCAGCATAGGCCCGGGGACTCCATCCCTTGAGGTCCTATCTTATTTAAAAGAGGAGGGGGGCCTCTTGGCACCCCAATCTGAGCCTTCTCAGGCCCCAGGGACCCCACCCCCCCAGAGATTCTATTTAATACAGGTGGGTTCCCCGGTGCGCACCTGGGGCACCCAGGAAACAAAAACGTTAGGAGCAGCAGGGGGAGCCCCAGGGTCCCCGCGGCTTCAGCTGTCTCCCCACATGGCGCGGGAGCCAGCATTGTTCCCACCTGGAGGTTGAAGTTTTCTCTGCTTACTTCCTCTGGGCGGGAGCAATATATATATTTTTTTTACAGATTTATATAGCGCAAAGTCGACCCAAAGGTATTGGAGCACTTTACATGAGCACCAGTTACGTTACACAAGGACACATTCAATATGTGTTCTGTTTCCCTGCCTGCAGCGGTGCGGGCAAGGAAACAGAACAGAGGTCTGCTCCTAGCCAATGGGAACATGATTAAAACTCCTGCAGCCTGGGCCGGGGTTTTAAAAATGCTCCCCCCAGGCGGGAGCAAACATATGTTTCCCTGCCCACAGTAGTGAGGGCAGGAAAACTACTGTGTCTTGGGAGTGCGCTCCCTGGGACACTGTCACTGAGCCGGCCCCAGGGGATGGGGTCCCCGGGCATTTAAAGGCCTGGGTAGTGGGGCCCTTGGGCAAAATGGGCTCGGGGAGGGGGCCTTACTCATGCCCCCACCTCCCCATATACATACATATAACTCACTGTGGTGTTTGCCACTCAATAGTTATAGTTAGGACCTATTTACCATAGGAAATATATTTTATCCTTTGCTGATAACTTTGGCACCATCTGACGAATCATCCCAATTTCCTTTTTTTTTAAAAAAGAGTTTATCTACCTACCCTCCTTCCTTGCTTCCTGCAAAGTTTTGAAGGATCTATCAAGTAGGGGCCAAGAAAAAAGGGGCTCCAAAATGCAAGCTCCCTATCTAATTTTAGATAATGCTACAGTCTAAACAGTAGTATCAGCAACTACTTGACAGTTAAGCGGAACCATAATTTTCTGCAAGGCAATGCACTTTTGGCAATCCCACTTTAACCACTGATATGAGTTCAGAATGGTATTGTTTCTTTTCAGCGCTCACTTGTGATCATGTGTATAGGACACAGGACCTCTACCTTAGTGGGTTTGTTCCACACACTCGGGTTCAGCCGTGTAGATGGCACTGATGCCACTGATTTTTCCTTTGCTGAGAGTAGTTGGATGCCCTGCATATCTGCCACACATTACGGTGTATGCACCCCATCATTAGCTGTTAGAAAGGCGTGCACCTATAAATTTGGGCACTGTATTGGGCAAACTGAGGCTGCACCAGTTATTGGCATCAGTAGCATGTTGTATATTTTATTTTTTTCCAGGACAGATTTATTACAAATGACATATCGAATTTATGTTCCATTGAAAAATTAGGGTTGGCCTACGACTGCTTTATATTCTCGACATTGTTATTAGATGTCTGTTCCAGTTTGATTTTCATTTTTTTTTATTGTACTACTATAAGATGGTGCCCAGTCTGCTTTTTGTGTCTCATCTGTTACTCAACAGAATCAGCCAGGATGTTTTGCATTTGGGGTTGTGTCCAGCCCCTTCCTGAGCTTCAAAGGATGCTGACATAGTCATTGGCAGATGCAGCTCACACCTAGGTCTGCCTCCTTTTTGCTTCTCTAGTCAGCCACTGGGAATAGAGGATGGAGGGTAGAACTGATTTAGGGGGTAGACAGAGGATTGCCCTCTTCTCACAGGCTGGCACTTGGCATAAAAGTTGACTCCATAGACCTCTCCTTAAAACACTCATGGATTTATGAATAATCAGAAGAAGGACTGTCCTGCTATCTGAAGAACCTGAAGAAAGACTGGTACCTGCTTGCCTTGAACCGCGGACCAAAGAAGTGACTCCAAGGGTTAAATGGCTGCCCCTCTGTTTGATCTACAGGGACCCAACAAGGTTTCAGAGGCCTCACTCTGTGCACTGTCCAGCTGACATATTCCAACTGGACCATCCCTGAACCCTGCTATTGGAATGTGTTGGAAAGAGACTTAACCCCTAAATAGTGCGCTCCAGGTCCTGCACCCTTGGCTGGTACTAGGAGTACTCCTCCTGTTTCCAAACAGCAAGAGGTGGGAGTTAGAAACTTTTTGCCAACTTTTTTCCTGAAGAACCAACAGAGACCAGGATCACTGTCGAAGCCACAGCCATCGACGTCGTATTGCCGGTCGGCCTCAGCTTGGTGATTTGCCCAACTGAAGGAGATCTGACTTTCAGAAAGGTTTCTAAGTCTGGACGTGGAGGAATTCATCGAGACTGATGCCCAGCAGCATCTGATCGATGCGGAGGCCTTCTCGGTAATGGACTTTGCCCACTTAATGCTTTCCCACCTATGTCAACAACTGCAACGGGACCCAGCTCTTCAGAAGCTCATCATCATGGAGCCCTGCTTCAGATTCAGCTTGTAGTTTGCCCCACTGACGACTCAGTGACAACCACTTTTTCTCCATAAAAGTTTCTAAGTCTGTTAGACCTGGCATCTTTTGGCGTGGTTCCCCAGTATTTTTGCCTTCTGACCTCATGTTTTTGATGGTATGCTGGACTTCGTTTTTGCTGGTTTAGTGTCTCTGTGCACTTTTTCGCTGTTGTTCAGTGCTAATTTGCAAGTGCTCCTACTGTAAATTGTGTTATGATTGGTTTTCCATGATTGGTATATTTGATTTACTAGTAAGTCCCTAGTACAATGCATTGTGTGTGTCCTCAGGGCCTGTAAATCAATTGCTACTAGTGGGCATGCAGCACTGGTTGTGCCACCCACACATGTAGCTTTTCAAAGGTGTCTCAGACCTTCCACTGCAGTGTCTGCACGCAGTTTTTAATGCCATGTCGCCCTGGCAAGTGCACCCACTTGACGGGTCCAAACCTTCCCTTTTCTTACATGTAAGTTGCCCCTAAGTTAGGCCTCCTAAGGTAGCCCCATGGGCATGGGGCAGTGTATGTGAAAGGTAGGACATGTAGTAGTGTGTTTTACATGTCCTGATAGTGAAATACAGCACATTTCGTTTTTGAAAGGCTGTCTGTCCCATAGGCTAACATGGGAGCTGCCTTGTAACATCTTACAAGTGTAACTTTCCTTTGGTACAAGATAGAGAAATGGAGTTTAGGCTCTCTGAACTTAATAACACATATTTTAATAAAGGTGGTTTTTAAATTGTGTGTTTGAATATGCCACTCTTAGAAAGTGTGCATTTTGTTAATTAACCATCCTGTGTGCTCTACCTGTTTGTGTATTCACTGTCTGGTTTTGGGGTGACAGGAGCTGGGGATGTGCATTCACACTAGACAGTCACAAGGGGGGCTGAGATGTGTCCTGCCTTTCCTAGGTGACTCATAGCCAGGCTGAATAGACCTTGCTGCATTTAGAGTGGTGGGAGGAGTTTTTACTAGCACCTGAATAGGCTGTATCTGCTCAGCACAATGCTGTCTCTACCTTCTGTAGTGAAGCTGCACCAGGGAGGACTGTTTTTTCTGAACTCAGAGACTTTCTGCCTAAAATCTCAAAGGGAAAAGTAGTATAAATATTGGGACCCAGAACTTTAGAACTAGTTTGGACTAAGGAACCTGCCCAGAAGAAGAGCTGGAGAAGCTGTGAGGAGAAACAACCACTCTACTGTGTGCTTTACTGTGTTGGCCTACAGTGGCTGATTCTGTCTTGGGCAGTGAAAGGACTGGACTGGACTTTCTGCAACTTATTTTCCTGAGTTTCTCCAAGGGCTTTAGGTAGAGCTTACCACAGGTTCAAGAAGTCTCAGTAACAGTAAAGACTTCAAGATCATCTGCTACCAGCACTGGGAACTGTGTGTTTTGTGCTGCAACAGAAGAAAAAGCAACACGACGCAGTCAACGATGCCACTTCCGGCTCTGTGACCTGTTGGCACCGCAGAGAGCTCAGCCCCTGCTTTGCACCGCAATCCTGGTCTCACTGAAGACACCGCCCTAAGCCGCCACATAGCCCTTGCTTGCGCCGTGACTTGAAGTCACAGCACTTCACCTCGCTTCCCATTGCCACCCTGGTATCCCCGTCAACGATGCTCCACGCCGATATTGATGCCGCTGCCTGCACTGTGGACTGGTGGCACCGCTTGTAAGTTACTCGATGCACCACCCTGTCCCACACTGCAGCCTTAGCCCGCCGGCGCCATTGACTCCAGATCGTCTACCGATGACAGCGCTTCAGTGACAATGACAACGCTGCCTGCACCGTTACCTGTCAGCACCACAACGAGCACCGTCCCACTTTGCACCGCAGCCCTGGTCTCACCTACACTGTTGGACACCGTCACCGTGCCATTGCCTGCACCGCGACCTGAGGGCTATGCACGCCGCACAGCTCCACTTCGCACTGCAGCGCAGACGCCTACCAACGCCGGCGCTCCTGACTTCAACCTCACAGAATTTGATCTGCAACGAGTGTGACTTTAAGAGCCCAACGGCTTTTGCACCAACCTCCGAGGCCGACGCTGCCATCCCAAGGCACATGAAGCCCTGCATTTCCAAGGTACTCATTGCAGGTCTTTCTGACACCGTAGCTGGCCCAAGACACCGTGGTCGGCCTGAACTGTTGGATTTGTTTGTTCACGACGCTGTGATAGCCCCAGATGGAGCTATCGACTCCAAGGAACTGTATTTTAAGTCATTTTTTGCAATATTCGTATTTCATTACTGTATGATGGATTTTTATCGTTTTGGTCTTGTTTCACACAGCTAAAAGTTGACTATTTTTCTAAAACTGGTGTGCTGTCCTTTTGTAGGGTTTCACTGTATTACTGTGTGTTATGTGCAAATGCTTTGCACATTGCCTCTGAGATAAGCATGGCTGCTCGTGCCAAGCTACTAAGGGAGTGACTAGGGGTTATTTTAGAAGCGTAATCCCCTTGCCCTGCCTTGAAGGAAGAGTCCCTACTTGGACAAGGTCCATACCTCTGCCAACTAGAGACCCTAATTTCTAACAAAGTTTAAAGGTAAACTTTCCACCAGGATGAACCTGGTCCTAGTATTTGACCTGTGCTCTACTGCGGTTGGCTTTAACTTTCGACTTTGGCCTGGTATTGTGTGACCATATAACAGTGCTTGGGGCTTTGTGCTTTTTGGACCTATTTTTAATTCAAATTTTAAAAATTCATATCTCCTATTCTACTTATTGGATGTTTGTTGTTTTAGTGTCATTTTATTTACTACAAATATTCTCTATTTCTCTAAATTAGTCTGGGGTTTTTCTTGTGTTGCTTTTTCACTTTATTATTGTTTGAGTACTGCATAAATACTATACACATTGCCTCTAAGTTGAGCCCGACTGCTTTGTGGCAAACTACTAGAGGGTTAAGTATAGGTATATTTAATGACTTCAGTGTTTCACGCTGATGGGACTGTGATTATCTTTGGAAGGGGGTCTCACTCCCCTCAACTAATACTCTATTATTACATTGTTGTTTAGCGTTGGGAATAAATCCTTTGTTATAATCGGTCATCAAAATCAATTTTTGATTTTTAAATTCTCCTTTTTTCATTTGGGCATTTTTAAAAAATTTCAAAATTTCACTCCAACGGTCATATTTTGCATCTGTGATTTTTGCACGAAAGGAAGTGGATCTCAACAACATTGAAAGCTTCACTGTGGCATAGCTGAAAAAGTTGTGCAAGAATTCGAGGCTGAAGTTAGCAAAAGGCTCCAAGAAACTGGAGTGCCAGACAGCTCTCAGAACCTGGGAAGAGGTCTGCAAGTTGCAGTCTACATCACAGGGGCAGGAGAATGAGAGTGCAGAGAATGAGGTTGAGCTAGAGGAGGAGCAAGAGAATGACATAGTAATGGCCAAAGGCAGAAGAGAGAAGAGCCCGCAGAAGTGAGGTCTCCTGCCTTGTCCAGGGTTGGAAGCATTGTGTCTTTTCACAGCTTGACCCATGCAGAGGAGAACACGATAGCCATGGAAAAAAAGGAAAGCAGAAGCAGGTGCAGCAAGGACCCCCAGAGGAGAAAAAAGCAAAGGCTGAAAGTGCCTTAGAGGAAAAGAGGCTGGATCTATAGGAGAATAACATTATACTAGTAAATGACAGGAGCCAGAAAGCACTGGACTGAAAGCCTTGAGGGTCACATAGTCCAATGAAGATGATGGCCATGACACAGAGGTGCCTATGAGAGGTAAAATGGTCTCTATCCCCAACGACCTGGTGCCTAGCTTTGTGGTTGGGGATGAAATAGATAGGTGGTTTGAAGCCTATGAGATAGCGTTGTGCTTGCGCATAGTCCGAGAGGAGGTGTGGGGGTTTAGTCTCTAGAAGCATATGCCAGTCACTGGGAAGGACACCTCACTGACCTTAGATAAAGCTAACAGGATGAGGTGTGCCACCATGAAAGAAACCCTTGTTATTTGGTCTTACCCCTGAAAAATATCACTTGAAGTTTAGGGACAGCCAGAAACTTTCTCACCAATCCTTGGTGGACTTTGTGGATTACTCCAGTAAGGCACTAAATGGTTGGGTGAAGGACAGTAAAGTAATCGACTATGATGGGCTCTTTATGAGACAGCACATGCTCAGTAATTGCTTTACAGAGTTGCACCAACACCTTCTTGAATCCAAGATTCCTGTGCCCTGGCGGCTTAGAAAAGAAGCAGACCTCTGGGTCACTAGCAGCATGTCAAAAAGAATAGGAAAACCTATCTAAGACACTTTTTCCTTGCTATGTTCAAGGAATAGCAATGTGGCCATTTGCAACCCACAATGTTGCTCTCGTACACTGCAATTTCTGGTTTTACTTTTGCAAAGCCTGCTTAAAATGTTAGGTTTTGCAAGAGGAAAACCCTTTCATACAGGAAGGTCTCAATCTGCACCAATTTGTATCCCTCCCTGTAATGTGTACAAAAAGCTGCCACGAATTGGGAGATAAAATGCTTCTACTGGCATTTACCTACCAATTTAGTGTTTTTCAGGTGAAAAGTAAGCTCAGAAACAGACACTGCAGACTTTTACATATATTTACTTACTCAATTATCACCTGAGTTTTGCTGATGTAATCGGGCATGGCTTTTGCTTCTTGTGATGTTTTTCCTGGTCACTGAAACAGTAATATTGCACCACATAAACAGCTTTACTGCTTAACGTATAACAGGTGCAAACGATAAAATGTGTTTCTATGTATATTTGCCATTTGCACTTTACACAAGTGTGTTTTTGATCCTATTAAAATGCTTGTTTCTATCTGACTTTATAATTAAAGAACAAAAAGCACCTCATTTGTGCTTTCACATACAAGTATTTCATATTAGTTGTGTATTAGAAAATATTTGCCATACAATGGCCTTCTCTTTTCACACTCCCTGTACCCCAGTAGATTCTTACAAGAATCATGTTACAAAATTCCTTCGCTATACAGTCAGAGAAAGAAAAACTAAACATCATCTATGTACTAAAAGAAGAAGAGTCAATTTGTCTTAGAATTAACAGCAAATGCTACAAAATGAAAAGAAAATTGAAGGGTCTCTTTATTGTTCGTTCTCGTTCTGAACTCTTTTACGTTTATTCTGGGGGTTTTCAGGAAATCCAGCTCCCACAGATCCAGTGCTACTGGCTGATGGAGTTTGTGGTTGATCTAGCTCCCTTCACAATAAGTAATGCAACACGGGTAGGCACACTACAGCCACATCCATCTAGTATTTGCACATTTATATGCCGATTTCCATAGGCCCATAACTAAATAAACTTGATGCATTCCTTCATTTTGCATGCAAGTAAGTGGATAATTAAATAAAGTGGATGTGAGTCCACCACAAGCAACAAACATCCCAAACTTGACAGGGTTACACACAGTTTCATTAATTTAGATCTGGGCTCCCAGCCCCATGGTAGCTATTGTAGAGTGGGCAGTCTTAACTCAAAAAATGTGTAAAGTATTTAGCAGTAACAATAAAGTTAGAAAGTCAAAACACAACACAATAACACATCACAATAAAAAAAAATCCCACAACCAATCTCATAGCAAAGAGCAAAAATAAATGAGCAAAATGACAACAAAACAAAAATCCAAAAGGGGGACCGGATATATGCCTTTTTAAAGTTTTAAGGCAAAATGAGCAAAGAAATGTAAAGTGTTAATCAAAAGTTACTGTTGACCAGGACCTAGAAGGGATTTCAGGCCACCAGCAATGGAGCACTGGTTAGATACACCAACCAGGTCATCCCGGTGAAAGGTTTTACCTTATGATTTAGTTCCTGAAATGGAAGTCGAAATCCTTCAGCGCAGGGTAAGGTTCCAAGCTTTATCCAGCAAAGTCTTCTCAAAGTTGGCTAGCTACTGGAAGAGGTCACCCTGAAACCATTGACTTTGGCGGAATAGGCTCAGAGCAGGAAAATACAAATTTTGGGACCGTCGAAGACCTCTCATCGAGCAGATACTTCCATGCCTTTGTCTGGTCAAGATTTCTACCCTCGGACTATGGGCCTGATTTAGATCTCAGCGTATGTGTTACTCCATCACAATCGTGATGGATATCCCGTCTGCCGAAATGAAAATCCATAGGATATGATGGGATTTATATTTCGGCAGACGTGGCATCCGTCACCTTTGTGCTGTATCGGACTATGTTCTCTCGTAGTCAAACTTCTTTGCTACGAGGTTCTGCTGAAGCTCTGGAGGACTTCTAAGTCAAGCTAATTTTATAAATTCCAACTTTTCAGACTTTCTGGAGCTGATATGCTCTAAGGCTTTCCGGAACTAAGGGCCAGCATTTAGTGGCATTGACTCACTTCAGCAAAGTCCACCAGCAGGGTCCAGCCTAGGTCCGGATACTACTGGTCAGGTGGGCACTTCAGGGAAAGGCCTCTTGTAGCCTGTTTTGTCCTTTTAGTCATGCAGGAGCTCAGTCACCTGAATACTGGAGGCTATGTCTCAGTCCTGGGTAAAAGTGGGAACAGGTTCAGCCCTTTGGATCTCCACACAGGTCTTAAACAGCCAGTCATCCACAGGTCCAGAGAGTCTTCTGAGTAGTTGTGGGTGAGGTGCCACTTTTGTGGGATTCACTAGCCAGTGTGTGGGGTTAAATCCTGTACACTTCCTAACCAATGAGAATCCCGAGAACAAGTCTACCCACTTTTGCAGCACATCCTGTCTGGGTCCAGACAGTATTCTGATGATCACTGGGTAAAGTGCCACTTTTGCAAGATTCACAAGCAACTGGATGGGGATGAGTCCTGGACACTCGCTAACCAATGAGAAAAAAGTTCAGAGTGGCAATTCTTCCCACTTTTTCAGCACATCCTGTTTGCCGTACTGCAAACTACCCCACAGTACACCATTCTAGGTAAAATCCAAGATGGTAAATCCTTTCTTTCCTTGAAGGCAACTGATGTGCCAGCAAGGGGTGTGTTTAGGGACATAAGCAGTCTCCTCATCCTCAACTACTCCAAACTGGTACTGGGATTAGTCTGGTGACTATGGATGGCTTAAGGAACAAAGCAATCTCTTCCCCATGTCTCCCTTTGCACTTCACTATGAATGAGCAGGCATCTGGTCTCCTTCAAATAATGAAGTTCATGAACCCTTCTCAGCTGCCCTTATTGAGCTCATAGAAGTCACATACTTTACAATCAGGTCTCCCTGCCACAATGTCTAACTCTTTGTTTCTGCTCTGGGAGCAATATTCACACCACATTAAGGGGAAGGACTGAGATGGGCCAGTGGCTGGCAGGCGAATGCTAATTACCCTTCTGGGGGCTCAGGCAGACAAAGTATAACTTTTTAAAAGTTATGTTTCCTATATATTTATTAAAAATCCAACATCACCAGTGCATTGGATTTTTAATCAACATTAAAAATAGTGATTGAAACCTCTTTGTAACTTTTCCCAAATCAATGATAGCAGAATTGTTGTTTTATCTGAAGTTTAATTTTTCTCCATAGAACAGATGCAGCCCTCTACAGTACAAATAGCGTTTGGGAGCTAGTCACTGTAGATATCTACCAACACTAAATTCTTGCATGTACCACTTTTAAATACCAGGCACCCTGACTCGTGAGCTTCAAAGCCTACTCATGGGTGACTTGTTCAATATTTATAATCAGTGGTCTTTCCTGTCAAAAAGGGTTATTTTGGCAGGTGCACGTGCCAGTTTAAAAGCTTGTCAGCCTAATGGATAGCACAATATATGCTGTAGTGCACAGGTGACATTTAACGTTTCATGCCATTTGAGTCAGTGGCGTAACGAAACTTGAGGGGGCCCCCCTGCGAAGTACATGGAGGGGCCCCCTCCGGACACAATCAGTAGCTCTCCGCCCGAAGTACTCTGCTGAGGGGGCCCCCTGGAGCTTGGCCTGTGTTACGCCCCTGATTTGAGTATTTTCTGCACCTTAAGGGAAAGTTAAATATGCCAATTAGGAGTTAGCCAACTTTGCCATATTGTAGGTGTCACAGCACATACACTGGGGACTGGACAGTGGTGTCCCAGTTTGCAAAGTTCAAAAACCAGCTGCATCAATCCACAAAAAATAGGGGTGACTATGCAAAAGAGACACTTTCTCACACTGTATATTTATACAGATCCCGGTTACTGAAGTACTACTTAGGGGTATGATTTCCCAAATAATAAAAACAATATGTTTTTATATAGGGCTTCATACTGTATGTCTGTCATTTCTAAGCACTATAAATATATAAACATTACTGAACCTCACAAGAATTCTAGGTTGTGCTCCAGTGGTTGGCTATGATTTTGGGGGTACAGGAGGTGGGACTGCGAAATACCTGCAATGGGAGATTTGTGGTAGCAATGCAGTCTTGTGTGATTTTGCTGAGTTTGAAAAATCATAGCTATGAACAAACATTGCACAACAGATACACATACAAGCAGGCAAATTACTTTACACATAAAAATATAACAACAAACCTCACCAGTGCATTACGAAATTTACACACAAAACCACATATATCTATGCTAAATCCAACACTTAGGGGTCGATTCCGATTCCGTTTGTAAAGTGAACCGACCGACACGTCCCGGGATAAAGTACCGACCGACACGTCTCGCCGCCGTACGACCCGCGCAGTACGATGGAAAGCCTGTGAATACCAACCGACTCACCCGAATATGAACCGGACGACCGAGCCGTACGGAAAAATGGCTTCCGGCCGGAAAAAGCCCTCGAGCAGTACCGTCCGACACGTACCCGGAACGGAGCCGAGCGACACGTACCCGTGACGTACGAGTTGCAAAGTACGATGCCATACGCGGGAAACACGAACGACTCGCATGGAGCACAAGCCGCACGACCGACACGCACACGATACAAACACTAAAACCAACGGACTCCGCCCGCGACCGACTCGAACTCCCGCAAGCGAAACGAACGCCCACGACCGAGTCGAACGCCCATTGACCGAGTCACACACGACATACACAACACAGCATAACAACAGCGTGAAAGGCTCGGAGAAGCCTGTACGACTCACCAGCAGCGTCTGGCACGGTCAGAAGAACATCTCGTACACACACACAAACAGCTGACCAAACACAAAAAAAGGACCAAACAAGCACTGACAACGGAAATATATAAAAAAATGATAATCAATTAAGAGAGACACACCCACAACTCAACATATTTAAAGGCCACCAATCACTCCCATGAGCCATTGCCATTTCCTGAGAACCTCCACACACACAACTCTGCTGACACACACCATTGCCATCTCACCAACAGCATTCACACACCCACACCCACAAACCTCACTTGCACCCTCACACACACACACACCAATCACCACCACCACCACCCCACCACGACCCCAAACCCCCCATCCACCCCACCCTCACCACCAACACCACCCCCACTACCCCAAACCCCCATCCACTCACCCATCACCACTGCCACACACCCCCAACACCAGTACCCCAACCCCCCATCCACCACCCCTCACCACTACCACCACCAACCCCCCACCCCCAACACCACAACCACAACTCCCCCATCCACCCCCTCACCACTACCACCACCACCACCCCCAACACCACAACCACAACTCCCCCATCCACCCCCCTCACCACCACCACCAACCCACCACCCTCGACACCACCACCCCCACCACCATGCCCCCCAAGAAGAATCCAAAGTTCACAGATAGTGAGTTGACAGTGTTGGTAGATGAAATCATCAGAGTAGAGCCACATTTGTTTGGCACATTGGTACAGAAGACCCCCATGTCCCAGAAGGCCAAGATTTGGGAGAGAATCGTCAACAAGGTGAACGCACAAGCACCTTGTTTGCGCACAGAGGACGACTGCCAGAACAGGTGGTATGACGTGCGCAGGAGGGTCAAGAAGCTGCTGGAGAAGGACCATCGGCTCAGCAAGCACACCGGCAGTGGCCCTCCTGCCAAACCCGTTTACTTCCGGTCCTGGGAGGAGAAGGTGCAGGCCATCTTACCACCGGAGAGCATACATGGTCTGACTGACATCCCAGAGCCTGGTGAGTACACAAATAAGAGACTCAAGATTGTAGGGCCATGTACACATGTCACCGTCAAGGGGACAGGCAAAACAACTTCCGTCAACAAAGCCACAGTAACACAAACAAAGTCATCCCTACAGCCATATGCCTGGCACAGCAACACAACACCTGCTATCTCATACCAACATTGAACTATGTCATCACGTGTACAAACCTAGCAAAAATCAGAGCAACTCAGTGCCACAAAACCCCAACAGACACTGCCACACAGTCTGCCACCACTGTCACACCACCTCACAGGGAACCTGACCCACAGGAAGGAAGCTCGGGATGTTGGGGAAGTCAGTGTAGCCAAAAGCATGATGGGAGTTGTAGTCACAGCCAATAGTCCCCCTCACAAATGGACCAACAACACCACTTCTAACCATGCGCACCTCACAGGCAGTGGAAATGTACCCTCAAGATGGCTGACACTGGGTCCTGCTGTGGGGAGCACAAGGCCCTGATGGGCTATGTGCACATACCAAATGCAGGACCCTGATGCCTGACATCCTGAAAGTCAACTGCCACTCCCTGCAAGGGAAGCATACACAATAGTGGCCCATCTGGCCATGGAGGGAGAAGCACTGCCAGCTCTGACCATGCCCACCACCATGTGCTGTCACACACCCCTCAACACAAACTCCACACAACTCACCTGGGAGAAGGCATTTACCCACACTTCATGCAAACAACACCCAAGACCCACCATACTGGCTACTGCTGTGTGACGTACAGGGACTGTTGCTACTTGTGTACAACCACCACTACACCACTGACTCACAACCTCAACATCAACCCACACTCACCGACATTGAAGCATGTCTCTGTGTGAATTGCCTGGCCCCTGGGGGAGGAGGAGGTACTGCAATGACACTGAAAACCACTGAGGCAGCTGCAAATCACATCTTTCCAGCAAAAACTAACAGCAGCCCTGGGAACACTCACTGCCAAACCAAAGAGCAGGGCAAGATGGCTGACACATGGATACAATGTATGAGTAGGCTGCTAGTCACACACACGCATCGACCAACCCAATCACAGTCACACTGCCAGCTATTGCAAATGTACCTTTGCACTCAACTTCCGGGGATGCAGTGTCCCAGGTACCCCCTCTGGCCTGGACGGGTAGGTGCGGATTGTAGTTGACAAGTGCAGAAATGCAGACATACCACAGAGATCCAAACACACAGCAACTCACATACACAGCAGTGACAGGGGACACCTGACTGACTACAATGGACCCACCAACATCCCTCACACTGTAGCATGCTGACATACACTCAAACCCCGTTGTCAGCCACATGATACGCAGACATTGTCCAGTATTGTAGGCATCATCCACACCACACAGCACTCACTGACATGGACACTGTGGACACAAGGACTAACATGGGCTGCACTGGAGCAGGCATGCAACTCACAGCTGAAGCAACCGAACACACACCTCTGGTCACGACTCTAGTAAAGAAAGACAGCCGCAGCGAACAGTCCATACCACCATGGAGGACATTGACATCACAAAGCATGTGTGCAACCACAAAACTCAGACACAACTAAATTAGCAACAGTGACACCATCACCTGTGTGAAATGGGATGTGGACTGGGGACACAGACAACACAGAAGAGAACATCAGGACAACCCGGGCATGCTGGACTGTGACCAGGTTGAGCAGACACACTAATGTGATGCACATTGACTGACACAAACTGGCATTACACATGCCCCAAACAGAGATCCCAAACTAGGTGCCTTTGCAAGGATGCCAGCGTCAAAGCACAAATGTTGACAGGGATTAAACACCTGTGTCAGGCATGTGTCAGCACCAGTGTAGGAATGGCACAGTACAGTCCAGCGTGCAATTAAGATGCCAGGCAGGCAGACAGCTAGACATGACAACCAAAGTGCCTCAGGGTGTCAGGTGAATGCACCACACTAATGGAAATCTCCGTCAGTGACAAAGTAGGATGATGCAATGGACAGGCATGCAACACCAACCACAGTGGCCAATGTCATGTGTATGAACCATTGATGTCCATGAATACATCACTAACATTGTGTCTTCCTTCCAAACACAGGGGCAGATGTGGACTCAACTACAGACGAGGAAGAGTCCCAGTCCCAGGCTCCGGTGGACACACCTGGCTCCAGTGGCGCACAGTCTCACTGCTCGTCGGACGACACCCAAGCTGGCCCCTCCGGTCTCCGCCCTCATGCAGCCCCTCGGCAACATTCACCTGTCCCCCTTGCAACCACCCCTGCAACTGCTGATACACCGCAAGCCACCCCTGCCAACACGGACAGACCTACCGAACCATCCAGATGGCACAGGGTCACAGGGCACCAGGGCACCTGACAACAGCAACAACATCCAAGATCCCCCTGTGACACCTGTGCGGGACACCACAGGTGCTGGCCGTGTGGCGAGGGGTGGTGGGAGGGTGGGAGGCCGAGCAGAGGCTCCACTGAGGGTGCGGGGCTGCAGGATGACACCCACCTGGAACGCATCATGGATGCGTACCAGGAAAGCACCGGAGGGTTCAGCCAGGTAGTGGGGATCCTCACGGACATCAAAGAACAGCAGGCTGCCCACCATGCCCGCTTGAACTCCCACATGTCCCGTGTTGAAACACACCTGTCAAATATGGAGTCCAAGTGGGATACCATGGAAGATATAGCAGTGGTGCACCGGGAAATGTTGACCTGCCTCCGCCAGATCAGCACCAACTTGAGCCCACCTCCCTGTGCGACAACTACATCTCGGGCAACAACATCTGCCACTGCCACAGGGAGTGAGGGGGGGTCTGGTGGAGGCCCCCGTGCACGGCAGCAGCCTGCAGGTGAGGCTCCCCCTGAGAAGAAGAAGAGGGGTCGTCCGGTGAGGAACAAGTGAGACGAAGATGCCCATGCACATCCCCCAGGAAACCAACACCTGTTCTGGACAGTGACCTTTGTGTGCAAACCGTTCACCTTGTTGTACGACATCGTACTCCCCACATGACATGGAGGGTCTGAGTTGGAACAATGTGCTTAACGACTGTGGACTGTACTCTAGACATTTCATATACCAACACTCCTAACTTGTTATCTGTGAACTTTGGATTCTAAAGCCAACTGACAACACTCCCAATCCTGAGCACCATCCCCACTTATGTGCTAATAAATTCACCTAAACACAAGACGTGACTCTGTGGTTATTGAGAGGTTGCCAGTGGCATGTACATCTGGATGTGCTGAAGAACACTGTGCATGCAAACCTGTACTGTGATGAGTACACTGTCATGTCAGTCAGGCCAATGTGCCACATATGTGGGAGACACACCACCAGGTCTACTTTACACATGCTCACCACGTCCAACCAATTCATTGCCAACATCAATGTTGACAAGCAAGCCTGTGGTATGCACAAACTACACACCCAACCTGAGTCAGTGGTGACAGGCCCACAAGTGCAGTACGTCAATGTCAGTCTGATGTGTAGGCACAAGCAACACACATCAGAAGGTGCAGCACAGTTTATTGTCAGGCAATTTCCACATGTCCCTTATTACACACATGCAAGCTAGCAACACCTGACAGTGGGCACACGGTCACCAAGTGGATAACTACGGAAGTCCTGGGGTGCCTGGCACATCACTCGTCGGGACACTAACGACTCCATCCTGGCAGTGGAGCATGGGCATCAGGGGTCTCTGTACACCAAACAACAGCCACAGTACCCTGTGAAGGACAGACAGAAACACAATTGTTAACACTGCATGATGCCATACAACTGCAACACACATGGCAAACACAAATCACAGACTACACCACCCCAAAATACTAATAATCACACAACTGGTGGGGAGTACAGGTAAACTGGATGGACACATCACTGCAGGCATCCACACAAGTAGCACACAGCCACACGCAAGGTGCACCACACACACAAAACATGCACACACAACACATTTACAACACATCACTGTATACTCACATTCAGGAGAAGAAGTTGTTGATGAGCTGTGTGCGGACATCATCCGCAGCCTCATCATCGCTACTGGCATCCTGGCCCAGGCCAGGATCCTCCACAGGTGGCGGGTGTTGGTCATTGTCATCCTGGATGAGGGCCAACTCCCTTCGCACTGCCAGATTGTGCAGCATGCATGCTACGATGATGATCCGGCACACCTTAGCAGGGGCATACGGGAGGGCACCTCCTGTCTTGTCTAAACACCTGAAGCGGCTCTTCAGGAGTCCAAATGTCCGCTCTATCACCCTCCTGGTACGACCATGTGCCTGGTTGTAGCGCATCTCGGCTGGTGTCACAGGGTTCCTCAGGGGTGTCAGCAACCATGGCATGTTGGGATATCCAGAGTCACCTACATACAGACACATGCACATTAGAGGAGTTGGAGAAAAACAGGTAGCAAACAATTGGCAGGCACACACAGTGAGGAAAGGTCAGTACACACCAACAAGCCAGGCACGTAGATTCTGCATCCGTGACATCAGTCTAGGGACACGACTACTCCTCATCACATAGGCATCATGCGCAGACCCAGGGAAACGGGCACACACATGGGAGATTGTCATGTCCGCCAAACAAACCACAAGAGCATTGATGGAGTGGAAATGCTTGCGGTTCCTGTATGGCAGCTCATGTGCCTGTGGTGTCACCAAAGCCACATGTGTCCCGTCAATGGAGCCAATGACATTTGACATCCTCCCCAGGGCATAGAAGTCACCCTTTATGTCTGCAAGTCGTTGGGGTGTGGGGAAATAGATGTACAGGTCCAGGAAATGTAACATGGCCTCCAACACATCCCGAAGCACCCGACTGAACATTGTCTGTGACATCCCTCCACCAGAAGACACAGTGTACTGGAAGGTACCCGTCGCAAAGAAATGAAGGGCTGCCATCACCTTCACCTTGGGGGTCAGTGCCGTCGGGTATGGCCGGCCAGGTTGCAGGTGTGGGCCCAACTGCCCTGCCAACTCCTCAATCACTGCCCTGGTGAAACGGTACTTTCTAATGGACTTACGTTCCACCATCGTTGCCAGGTCCGGGAATGGCCTAGGTACATTTGGGGCCCTGCAGTACAGACAGAAACAAAGGATGAAGGCACACCCTCCAGCAATGTCACAAAGCCACAGCAACACAGCCCATCATAAACAAACACATAACACAATGAGCTGAGGTGGTTGCCACAGGTTGCAGACACTAATGTCCCATACATGGCATCAACGCACATTGAAGCCCAAGATGTGCACATGACAGGACCCTTGTTGTGCCATGACAAAGCAATGGGCCCTAGCACAGTACATCTGCCCTGTTGCCACCTACCACACAAAGCCCAAAGTGACTAGTGAGGACAGATATTTTCTCCACATCACAGCTCCCTGACTGACAGTTACACAGGCATGATGTGACGTATCGTTGACATTACACACAACAAGCATGTTAGCCACAGTCCATGTGCCCTGTTGCCACAAGAGGACATATGTAGGTGTCTGTGCCACCCCACACAACAACACTGTGCATGTACAAACCAATGTGATGTGTGGATCAGCTCACATTGGATCACTGACAGATCACACCACATGCACACAGATAGTGTATGGACATCACAATGTCGACACTGGTTCACCCTGCTTTGAAGCTACTAACACTGATGAGACAGGGTACATGTGACACGACACACACGCACATCCTGGCTGGGACTGTGTCCATTGCCAATGTCCTGTACTGCATTGCTGCACCCCCTGTGGCAATGGGCACACCACACATGTATGTGTCCACCCACATCCGGGTCCAGCCTGGGAGTGCTTGTCAACAAGTGGCACACGACCAAACACATCCTGTGCCCCCAGACACACACATAAGAGGCAGCCATACATGACTGGGGGTACACTGTGGCACAGGCAGTGGTGCCATTGGTGTGCCCCATAGTCCCTAGCTAGTGACAGAGGATGGCATCTGTCAGGAATTGACAGCAAGGCTGACCGACACGTTCAATGTCCCCAAAACCCAAATAACTTGTTTGGACCGAGCCGTGCGCACGTCTGGGCCATACATTACAATGGCGACGGACGCGTGTGATGCGTCGGTCGTGTATGGACCGAGCCGCGCGCATGTCTGGGCCATACATTGCAATGGCGACGGACGCGTGTGACGCGTCGGTCGTGTATGGACCGAGCCGCGCGCATGTCTGGGCCATCCATTGCAATGGCGACGGACGCGTGTGATGCGTCGGTCGTGTATGGACCGAGCTGCGCGCATGTCTGGGCCATACAATACAATGGCGACGGACGCGTGTGACGCGTCGGTCGTGTATGGACCGAGCCGCGCACATGTCTGGGCCATACATTGCAATGGCGACGGACGCGTGTGACGCGTCGGTCGTGTATGGACCGAGCCGCGCGCATGTCTGGGCCATACATTGCAATGGCGACGGACACGTGTGACGCGTCGGTCGTGTATGGACCGAGCCGCGCGCATGTCTGGGCCTTACAATACAATGGCGACGGACGCGTGTGACGCGTCGGTCGTGTATGGACCGAGCCGTGCGCATGTCTGGGCCATACGTTGCAATGGCGACGGACGCGTGTGACGCGTCGGTCGTGTATGGACCGAGCCGCGCACATGTCTGGGCCATACATTGCAATGGCGACGGACGCGAGTGACGCGTCGGTCGTGTATGGACCGAGCCGCGCGCACGTCTTGCCCATTGAATCTGATGGAGACGGGTGTGTGTTGCCATTCAAAATCCGCGTAGTACAGTCATTTGCCGGGCCCTGCACCCTCATTGGCCATGAGCTGTCATGGTGATGGACGCGGATTTGAAATTTGAACGAGGCGTGTGCAGGAAATTCAGTTGGAGTCGTACAACATTGTTGCAATTGCCAGTGTGTCATGGAGGTGATGTTTTAAATGATGCTGAAGGCGTGTACGAGTCGTGCTATCCCATGGATTGGCCAAATTCATAGGATGCAAGCTTTTGGACCTATCCCTTTGTACCCCAGGGCAGACATGCCTCCACAGCACAGATATAAGGCTGCCTGGCCCCCAGAGAACCCACTTGCCTGCACCACATGCTACTGGAGCACATCAAGATCATCACTGCTGCTGTCTCTGCTTCCTCTGGCTTCAATGATGGCACATACTATGGAGAGGGCCCCAGCCTTCAGTGAGGAGGAGAACCAGGCCCTGCTGGACGGGCTCCTGCCACAGTACACCAAGCTCTATGGGAAACTAGGGGAGCAGGTGAGTGTGCTGTCCACTGCTTTGCTAATTGTGCTACTGATCTGACCAGCAGCAGCATTAGTGTGTACACCAGTGGCTTGGTTGCCCACTGACTACTGCTCTTGCCACAAATGGGGCACCCACATGTACTGCACAGTTGCAGTGCAGTGCAAGGTGGATTGTCACTAGGTTCCCTTCCCAGGCCATGTCTCAAAGTTGTGAGTGCTGGACACCGGTCCCTCAACCATAGTTGCACCACCTGTGTACCTCATTAGCCTTGCTGATGCCCACATGTGTGACTGCCTGTGTGTTGCACTAATATGTTGCCAGTGTAGTAATGTCCTCTGCACTTTGTCATCCTCACAGGTTGCTGCCCAGAAGAAGCATGAGATCTGGATGAGCATCGTCCGGGCGGTGAGATCCGTGGGGGTCTACAGGCGCAGGATCCGCAACTGCCAGAAGAGGTGGCAGGACCTTCGGGGCTGGACCCGGAGGATCGCACGGGTCCAGCTGAAGCTGTCGCCTCCACGCAGGAGGGGCGGACACCGGACCCTGACCCCCACATGCTCCGGATCCTGGCGGTGGTCTTCCCGGACCTGGATGGGCAGCTGAAGGCCAGACAGCAGCAAGGAGGGGTGAGTACATGACTGCACTGTGTGCTGTGTCTGACATGCTATGTGCCCCCTCTGGCCTGGTAACACCTCAACAGTACATTGTTCAGTTGATCCAGGACCCATGTCCCTCTCTGGTGACTTGCCCCCTTCTCATCTGTTTGCCAGGTGTTGCTTTTTCTGTCTGGGCATAGTGTCACGTGGAAACTGTGCCCTTACATGTGAAGGTGCATGGGATGTGGGCCAGCATTGCTTCAGGGGACTCAGTGTTGTGCTTCAAGGGTGGGACCATTGTACAGTACATGCCAGGGTCCTGGTATTTATCTGCATGTACTCCTGTCATGTGGCCAATTGACAGCTCGGGCTCACCACATGTGCCTGGGGCATTCGGCACACACCCATGCTGCTGGTTGGGTAAACTGTTGGGGCCTCTGGAGCATGTACCTCAAGTGTGTCACACATGCACAGCCACCTGCCTACTGTCCATGGCTATCACCTGTTCCACGTGGAGCAGGACAGTCATGGCTAGTCCAGGGCATGCTACAGTCTGTACTCCCACTCCCGTGTCTCGGTTGGCACTTTGTGCCAGGTGACCAGTTCCCTCAGGTGTCTGCCCCTGTGTCATTGTGCTGTGGCACCGTTGTCAGGCCCACTGGTGTGTACATGGGTTTGGGGTCAGCATGCAATCTGAGATGTACCCATGTGAGACAATACCTCTGTGACATGTATGGATGTGATGACTTGACCGTGCACAATGGTGCCTGCAACTGTGTAGTTCCAGCAGCTGGGTGTCATTCACAGCAGAGTGCGAGTTGCTCAGCTTCAGAGTGCCCTGTCCCATGTCTCTCATGCGTCCAATGGGTCTGGGGTGGGCACATCAGAATCCAGACGATGTTGTTACTGTGGATGGTCATGTGTAGTTGTCAGCTACAGAGTTTGCAGGTCCCATGTCCTGGGAATGTGACACAGTGGTGACAGTTGTTGTAGGGCTGCCCTGCCCCCTGTGACTGGAGACTGTGATGTATGATCTCACAGGCATGGCTGAGCCATGGGACTACACTACCTAGGGGTGATCCAGCAGGAGTGTGTCATGTGCAACATGCACTCCATTGTGCCAAGGTATGCAGGACTTGCGGGGATCAGGATGTCTGGTGCATGTACTCAGCCCCAGCCTCTCAGATGCAACACTGGCCATCCCTACGTCCAGGCAAATGTACAGGTCCATTGTCAGCAGATGTGATGTGTGCATGTTGACAAACCACTACGTATTTTCAGGTCTTGTCAAGTAATGGGTAGGTGGTGCATGTGTCTGCAGTGGGGTGTAGGGATCCTACATGCGCAAGACAGATGGGTGCAAGGGCAGGAGGGATGTGAATGCCATGCTCGACTCTCAGACTAACCATTGGCCTATGCAAATCTGTGTGAGCACTCCTAGCAAAGTTCAACTGATTGATGCCGGCACTTGTGATGCGTCACACCCTTCTTGGTTTTGGTGAGTGTGTCAGGAGTTCCACAGGAGCGAAGATAACGTCCCCACACCCCCCGAAGGCAGAGTCTAGCGGAATGAATATACACGCCCGTCACAGACTACTGCCCCCAAAAGGTGAGGAGAATTAATACAGAGTGAACCCCACTCTTCCCCTCTAGGTGGTACAGGACACCCCCGGAGGCTCGTCAACAGACTCAAGGAGCTGCAAGATAAATATAAAGCAGATTAGGATGGCATATAAGGTATTTTATGAGAATGCACGTAAACAAGTCAAGAAACAAGAGTACACCCACTTACCAGCCAGCAAGTGTACCAGGCGAAATCAAGGGTTCTTTAAGGAAGGAGTTGTCGTCACTCCTTATTAGTGCACTGTCACAATTAAAGCCAAACATCCATAACAACGCCAGTCCAAATAAAAGCTTCTCCAAATGGAACTTAAAGTAATTCTTGTCAGTTTAATAAAGTTTAAAGTCCAATTGAAACTGACCGATAACTGACACGAGTTAAGAAATCTCCAAGTCAGGTGTTCAATACAAAAAATAGGAGTGAGGGAGTTTGCTTGGAAGATGAGCGTAGCAGGAAGGTCTGAGAGCTCAATCATATGCACAACAGTACATAATTTAACCAGACCAAAGACCTCTAACCACTGAAGGGAACATTGGGGCGGGAGAGGAGTTCACGAAGGTGCGTGAACCGCTGAGCACAACAACGAAGGGTATGCTACACCAGAGTGTAGCGGGATCAAGACAGGGAGGGAAAGGACGGGACCAAAAGACAAGGGCTCGCAGGGCTGGGAGCGCGAGTGTTAGCACAATTAACTCACGGCTCCAGGTGGGGACAGGTCTAACAATCTTGACACGAAGTCAGATTCCGATTTCAAAGAGCAGCCACGGACGCCAGGGATCACGGGAGCATAGCAGTTAGCCAAGCGTCGGCTTCTTCTGGTTACGTTGTTTTACGTGCCCTAGGGACCGTAGCAAAATGTCCACTTCCTGATTGCCTCTCGTGGAGTAAGGGGTCATCTCTAAATTCTAGACTTCTTAATGTTCTTTCTTTTACGTGCGTCCTCATAATCCTACCCCTAGCACTAGACAGGTGGCTTGATTTCTGACAGTTCTCCCACCCAAAGGTCTAACTACAGGGCGAGGTTTGGAAGGATGAAGGGCATGAAACCTGCGCACTAAGAAAGGGGCATGAACATGATCAGCAGGTTCCCAGGACCGATCCTCAGGGGAGTATCCTACCCAGTCAATGAGATACTGTAGCTTTCCCCTGTATCTTCGAGAATCTACAATACGGTTTACTTCATATTCTTTTTCCCCATTCGCCAGTACAGGAGGAGGGGGTGCTTCTGGTTCTAGGGGGGGAGTGTACTTTATTATCAAGGAGCTATGGAATACGGGGTGAATCTTCATTTCAGGGGGAAGTTCTAATCTTATGGTGACGGGTGTTAGTACTTTCTGCACTGTATACGGTCCTATAAAGCGAGGCTGTAACTTTCTAGGGCCCTCTAAGCATAGGTTTTTGGTTGACAACCAGACTTTTTCTCCTGTCGCATAGTTGGGTTCCAGGCTACGATGTTTATCCGCCTGTTCTTTCATGGCTTCTTTGGCTCTTTGCAATTCTTTTTTGCGACTTCCCATGTGGCCAGAAGAGAATTATGGTGCTCTTTGACTGCAGGGATATCGTTCAGTACAGGAGGTAATATACAAGGAAGAAAACAAGGGTGATGTGCATTAGAAAAGTAAAAGGGTGAGAAACCAGTAGAGGAGTGTGTAGTGTTGTTATATGCAAACTCAGCTAGAGGAAGCGCTTGCACCCATTCACTGGTTATGGTGGTTAGAAGACAACGCAAGTACTGTTCTAATCGTTGGTTGGTACGCTCTGTTTGCCCATCAGTCTGAGGGTGGTATGAGTGGACAATCTATGATCAATCCCTAAAGCAGTACACATTCCTTTCCAGAATCTCGACACGAACTGTGAAGCTCTGTCAGAAATTATAATAGAAGGAAGTCCGTGTAAGCGCACTATATGGCTAAGGAACACCTGTACTAGTTCGCTAGACGTGGGTAGTTTTTTCAAAGGGATGAAATGGGCCATCTTTGACAGCATGTCTACTACAACGAATATTGTGTTGTGCCCTTGACTGCGAGGGAGATCTGAAATAAAGTCCATGCTGATTGAATGCCAGGGTGCAGGGGGAATAGACGTGGGTCTTAGTAAACCGGCAGGAGGACTATGTAGAGATTTTTGTCTCGCACAAACAGTGCAAGCCTTGACAAAGGCGGTTACCTCTTTACTCATCCCCTCCCACCAAAACCATCTAAGGCAGGTCTGTAGTGTTTTATCACCTCCTGGATGTCCAGCAAGAGCACTGTTATGACACCATTTCATGACTTGAAGCTGCAACAAAGGAGTAGGTACGTATAATTTGTTTTCATGATAATATAACCCCTGATTAACATGATTCGCAGGATTCTGTTTCCACTGGGATAGAGGAATAGTTGAACAGGCATCCATCAGTTTATTCAAGAATGTCTCCGCTGGATTGCTTCTGACATCCCCTAATCCAATGATTTTATCGCTGGGTATTATAGGAGGAGGAATATCAGGACCAGCCTTTGTATCAGAACCTAATCTAGATAAGGCATCTGCTTTGCCATGTTGGGGTCCAGGCCGATAAGTGATCAGAAAATCGTACTCGCAAAAAAACGAGACCCATCTCATTTGTCGGGGGGTGAGGGCTCGAGCAGATCTAAAAAATTGTAGGTTTCTGTGGTCGGAGTAAATGGTGATGAGATGAGGAGAACCCAGCAAGAAATGCCTCCACTCTTGGAATGCCAGCTTGATTGCCAGTAGTTCCCGTTCTCCAATAGTATAATTTTGTTCTGCTGGTAACAGGGTTTTCGAGAAGTAAGCCACGGGATGTATTCTTCCAGTTTCCGGATCTCTTTGGGATAAAACCCCTCACACGGCGTGTTGTGACGCATCAGCTTCTACAAAGAAAGGGAGGGTGTTGTCAGCGTGTTTGATGATAGGCGCTGAGGTGAATCTTTCTTTCAGCGTTGTGAACGATCGTTCAGCTTCTTCAGACCAAACAAATGGTACACCCTTGCGGAGGAGTTTGGTGATGGGTGCCAATAGATCAGAAAAATGATCTATAAACCGTCGATAAAAGTTTGCGAATCCAATAAAAGATTGTACTTCTTTTACGGTATTGGGACTAGGCCAGTTCACTATCGTCTTTATCTTCTTCGGATCCATGTGAACTCCTTGTGGAGTGATTACAAAACCAAGAAAGTCTACCTGGGTGGTATGAAAGAAGCTTTTGTCTAGCTTAGCAAACAAGTGGTTCTCTTTCAGTTTCTGTAGTATTTTCTTTACATGCCCCACATGTTCCTGTTCAGTTTTGGAGTATATTAAAATATCGTCTATATACACAATGACGAAAATATCCAGGTATTCACGGAGTATTTCATTCACAAAGAACTGAAATGCCGCAGGGGCATTGCAAAGGCCGAACGGCATCACGCAGTATTCAAAGAGACCGAATTTAGTGCGAAACGCCGTTTTCCATTCATCTCCTTCTTTAACTCTGATCAGATGATAAGCTCCTCTCAGGTCAATCTTGGTGAATATTTTCGCTCCTCGTACTTGATCCAGTAGTACAGAAATGAGAGGAAGGGGATATTTGTTCTTCACAGTCACTTTATTAAGAGCGCGATAATCCAGACAAGCGCGTAATCCACCTTCTCTCTTGGGAATGAAGAATAGAGGCGAGGAGACCGGAGAGCTGGAGTGTCTAATAAATCCTTTTGCCAACATCTCGTCCAAATATTTTCTTAAATATTCAGTTTCAGGTGCGGTCAGTGCATACACACGACTAACCGGTAATTCGGCTCCCGGGCTAAGGTCAATCCGGCAATCATAGCTGCGATGAGGCGGGAGTGCTGTGGCCTTTGCTTCATCGAATACTTCCATAAAGTCGTAATAGCAGGAAGGAAGGTGAGGCGCGTCGGTCGTCGTGTTCAAGGCACAACATACTGGTTGGATCCATTCACTCGTGTCCTTATAACAATGCAGTATGCATTGTTGGGATCTCAACGTCACTGTCCGAGACACCCAATCAATGAGCGGGTTATGTTTTTGCAACCAAGGTACGCCTAATATTGCACCGAAGGTAGGTGTATCAATGAGGTCAAAGACAAGTGATTCCGAGTGCCCATTACTACAAACCATAATCAAAGGAGGTGTTTGATATGTGATTAACCCTGAGGACAGTTCTGTACCGTCGACTGCTCGCACCGGTTCAGGTCGAGCTTTCTGCACAAATTGTATTCCTAGTGCCTGAGCCAGTTGGATGTCAAGGAAGTTCCCTGTGGCACCAGAATCTAGGAGGATTGACAGATGTTTTCTGTTTTGTAATGAGATAACCAATGTGACGGATAAGGTGAAATGTTTGGGTAGAGGAGAGTCGCTAATTGCCCTGGTTTTGGAGACCTTAGTATTCATAACACTTGAAGAACGGGCCTCGTATTTCTCCAAGTGATCTAGTTTCCCGACAAGGCAGCCCCAGATCCGCTGTTGGCATAGCTCTTCGTAGACACACGAGGCTTTACTAGGCACTCTCTCGCATAATGACCTCCCTTCCCGCAATAGAGACAAAGATTATTTTTTCTCCTCTTGTCTTTTTCTTCTGTTGATAGAGGTCCTCTTATTCCCCCAATCTGCATAGGTTCACATGTGTCTTTGTTGTCTTTGGTCTCTCTTTTCTCAGAGCGGACCACCAGAAGTCTAGAAGGAACACCCCGATTCTTCTCTCCCTTTCTCTCGCTTAGTCGATGATCCAATTTGACCACTAAGTCGATAAATGCAGGGCAGTCTTCTGGAGGATCCACTATTTGGGATAGCAGATCTTTAAGCTCGTCCCCCAGACCCCTATAAAAAAGAGATGTTCTCTTTTCTTCTGGCCAATGTGTTTCGGCTACTAATCTATTGAAGCTGGTAATGTAGGAAAGTAGATCTCTAGGCCCTTGTTTTAAGCTTAAGAGAGCATTGTCACTGGCTTGCATGAAGGTGTGTTTGGAGAAAAGACTTCGCATCTTATCTTGGAATTGAGAAAAATCATACAACAGGGGATCATTGTTCTCTACTAGAGGGACAGCCCAATCTGCTGCGTTACCAACTAGATAAGAAATGACAAAGGCCACCTTGGCTGCATCATCCGGGAAGGCAGCAGCTTAACATAAAAATTGTAGGTGACACTGATTCATAAAAATACTATATTTGGAGCTTTCACCATTGAACCTCTCAGGCATTGCTAAGGGGACCGGACTAGGGGTATGTACCGTGAAATGTACCGGAGGAATGGTACCTTCTTCTTTCGTGGAAGCCCCAATACTATGGGATGGTACTGAGAAACGGGCAGGCTGGATATAACTCTTCTTACTCTTGGGAGTGGTTCCTGGGTTTCTACTATCTAAAGAATTCTGGGCCTTCATCTGATCTACTTCTGCATGGAGGTGTTGGTTCTCAGATCTTAATCTCCCCACTTCTGTCTGGAGGTCTACTAATGCTGCTGTAAGGTCTGCCATCGAGGGGCTACTTAAGTCAGCGTCTAAGGGAGACCTATCGCCCTCAAAGTTCATCTTCGCTCAGGTGGAACACAATTCGTGGGCTTGGCTATCTGATGCGTCACACCCTTGTTGGTTTTGGTGAGTGTGTCAGGAGTTCCACAGGAGCGAAGATAACGTCCCCACACCCCCCGAAGGCAGAGTCTAGCGGAATGAATATACACGCCTGTCACAGACTACTGCCCCCAAAAGGTGAGGAGAATTAATACAGAGTGAACCCCACTCTTCCCCTCTAGGTGGTACAGGACACCCCCGGAGGCTCGTCCACAGACTCAAGGAGCTGCAAGATAAATATAAAGCAGATTAGGATGGCATATAAGGTATTTTATGAGAATGCACGTAAACAAGTCAAGAAACAAGAGTACACCCACTTACCAGCCAGCAAGTGTACCAGGCGAAATCAAGGGTTCTTTAAGGAAGGAGTTGTCGTCACTCCTTATTAGTGCGCTGTCACAATTAAAGCCAAACATCCATACCAACGCCAGTCCAAATAAAAGCTTCTCCAAATGGAACTTAAAGTAATTCTTGTCAGTTTAATAAAGTTTAAAGTCCAATTGAAACTGACCGATAACTGACACGAGTTAAGAAATCTCCAAGTCAGGTGTTCAATACAAAAAATAGGAGTGAGGGAGTTTGCTTGGAAGATGAGCGTAGCAGGAAGGTCTGAGAGCTCAATCATATGCACAACGGTACATAATTTAACCAGACCAAAGACCTCTAACCACTGAAGGGAACATTGGGGCGGGAGAGGAGTTCACGAAGGTGCGTGAACCGCTGAGCACAACAACGAAGGGTATGCTACACCAGAGTGTAGCGGGATCAAGACAGGGAGGGAAAGGACGGGACCAAAAGACAAGGGCTCGCAGGGCTGGGAGCGCGAGTGTTAGCACAATTAACTCACGGCTCCAGGTGGGGACAGGTCTAACAATCTTGACACGAAGTCGGATTCCGATTTCAAAGAGCAGCCACGGACGCCAGGGATCACGGGAGCATAGCAGTTAGCCAAGCGTCGGCTTCTTCTGGTTACGTTGTTTTACGTGCCCTAGGGACCGTAGCAAAATGTCCACTTCCCGATTGCCTCTCGTGGAGTAAGGGGTCATCTCTAAATTCTAGACTTCTTAATGTTCTTTCTTTTACGTGCGTCCTCATAATCCTACCCCTAGCACTAGACAGGTGGCTTGATTTCTGACAACTTGGCCACTGATGTGCTGTACTTTCTGTGGTGTGTGTGGTCAGTGCAGATGACTAATGTGTTTTCATTCTATTTTCCCTGTGCAGATACAGACACGGACACAGAGGGAGACCGCTCCACGGACCAGGGGGAGCCAGAGAGCCAGACTGGGTCGGAATTTGAGGAGTCGGAGGGACCCAGTGGCACGGAGGGCGAGGGGAGTGGGTCTGTGGGCTCCTCGGCAAACACCACCGCAGCTGAGGACCACAGCAGCAGTGACGAGGACTTCCTTGTGGAGGCGGGTGGCAGCAGCCACCATCCAACACCTGTTGAGGTTGTCCCCGCCCCCACCATCACTGCCCTCCCCATGGCTCCCACATCTAAGGTCCGTGGAGGCGCCCGTGTTCATGGGCATGTCTCCTTCCAGTCAGGCACCGCACCCCCTACCCCTGTGTCCCCTGCAGCCCTGAGTGAGGAGTCTGTCGACCTGCTGCGGCAGATCCATGTGGGGCAGTCATCCATGCTGCGTGTCTTCCATGTGCACACGGGTCTGTTGAACCAGCTGGTGTCGTACATGGAGGGCATGTCATCATCCATGTCTGCCCTACAGAGGACCAGTCAGGGCATGGCCTCCTCACTGACGGCTGCAGTGTCCCTCCTCCAGCAGTCCCTCCCCCCTCCTGCCCCTGCCCCATCCCCTACTCCCAGCACCCTACCTGTCCAACTCACACACACACCTGCACCATCATTGCACACAACAGACCCAGGCACTACACACACACCCAAGCCAAAGTCTAAACATGCACGCACGCATACTCAGGGGACTGAACATACACTCACCGGGGATGGGTCAGACACACACACACATGCATCCACAGGCACTCCGCAGTCCTCCGATGCCTCACCCTCCACAGCCCCTTCCACTGCCCCTTCCACTGCCTCAACTGCATCCCCAGCTGCAAAGAGGCTCTTCCTGGTCGACCTCGGACTCTTCCCCACTGATCCATCCACACCAGCACACAAGGGGAAGAGGGGTCCGGCCACACAGAGGGGGTGTCCCTCGCCCCCAGACACCCTCCCCCAGGCGCAGGCAGGCTGAGACCCCACGCCGCAGGTCCCCCGCACCCGGAAGAGCAAGACCCCACCACTGGCCCAACACTCCACCAGACAGTCTCCACCCGCCATCCCCCAGGCTCCCACTCCACAGGTCCCACCACCACACCCTGCCCCAGGTTCACCCACCCACCGCTACCGCATCCCCAAGATGGTCAGGCCTTCCCCCTGCCTCTTGCTCTTCCAGCACCCCACACCCCACTCAGCCTGTGTGTGGCACTGCTGTGGAGGGCGTGCCCTCCCCCTCCGTCCTGCCCACACCACCGGATCCACTTCCTGCTCCCCTGGGGATGGGCACTGCAGTGGAGTCTCTGCCCTCCCGGTCTGACTTGGGCACTGCAGTGGGTTCCGTGTCCACTCCCTCTGACCTGCCCACTGCAGTTGTGCCGGCACCCACTGCTCCTGACTTGTGCCCCCAGTTGTGCCGGCACCCACTGATCCTGACTTGTGCCCCCAGTTGTGCCGGCACCCACTGCTCCTGACTTGTGCCCCCAGTCGTGCCGGCACCCACCCTGTCAGACTCCTCCACTGCAGCTGCCGCTCCTGCACCCACCAGCCCTTCCCTGCCTGTTTCTGTAGACTCATGATTCTGTAGACCCATGATCCTGTATGTCCCCTTCCGTTGGCAGTGCAGGCAAGCCAAATGTGGCATTTGGACACTTGACCCTGTTGGGTCTGTTTATGGACTGGCCATAGGCCTTCATGTTTTTCTTCTTGATTTTCCATTTCACAAATAACTCGGCTGAACAAAAGCTCCTTTTTGTTCACTAGTGGTTTTGCTTCAGATGTACATGATGTTGTTGATACTTGACATGCCCTTGCTCCAGTGAATTCCATGGCTGGGAAATGTAGTGTCACTGTGCTGGAGACCATGTGGGCCATGGGGGGTATGTCCTGTTGGGGTGTGTATCCATGTCATCCTTTGCAGCAATCTGACGGGGTCATGATTATGGTCTTTGGAAATGTGTTATCTATCTTTTGTTAGCAATGTCTCATCAGTGTCTTACACACATGCACACCTGTTGGCCTTGGCATGGTTCAATTGGGCCATTTCACTGACTCTGTGGCCATCTCCAATGGACATGCAAGTGTATGCATCTATGTGGATGGACTCATCTGTGTCCTCAGTGCTACTTCATCTACATGTGTGTTGACTCTGTGCAGTTGACTCAGGGGACCCTCCCGTGCCCAGGCTGCTGTTACCAGGGCCACCAATGTGTGGTATATGTTAGCTGTGTGACAAAGTATACTGCTGACATGCTGGTGGCCTGCATGGACAACATATGGCACAGCTTTCCTTCCACAGGAGTGGAGTCCCCTCATGTCACTGTGCTGATGGGGGTTGAGACCCCATTTGCACAGTGCTCTACATATGCTGCATGTGTGATCCCCACACTTACCTTCATGTCACTGTGCTGATGGGGGTTGAGACCCCATTAGCACAGTGCTCTACTATGCTGCATGTGTGATCCCCACACTTACCTTCATGTCACTGTGCTGATGGGGGTTGAGACCCCATTTGCACAGTGCTCTACATATGCTGCATGTGTGATCCCCACACTTACCGTCATGTCACTGTGCTGATGGGGGTTGAGACCCCATTTGCACAGTGCTCTACATATGCTGCATGTGTGATCCCCACACTTACCTTCATGTCACTGTGCTGATGGGGGTTGAGACCCCATTAGCACAGTGCTCTACATATGCTGCATGTGTGATCCCCACACTTACCTTCATGTCACTGTGCTGATGGGGGTTGAGACCCCATTGGCACAGTGCTCTACATATGGTGCTGTTTAGTACCACACAGTTACCTTTTGTACACTCAAGTGATGGGTGTTGAGGCCATTACTGCAGTGCTCATGTGAGGCTTGGCTTGTGTTAGCCACACTATGGTATTGCAGACACGTGTTGTGAGTTACATTGTGTGTACATGGTCATGTTCACTGTGGTGGGTATTGTACACAGACTACATGTTGTGGTCATGAGGTTGTTGTGGATATCCTTTGGTTTGTAGTCCTTATGTTGGGGTATGGGGTATGTGTTACACATCACCCATCCTATGTGTGTGGGCATTGGTAGTGGTACTCACACAGTTCACTATTGGTGGTGGTGACAGGCAAGAGGCCCCCTATGGGTGGGGGTGTGAGTGGTGACAGGCAAGAGGCCCCCTATGGGTGGGGGTGTGAGTAGTCCCAGCCAAGAGGCCCACTATGGGTGGGGGTGTGTGTGGTGACAGGCAAGAGGCCCCCTATGGGTGGGGGTGAGAGTAGTCCCAGCCAAGAGGCCCCCTATGGGTGGGGGTGTGAGTGGTGACGGGCAAGAGGCCCCCTATGGGTGGGGGTCTGAGTAGTCCCAGCCAAGAGGCCCACTATGGGTGGGGGTGTGAGTGGTGACAGGCAAGAGGCCCCCTATGGGTGGGGGTGTGAGTAGTCCCAGCCAAGAGGCCCACTATGGGTGGGGGTGTGAGTGGTGACAGGCAAGAGGCCCCCTATGGGTGGGGGTGAGAGTAGTCCCAGCCAAGAGGCCCCTATGGGTGGGGGTGTGAGTGGTGACAGGCAAGAGGCCCCCTATGGGTGGGGGTGAGAGTAGTCCCAGCCAAGAGGCCCCCTATGGGTGGGGGTGTGAGTGGTGACAGGCAAGAGGCCCCCTATGGGTGGGGGTGATGGGCAAGGGGGCCTGGGTGTTTGTCACAGGTTTACTGGTACGTGTCGGCTGTTTGTTTGGGGGGGTGTCTCTTACCGTCTCCGTCGTTGGCGTCTGTTCCGGATCAGTCCATGGATGTAGAGGATCGGTATGACCTGTGCGATGGGATTCATGTCGACACCGTCTCGTCTGCACTGGTCGTTGGTTCGTTTCGTCCCAGTTGCAGGCTTGTACGTCTCGTGTCCGGGGATCGTGTTGTGGCGCGAATCGTTCCTTTCATGTAGCTTCTCCGGATGCTGTGACGTGCCGTACGTGTCGACTCGCTCGGCGCATAGGAAGTGCGCATCGTACTTGTCCGGCCGGAAACAGCTCTGACATAGCCCCCGTGCGAGTCGATTCTGCGTTTACGGGACCGGGTCGTAGGGAGAATTGAGTATTTATTTGGCGAGTTCGTGTCGGTCGAGTTTTCGGCACATGCACGCATCGTACTTGATCGGCAGGACTGACCGGCTCCCGGGACGAGTCGGTCGGGAGGTAAGCGTCCGGACGGCTCTTTTTGGGCTGTCCGACCCGAATCGGAATCGGCCCCTTAATGTTATGAATACAAAATGCATTCTCTCTTCAACATGTGATGCAATAGAGCAGTGTGGTAAATTGGTAAAATGGCTGGGCACAGCTCCCTGCGTGTCCATGGACAGTTGATCTTTTATCTCTGAAACTCAAAATCATGAACCTAGATGTGCCTGGAAATGTGTTTTATAGTTTATATAATGGATAGTTCATGCATGACCTACAGAATCAGACTAAGAATAGTTGAAGATGGAACTTTGAAAACTTGTGTCTAGAAAGTGTTGGGATAAATGGCCTGTAATACGATAAATCTGTGGCAGATGTATTTACACAAAGCAGTTATTGATCTGAGAGACATATCTCGACTACAAACCTGTGAGCCACAATCTTGAGAAGCTGACACTTCCTTCACCAGGAACAAAAGACGAGTATCTAGACTTGGCTAATATCTACACCCCCTCCTCCTGCATATTGATCAGACACCCAGCATGAACTGCCTTGCTTAGATGCAATAACACCCAGGAAGCACTTGTGTGCAAAATTACTTCCTACATATATTTTATTCAAAAATTACAGTTTATCAGATTTGAATTCAATTTAAGGCAATCTTTCATTTTTCCAAAGCAGTTAATAGGTCTTTGGTATTTCAAATTCCAGAGAAAAATATTGACCTATAAAAGTAATTCTCCTCGGAACAGCAACTGCAAAAAAAAACCTGCAAAGTTTTTAAATATGACTCAAAGTCTCAGCAAATATAAATTTGCAGTGAGATGTAAAACAAAAAGAATCAGGGAAAGAAATGATCAGTTTCCAGTGCGACGAAAATTATACCATTCTCCATACCTATGGATTTACCCCACTTGCCACACAATCTACAATAAATTGCAGATTTCAACTGAAAATTTTGTTTCTAGCGTAAATTAATCGAAGTTAAAGAAAAATTGCCACATATGATGCCGCACAGAGAGTTTACCTACCTTTCTGTTGCTGATTTCGGTATTCAGTTGTTAAACTGGTAGTAATGTTAAACCTTTGCCCCCCACAACATAAATAAGTGCTATAATGACATCATCTTGAAAAAAACGCCGCAGAATGTCCCACACTATGCCCCATAATCTAACAATTCTTGCTACGTGATATAGTCAGCCCTGCCGCATAATTTGTTCCTCCATTGTTGTATATTTCCTTTGCCTCTGCTTTATCCTCACTGTCCTATGCACTGGTAAAGACACAAGATTACTGATGCACTACTAATGTCATTGGCATCAACTGTCATAGTTTCAGCAAAGACAAGGATGTTGTGTTACTGATGCATTTTGAGATTCCTTTCTAATTGAAAATCTTAACGCATTTTGTAATTCAATATCGAAGTTAGTGCAGACAGGGGCACGAGACTAAATGCGAAGTAATTACAATTGCTCTCAGATGTCTTGCTGTGTTTTCCTGGGGAAAACTTCCCTTTGGAGCTCCCAATTTAAAGCACTAATTGACTAGTGCATTAATAATTCATTTCTGTTCTTATGGCGCTTTCATGCAAATGGTCTTGTTAACGATAGGGACAGAGCAAAACAATGCAGGCTTTGAAGGCAGTAAACCGTGAAAGAGCAGGAGGCAACACACAAATGTGAGGGCAGGTGCCGCACAGTGTTAAAGTAAGTGCTTAATTTGTGCTGGTGGTTGCAGGTAGTGGGGACCAGGACTCAATTTTCGAAAATGGGGATTTTCATCATCAGATTCTGACCCAGCAGAAGAGGGACAAAGGCAAAAAGGGGGAAAGAACGAGGAATAGAAAGATAGGAAACGAGTTTGTGGGATAGAGTCAATGATGAATTTTATGTTGTTTTGTAATTTTACCCTGAAGAGATTTTCTCAGTCCGCTTTTCATTTATTGTTCATGTGATAAGACACTGCAAAGAAGACCTGACTTTATGTATGCGTACAGATTCAGAACAAATTTTTAACCAGGTCACCACACACACACAGACACACACACACACATGCACGCACACACGCACACACACACACATATATGTGTATATATATATTCACTGAAAAAACCATAGGTTTTAGGGAAAGTTATAGTTAGTTGGACATTGCACTAGTACAAAACCCGTGAAATTCCCCCGTTATAGTTAGTTCAGCTAACTATAACTCGCGCCCCCGCAATGCACTGCTGATGACGTCACATATTACATCACTCATGACATGGTCAGTGACATCACTGATGACATCACTGATGACATCCCAAATGACATCACTGATGACATCACTGATGACATCATCCAGTGACTGTGTGTTTGTGTAAAGTTTAAATATGTTTAATATATATAGGGAAAGGCATATTGAAGAATGAGTGGGTGTATAAGCGTCTGAATGGATGATTTAGTAGGTGCGTGACTGAGTCTATAAGTGAGTGATTAAACGTATCTTACTGGATGCATGGGTGAGTGACTAAACTGTGTGAATGTCTGTATCCGTCTGTCTGTTGTTGTGTAAGCAGCCGCATGGGTTTCTGACTAGCTAAATGAGTGTCTATATGGGTAATGGATTGGTTCTCTGAGTATCTGTATGGGTGCCTCAGTGTTTGTGTGGGTGGGGTGTGTGTGACTCTGTGCATAGATGTGTGAGTGGGTGATTCACTGGGTGCATGGTTTCAAGAGTGCGTCTGTGATGAACTGTATGGGTGGGTGAGTGTGTGTATGGGTGTGTTAGTGATTGAATGTATATCTCAGTGGTACATGTGTGAGTAACTACATATGTGAAAGGCAGTATATATGTGTGTTGGAGTATATAAATGGCTATAAGTGAGAGTGTGTGATTGTGAGAGTGGCTATATGGATGAGTGTGTGCTTGCATCAGTGATTGCATAGGAGCGTAAGAATGTGCTAGTATTTTTATGAGTAAGTGAGCTGGTGTGTATAACTGTATAGGTGAGTAAATTGGAGTGTGATTAATTATTTGCATGACTGACTAGGTGTGTGAGTACCTCTATGGATGAGTTGCGTTGTGTGAGTGTTTATATAGGTGTATGAGTGCATATGATAGTCCTGTACTGAGTGACTGTAAGTATGAGTGACTGTACGGGTGAGTGAGTAGATGTGTGTGTGTAGACCTAAGAATCAGTGAGTGGGTATGTACTTATTGGTATTGGAGTGTGTATGGTTTTGAGAATGGCAGTCTGTAATTTAGAGTGGGTGTTTCAAAACTTATATTAGGGTGTGAGAAGATGCATTAAATTCTCACATGGATGATGTCATCAGTGATGTCAGCAGTGATGTCATTTGAGATGTCATCAGTGATGTCATCAGTGATGTCACTGATCATGTCATGAGTGATGTAATATGTGACGTCATCAGCAGTGCATTGCGGGGGCGCGAGTTATAGTTACCTGAACTAACTATAACGGGGGAATTTCACGGGTTTTGTACGAGTGCAATGTCCAACTAACTATAACTGTCCCTAAAACCTTATGGTTTTTTCAGTGAATTTCTAAGGTTTTTTAAATGCAAATTTCTAACTATAACGTGCCTGAAACCTATGGTTTCTTCAGTGAATTTCAAAGGTTTTTTAAATGCTAATTTCTAACTATAACGTGTCTGAAACCTATGGTTTTTCAGTGAATTTCAAAGGTTTTTTAAATGCTAATTCCTAACTATAACATGTCTGAAACCTACGGTTTTTCAGTGAATTTCAAAGGTTTTGTAAATGACAATTTTTAAATGTATTAATTGTTATATTTATTTTTTTCATACTGATTTACTACATTTTTAGAAACATTTTTTTTAACATATTTTATTTTTTAAATTACATTGTAATTACATTATACATTACAAAAAATACTTTCTCAGTATGAATTACTTTAGTTTAAATACTTTGCACATAGGCAATAGACTTTTAAGTACAGTAGTTACAGTTGTTGCAATGGGCAACACATTTTCAAACACAATGCAACATTCAGCTCAATGTGAATTTCTAGTTAAATGCAATTAGTTACTTTATGGATTACTTTTCTAACCACAGGACTGGATCCTAGATTCAGTCCTGGGACATCTCCTGTAAACAGTTGAGTAAAAGCGTTTTGGTTACAGTAGTGATTTTTAAGGAATATTATTGTATTTTAAAAGTTGACACTTAGAAACTTTTTCTCATAGAATCACCAATGTTATCCTATGGAAGGAAATTCACTTAGCAGGTAAAAACTGTTATCGTTACTTTTTCTTACTCAGTGTTGGATCCTGGATCCAGCACTGGTGCATCTCCTGTAAACAGTTGATAGAATGCGTTTAAGTCATACAGGCGATTTTTAAGGAATATTTGTAGCTTGTGAAAATCGACACTTTGAAACTTTTCAGCTGAAAACCAGACAATGGATTCCTATGGAAGAAAATATAAGTTACTGGTAAGTACGGTTAAAATTACTTTTCAGGGTCAGTGCTGGGCTAAAAGATGCAGCACTGAGGTCTCTCCTGATAACAGGTGAGTAAATCGGAATTCGTATTTCGGCTGATTTTAGAGGAATATTTTAAAGTTCCAAAACTCCACACTTGGAAGAATTTCCAAGTGAAACCAGTCAATGTTAGCCTATGGAAGGAAATTCAAGTTACTGGTAAGTACGGTTAAAATTACTTTTCAGGACCAGTACTGGGCTGAAAGATACAGCACTGAGGTCTCTCCTGATAACAGGTGAGTAAATCGGAATTCGTATTTCGGCTGATTTTAGAGGAATATTTGTATGTTTCAAAAATCAACACTTAGAAACTTTTTCAGCAAAAAGCAGGCAATGATATCCTATGGAAGGAAATTCAAGTTACTGGTAAGTACGGTTAAAATTACTTTTCAGGACCAGTACTGGGCTGAAAGATACAGCACTGAGGTCTCTCCTGATAACAGGTGAGTAAATCCGAATTCGTAGTTCGGCAGATTTTAGAGGAATATTTGCACAATGGTGAAGGTAGTGGGCGGGGCCTGAGGTGACATCTGTGCAAACGCGCCCCGTGGCGCGTTTTAAGTTGGGGGATTAAGTCCCCTTGAATCATGAGGGTCCCTAGGGGCCAACTAGCCCACCAGGAACCTCCAGTATGCGCCAGGGGCTGCGTTGCAGAGACGTGTAGAGAGGCCACACCCCTTTTTACACCTCTCTGCAACGCAGCTCTGTGGCGCTTTCTGGATGTACCTGTTGGGCTAGTTGGCCCCCAGGGACCCTCAGGATTGAATGGGATTTAATTCCCCATCTTAAAACGCGCCACGGGGCCTGTTTGCACACATGTCACCTGAAGCCCGCCCCCTCCCTTCACCACTGTGCAAACGCGCTCCGTGGCGCGTTTTAAGTTGGGGGATTAAGTCCCCTTGAATCCTGAGGGCTCCTGGGGGCCAACTAGCCCACCATGTACCTCCAAAGCGCCACAGAGCTGCATTGCAGAGAGGTGTATAAAGGGGCGTGGCCTCTGTACACCTCTCTGCAACGCAGCCCCTGGGCATACTGGAGGTTCCTGGTGGGCTAGTTGGCCTCAAGACCCCAGTATTCAAGGGGAATTACTTCCCCATCTGCAAACGTGCCAGGGGGCGCGTTTGCAGAGTGGTGAAGGAAGGGGGCGGGGCCTGCGGCCCAATCGTTTTTTTTTCCCTGAAGGGGGCTGTGTGGAAAAGCAATTGTCTTTGGATATTGGAAGCGAGAGCAAGTTTCCTGCTCTCTCTTCCAATATCAAAGCAGTTTGCAATGACAAGACGGGAGCCGCGAGGCTCCGTCCTGTCATTGCAAACAGCAGTGTCCCGGGGGTAGGCACCCCGGGACACTGCAGGAGCCGGCCCTGGGGGTGGCGGTCCCCAGGACCACCACAGGCTCCAGGAGGGGCCGCGTGGCCCCCTCCCCACTTCAGCAAAGCCCCGGGGAGGTGGTGGTCCCGGGGCTTCGAGAGTCGAAAACGGACCCCCATTTTAATTTGTTAGTGCCCCGGGAGGTGGCGGTCCCCAGGGGCGTGTGGGGGGCTCGAGCCCCCCCCACACAGCAAAAAGTACAAAAAAAAAGAAGCCCCGGGGAGGTGGTGGTCCCCGGGGCTGCGGGAGGGCTCAGAGCCCTCCCGCACCATTTAAAAAGAAAGCCCCGGGGGTGGCGGTCCCCAGGGCTTGGGGGGCCCTTTGAGGCCCCCATACATAAATTTAACCCCCCACCATGCCCCCGGGACTTGGGCCACCCAAGGGCAAAATACAATCGAAGCGCGGGAGACCGCCCTTCGATTTTTCGGCAGGATTCGCGCTCCCTGAGCGCATCCTGCCGATTTTTTTTTTAAATGCTTTTTCTGCCCAGGGGTCCTTGTGGGACCCCCTGAGCAGACCTAGGGAGTCAGGGTGTTTCTACCCTGCCCCCTTTGTGCGTTTTGCGCACTTTTTTACTGCTTTCTTGTTCCTCAGTTCTACCGAGGAACAAGATGGCTGCCAACACTTCCTGGTTTGGAGTGTTGACAGCCAATTAGCAGACAGCTCGTGATCAGGAGGGTGCGCGAATCCGACGCGGCCATAGATATATATGTACTTTTACTTTTGATTTTCTCAGTAACTACTGAACGGATTTACACCATTTAACAAAAAGTGTTCTTTCTGAACCAAGAACTACCTCTTTGCCAAATTTGGTGTAATTCCGTTCAACAGTCGAGCTGTAGCCGTGTCTAAAGTTTCCTATGGGAAATTGATTTTTGACTCTTATTTTTTAATTTCTCCGCAACTACTGAACGGATTTACACCATTTAACAAAAGGGTTCTTTCTGAACCAAGAACTACCTCTTTGCCAAATTTGGTGTAATTCCGTTCAGCAGTTCAGGCTGTAGCCGTGTCTAAAGTTTCCTATGGGAAAATGAATGGGGAAAACACGTTTTGGGACCCCCTTTTTTCTCGGCCCCCGCTTGATGAATCACCCTGAGACTTTCAGGGTAGGAGCGGACCGGAGCGGGCCATAAAGTTTGAAAATTTCGCGAAGATTCGTCAACCGACGCAAGAGTTATTTCAAATAGAATGTCGCGGATTTCCTATGGAAACTAGGTCCTAACTATAACTATCTACTGGCTACTGCCAGTAGATAATATATATATATATATCAAACAACATTCCTACTCCAACAAAGAAGAAGGCACGTACTCAAGGCTGTAGGTATACGGCTTCTTTATTTTCTTGGGTCTCCCTCGACCCCGCGGCTAAAGAGACGCGTTTCGGCTGCGCTGCAGCCTTTATCAATCTAATTGGCGCCATACACATACAGGTATATATAGCCCTTCCCACTTCTTAAGCATAAGTAGACATAGAAGAAACAATATCACATACCGCAATGTTATAAAACAGACTGAATGTGTTGCTAAAGTAATAGCATGATGTATAAAACCACATCTGTGGCTAATGAAACATGAAAATCACGAAAAGAAATGACAAAACATTGTGTAACAAATTGTTATATATATATATATATATATATAAAATATATATATATATATATATGCCAAGGTGTATTGAAGAATGAGGGGTGTATGAGTGTCTGAATGGATGATTTAGTAGGTGCATGACTGACTGTATAAGTGACTGATTAAACGTGTCTTACTAATGCATGGGTGACTGACTAATCTGTGTGAATGTCTGTATCAGTCTGTCAGTTGGTGTGTAAGTGGCTGCTTGGGTTGGTGAGTAGGTACATGAGTGTCTATATGGGTTATTGATTGGTTGTCTGAGTACCTGAATGGGTGCCTGAGTGTCTGAGTGGGTGGGTGGGGGGTGTGTGACTCCCTGCATGTATGTGTGAGTGGGTGATTCACTGGCTATATGGGTTCAAGAGTGCATCTGTGAGGGGCTGTATGGGTGGGTGAGTGTGTGTATGGCTGTGTTGATGGGTGAATGGAGGTCTCAGTGGTACATGTGTGAGTAACTACATATGTGAAAGGCAGTATATGTGAGTGTTGTAGTATATAAATGACTATATGTGAGAGTGAGTGATTGTGAGAGTGGCTGTATGGATGAGTGTGTGCTTGTGTCAGTGATTGTATATGAGAGTAAGTATGTGTTAGTATCTGTATGAATAAGTGAGGTGGTGTGTGTATAACTGTATAGGTGAGTAAATGGGAGTGTGATTGATTCTTTGCATGACTGACTAGCTGTGTGAGTAACTCTATGGTTGAGTGGCGGTGTGTGAGTGTCTGTATGGGTGTATGAGTGCATATGATAGTGGCTGTATTGATGAGTGACTGCATGTATGAGTGACTGTATGGGTGAGTGAGTGGATGTGTGTTCAATCAATCAATCACAGAATTTGTAAAGCGCACTACTTACCCGCGAGGGTCTCAAGGTGCTGGGGGAAAAACAAGGGAGGGGTGCTGCTACTGGTCGAACAACCAGGTCTTCAGTAGCCTCCTGAAGGTCAGCAGGTCTTGGGTCTGTCGTAGGCTTAGTGGAAGGGTGTTCCAGGTCTTGGCGGCGAGGTGGGAGAAGGATCTGCCGCCGGTGGTGGTTCTTCGAATGCGAGGGACGGTGGCGAGGGAGAGGTCGGCGGAGCGGAGTTGGCGGTTGGGGACGTAGAAGAGGAGTCGTCTGTTGAGGTAGGCTGGGCCAGTCTTGTGGAGTGCCTTGTGTGCGTGGATGAGGAGTTTGAAGGAGATTCTCCTGTTGACGGGGAGCCAGTGCAGGTTCCTCAGGTGGGGGGTGATGTGGCTGTGGCGTGGTACATCGAGGATCAGGCGTGCGGAGGCGTTTTGTATGCGTTGCAGTCGCTTGATGAGCTTGGCCGGGGCTCCCGCGTAGAGGGCGTTCCCATAGTCAAGTCTGCTGCTGACGAGGGCCTGGGTGACTGTTCTTCTCGTGTCTGTCGGGATCCACCTGTAGATCTTGCGAAGCATGCGGAGGGTGTTGAAGCAGGAGGATGAGACTGCGTTGACTTGCTTGGCCATGGAGAGCGTTGAGTCGAGGATGACTCCCAGGTTGCGTGCGTGGTCGGTGGGTGTCGGGGCTGCTCCCAGCGTCGTTGGCCACCAGGAGTCGTCCCAGGCTGAGGGGTTGGAGCCGAGGATGAGGACCTCTGTCTTGTCCGTGTTCAGTTTTAGTCGGCTGATCTTCATCCAATCGGCGACGGCCTTCATCCCTTCATGGAGGTTGGATTTGGCGGCGAGGGGTCCTTGGTGAGGGAGAGGATCAGTTGAGTGTCGTCGGCATAGGAGATTATGTTGAGGTCGTGCTGTCTGGCTATGCGTGCGAGCTGGGCCATGTAGATGTTGAACAGTGTTGGGCTGAGGGACGATCCCTGGGGTACGCCGCAGATGATCTCGGAGGCTTCGGATCGGAATGGTGGGAGGCGGACTCTCTGGGTTCTGCCGGCGAGGAAGGAGGTGGCCCATTCCAGGGCCTTGTCTCGGATCCCTGCGTCGTGGAGGCGTGCGCGTAGAGTGCGGTGGCAGACAGTGTCGAAGGCGGCGGAGAGGTCCAGCAGGATGAGGGCTGCGGTCTCACCATTGTCCAGCAGGATCCTGATGTCGTCGGTGGCGGCGATGAGGGCAGTCTCAGTGCTGTGGTTGCTGCGGAACCCCGATTGGGATGGGTCCAGGATGCTGTTTTCTTCGAGGTATCGGGTTAGCTGTTTGTTGACGATCTTCTCGATGACCTTGGCTGGGAACGGAAGCAGGGAGATGGGCCAGAAGTTCTTGAGGTCTCTCGGGTCCGCCTTGGGTTTTTGAGTAGGGCGTCGATCTCTGCGTGTTTCCAGCTCTCTGGGAAGGTCGCGGTCTCGAAGGAGAGATTGATGATGTTGCACAGGTGGGGTGCGATGGAGCTGATGGCTTTGTTGAAGATGTGGTGCGGGAAAGGGTCTGATGGGGAGCCGGAGTGTATTGTGCTCATGGTCTTGATGGTGTCCTCGATGTTCACGCTGGCCCAGGCTGGCAGGGGGTCGTGGTCGATGGTGTGCGGCGGGTCTGGTGCATCGATCTTGGTTGGGGCTGTCTGGGTGTTGAAGCTGTCGTGGATGTCGGCGATCTTGCGGTGAAAGAAGGTGGCGAGGGAATCGCACAGGGGTTGCGACGGTGGGATGTCGTTGGTGTTGGAGCTGGGGTTGGAGAGTTCCTTCTCGATGTTGAAAAGCTCCTTGCTGTTGTGTGCGTTGTTGTCGAGGCGGTCTTTGAAGGAGATTCTCTTGGCGGACTTGATGAGGTGGTGGTGGTTACGGATGGCGTCTTTGTGGGCTGCGTGGCTGTCCGGTGTCTTATCACTGTGCCATTTCTTTTCTAGTTTCCGGCAGGTACGCTTGGAAGCTAGGAGTTCCGAGGTGAACCAGCTGGCTCTTTTGGTGGTGTCAGCGTAGGTGAGTTTTTTCAGCGGGGCGAGGGTGTTGGCACAGTCGTCCATCCATCTTCTGAGGTTGCAGGCAGCGTCGTCGGTGTTGGATGGGTCGGAGGGAGGGCTGAGAGCGAGGGTTGCCCTTAGTTGGTCTTCGGTGACTTTGCTCCAGCAGCGGCGTGGGATCTGTTGGGTGCGGTGGTGTGTGGTGGGTTTCTGGAAGGTGAAATGGATGCAGCGGTGGTCGGTCCAGAGGAGTTCCGTGGTGTGGCTGAAGGAGACGTGGGAGCTGGAGGAGAAGATGGGGTCGAGCGTGTGGCCGGCGGAATGGGTCGGTGTTGTGACGAGCTGGCTCAGACCGAGGTTGGCGAGGTTGTCGATCAGGGTGGTGGAGTTGCTGTCGTTGTTGTTCTCCCGGTGAAAATTCAGGTCTCCGAGGAGGATGTAGTCGGTAGAGGTCAGGGCGTGCGTGCTGATGAAGTCGGCGATGGAGTCGCTGAACTGGGGTCGGGGCCCAGGGGGTCTGTAGACAAGGGTGCCTCTAAGGGTGGTGTTGGGGTCCGTGTGGATCTGGAAGTGCATGTGTTCGGCGGTGCTGAGAGTGTTGTCGGTGCTGGTCGAGACCCTGATGGTGTTCTTGTGGACGATGGCGATTCCTCCTCCTACTGCGTTGACGCGGTCTCTGCGGGTGATCTTATAGCCGTCTGGCATGGCTATGGCGATGTCGGGGGCGGAGGAGTCGTTCATCCAGGTCTCTGTCAGGAAGACGACGTCTGGTGATGATGTGTCGAGCAGGTCCCAGAGCTCGACGGCGTGTTTGCGTGCGGAGCGGGTGTTCAGTAGGATGCATCGGAGGTGGTTGCGGTTCTTCTTGGCGGGCGCCTCGGTGGCTCTGAGGCTGGTGTAGCTGCAGTTCCGGCAGGTGAAGGGACCATGGGTGCGTTTCGGGGCGGCCTTGAAGCAGTTGTGCGTCCGTCCGGGGTTGAGAGCGTGGAGTGTGGTGGCATCGTATCGGCGTCGGTCCTCGAGGCTGGTGCGGGGGGCGCACGGCCCAGGGGTTCTGGCACTGGGTGCGGTCCAGGCACGGACAGGCGCAGACGGGCTTGCCTTAGGCGCACCATATATGGGGAGGTGGGAGGGAGGAGCAGCTGTGAGGCAGGGGCAGCGAATGGGCAGTCAGGGGGGCGGGGCCGCAGGGGACGCAGCGGCGGGAGTGGAGAGAGGCAGCGAGGGGTACAGAAGAAAAAAACGGGCACAAAGCAATGGGGGCAGCGAGGGAACAGAAGGAAAAAATGGACACAAAGCAATGGGGGCAGCGAGGGAACAGAAGGAAAAAATGGACACAAAGCAATGGGGGCAGCGAGGGAACAGAAGGAAAAAAATAGACACAAAGCAATGGGGGCAGCGAGGGAACAGAAGGAAAAAATGGACACAAAGCAATGGGGGCAGCGAGGGAACAGAAGGAAAAAAATGGACACAAAGCAATGGGGGCAGCGAGGGAAACAGAGAGAAAACGGGCACACAGCAATGGGGGCAGCGAGGGAACAGAAGGAAAAAATTGACACAAAGCAATGGGGGCAGCGAGGGAACAGAAGGAAAAAATGGACACAAAGCAATGGGGGCAGCGAGGGAAACAGAGAGAAAACGGGCACAAAGCAATGGGGGCAGCGAGGGAACAGAAGGAAAAAATGGACACAAAGCAATGGGGGCAGCGAGGGAAACAGAGAGAAAACGGGCACAAAGCAATGGAGCAGCGAGGGAACAGAAGGAAAAAATGGACACAAAGCAATGGGGGCAGCGAGGGAACAGAAGGAAAAAATGGACACAAAGCAATGGGGGCAACGAGGAAACAGAGAGAAAACGGGCACAAAGCAATGGGGGCAGCGAGGGAACAGAAGGAAAAAATGGACACAAAGCAATGGGGGCAGCGAGGGAACAGAAGAGAATGGACACAATACAGTGGGGGCAGCGAGGGAAACAGACGGAAACGGGCACCGAGGCCACAAGCAGAGGGCGAGCTTACCAGCAGCAGCAGCGGGCAGGGCACCACAGGCGGAGCTGTGTGGCGGGGGAGCGACCTACCTGGCAAGGTCAAGGGTCGCTCTCCTCACCGCGCAGCGGCCGCCATATATGGGGAGGTGGGAGGGAGGAGCAGCTGGGAGGCAGGGGCAGCGAATGGGCAGTCAGGGGGGCGGGGACGCAGGGGATGCAGCGGCGGGAGTGGAGAGAGGCAGCGAGGGGTACAGAAGAAAAAAACGGGCACAAAGCAATGGGGACAGCGAGGGAACAGAAGGAAAAAATGGACACAAAGCAATGGGGCAGCGAGGGAACAGAAGGAAAAAATGGACACAAAGCAATGGGGGCAGCGAGGGAACAGAAGGAAAAAATGGACACAAAGCAATGGGGATAGCGAGGGAACAGAAGGAAAAAAATGGACACAAAGCAATGGGGGCAGCGAGGGAAACAGAGAGAAAACGGGCACAAAGCAATGGGGGCAGCGAGGGAACAGAAGGAAAAAATGGACACAAAGCACTGGGGGCAGCGAGGAAACAGAAGGAAAAAATGGACACAAAGCAATGGGGGCAGCGAGGGAAACAGAGAGAAAACTGGCACAAAGCAATGGGGGCAGCGAGGGAACAGAAGGAAAAAAAATGGACACAAAGCAATGGGGGCAGCGAGGAAACAGAGAGAAAACGGGCACAAAGCAATGGGGGCAGCGAGGGAACAGAAGGAAAAAATGGACACAAAGCAATGGGGGCAGCGAGGGAACAGAAGGAAAAAATGGACACAAAGCTATGGGGGCCGCGAGGGAAACAGAGAGAAAACGGGCACAAAGCAATGGGGGCAGCGAGGGAACAGAAGGAAAAAAATGGACACAAAGCAATGGGGGCAGCGAGGGGAACAGAAGAGAATGGACACAATACAGTGGGGGCAGCGAGGGAAACAGACGGAAACGGGCACCGAGGCCACAAGCAGAGGGCGAGCTTACCAGCAGCAGCAGCGGGCAGGGCACCACAGGCGGAGCTGTGTGGCGGGGGAGCGACCTACCTGGCAAGGTCAAGGGTGTTGAGACCTAGGAATCAGTGAGTGGGTATGTAGTAACTGGTATTGGTGTGTCTATGGTTTCGAGAATGGCAGTCTGTATTTTAGAGTGGGTGTATCAAAGGTTATATTAGGGTGTGAGGAGGTGCATCAGATTATCACGTGGATGATGTCATCAGTGGAGTCATCAGTAATGTCATTTGAGATGTCATCAGTGATGTCACTGACCATGTCATGAGTGATGTAATATGTGATGTCATCAGCAGTGCATTGAGGGCGCGAGTTATAGTTAGCTCAACTAACTATAACAGCCGAATTTCTCTGGTTTTGTACGAGTGAAATGTCCAACTAACTATAACGACCCTGGAACCTATGGTTTTTTCAGTGAATTTCTATGGTTTTTTAAATGCTAATTTCTAACTATAATGTCCCTGAAACCTATGGTTTTTTCAGTGAATTTCAAAGGTTTTTTAAATGCTAATTCCTAACTATAACAACCCTGAAACCTATGGTTTTTTCAGTGAATTCCTAAGGTTTTTAAATGCTAATTTCTAACTATAACGTCCCTGAAACCTATGGTTTTTTCTGTGAATTTCTAAGGTTTTTTTAAATGCTAATTCCTAACTACAGTGTCCAAAAAATGCTTTTTAATTTTTTTTAAACTTTTATAAAAATAATGTGAAGTTTTATCCTTTTTAAAATATGCATTTACATTTGTATTTTTTCTTTTAAAAGTGAGATTTGCGTACCGATCGTGTGCCGGCCACGGTGGGTGCGCGAATCCAAGAGTCTTGCCGCCATATTGGTTAAACCGGTCCCAGGATGCTTGTTTCCGGTCCAGGGAAGACATGGCTTTTCAGTTCAGGCTGGACTGTTCCCATGAGGCACAGGGTCAGACTGATTTGCATATGGCCATGTCTGAACTGGGGTGATGGAGTGAGCTAAAGAATGATGATGGATTAAACCCAGATCAGTTGACTGGGGGTGAGTGTTTGATTTGCTCAAGCGCTCCGTCCATCATCCCCTTTGGTATCGCTTTGTTCGCCCTAAGTTGGCAGGGTATGCCCAGACGTGGGTCCCTTGCTCACTTTGCCACTGGATTCAAGCTAGCCTGGCTGATGACGGCTGAATAGCCAGAAACCGGTCCCAGGATGCTTGTTTCCGGTCCAGGGAAGACATGGCTTGGCAGTTCGGGCTGTACTGTTCCCATGAGGCACAGGGTCAGACTGATTTGCATATGGCCATGTCTGAACTGGGGTGGTGGAGTGAGCTAAAGAATGATGATGGATTAAACCCAGATCAGTTGACTGGGGGTGAGTGTTTGATTTGCTCAAGCGCTCCGTCCATCATCCCCTTTGGTATCGCTTTGTTCGCCCTAAGTTGGCAGGGTATGCCCAGACGTGGGTCCCTTGCTCCCTTTGCCACTGGATTCAAGCTAGCCTGGCTGATGACGGCTGACGAGCCAGAAACCAGTTCCAGGATGCTTGTTTCCGGTCCAGGGAAGACATGGCTTGGCAGTTCGGGCTGGACTGTTCCCATAAGGCACAGGGTCAGACTGATTTGCATATGGCCATGTCTGAACTGGGGTGGTGGAGTGAGCTAAAGAATGCTGATGGATTAAACCCAGATCAGTTGACTGGGGGTGAGTGTTTGATTTGCTCAAGCACTCCGTCCATCATCCCCTTTGGTATCGCTTTGTTCGCCCTAAGTTGGCAGGGTATGCCCAGACGTGGGTCCCTTGCTCACTTTGCCACTGGATTCAAGCTAGCCTGGCTGATGATGGCTGAATAGCCAGAAACCGGTCCCAGGATGCTTGTTTCCGGTCCAGGGAAGACATGGCTTGGCAGTTAGGGCTGGACTGTTCCCATGAGGCACAGGGTCAGACTGATTTGCATATGGCCATGTCTGAACTGAGGTGGTGGAGTGAGACAAAGAATGATGATGGATTAAACCCAGATCAGTTGACTGGGGGTGAGTGTTTGATTTGCTCAAGCGCTCCGTAATGTAAAAATCCGTATTTGTAAAGCGCGAACTACTCACCCTTACGGGTCTCAAGGCGCTGGGGGCCGTCGTGGAAATTAAGTGAGCTATTGCCCAGAGTCACATGGTGCTGAGCTGAGCTGCCGCCAGAGCCGGGGATCGAACCATGAGCCCTGTGCTCCGAAGTCAGCTGCCCTGGCCGCTGCACCACACCTCTCCACCTTCCATCATCCCCTTTGGTATCGCCATATTGGTTAAGTCGTGCACAATACGCGTAGGGTATGCGAAGGGTGCGCGGTTCTCATTTTTCTTTTTTAAATAATTTTAAGTACATGATATATACTATAAATTTATTAAATCAGTCGTATATGGTTGATTCTATGAGTTATCAAAGTAATATTTACTTATATAATATCGATGTTAAACGTCGTATAATAAAGTTACGGGAGCCGCAACGGTCCAGCGCAACATCACGTATGTATTTCCGGGGGTCGTGTCAGGTATTTTGTTTCAAAAGTATATGTATATAACTTTATTATATATATTATACCAAGAGATTAATATACACAATTGTATATATCGTATATTTGTAACTGGTATAAAGATATATTATTGTTAAATATATTTTTCGGGAATTGCGTCGGGTGCGCGCCGGTTGCGCGTCAGGTGCGTGAATTCCATGTGACTTCAAAAGAAAGCATTTAATTGATTAAGAAGCTTTTTATTTTTAGAACTTGCAGGACCCCACCCACATTTTTCATTCTTCCAACAACATCTACAGAGACACAGCTCTTGTGTTTTCTCTCTTCTTTTCTGCATTTTTTGGCGTTTTTGACATCAACAAAAAATGGCTTCTTCAAATCCTGCTCAACAGCTACCTCCAGAGGAAGAAGAAGACTTGGAAGAACCAGTAAAGCAAAGATATGAGAGCATCGTATGGGCCTTTTATTTCAATACCTTCTGGTGAGAAGAAGGTCAATGCACATAGAGTGACGTGCACTATCTGCGACAAGGTCCTCTCACATGGATCAGAAAAGAAATACTCGTGTGGGACATCTTCGATGCTAAAACACCTGCAGCCAATGCATCCACAGCGTCTTGCACGAGAACAACATCGTTGTGACCTTCAAAAACAGGCATCGCAAGACGACCAAGTTGCAGGGCCTAGCACCTCATCAGGTTGTTCCACTACTCAAAGAACCAATATCGTACCTGAATTTGCTGGACTGGAGCAGCGTTGCATTAAATGTAAAAAAAAAGAAGTGCATGTGTACTGCCTGAGTGATTGCATGAGTGCAGGGAAAGTGTCTAAGTGCATGGATGAGTGCAATCATAGTGCCTAAGTGATTGCATAAGTGCAACGGTAGTGCTTGAGTGATTGTAAGAGTGCAACGGTAGTGCCTGAGTGCATGGATGAGTGCATGGGTAGTACCTGTGTCATTGCATGAATGCATGGGTAGTGCCTGGGTGATTGGAGGAGTGCATGTGTACTGCCCAAGTGATTGCATGAGTACAGGGAAAGTGCCTGAGTGCATAGATGAGTACATGGGTAGTGCCTGGGTGATTTTATAAATGCATGGGTAGTGGCTGGGTGATTAAGGAGTGCATTTGAATTGCCTGAGTGATTCCATGAGTGCAGGGGTAATGTCTGGGTGATTGGAGGAGTGCATGGGTACTGCCTAAGTGATTGAAGGAGTGCATGAGTAATGCCTGGTTGATTTCATGAGTGCAGGGGTAATGTCTGGGTGATTGGAGGATTGCATGGGTACTGCCTGGGTGCATGGAGGAGTGCATGGGTAGTGCCTGGGTGCATGGAGGAGTGCATGGGTACTGCCTGGGTGATTGGAGGAGTGCATGAGTAGTACCTGGGTGATTGCACGAGTGCACAGGCAGTGCCTGGATGATTGGAAGACTGCATGGATAGTGCTTGGGTGATTGCATGAGTGTAGCAGAAGTGCCTGACTGCATGTATGAGTGCATGGGTAGTGCCTTAGTGATTGCATCAGTGCATGGGTAGTGCCTGGATGATTGGAGGAGTGCACGGGTAGTGCCTGGGTTATTGCATGAGTGCATAGGTAGTGCCTGGGTGATTGCATGAGTGCAGGGGTAGTGCCTGGGTGATTGGAGGAGTGCAAGGTTAGTGGCTGGGTGATTTTATAAGTGCATGGGTAGTGGCTGGGTGATTGAAGGAGTGCATGGGTAATGCCTGGGTGATTGCATGAGTGCAGGGGTAATGACTCCGTGATTGGACGAGTGCATTGGTAATGGCTGGGTGATTGAAGGAGTGCATGGGTAATACCTGGGTGATTGCATGAGTGCAGGGGTAATGTCTGGGTGATTGGAAGAGTGCATGGGTACTGCCTAAGTGATTGAAGGAGTGCATGGGTAATGCCTCGGTGATTGCATGAGTGCAGGGGTAATGTCTGGGTGATTGGAGGAGTGCATGGGTGCTGCCTGAGTGATTGAATGAGTGCATAGGTAATGCCTGGGTGAGTGCATGAGTGCAGGGGTAATGTCTGGGTGATTGGAAGAGTGCATGGGTAATGCCTGTGTGCATGAAATAGTGCATGGGTAGTTCCTGGGTGATTGGAGGAGAGCATAGGTAGTGCCTGGGGGATTTTATAACTGCATGTGTAGTGGCTGGGTGATTGCATGAGTGCATGGATAGTGATTGGGTGATTGCAGGAGTGCAAGGGTAGTGTCTGGGTTATTGCATGAGTGCATGGGTAGTGCCTGTGTGATTGGAGGAGTGCATGAGTAGTACCTGGGTGATTGCATGAGTGTACGGGTAGTGCCTAGATCATTGGAAGACTGCATGGGTAGTGCTTGGGTGACTGCATGACTGCAGCAGAAGTGCCTGAGTGCATGTATGAGTGCATGAGTAGTGCCTGAGTGATTGCATGAGTGCATGGGTAGTGCCTGGGTTTTTGGAGGAGTGCATGGGTAGTGCCTGGGTTATTGCATGAGTGCATAGCTAGTGCCTAGGTGATTGCATGAGTGCGGGGTAGTGCCTGAGTGATTGGAGGAGTGCATAGGTAGTGCCTGGGTGATTGGAGGAATGCTTGGATAGTGTCTGGGTGATTGGAGGAGTGCAACGGTAGTGCCTGGGTGATTGCATGAGTGCAGGGGTAGTGCATGGGTGATTGCATGAGTGCAGGGGTAGTGCCTGGGTGATAGGAGGAGTGGATAGGTAGTGCCTGAGTGATTGAAGGAGTGCATGGGTAATGCCTAGGTGATTGCATAAGTGCAAGGGTAATGGCTGGGTGATTGAACGAGTGCATGGGTAATGCTTGGGTGATTGCATGAGTGCAGGGGTAATGTCTGGGTGATTGGAGGAGTGCATGCATACTCCGAGTGATTGAAGGAGTGCATGGGTAATGCCTGGGTGATTGCATGAGGGCAGAGGTAATGTCTGGTTGATTGGAGGAGTGCATGGGTACTGCCTGAGTGATTGAAGGAGTGCATGGGTAATGCCTGTGTAATTGTATGAGTGTAGGGGTAATGTCTGGGTGATTGGACAAGTGTTTGGGTAATGCCTGGGTGCATGGATGAGTGCATGGGTACTGCCTGGGTGATTGGAGGAGTACATAGGTAGTGCCTGGATAATTTTATAAGTGCATAGGTAGTGCCTGGGTGATTGGAGGAGTGCATGAGTAGTACCTGGGTGATTATGAGTGCACAGGTAGTGCCTGGGTGATTGCATGAATGCATGGGTAGTGCCTGGGTTATTGCATGAGTGCAAGGGCAGTGCCTTGGTGATTGGAGGAGTGCATGGGTAGTGCCTGGGTGATTGGAGGAGTGAAATGGTAGTGGCTGGGTTATTGCATGAGTGCATAGGTAGTGCCTGGGTGATTGCATGAGTGCAGGAGTAGTGCCTGAGTGATTGGTGGAGTGCAAGGGTAGTGCCTGGGTGATTGGAGGAGTGGAATGGTAGTGGCTGGGTTATTGCATGAGTTCATAGGTAGTGCCTGGGTGATTGCATGAGTGCAGGAGTAGTGCCTGAGTGATTGGTGGAGTGCAAGGGTAGTGCCTGGGTGATTTCATAAGTGCATGAGTTGTGGCTGGGTGATTGAAGGAGTGCACGGGTAAGGCCTGGGTGATTGCATGAGTGCAGGGGTAATGTCTGGGTGATTGGATGAGTGCATGGGTACTGCCTGAGTGATTGAAGGAGTGAATGGGTAATGTCTGGGTGATTGGAGGAGTGCATGAGTAGTGCCTGGGTTATTGCATGAGTGCATAGCAAGTGCAGGGGTACTGCCTGAGGGATTGGAGGAGTGCATTGATAGTACCTGGGTGATTTTATATGTGCATGGGTACTGGCTGGGTGATTAGAGGAGTGGATGGATAGTGTCTGGGTGATTGGAGGAGTGAAAGTGTAGTGCCTGGGTTATTGCATGAGTGCATAGGCTGTGCCTGGTTGATTGCATGAGTGCATAGGTAGTGCCTGAGTGACTGAAGGCGTGCATGGGTAATGCCTAGGTGATTACATGAGTGCAAGGGTAATTGCTGGGTGATTCAAGGAGCGCATGGATAATGCCTGGGTGATTGCATGAGTGCAGGGGGAATGTCTGGGTGATTGGAGGAGTGCATGGGTACTTCCTGAGTGATTGAAGGAGTGCATGGGCAATGCCTGGGTGATTGCATAAGTGCAGAGGTAATGTCTGGGTGATTGGAGGAGTGCACGGGTACTGCCTGAGTGATTGAAGGAGTGCATGGGTAATGCCTGGGTGATTGTATGAGTGCAGGGGTAATGTCTGGGTGATTGGAAGAGTGTATGGGTAATGCCTGGGTGCATGGAGGAGTGCATTGGCACTGCCTGGGTTATTGACGGAGTGCATAGGTAGTGCCTGGATAATTTTATAAGTGCATGGGTAGTGGCTGGGTGATTGGAGGAGTGCATGGATAGTCCCTGGGTGATTGGAAGAGTGCAAGGGTAGTGCCTGGGTTATTGCATGAGTGCATAGGTAGTGCCTGGGTGATTGGAGGAGTGCATGAGTAGTACCTGGGTGATTGCATGAGTGCACGGGTAGTGCCTGGATGATTGGAAGACTGCATGGGTAGTGCTTGGGTGATTGCATGAGTGCAGCAGAAGTGCCTGAATGCATGTATGAATGCATGGGTAGTGCCTGAGTGATTGCATGAGTGCATGGGTAGTGCCTGAGTGATTGGAGGAGTTCAAAGGTAGTGCCTGAGTGATTGAAGGAGTGCATGGGTAATGCCTGGGTGATTGCATGAGTGCAAGGGTAATGGCTGGGTGATTGAAGGAGTGCATGGGTAATACCTGGATTATTGCATGAGTGCAGGGGTAATGTCTGGGTGATTGGAGGAGTGCATGGCTACTGCCTGAGTGATTGAAGGAGTGCATGGGTAAAGCATGGGTGTTTGCATGAGTGCAGAGGTAATGTCTGGGTGATTGGAGGAATGCTTGGGTACTGCTTGAGTGATTGAAGGAGTGCATGGGTAATGCCTGGGTGATTGTATGAGTGCAAGGGTAATGTTTGGAAGATTGGAAGAGTGCTTGGGTAATTGCTGGGTGTATGGAGGAGTGCATGGGTAGTGCCCTGGTGATTGGAGGAGTGCATAGGTAATGCCTGGGTGATTGCATGAGTGCAGGGGTAATTGGAAGTGTGTATGTGTACTGCCTGAGTGAATGCAAGAGTTCAAGGATAGTGCCTGAGTGCATGGATCAGTGAATAGGCAGTATCTGGCTGTTTGCATGAGTGCATGGGTAGTCCCTTGGTGATTGGAGTAGTGCAGATGTAGTGCCTGAGTGCATGGATAAGTACATGGATAGTGTGTGAGTGATTGCATGAGTACATGGGTACTTTGTACTTTGCACTATGTGATTGTACCAGTATATGGATAGTGCCTGGCTATATTGAATGCGTGTGGGAATAGGGCCTGACTGCATACATGAGTGCATGGGGAGTTTTTGAAGGAATGGATGAGTGCAGTAAAAGTGTCTCTAAACATTATTTCACATTATCATGCTTATTACAATATTTCTTCTTACCTTCTTTACTAATATAGATACAAAACTCAGTGGAACTATCTTACAGTAGTTTTGTTGTAAACTGAATTTAAAATCTTTTCAAACTTCACCATTACCTTCTGTAAAAAAGAAGAAGAAAAACTGTTATTGAATATAATATTATAGTTTTAAGAACACAACATAATTTTGGATTTACATAACATTTTCAGTTTCCCTTTTTTGCTGTGCTCAGATTCTACTGAATTTCACCATACACAGTGATTTCAATGTAGATCATCATACAACAGCGGGGTAAAAAAACAATCAACGCGATTGTAAAAAAACATATCAGCATTGAGCATTATTTAGAACATGTGTAACTATGTGTTTACCTATCTACAGTTTCTAAATTACATTCTTCAACTACATTAAGTCTTTTCTTTCTCTCAAGTACATTTTGTAAAAGGTACACTCTCATTTACATCTCGTATAATATAAAGAACAAATATATAAACTACTTGTTTTTAAACACAATTTTCCAAATGCAATATGAATTAGCACAAACAATAATCCAAACACTAATTGTTCACATGTTCCCAATAGGCCGAATAATGTTTCCAAATCTTTTGCATTGAAAATATCCAAAATAAACTCGTTAATTCGTGTTCACATCTTTCCAATAGGCCGAAGGATGTTTTCAAAATGTTGGCATCAAAAATATCAGATATGAATTTGAAAATTCGTAAGGCAACCTACATTTGAATTCCAAATGGGCATCATTTCAATGTGTCCATCCGTTATTGCACTTTAAATACACAGTATAGTGTCCAGATGTTGTACTAGGTCTATCATGGAAAATAATAGCCACTGCCCTAAAAGTTCTTCCTGAAATTGATACTTGACTTGCCACAAAATTTTAAATTTTGGTTTCCAATTTTCTTCAATTTGCTCTACAACGTTCTAGTATTAAAATGACATATTTTCCAAATCTTTCTATAAATAATGATGACAACATTTCTGATTTACAATGAGAACATTTCATATCTTGATTAGCTGTTTTTACTAATTTGTTAAAAGACACTGATTTGCAATCTGGTATCGTCAAGTATATGAATCATTCAGTGTCTATTTCAGTGGTAGAAGAAAATGAACATTTATGATCCCATCTGTAACTTAGTCCAAATAAATTTTCAATTTCTATTCCTTCATCTTCCAATACTCCAAGCATAAACATGAGAAATTCTTGTGCATCTTGCTGTATATTGAGTGTAAATTTCAATGAACCAGTACATATATCCAAAAGATGCTGAATGCCACAAGCAGAATGGATTTTACTTCTATTAGTTACCAACTTTTGAAAAATATAATGTAGTAAAGAACAGAATCTTTTTTCTCGATTTTCCATAATTTCATGATGAAGATCTTCTAGATAAAACATAACATTCACAATTACATTAGCATAGCAGTTGATACCTGAACTATTTTCTAACTGGTATCCTACAATATCATTAACAGTGTCCATTTTCATTTTCTTTGCAGCTTCATGATTCTCTTGAACTGTTTTCTTTTTTTTAATCTCAGTAGAATGTTTGTCATATTTCCATTTTGCACACACTACACGCTTCTCATATACGGGATATTCACCTAAGTTAGGAGCATACAGTCTTCTTAACCGATTGTACTCTCTTACACAATCTGCATCAGCACTAATCTTTTTCTCATCAAAATCAATCAAATACAAACCAGATAATGTTCTTACTCGAGACAATGCAGCGTATGCCATGCCCTCTTTAAATACTGTACTTCTAATATTTACCAAAGCACTGTCTACACTTAAACCTTGAGATTTATGAATGGTTACTGCATATGCTAAAGAAAGAGAAACTGTTTTCTACGACCATACAAGTCTTTTACAAGCAAAAAACGAACAGCACAACGTCCAATCTGTTTTATCTCTTCAATCTGATCAAATTTAATCTACAAAAATTCAATTCCATCTCTGTTCTGAAAATTTACACAATCAACAACTTTTCCCATTGGTCCATTTACTAAACCTTCTTCTACATTCAAATTACGCCGTAAAATTACCCGACAGTTTACACATACATATAAAGTCTTTTCTAAACCTGCAGTCTTAGGCACAGACTTTTTCAAATAATCCAATTTTGACTGTAATTTCTCTGAGAGAAGAATAGTAACTCCTTTGTGTTCCATTTTATCAATAGCTTCCATTTTCACTATTGGTTGTTTTTCCAATTTCAAAAGTTCTTGATTGAATGTAGAACACTCTTTCAGTGTAGGCATTAGGCAAACTATAGACTTCTTTTCTCCAATTGTTTTGTATATTATGTCAGGTGCTTTGTTTTCATTTGCAAACAAGTTCGTTAGTAGCTGTGGTTAATAAGATTTCCTTTTGCATGTTTTACCAAGCATCCGTCACATCCAATTACTGCATATTTTTCTTCTTTTATATTTTCTGTAACTTTTCTTTTAAAGCTGTAATGTTGAAGTATTTCATAAAGACATAGGTTTTCGAGATGTGGACTCCTTTTGGGATAGTACGTATCCAACATATTAGTTTTAAAAATATCTGTACTTTCTGGTTCATTCAATGCTAAGTATTCAATTTCTTGTAGAGATTTCAATACTCGATTTCGTGTTGCGGCAAGACCTAGACTTACCCAAATGATTCCTCTTGACTCTGAATATAAACTGGCAGAGCTCAACCGATCCGAACATTCATAGGATCCAAGCTCTCGATGGGAAAGCATTTTCAAACTAAAGCTGTACAATTTGTTACTAAGACTCTTCTCTTGTGAAATTTCTTCCCACATTTCTTTCAACTCTGTCTTTTCAAATTTGGTTATATATGACGTAACATAGCGACCAACAGCAATTGAATTATCTGCAACATACTGGATATCCATGTTTGCATTCCACATTGTCAAAATCACTGGATTGTAGTCATTAATATACTTTGAATCTTCACTTATTTTTATGTTGTATATATTCTTCGCAGATTTTCGAGTTATACTATGCCTTACTGCTGACATAAAACTATTGACTCTTCCTTTTGAAATTATTGGATGTGGGAATCCAAAACGACATTTTGTATAAAATGTTCCCTTTGACTTCTATTTTTGTCGACAATATTTTCCACATCTATGACTTTGAAACCGTAAAACTTGTTGTCTCAAGCTGTTTTCTCCTCCTTTTTTTGGAATGGCACAGGTAACATACTCTTCGATGAAGGAAAAAACTGTTTCATCAGAATCGGTACCAAATTTAGGTGCATTCTTGATCCATAATAGCAAGTGTATATGAGGAGCACCTCTGGCGTGGTACTCCTTTCTCCAAAAGAAAACAGTAACTTCTCCAAGAGGTGGATTATTTTTATTGCAGATGAAAGACATCATAGCTTGAAACCTATGATTAAAATATCTGCACATATTTACAGGATCCAAGGAACACAGTTCTCCAGCTGTCTTCAATTCAATGTTTTTTACATTTGAATTTGCTTGTCGTAGAAGTTCAAGTAAATCGTCCCACGCGTATTCAGCACAGCTAAGCGTAATAAACCACGTAGGGGTACCTAAGTTTCTTAACATACATTTAAGTTCTCTATGATGACGATACCAATACTCATTAGTACCACGTTGACACGCCATCAAATTAATTAACTGAGATACTAAATGATCGTCTCTTTGTTGAACTTTGTCCAAAAAATTCCTTTGCAGAAACATGTGTAAGATGAACTCCTGTTTTTAATATGTGGTTCACTGCATATGAAAGTCCAGACAAATCACTTTCAAACAGAATATGAAATATGTATGGCATACACTGTCGAAATCTTGGATCTTCTGAGTACAATCTTGTCGAATGGTATTCTGAAGCTGGAATCTGTAGTTGTCGTTCATCATATCGTCCACCTTTTCCAGTGGGGAAGAGCTGTGGAAAACAGCGAGCTTCTAAACTTTTGTCCCATACACTCATGGGAGTTCCCTTCGCATTTGAAATAATTCAATAGTGTTTCCTATCACTTCTTTTGAATGTAGAGGATGTATACTGTAATGTTCATACATTTTTTCACTCCTGGACTTGTCCACTTTTTCTATTTGGCCAGTTGAAATTTCTGTTTCATCTTCTAAACATATTTCTTGTTCTTCCACATTTCCAGTTTTATAATAAATATTCTTTTGTACAAGATATAATGTAGCCTTTTGAAGTTTGGTGGCATCTACTAACTCTTGCCATATTTTCCGACTCTTTGTTGGTACACCATTAACTAGAATAACTACAGGTTCACTTTCCTCTCTCTATACCAACAGTTTCAATATTTTCCTAAAATCTAAAGGTAAATACACAACTCTTCCTTTCAGACCTCTTTGTAAATCTGTTGGAGGCAGCTTACCTGTTTTAGGCTCCATACAAACTATAGCCTGAAACGGGTGCACAGGTTGTATAAGAATGGACTCATATGTATTTAAATCTACCAGTTCCAGAGGAATACCTACTAACTTTAGGTTGTTATGTACTGCTCTAGCTGGCATTTTGTTCTCTTCTAATTTGTTGTAACAATATTTACAAATACGTTGATCAGACCCAACTCAAACCAACCTTCCACCAATAAATAGGCACCAAATTGTTCCCACTTATCATTGTTTTCCTTTACACTTTTTAAATATAGATCAACATTCCTAGTCTGACTTCTATAGTGAGTACGTCGACAACAAATACAAACATTGTTTGGTTTTTCACATGAAAGTACCTTAAACTTTGTAATTTCTTCTGCAAACTTCTCAGTAGTAATATCTTCCACCTGTTCTTCAACACCTACACTTATCAAGCTCTCACTTTCTCTACACTGCTCTTGTAAACCAAAGAAACGAAACAGTATATCATCAGAATTTTTTTTTACATCCGATACTGAACCATGCAAAAGAGCTGTGCTTATTTCACTTAAAGATAATGCTGAACTTTTTACGTAGTACAATCTTCTTACTAACTTCCGCATTTCTGAATGATGTACTGCTAACATTCTTAAATGATGAAAAGTACTTCGACACACTTTTCTAGAACGACAAGCCAGAGAATGACCCTGCAACTTAGTATATTTTCTCACTTTACAAGGATCTAGTCCTTGCAACATCTTAATCTTCTGTTTAACACTTTTTTTGGCATATTCTCGTTAGAAAATTCGTAATATATCGATAGATTCCTGTCTTATACTACAAATACTACTACAATCCCACTTAAACTTGTAGCTTGTGTACGTCTCCCTTGAACTTCTTCAGCTATTACTTCTTCCACATTTCTAGGAACCATCTATTCTTTTTCAAATGGACAACCATCTTTTATTTCATAACAACGACCACTGGCATCAACTGCATGTAATAATGTATTTTGTTGAAAATAGCTTTCTTCATTGAAAAAAGGCTCATTACTAGAAGTGTGCTTCCATTCACCCGAAATTGTTTAGCAAAAGTTACTTCTATTAACCAGTCTTTTTCTTTTGCTTTTCTCCTTCATAAAGTGCATTCTTTTATTCAATGTTTTCATTCTCTTCAATACCAATATAAATAATTTTCTTTTCAATTCAAAAGCTTTTTCTACTACACTTTCAATCTGTTGTTTTTTCTTGTAAGCTGCTGATCTACTTTTCTATTTTTACAATCTTTCAATACATTTTGTAGTACTCTACTTTTATACATTCTCTTCCTCATGTCTTTATATTCTTTCATCCTTCTTTCAACATGGATTGTTTTCCCATAACCTGATTTTCCATTAATATGTCCTTTTTTCGTTTCCTTCTGATTGGTTGTACAACTTTCTTTTCTCTTTTCCATATTTTGAAAATTCATTACGTTCTTTAAAAGTCTTTTAACAAATTCTTTAGTTCTCCTACCAGAAATCTTTTTCTTCAAAGTCACATTTTGAACTTCATCTAATTTCTGCTTTCCTCTTTCCTTTAAATAGTACTGTTTTTTTCGTGTCTTTTCTTTTGATCTTTTCTTGCCATACTCAATCTTTATTACTAATAATGGTGAATATCTAAAAAAAAAGAAAAGTTTAAACAGTTTCTAAAAATATTTTATAATATTAAAATAATTATATACAAATATTCTCATCTATAAATAAAGAAATACTTTTAATTGCATTGCAAAGCTATGTCAGACACTGCACAATTCCTTCATTTAGAAGACATCACGACCACCACAACAGAATGACAGAGCACAACTAAAGGATTTCTCTACTACTATCCAAATCAAATGTAAAGTGCAGTCTGTCAAGTTTTAAGGCCTGCATGGTCTTGTGATTGAGGTATGTCTCTACTTGCACATGTATTCTCATATGTGTCATGCATTTGAAGATGATTTACATATAAAACACAAGTATACATCTATTTGTATGCTTCATTTATATATGGTTCACTAGCAAAAGGTACAGACTCATCCATGCATGGTTTCAGGAAGATGGTGAGACTTACAGCAGAGAAATGTGCAGGGTTGCTGCTTTGTTTTTGGCTATGCTTAATACCAAACTGTTGCTTCTCTCTACACCCTTCTTCCCTCTTTCTGTACCTCTCTTGCCTCTTTCTCCACCCCTATTCCCTTTTTCTGCACCTCTCTTGCCTGTTTCTACAACTCTCTTGCCTCTTTCTGCAGTTCTCTTGCCTCCTTCTGCACCTCTGTTGCTTCTTTCTGCACTTCTCTTGCCTCTTTCTTCACCCCTCTTGTCTGTTTCTGCACCTCTTTGGTCTGTTTCTGCAACTCTCTTGCCTCTTTCTGTACTTCTCTTGCCTCTTTTTGCACCTCTGTTGGTTCTTTCTGCACTTCTCTTGCCTCTTTCTGCACCCCTCTTGCCTCATCTGCACCTCTGTTGGTTCTTTCTGCACTTCTCTTGCTTTTTTCTGCACCTCTCTTGGAAATTGTGACACCCTTCTTGCCTCTTTCGGCACCCCTCTTGCTTCCTTCTGCACCTCTGTTGGTTCTTTCTGCACTGCTCTTGCTTCTTTCTGTACCCCTCTTGCCTCTTTCTGCACCCCTATTCCCTCTTTCTGCATCTCTGTTGCTTCTTTCTGCACCTCTTTTGCCTGTTTCTGCAACTCTCTTGCCTCTTTCTGCACTTCTCTTGCTTCTTTCTGCACTCCTATTGCTTCTTTCTGCACCCCTCTTGCTTCTTTCTGTACCCCTCTTGCTTCTTTCTGCACTTCTCTTGCTTCTTTCTGTATCCCTCTTGCCTCTTTCAGCACCCTTCTTCCCTCCCCCTATACCTCTCTTGCCTCTTTCTGCTCCTCGCTTGCCTCTTTCTGCCCTTCTCTTGCCTCTTTCTGCCCTTCTCTTGCCTCTTTCTATACTTCTCTTCCCTCTTTCTGCAATTCTCTTGCCTCTTTCTGCACATTCTTACTCTTTCTGCACCTCTGTTGCTTCTTTCTGCAGTTCTCTTGCCTCTTTCTGCACCCCTCTTGTCTGTTTCTGCACCTCTGTTGGTTCTTCCAGCACTGCTCTTGCTTCTTTCTGGACCTCTCCTGCCTGTTTCTGCAACTCTATTCCCCCTTTCTTCAGTTCTCTTGCCTCCTTCTGCACCTCTGTTGCTTCTTTCTGAACTTCTCTTGCCTCTTTCTGCACGCCTCTTGTCTATTTATGCACCTCTGTTGATTCTTTCTGTACTGCTCTTGCTTCTTTCGGCACCTCTCTTGCAAATTTTGGCACCCCTCTTGCTTCTTTCAGCACACCTCTTTCTTCCTTCTGCACCTCTGTTGGTTCTTTCTGCACTGCTCTTGCTTCTTTATGCACCCCTCTTGCCTTTTTCTGCACCCCTCTTCCCTCTTTCTGTACCTCTCTTGACTCTTTCTGCACCTCTGTTGCTTCATTATGCACTTCTCTTGCTTCTTTATGCACTTCTGTTGCTTCTTTCTGCACCCTACTTCCCTCTTTCTGCACCCCTGTTCCCTTTTTCTGCACCTCTCTTGCCTGTTTCTGCAACTCTCTTGCCTGTTTCCAAGGTTCTCTTGTCTCCTTCTGCACCTCTGTTGCTTCTTTCTACACCTCTCTTGCAAATTTCTACACCCCTCTTACCTCTTTCTACACCCCTCTTGACTCCTTCTGCACCTCTGTTGGTTCTTTCTGCACTGCTCTTGGTTCTTTCTGCACCTCTTTTGCTGCACTTCTCTTGCCTTCTTCTGCACCTCTGTTCCGTCTGTCTGTACTTCTCTTGCTGCACCCCTCTTGCCTCTTTCTGCACTTCTGTAGCTTCTTTCTGCACTTATCTTGCTTCTTTCTGTACCTCTCTTCCCTCTTTCTGCACCTCTCTTTCCTCTTTCTGCACTCCTCTTCCCTCTTTCTGCACCTCTCTTGCCTGTTTCTGATTGCATGACTCCATGGTGTATGAGTGCAAGGGTAGTGTCTGTGTAATTGGAGGAGAGATTGGATACTGATTGCATGAGTGCAGAGGTAGAGCTTGTGTGCATCGATAACTGCATGAATAGTGCCTCAATGCATAGATGAGTGCATGAGTAGGGCCTACATGAATGAATGAGTGCAACAGTAGTGCCTAGGTGATTGTATGAGTGCAAGGGTAGTGGCTGGGTAATTGGAGGAGAGGATGGATAGTGACTGGCTGATTACATGAGTGCATAGGTACTGCCTGGGTGATTTGATGAGTGCGTCGGTAAATGGAATGAGTGCAGGAGTAGTGACTGAGTACATGGATGACTGTATGAGTGCAAGGGTAGTGGCTGGGTAATTGGAGGAGAGGATGGATAGTGAATGGATAGTGACTGGCTGATTACATGAGTGCATAGGTACTGCCTGGGTGATTTGATGAGTGCATTGGTAAATGGAATGAGTGCAGGAGTAGTGCCTGAGTGATTACATGAGTGCAGGGGTAGTGCCTGGGAAATTGGAGGACCGCATGAGTACTCCCTTAGTTATTGAAGGAGTGCATGGGTAATAGGTTAAAAATAAATTTTCCCTTTGGAGATATTCGGTATAAAGTCCACACACTTATTCACCACAAACATTCACAATCACTCGCTGTATATCTAGTTACAATTCCACTCGGGATGCTGAAGCACTTATTCAAGATATTTAATACACAATATCACAATTACAACAAAAACATGTGGAAAATTTGTTAAAAAGGTCATACAAAACACATTCAAATCCATCAATATCACATCTATAAGTCAATGATGTAAAGGTCATTAAACAACCTGTTTCTCTGGAAAGGAATATAATGAGACAATTATATTTGTCTTATCAGTGTCAATTCCGGACAAGTAGACAGCACCCCCAGGGGAATAAATTTCCTGTGTTGGTATTGTTGCTGTCTTTTCACAATTTGACAGAATAACATGCGTCGACGCATTTCGGTGGCATAACTTCAATCAAGCCACCTTCTTCAGGACATAAACTTTGATTCACTCCTTTCCATATTTAGTATGTGCCACAAGTATTTAAATCTTTGTGTACCGGTGCGAAGGCACTCAGTAGCATGTTGCTCCAATACGGTTCTTTAGATGATGTACCAATAGTGCATTATTTTCTATTGATCTCCTCTCTGATCCTATTAGGAGTAGGCCACTTTTCAATCGGTGTTCCAATTTTAGTCAGAATCCCCCTTTACTTCACTTGGCTTAGATGATCTATTATGTTGCCGGAGCACGTCTCCGTGGCTTTTAAGCTCCCGCTGGTTGCTCTTTTTCGATCGAACCGCAAAGGAGACGAGTTACCGGAGTGAGCGGCTTAAGCAAATTGTCATCTGTGGGATGGCGCTGGACTGGATCACGTCTTACCTTCACGGCCGAGACCAACAGGTCTTTCTCCACCCTTTCTCCTCCGAGGCCAAGCCTCTAAGATGGGGGGTGCCCCAGGGCTCAGCCCTGAGTCCTCTCCTATTCAATATCTATCTGGCTCCCTTGGCTGACCTCATCGCTAACACAGGGATCAAGGTGATATCCTACGCAGATGACACCCAACTGATGTTTTCCTTTAGTGAAGTGTCAGCATCCGCATTTGACTCTTTTAGAGAGTGCCTTAAAAATATCTCCGTCTGGATGAGCTGCAATTTTTTAAAGCTCAATGCCGACAACACAGAGGCTCTGTTTTTCAACCAAGCAGTCCATCCCCCAGCGGCCTTGTGGTGGCCGGTTGAATTGGGAACAGCTCCCACCCCAAAGGATTCAGCCAAGAATCTTGGTGTCCGTTGGGACAACAACCTATCCCTTTCCACGCAGATCCAGCATGTTTCTGCGGTCTGCTTTGATAAGATGAAAATGATCAGGAAATGTAACAACTTCTTGCCAGAGACATCGCGTAAAACTGTGGTGCATGCGTTAGTCACCTCCCATCTTGACTACGCCAATGGACTCTATCTGGGTCTGCCCAGCGGCTTGATCCGTAGGCTGCAGATAGTGCAAAATGCGGCAGCTAGGCTGGTCTGCAAGGTCCCTCTCCGTCATCATATCTCCCCTCACCTCAGGCACATTCATTGGCTCCATGTGGCCAAGAGAGTTGAATTTAAGGCCCTCACATTTGACTTCCGGGCTTGCCAGGGAAGAGGCCCTAAGTATCTGTGGATGAGACTTCGCCCTTACCAGCAGGGCAGATCTCTGGGGTCCAATTTTAAACGTTACCTATTCATCCCCCGTTTTGCTAAAGCGAGGATGGGGGGCAGAACTTTCAAGGTAGGAACCTCTAAAGGCTGGAATGACCTGCCCCTTCAACTTCGTATGATGCACTCTGAGCAGGATTTTAGAAAGGCCTTAAAGACCTGGCTGTTCAGCTGCAGAGACTAGTTCTTCGCTAGCATGGCTACGATGTTATCTACTTTAGCGCCGGGACACCTCAGTTGAGGTAGCTGGGCGCTCTAAAAATGTCTTATTATTATGATTATTACAGCTGAGACATGTGATGGGTTGCAGCACAAAAGTGAGGTTTATGACATGGTGTATACTTTTGTACTACAGCTTCACCATTCTGTAACTACTCAGGGTGTTGGGCCTACCCAAATATAAAGCATCAAACCTACACATGAGTCCGTTATAAATCACCATATTCCTGAAAGCATGTATGCATGTGTCTGTACCTTTTACTAGTACAACCATATATAAAAGAAACATACAAATAAAGATATATCTATGTTTTATACATCTACCATCTTCAGATGCATAACACATATGAGAATACATATGCAAGTAGAGACATACACCAATCACATGAACATGCACACCTTAAAACTTGAGAGACCGCACTTCACATTTCGAACAGACATCTACATTTATGCATCATTCTTTAAATGTACCTTTTCACACACTCATACAAACTAGCCTAATCACTAATCTGTTTCTTAACATGTCTTAAAACTCACTTTTGTGCTGCAGCTTCACCATTCTGCAACTACTTAGGGTGTTGGGCATAGCCAAATATAAAGCAGCAGTCTATTACATGACTCAGCTGTAAGTCTCACCATATTCCTGAAAGCATGCATGCATATGTGTCTACCTTTTGAAATCATCATCATATATAAAAGAAATAAACAAATAGATGTATACCTTTATTTTATACATCTAGCATCTTCAGATGCATAGCACATATGAGAATACATGTGCAATTACAGACATACATCAATAACAAGACCATGCAGACCTTAAACTTAAAACTTGACAGACTGCACTTTACATTTGAAAGAGACACCTACATTTCTGTGGTGTACTTCAAGTGTACATTTCCCCACACTCATAGAAAGTAGCCGAATCACTAATCCCTCTGCCAACATGTCTTAAAACTCACTTTTGTGCTGCAGCTTCACAATTCTACGAATACTCAGAATGTTGGACCTAGCCAAATATAAAGCAGCAACCTTTCACATGTCTCTACCATAAGTCTAACCATATTCCTAAAAGCATGCATGCTTGTATCTGTACCTATTGCCAAAAGCATAACACATCAGAATACATGTGCAAGTAGAGACATACCTCACTCACAAGACCATAAAGGCCTTAAAACTTGACAGACTACACTTAACATTTCAAACACAAACCTATAATTATCCGGCATACTTCAAGTGAAGTTTTACACAGATTCTTATAAAGTACCATAATCACTAATTCCTCACCCAACATATCTTAAACATCACTTTTCTACTGCCGCTGCTTCACTACTCTACTACTAATCAGGTATTGAGCATAGCTAAGAGCAAAGCAGCAACCCTTCACATATCTCTGTTGAAAGTCTCCCCATATTTCTAAAAGCATGTATGCATATGTCTGTACATTTCCCTAGCATCATCATATATAAAAGAAAATTACAAATAGATGTATACCTGTATTTTATAAATCTAGCATCTTCAGATGCATAACACATATGAAAATACATCTGCAAGTACAGACATACCTCAGTCACAAGAATATGCAGACCATAAAACTTAAGAAACTGCACTTCTTATTTCAAGTAGACACCTAAAATCATGTGATGTATTTCAAGCATACCTTTCAACAGACTCGTGCAAAGTAGCCTAATCATTCATTGCTCTGCTAACATGTTTTAAACCTCACATTTGAGCTGCAGCTTCACCATTCTGCAACTACTTATGGTGTTGGGCCTAGACAAATATAAACTAGCAACCCTTCACATGTCTCTGCTGTAAGTTTCACCATATTCCTGAAAGCATGCATGCATATCTCTGTATCTTTTGCTAGCAGCATCATATATAAAAGAAATATACATATAGATGTATACCTGTGTTTTATACATCTATCATCTTCAGAAGCATAACACGTACCATAATACATGTGCAAGTAGAGACATACCTCAGTCACAACACCATTCACATCTTAAAACTTCACAGACTACACTTCAAATTTCAAACAGACACTGAAAATTATGCGGTATATTTGAAGTGTAGCTTTCCACAGACTCACACAAATTAGCCTAATAACTAATCTCTCTTCAAACATGACTTAAACCTCACTTTTGTGCTGCAGCTTTACCATTCTACAACTACTTAGAGTGTTACACCTAGCCAAATACAAAGCAGGAAACCTGCACATGTCTCAGCTATAAGCCTCACCATATTCTTGAAAGCATGCATGCATATGTCTGTACATTTTGCTAGCAGCATCATATATAAAAGAAATATACAAATAGATGCATACATCTAGCATCTTCAGATACATAATACATATCAGAATATATCTCCAAGTAGAGACTTTCTTCAATCACAACACTATGCACACCTGAAAAATTCACAGAACACACTTCCCATATCAAGCAAACACCACAAATTATGTGGCATATTTCAACTGTACCTCTCTACAGACTTATAAAAAGTACCTAATCACTAATACCTTATGTCAACATATTTTAAACCACACTTTTGTGCTACATCTTCACCATTGTACTACTCACAGTCTTAAGCCTACCACATACAAAGCAACAACAACTCTTTGTTATACATCATGCACCTTCAAAGGTATAAGACATATGAGAATACATATACAAGTAGAGACATACTTCAATCACAAGTCCATGCACACCTTAAAACTTGACAGACTGCACTTCCAATTTGAAAGCGACACCTAAAATTATGCGAAAGGGAAGGGACAAAGTCTTTTGACATTTCTTCAGTACTGTGCCTGGAGTGGTAAATGGCTTTTGTCATTTTACAGCTCGGCATGGACAGCACTGTGCTAGTCCTATGCTTGAAGACTTTGCTGTAGAAATGGCAAAAGACTTTGTCCCTTTCTATCTCGGCGTGGATGGCACTGTGCTAATCCTATGCTTAAAGACTTTGATAGAAAAGCAGACATTTGAGGTCAGCAGATCTAGAGTGTCACTGGTGTTGAGAGTGCTCTATACAGGAGCTGCTTCCCACCTAAACTTGAGAACTACCCAGAGTTCTCTGCTTCTTTATATATTATATAAATTTATAAGGAAGGCGGAAGCTGAAACGTTGTAGTTGAAATATATTTTTGTTCTTTGGTGAATCTATCTGTTTGAGTCACTTCTTTCTTGGATATTTTATTTCTTTGTGACTCATTGTATCCTTTGGGATCCAGATTTTTGCCCTGGCTGGCTGTTGTTTTCTTGTGATCCTCCATCTTCAAGTATATATATATATATATATATATATATTCACTGAAAAAACCATAGGTTTCAGGGACGTTATAGTTAGAAATTAGCATTTAAAAAACCTTTGAAATTCACTGAAAAAACCATAGGTTTCAGGGACGTTATAGTTAGGTGGACATTTCACTCGTACAAAACTATAGAAATTCCACCGTTATAGTTAGTTCAGTTAACTATAACTCGCGCCCCCGCAATGCACTGCTCATGACGTCACATATTACATCATTCATGGCATGGTCAGTGACATCACTGATGACATCACTGATGACATCTCAAATGACATCACTGATTACATCACTGATGACATCATCCAGTGACTGTGTGTTTCTGTAAAGTTTAAATATGTTTTATATATATGGCAAGGTGTATTGAAGAATGAGTGGGTGTATAAGTGTCTAGATGGAGGATTTAGCAGGTATGTAACTGATTGTATAAGTGACTGATTAAACGTGTCTTACTGAATGCATGGGTTAGTGACTAAACTGTGTGAATGTCTGTATCAGTCTGTCTGTTGTTGTGTAAGCTGCTACATGGGTTGGTCAGTAGCTACATTAGTGTCTATATGGGTTATTGATTGTTTGCTTGAGTATTTGTATGGGGGACTGAGTGTGTGTGTGGGTGGGTTGGAGGTGTGTGACTCTGTGCATAGATGTGTGAGTAGGCGATTCACTGGGTGTATGGGTTCAAGAGTGCATCTGTGAAGGGCTGTATGGGTGGCTAAGTGTGTGTATGGGTGTGTTGGTGAGTGAATGGATGTCTCAGTGGTACATATGTGAGTAACTACATATGTAAAAGGAAGTATATGTGAGTGATGGTGTATATAAATAACTATATGTGAGACTGAGTGATTGTGAGAGTGGCATGTATGGATGAGTCTGTACTTGTTTCAGTGATTACATAAGAGAGTAACTATGCGTTACTGTCTGTATGAATTAGTGAGGTGGTGTGTGTATAACTGTTTAGGTGAGTAAATGGGAGTGTGATTGATTCTTTGCATGACTTACTAGGTGTGTGAGTAACTCCATGGATGAGTGGCGGTGTGTGAGTGTCTGAATAGGTGTATGAGTGCATATGATAGTGTTGTATTGATAAGTGACTGCATGTATAAGTGATTGTATACATGAATGAGTGGATGTGTGTGCAGACCTAGGAATCAGTGAGTGAGTATGTAGTAACTGGTATTGGTGTGTGGATGGTTTCGAAAATGGTAGTGTGTATTTTACAGTGGGTGTATTAAAGGTTATATTAGGGTGTGATGAGGTGCATCAGATTATCACGTGGATGATGTCATCAGTGATATAATCAGTGATGTAATTTGAGATGTCATCAGTGATGTCATCAGTGATGTCACTGACCATGCCATGAATGATGTAATATGTGACGTCATGAGCAGTGCGGGGGCGCGAGTTATAGTTAACTGAACTAACTATAACGGTGGAATTTCTATGGTTTTGTACGAGTGAAATGTCCACCTAACTATAACATCCCTGAAACCTATGGTTTTTTCAGTGAATTTCAAAGGTTTTTTAAATGCTAATTTCTAACTCTAACGTGCCTGAAACCTATGGTTTTTTCAGTGAATTTCAAACGTTTTTTAAATGCTAATTTATAATTATAATGTTCATTAAACCTATGGTTTTTTCAGTGATTTTAAATTATCATTCCATTTTCAACCTAGTGAAAACAGCCGATATCGCCAGTTTTCCAACAATAGCTTCCGCAAAAAAATTCGCCACAAATGAGAGCGACAACTAACGCTAATAATATGCAGAGTTGGCGTTCCTGTGCAAAAAAAACACGAAAACACCACTTCCCGATATTTTCAACGAGCAGCCAAATCTGGGGTGCGATCCAAAAACAGGCGATAAGCTGCGTTAGCAGTAAGAATTTAACATCTGCCTTTTACTGGTGTAAAGCAGGACGACTACCTACAGTGTGAAAGGGAGCCCAGCCCATAACCACATCTAAAGACCAACACATGTCATAGAGCTACTGACCATGCAACTCCGACACCCAAGAAGGCCACAACACCCACTGCCATCACCCTCAGGACCTCCCCCCCGGACCACTCCCTACTACCACCGAGGCAGCGCAGAACAGGACAGCGGACCCTCCAAAAATGGCATGGTCCCTCAGCCACACAATAGCTGAATGTTGGGAGATGTGGCAACCAAGTATGTGTGAAGGACGCAAGTCACCCATCAATAAAAATGCACACAATACCAAGTGTAGCGGTGATGTGGTGGACAGACCTCACTATGCAGAGCACAAACCTCTCCATGTGGACATATATTGCTGGTACTTGTAGTGTTGTGGACAATAGACGCAACCATGTTACCTCAGGCAGTGGGGAAGATCTCGGTCATGTTGCTGTGTTGTCCCCCCCTGGAAGCGGAAGCAGAGTGGGCTGGTCCAACGTACCCCACTCCAGCGTAGGAGTATGAATAAATAGGCTGGGGCTCTGGGCGTGGTTCACTTGTGGGAAGGCCAAAACGTCTGCCAGGGCGGCAGCCCTCACCCTGCCACGAGGCCTCCGCCGTGACCGCCGGCCTCCTCGACACAGGCCCCCTGCGAACCCAGCAGCAGAGCACCACAGACTTATGTCTGTACAGACTACTGCCTTCGATCTACACTGCGGACAGCAGGGCTCACAATTCAGATCGAGTCCCGATTGCAGATGACGCAGTCCAGTAGGCAAGAGACATTGCTCCCAGTGCGGCCCGCCCGGACCACGCATCATCGCAGGCTGCGCACACGCTCAGTGCTTCAGGTGCCACTAACTCAGTGCACCACAAGTCAACACCACGTGGACTTATTAATACAGAATTCATTAGGCAAAAGACATTGCTACCAGAGCGGTCCGCCTGGACCACGCATCATCGCAGGCTCCACACACGCTGGTTGCTTCAGGTGACACTAACTGTACAGCGCAACTCAATGCCACGTGGCTGTGGGCCCTTGCTGACCGCTGCCTCCGGCCTACACTGCGGTCATCAGGGCTCACATTTAAAATTGACTCTTGATTCATTAATTGCAGAGTCCAGTAGGCAACTAAGTATTACGTCCCTAAAACCTACATAATATCCTTTTAGTATCCTTGCTTCAAGAACTTGTTTTATATCAGTTATAGCTTTAGTACAATGACCAACTTCATCTTGCAAGTCCAAAGGAACACTGAATGGCAGTGTGCACTGCGGACAGCAGAGCTCACAATTTGAATTCAGTCTTGATTTATTAATTGCAGACAGAATGGTACTCTATGTCCTCGAATTTTGTCAAGAGGAAGTGACAAAAAGCATTCCTTGATGTCTGTGCTGACTACTGCCTTCGATCTACACTGCGGTCAGCAGGGCTCACAATTCAGATCGAGTCACGATTGCAGATGATGCAGTCCAGTAGGCAAGACACATTGCATCATCGCTGGCTGCGCACATGCTGAGTGCCACACCTACCACTAACTCTATGCAGCTCAAGTGAACGCCACGTGGCTGTGGACTCTTCCTGACCACTGCCTCCGGCCTACACTGCGGTCAGCAGGGCTCACAATTCAGATCGAGTCGCGATTGCAGATGACGCAGTCCAGTAGGCAAGAGACATTGCATCATCGCTGGCTGCGCACACGCTGAGCGCCACACCTGCCACGTGGCTGTAGGCCCTTCCTGACCGCTGCCTCCGGCCTACACTGTGCTCAGCAGGGCTCACAATTCAAATTCAGTCTTCATTCATTAATTTCAGAGTCCAGTAGGCAACTAACTAGAACGTCCCTGAAACGTACATATTTCGACAGTGTATTCCATAAATATTTCATCTTTTGTTCCATACACCTACACTGCGGTTAGCAGAGCTCACAATTTAAATTGAGACATGATTTATTTATTGCAGACAGAATTGTACTCTATGTCCTCGAATTTTGTAAACAGGAAGTGACTAAAAGCATCTTCGATGTCTGTGCTGACTACTGCCTTCGATCTACACTGCGGATAGCAGGGCTCACAATTCACATCGAGTCGCGATTGCAGATGACTCAGTCCAGTAGGCAACAGACATTGCTCCCAGTGCGGCTCGCCCGCACCACGCATCATCGCTGGCTGCGCACATGCTGAATGTTTCTCATGCCCCTATCTCAGTGCAGCACAACTCATGGACCCTTTATGATACAATGTTTTGTGTATAATTTCACATCTGCTGCCCCTACCTCAGTGTACCACAAGTCATGGACCCTTTACGATACAATCTTCTATGTATTATTTCACATCTGGTGCCCCTACCTTAGTGCAGCACAAATCATTGACCCTTTATGATTGAATCTATGTGTCTGATCCAATGATTACTGTTGTACTTGTTGCCAGCACCAACCATTCCCGGAGGGCTGGCTTACACTCACCCCACACGCATCCAGCACAGACGTCACTGGACCTGTGACCCTGGTAATAAAAATGAGTCGTGCGCACGTGCCCGTACTCAGTTCCACTATCTATCTGTGTCCGTGTGTTCATTATGTATGCAAGATGCTGCCCCTGCGCCCTACCACATTACATTGTGCTGTGGACAGCGTATGCAACCATGTTACTCTGGCAGTGGGGAAAACTTCGGTTATGTAACTTTCTCTCTGTCATTGTACAAGTACGTACGTAGAGACTGGATCATTACAGTACTGCAAGGAGAGTGTATAGTGAATTTATAAGTGCTTGGGGATTGGTGGAGTAATTCTATAAGTACATATGTTGGCACAGCCTAACCCCGAACACAAGCTTGGCTCTAATTGGCTGCCCTCCATGTGCCAAAAACTGAAACTTAAACTTTCCATGGCCTTGTATTGCTACAGCTGCAACACTCCACTGAATGTGCAATAAACATTCATATCCACACAGATGTATCATGTTCACCATCTTTCATGTGTGGAACTATGGATGAATGTAGGGTCAGTGATTCCTCGTACCTTCCATGTTGGCCATGTTGTGGGACTTGGCTCACAGAGTGACACATTGGCGCTTGCGACCCGGGTGATGTCAGCACTACAACAGGGACACCCACATCAGTTGATTCCTCATACAGACCAGGACGGAGCCACGCCCATAGCTCCGGAGACATTCTTCACAGCCTCACGCAGGACTGGCATACGCCAGGCCAGCCCACTCCGCTTACGCTTACAGGGAAGGACAACAACGCTACATGGCCCAGATTTTCATTACACTGATCTGCTGGTCACACCCTAGTTGTCAGTACGCCACAGCCACTCCCTCACGGCTAGTATACACCCACACCACACCCATCCAGCACACGCGTCACAAGACACGTGACCCTGCCAATAAAAAAGACCGGGCGCACGTGCTGGACGCCATCTCAGAATTGCTCGCACCGGATACACTGTGGCCGGCACAGGCACACCGGCATGGGACGGTGACTTTCGGTCCACTGAGGTATGGGTACCGTAACTGCTGAGCGGGTGTGCAGCCTGCGGTGATGGCCCGTCCCGGCGGCCTGGACAGCTCAGGTTTTGTGTGCCCTGCTGGACCGCACTGTAGGCCTGAGCCATCAGACAGCGCAGGCCTACCGCCATGTGGCGTCGCCTCGCTAGTCACAGAGTTAGTGGCACTGCAAGGGCTGAGCGGGTGTGCAGCCTGCGATGAAAATCCCGGTGCACTGGTATGTCCTCTGCCATGGCGAAATCAAGACCCAGCACCAAATGTGAGACCTGGTGGCCTGCGGAGAGGGGCTGCATGACATGCAGGGTGCTTGTCCGCGGGCCCAGGGCTTGGGGCTTGCAGCGGCACAAAGTAGGCCCTCTTTTCTACACGCAAGTTGCGAAAGGTGAGCAGAGAGGCTTGTTAGTGCAGCGGCGGGCAGTCACCTCCGGGCAGTGGGAGTGGATGGGGTGCAGCAGCCTGGGTGCAGCAGCCTGGATGCGCAGCGGCGGACAGTCACCTCCGGGCAGTGGGAGTGGATGGGGTGCAGCAGCCTGGGTGCGCAACAGCGGGCAGACACCTCTGGGCAGTGGAAGTGGATGGGGTGCAGCAGCCTGGGTGCGTAGCGGCGAGCAGACAATTCTGGGCAGTGGAAGTGGATGGGGTGCAGCAGCCTGGATGCACAAAGGCAGGACAGAGAATTAGGCGTGTGCAGCTGTATGTACTCTGCCATTACTGATTCCATACTACGTTTCAGATGACTAAGCTTGAGGGCTCCACTATGTCCCGGCACGTGGTTGGAGACACACCGGAGACGGAAAGGTGAGCTGGGAGGGTTTTGTCCACAGTGTCGGCACCCACTGTCCCTCTCCATCTCTTCCTTTCTCTCCCTCACACTCTTTCTCTCTCCCTTGCTCTCTCTCTCACTCTATCTCTTCCTCTCTCTCACACTTTTTTTTTCTTTCTCTCTCTACCTCTCTCTCTTTCTCACTCTTCCTCTGTTTCTCTCTTCCTCTTTCTCACACTGTTTATCTCTTTCTCTCTCTCTCTCTTCCTCTCTCTCACTGTTTCTCTCTCTCTTCCTCTCTCTCTCACTCTTTCTCTCTTTCTCTCGGTCTACCTCTCACTCTTTCTTTCTTTCTCTCTCTCTTCCTCTCTCTCTCTCCTTTGATGGACGCATGACGCACAATCTTATCTTGCTTTTTGTCTAGCAGGCTGTGATTTACAGATTGACGACCCCCCCCCGGACATGGACCTCCCGCCACGAGGCGATGACTTCAGTTCCACTGAGTTAGTGCCACCAGAGCTGAGCGCGTGTGCAGCCTGCGATGATGCGTGGCCATCCTGCAATCAACACCCGCTCTGAATTGTGAGCACGGCTTGACCGCGTGTACGCAACTTGCGCCTGAGGAGGTTGCTTCAGCACGTGGTGGACCCTCTTCGACACACGCCGGTGGCGGAAGGTGAGCAGAGAGCCTTGTTTCCGCAGCAGCGAGCAGTCACCTCTGGGCGGTGGGAGTGGATAGTGTGCAGCACTCTGGGTGCACAAGAGCGGGCAGACACCTCCGAGCAGTGGAAGTGGATGGGGTGCAGCAGCCTGGGTGCACAGGAGCGGGCAGACACCTCTAGGCAGTGGGAGTGGATGGGATGCAGCACTCTGGGTGCGCAGGAATGGGCAGTCACCTCCGGGCAGTGGGACTGGATGGGTTGCACCAGCCTGGGTGCACAGCAGCGGGCAGACACCTCTGGGCAGTGGGAGTGGATGGGATACAGCAGCCTAGGTGAGCAGAGGCGGGCAGACACCTCTGGGCGGCGGGAGTCGATGGGGTGCAGCAGCCTGGGTGCGCAGGGGCGAAACAGAGAATTAGGCGTGTGCAGTTGTATGTACTCTGCCATTACTGATTCTATACTATGTTTCAGATGACTAAACTTCAAGACTCCAGTATGTCCCGGCACGTGGTTGGAGACACACCGGTGGCAGAAAGGTGTGCTGTAAGGATTTTTTCCACAGTGTCAACACTCACTCTCCCTCTCCATCTCTTCCTTTCTGTCACTCACACTCTTTCTCTCTCTCTCTCACTCTGTATCTCTTCCTTTCTCTCTCTCACACTCTTTCTCTCTTTCTATGTCTCTTTCTCTCTCTCTCATTCTTTCTTTCTCTCTCTCTTCCTCTCTGTCTCACTCTTTCTCTCTCTCTCTACCTCTCTCTCACACTGTTTCTCTCTTTCTCTCTCACTTCCTTGTATCTCACTCTTTCTCTCTTTCTCTATCTCTTCCTCTCTCTCTCACTCTTTCTCTCTTTCTCTGTCTTCCTCTCTGTCTCACTCTCTCGTTCTCTGTCTCTTCCTCTCTCTCATTCTTTCTCTCTTTCTCTCTCTCTCTCCTTTCATGGACGCATGACGCACAATCTTATCTTTCTTTTTGTCTTGCAGGCTGTGATTCACAAATTGTCGAGGGATGACACGCCATACCTGTACCTACTTTTATTTTGTTGTTTTGTTTAAATAAAATGTTTTATATGTAAATCCATAGATGACTGAGATTCTTATTTGTCCAACCTCACATGCATCTTATTTACTATAATTGTGCGACATCAGCCAATTTGTTATGTTCCAGATTTCCTAACGTTGCTGTCACATTTGTTTATGTGGGGGGGAGGTGATGGGGGGATGGCAGACAAGGGGCTGGTGGCGGGGGGTGTCGGAGCAGTGTTGGGTGTCCGAGCTGCATGATCGTTGGCTCCATTGCATCTGTTGTCATTCACGTATGGCTCTGGGTGGGCTCCCTTTCATATTGCAGGTTGTAGTCCGACTTTACACCAGCTCAGAGCAGGTGTAAACTTTCTGCTACTAACGCACCTTATCGCCTGTTTTGTACTCTCTTCGACGATCTTGCTGGTGGTTGAGACACTTGCGAAGTGATGTGTTCGCTGCTTTTTGCATGAGAACGCCTACTCTACATCTCATTAGCAATATTTGCCGGACTCATCCGTGACGATGCTTTTTGAGGCTGCTATCGCTGGTAAACTGGTGATATGGGCTGTTTGCTCCAGCTTGTGAATGGTGCATTAAATTTATCACTATTTTGGTTGCGATAAAGTGCCGTTAACTCGGCGATATGTCCTTGAGAATATACCCCTCGGTGTTTGAAAGACTTAAGAAGTACTCGAGTGCCGCGCTGAGAGCCGCGCACCCATCGCTTTCACAAGTTTGCTATGACAGGGCGGGAGAGCGAGGGAGAGAGACGGAGTGAGATAGCACAAGCAGCGCAAGGCTGCACGGGCACCTGGCTCCACATACCAACATGTGTGTGTGCATCGCCATCCGTGCACAGGCAATTCCCCCACAATGCAGCCCACACACATATCCATCACAGAACATTAGCAATGAAGGCAATGTGGTACAAAACTCCCCTCATACGGGTTCTGTGTCCGGTGTGTGTGGCGGGGTGATGGCTGCATGGCTGTGTTCCCCTGACACATCAGACTGCGTAGGTGTTGGGGCTGCATCAGATGTCGTCCAGCACCTATGCAAAAACAATGTCTGGCTCACAGAGGCGGAGCTTGCCAAAGGGATACACCCCCACACATAACACACCTTCTTAATTTCTAATTTACCTTCCTAGTTGGTATGCAGATTTCAAATGTCACAAACGCATGCAATCTTTTCTTGTCACACAGTACATGTAATGCACCGCTTTCATCAAGAATGGAACCAGTAATGGCACAATTTCCCTGTTGCTCCACACATAAATCCATGTAAAGAACAAATCAGAATAGTTCCTTATTTTTTTAGATTGCAAAACCTCTCTTTATTGCTTATTTTTGAACTTTCCATATAAACAGTTTTTTAAGGACACATACAGGTGAAAAGTTCAACGTATTGTATCAACACTTTCTAGAACATTGTACGACATGTGCAGGTTAAAAGTTCATCATTTTTTAAACCTACCGATATATTTTTTGCAACATTTTCTCCAACATTTAACGGCACGTGCAGGTCAAAAGTTCACCATTCTTTCAAGTTTGAACTGCACCTTCCAAATACAATTAGCAGCCGTAGTTGAGCTGAGCAAATTTCATCCTATAATATGTACTCCACGTATAAACTGCTTTTTTATTAACCAATCACAAAGATGCTTTTCATCAAAACTAAAATACACCCTACTTTTTAGGACACAATACATTCATCTCCCAATCGGTTAACGTTTTGTAAGTGAAAAAAGAAGTAGTTCCCCATGTTTAAACATATCTCTCATTCTACGAACGGACTGCATGAGCTACAGACATTTATCCATATCTTCTAGCCATACCTTCAAAAGGCTAGTGTGGATTGTAGGACATAGCTATGTTTTCTGGTGCAAGAGGTATTCTGAACAGAGACGTATTGACTTAGACCTAGGTTTACAAAATGTGCACATTAAATGGTTTGCACAGAGAGGATTGAAGTGGCACCAATTGCTCCCTTTGGTTAAAACCTGTTTGCATCTCCAACACCCTGATCTCATGATTGTGCTCTGTGGTGGTAACGACCTAGGCACATTGACTGGGGTAGGTTTGGAAATGCTTATGAAGGACACCTTTGGACAACTGATGTTACTTTAGCCTCAAACTGTCTTTGTATATTCCAATATATGCCAAAGACAGAAGTGGAAATGGTCAAACCAATTTTGTCATAAGATTGAAAAATCTAGGAAGAATGTCAACAAAGCTGTGTCTGCATACCTCAGAGACCATAGAATGGGGTCGATCTACAACAACATCATACGTTTTGATATGGCTGATATCTACAGAAGTGATGGAGTACACTTCACAGATGAGGGAAACCGAGTTTTCCTGATTAACCTGAAGCTGTGCATCCGCACTTATATGTAGCTCCAACTAATAAACACAAGGGCTCTTTTTAGAGCCGCCTTATATTCCCAATTTTGGCTCGCAGAGTGTCCGCTGCAGTTCCGCTAGCAGAGGGACACCTGCGGGCCGTCGGGCAGGCTCGCAGAGGAAGAGCTGCGGCCCGTGGGCTCAGCTCGTAGAGGGAGACCTACGAGCCGTTGGCTCGCAAAAGCACAGCACCGTACTGGCTCGCAGAGGGAGAGCTGTGGTCTGACTCGCAGAGGAAGACCAACGGGCCAACAGGCTTGCTAGCAGAGACACAGCTATCAGTTAACGGGCTGGCTGGCAGACATACAGCTGCGAGCCCTCCGAGCTGCAACCCGATGGGCTAACTCGCAGAGGGAGAGTAACGGGCCGATGGGCCTGCTAGCACAGACACAGCTACGAGCTAACTAGGTGGCTCGCAGAGGTAGAGCTGTGGGCCCAACGGCTCGCAGACACAGAGCTGCGAGCTGACGGACTGGCTTCTAAAGGCATAGCCGCGAGCTGATGATGTGGGGAGAGGGAGCGTAAAAGGAGTATCTCGCACAGACAGACCTGTGGGATATTTTCAGTATTGCCTCGCAGAGGTAGAATTACAGATCCGATGCCTTTTTGAGGGAGAGATGCGAGCTGACGGACTGAGTCACAAAATGGCTGACAGCTCGCAGTTGCAGAGCTGCGAGGCGACGGACTGGCTTCTAAAGGCATAGCCGCGAGCTGGAGATGTGGGGTGAGGGACCATGAAAGGGGTATCTCGCACACACAGAGCTGCGGTATATTTGTAGTGTTGCCTCGCAGAGGTAGAACTACGGACCTGATGCCTTGTACAGGGAGAGTTGTGAGCTGACGGACTGAATCACAAAATGGCTGCCAACACTTCCTAGTTTCAACAGTTCGCAGCCAATCAGCCGCAAGCTCGAGCGCGTAACGCCTCAGCCAATCAGATGTCAGAATTCTTAAATATTGATATCTGGAAAATGTGATATTTCTCTAAAACTACTGAACGGATTTACCCCATTTAAACAAATCGTGCTTTCTGGACCACGACCTTTCTCTCTGCCAAATTTGGTGTAATTCCGTTCAGCAGTTTGACCTGTAGCCTTGTCTAAAGTTTCCTATGGAAATTGCATGGAGAAAACACGTTTTGGGACCCCCCTTTTTCTTAGCCCCCCCTTGACGAATCCCCCCCAAACTTTTAGGATAGGAGCTAACCTGAAAAGCGGAACTTTTTGGAAAATTTCGTAAAGATTCGTCAAACGATTCCAAAGTTATAAGCACATCAAAAAATGCTTTTACTATGGAAAAGTGGTCCTAACTATCTACTGGCGACCGCCAGTAGAATGAAAAAAAATATATATATATATATATATCAGTGAATAAAAATCAAGCGCTAAATTACCAAGAAGTGGTGTGGTGTCTTTTCCCGGCGTGGATGTCTGATCCGGAAGCAGGGTCTGGAACTGGTAGCTGATACATATATATATACATATATATATATATATATATATATATATACTGGCGGTTGCCAGTAGGTAGTCATAGTTAGGACCTAGTTTCCATAGGAATAGCGTTTTTTGATTTGTCAATATCTTTGGCGCAAAATTTTCAAAACTCATGGGGTGCTCCTGCCAGCTCCTGTCTTGAAAGTTTTGGGGTGATTCGTCAAGCGGGGGCCGAGAAAAAAGGGGAGTCCCAAAATGAGTTTTCTCCATGTTAATTTCCATAGGAAATTTTGGAACAGGCTACAGTCCGAACTGCTGTACGGATTTACACCAAATTTGCCAAAAAGGTAGCTCTTCGTTCAGAAAGAGACCTTTTTTTCAAATGGTGTAAATCCGTTCAGTAGTTCCTGAGAAATTCAAAAATAAAAAAAATATCAATATCTGGTGACCGCGGTGGATCCGCGAACCCTCCTGATCAGCAGCTTGTCTCTGATTGGCTGCCAACACTTCAAACCAAGAAGTGTTGGCAGCCATCTTGTGACTCGGTGGAACCGAGTCACAAGAAAAAAGGAGAAAAAACAAGATAAGGGGGTTAGGTATTTCTTAGGCGGGATTCGCGTACCGTACGCGAATCCCACCGAAAAAAAGAAAAAAAAATGAAGCGCTGTTTCCCCGCTTCATTTTAATAAGCCTCTGGGTGGGCCAGATCCCGGGGGCAAGTTTGTTAATATATGCGGGGGCCACACGGTCCCCCGCAGCCCCGGGGATCGCAACCTTCCTGGGGCTTTTTAAATAATATGCGGGGGCATGCGCCCCCCCCACAGCCCCGGGGGCTGCCACCTCCCCGGGGCTTCTTTCAAAAAAGTATGTGGGGGGCAACTGCCACCCCATGCTGCCCCGGGGACTGCCACCTCCCCGGGGCTTCTTTCAAAAAACTATGTGGGGGGCAACTGCCCCCCCACGCTGCCCCGGGGATGCCACCTCCCCGGGGCATTCCTTATTCTGGGGCAGGGTGCCTTGTGGGCCCCCCCAAGCCCCGGGGACTGCCACCTCCCCGGGGCTTTACTTCAATTAGAAAGTGTGAGGGGGAGCTCCTGCCCCTACCCACACTGCCCCGGGGACCACCACCTCACCGGGGCAATTTTAAATTAAGGGTGAGGGTCTGTTGCGGAACTCCGGCCCCGGGGACCACCACGTCCCCGGGGCTATGTTTACGTTGGGAGGGGGGCCGCACTGCCCCCCTCCTAGAGCCCTCCATGGCCCTGGGGACCGCAAGCCCCCAGGGCCGGCTCCAGCAATGTCCTGGGGTGTCCACCCCGGGACATTGCAGTTTGCTATGACAGGGCGGGAGCAAGACTCCCACCCTGTCATAGCAAACACTGCTTTGCTTCGTGGAAGCGAGAGCAGGAAACCTGCTCTCAGTTCCATGAAGCAAAGCAGAATTACTTTTGGGCAAAGGGAGCTGCATGTTAGCAGCTACCTTTGCCCAAAAGCAATGCTGGCTCCCGCAGGAGGCGGGGAGCCGGCAGGGACCGCGGGGGCATTGGGGCTTCCCCCGCGGTCCCCACCATTGAGGCCAGGCCCAAGGGGATGGGGTGCCTGGGGCCAAAAGTGGCCCAGGGAAGGGGGGCCACACGGCCCCCCTCCTGTGTATGTAATTAAAAAAAAATAAACTAAACAAGGCAATGCCCCAGGGGATGTGGTCCCCGGGGCCAATAATGGCCTCAGGAGGGGGGCCGCACGCGCCCCCTCCTTTAAAATTATTATTTAAAAAAAATATATATATATATTTGGCCATGCCCCGAGGGATGGGGTCCCCGGGGCTGAAATCAGCCTCGGGAGGGGGACCCGCGGCCGCCTTCCCGTCTAAAAAATTAATAAAATGTCACAGGCCCTGGGGGATGGGGTCCCCAGGGCCCACAAACTATTGAGAGAAGGGGGGCCACACAGCCCCCCTTCTAACTAAAAAAGAAAAGAAAAAGAAGCTGGCATCTCGCTGGAGGCCCCGCCCCCTCCCTGCACCACTTTGCAAATGCACCTCCTGGCACGTTCTGGGTTGGGGGATTAAGTCCCCTGGATCCTTAACTGTCCTTAGGGGCCAACTAGCCTACCAGGTACCTCCAGTAATCCCCACACAGTGGGATTGCTGAGAGGTGGTCCGAGGCCACGCCCCTTTTTACACCACTATGCAAAGACGCCTCTTGGCGCACTGCTAGTGGGGCGATGAGGTCCTCTTGTGTCCTGAGGGCCTCAGGACTAAAGTGGACTTCATCCCCCGAGCAGCAGTGCGCCAGGAGTCGCGTTTGCAGAGTGGTGTAAAAAGGGGGCGTGGCCTCGGACCACTCTCAGCAATCCAGCTGTGTGGGGCTTACTAGAGATAACAGGAGGGCTTGTTGGCCCCCAGGGATCCTCAGGAGGCAAGGGGACTTCATCCCCCAACCAAGAGCGCGCCAGGAGGCGCGTTTGCTGAGTGGTGGAGAAAAGGGGCGTGGCCTGTGTCCACCTCTCAGCAATCCTACTATCTGGGGCAACTGGAGGTGTCAGGTAGGCTAGTTGGCCTCTAAGGATCCCCAGCATCAAAGGGGACTTTAATCCCCATCCAAGAGCGCGCCAGGGAGTGCGTTTGCAGAATGGCGGGCAAAGGGGGCATGGCCTGGTATGAGAACTTACCAATGCTGCTGTGTGGAACTTACTGGAGGAAATAGGAGGGGTAGTTGGCCCCCAAGGATGTCCTTGGGGGTCAACTACCCCTCCTGTTACCTCCAGTAAGTCCCACACAGTGGATTGCTAAGTGGTCTTCGGAGGCCACACCCCCCTTTCTCCACCACTCTGCAAACACGCCTCCTGACACACTACGGGTTGGGGCATGAAGTTCACTTTACTCGTCAGGGACTTTGGGGGCCAAGAAGCCCTCCTGGTACCTCCTGTAAGTCCTATGCAGCGGAGCGCTGGTCGGAGGCCCAGCCTTCTTTCTGCACCACTCTGCAAACGAGACTACTACGTTATAGTTATAAATTAGCATTTAAAAAACCTTAGAAATTCACTGAAAAGACCATAGGTTTCAGGGACGTTATAGTTAGTAATTAGCATTTAAAAAACCTTTGAAATTCACTGAAAAAACCATGGGTTTCAGTGACGTTATAGTTTGAAATTAGAATTTAAAAAACCTTAGAAATTTACTGAAAAAACCACAGGTTTCAGGGATGTTATAGTTAATTGGACATTTCACTCATAAAAAAAACAGAGAACTTGGGCCGTTATAGTTAGTTGAGCTAACTATAACTTGCGCCCCCGCAATGCATTGCTGATGACGTCACATATTACATCACTCATGACATGGTCAGTGACATCACTGATGACATCATCCGCTTAATATCTGATGCACCTCCTCACACCCTAATATAACCTTTCATACACCCACTCTAAAATACAGACTACCATTCTCGAAACCATAGACACACCAATACCAGTTCACTCACTGATTCATAGGTCTACACACATCCACTCACTCATCGATACAGTCACTCATACACGCAGTCACTCATCAATTCAGCCTCTGATATATGCACTCATACACCCATACAGACACTCACATACTGCCACTCACCCATAGAGTTACTCACACACCTAGTCAGTCACCCAAAGAATCAATAACATTGCCATTTACTCACCTATACAGTTATACACACACCACCTCACTTATTCATACAGATACTAACACATACTTACTCTCTTATACAATCACTGACACAAGCACACACTCATCCATACAGCCACTCACAAATGCACTCACTCTCACATATAGTCAGTTATATACTCCAACACTCTCATATACTGCCTTTCACATATGTAGTTACTCACACATATACCACTGAGACATCCATTCACTCACCAACACAGCCATACGTACACTCATTCACCCATACAGCCCTTCGCAGACGCACTCATGAACCCATACACCCACTGAATCACCCACACACATCCATGCAGGGAGTTACACCCCCCACCCACCCACACAGATACTCAGGCACCCATACAGGTACTCAGACAACCAATCATTAACCCAAATAGACACTCATGTAGCTACTCACCAACCCATGTAGCCACTTACTTACCAACTGACAGACTGATACAGACATTCACATAGATTAGTCATTCACCCATGCATTCACTAAGACATGTTTAATCACTCACTTATACAGTCAGTCACGCACCCACTAAATCATCCATTCAGACACACACACCCACTCATTCTTAAATACACATTTGCTTATCTATATATAACATTCTTAAACTTTTAAAAATCTCTGGATGATGTCTTCAGTGATGTCATCAGTGATGCCATTTGAGATGTCATCAGTGATGTCACTGACCATTGCATGAGTGATGTAATATGTGATGTCATCAGCAGTGCATTGCGGGGGCCCGAGTTATAGTTAGCTCAACTAACTATAACGGCCCAATTTCTCTGGATTTGTAAGAGTGAAATGTCCAACTAACTATAACGTCCCTGAAACCTGTGGTTTTTTTCAGTGAATATATATATATATATATATATATATATATAATTGAAAAAACCATAAGTTTCAGGCACGTTATAGTTAGAAATTAGCATTTAAAAAACCTTACAAATTCACTGAAAAAACCATAGGTTTTAGGGACAGTTATAGTTAGTTGGACATTGCACTCGTACAAAACCCGTCAAATTCCCCCGTTATACTTAGTTCAGCTAACTATAACTCGCGCCCCCGCAATGCACTGCTAATGACGTCACATATTACATCACTCATGACATGGTCAGTGACATCACTGATGACATCACTGATGACATCTCAAATGACATCACTGATGACATCATCCAGTGACTGTGTGTTTCTGTAAAGTTTAAATATTTTTAATATATATAGGGAAAGGCGTATTGAAGAATGAGTGGGTGTATAAATGTCTGTATGGATGATTTAGTAGGTGCGTGACTAACTCTATAAGTGAGTGATTAAATGTATCTTACTGAATGCATGGGTTAGTGACTAAACTGGGTGAATGTCTGTATCCGTCTGTCTGTTGCTGTGTAAGTGGCTGCATGGGTTTGTGAATAGCTACATGTCTATATGAGTTATTGATTGGTTGTCTGAGTATCTGTATGGGTGCCTGAGTGTTTGTGTGGGTGGGGTGTGTGCGACTCTGTGCATAGATGTGTGAGTGGGTGATTCACTGGGTGGATGGTTTCAAGAGTGCATCTGTGATAGACTGTATGGGTGGGTAAGTGTGTGTAAGAGTGTGTTAGTGAGTGAATGTATGTCCCAGTGGTACATGTGTGAGTAACTACATATGTGAAAGGCAGTATATATGTGTGTTGGAGTATATAAATAGCTATAAGCGAGAGTGTGTGATTGTGAGAGTGACTGTATAGATGAGTGTGTGCTTGTATCAGTGATTGTATCAGAGCGTAAGAATGTGCTAGTATTTGTATGAGTAAGTGAGCTGGTGTGTTTATAACTGTATAGGTGAGTAAATGGCAGTGTGTTTAATTATTTGCATGACTGACTAGGTGTGTGAGTACCTCTATGGATGAGTGGCGGTGTTTGAGTGTCTATATAGGAGTATGAGTGCATATGATAGTCCTGTACTGAGTGACCGTAAGTATGAGTGACTGTACGGGTGAGTGAGTGGATGTGTGTGTAGACCTAAGAATCAGTGAGTGGGTATGTAGTTATTGGTGTTGGAGTGTCTATGGTTTTGCAAATGGCAGTCTGTAATTTAGAGTGGGTGTATCAAAGGTTATATTAGGGTGTGAGGAGGTGCATCAGATTATCACGTGGATGATGTCATCAGTGATGTCATCAGTGATGTCATTTGAGATGTCATCAGTGATGTCATCAGTGATGTCACTGACCATGTCATGAGTGATGTAATATGTGACGTCATCAGCAGTGCATTGTGGGGCTCGAGTTATAGTTAGCTGAACTAACTATAACGGGGGAATTTCACGGGTTTTGTACGAGTGCAATGTCCAACTAACTATAACTGTCCCTAAAACCTATGGTTTTTTCAGTGAATTTGTAAGGTTTTTTAAATGCTAATTCCTAACTATAACGTGCCTGAAACCTATGGTTTTTTCAGTGAATTTCAAAGGTTTTTTAAATGCTAATTCCTAACTATAACATGTCTGAAACCTATGGTTTTTTTCAGTGAATTTCAAAGGTTTTGTAAATGACAATTTTTAAATGTATTAATTGTTATATTTATTTTTTTGATACGGATTTACTACATTTTTTAAACTATTTATTTTTAGATATTTTATTTTTAAATTACATTGTAATTACATTATACATTACATTACAAAATATACTTTCTCAGAATGAATTACTTTAGTTTAAATACTTTGCAAATAGGCAATAGACTTTTAAGTACAGTAGTTACAGTTGTTGCAATGGGCAACACAATTTCAAACACAATGCAACATTGAGCTCAATGCTGAATTTCTAGTTAAATGCAATTAGTTACTTTATGGATTACTTTTCTAACCACATGACTGGATCCTAGATTCAGTCCTGGGACATCTCCTGTAAACAGTTGAGTAAAAGCGTTTTGGTTACAGTAGTGATTTTTAAGGAATATTATTGTATTTTAAAAGTTGACACAGAAACTTTTTCACATAGAATCACCAATGTTATCCTATGGGAGGAAATTCACTTAGCAGGTAAGTAGTATTATCGTTACTTTTTCTTACTCAGAGGTGGATCCTGGATCCAGTACTGGTGCATCTCCTGTAAACATTTGAAAGAATGCGTTTAAGTCATACAGGCGATTTTTAAGGAATATTTGTAGTTTGTGAAAATCGACACTTTGAAACTTTTCTGCTGAAAACCAGACAATGGATTCCTATGGAAGGAAATACAAGTTACTGGTAAGTACGGTTAGAATTACTTTTCAGGGTCAGTGCTGGGCTAAAAGATGCAGCACTGGGTTCTCTCCTGATAACAGGTGAGTAAATCGGAATTCGTAGTTCAGCTGATTTTAGAGGAATATTATAAAGTTCCAAAACTCCACACAGAAGAATTTCCAAGTGAAACCAGTCAATGTTAGCCTATGGAAGGAAATTCAAGTTACTGGTAAGTACGGTTAAAATTACTTTTCAGGATCAGTACTGGGCTCAAAGATGCAGCACTGAGGTCTCTCCTGATAACAGGTGAGTAAATCGGAATTCGTAGTTCGGCTGATTTTAGAGGAATATTTGCACAATTGTGAAGGAAGGGGGTGGGGCCTGAGGTGACATGTCTGCAAACACGCCCTGTGGCGCGTTTTAAGTTGGAGAATTAATTCCTCCTCAATCCCGAGGGTCCCTAGGGGCCAACAAGCCCACCAGATACCTCCAGTATGTGCCAGAGAGCTGCGTTGCAGAGAGGTGTTCAGAGGCCACGCCCCTTTTTACAACACTCTGCAACGCAGCTCCGTGGCGCTTACTGGAGGTACTTGGTGGGCTAGTTGGCCCCAGGGACCCTCAGGATTGAAGGGATTTAATTCCCCATCTTAAAACGCGCCACGGGCCTGTTTGCACACATGTCACCTGAAGCCCCGCCCCCTCCCTTCACCACTGTGCAAATGCGCCCGTGGCGCGTTTTAAGTTGGGGGATTAAGTCCCTTGAATCCTGAGGGTCCCTGGAGTCCAACTAGACCACCATGTACCTCCAAAAGCGCCACAGAGCTGCGTTGCAGAGAGGTGTAAAAGGGGCATGGCCTCTGTACACCTCTCTGCAACGCAGCCCCTGGCGCATACTGGAGATTCCTGGTGGGCTAGTTGGCCCCAGGGACCCCCAGTATTCAAGGGAAATTACTTCCTTCTTAAAACGCGCCAGGGGGCGCGTTTGCAGACTGCTGCAGGGAGGGGCGGGCCTCCGGCACGATGCCGGTCTTTTTTTTGTTTTTGTTTTTTTTTGTATGGGAGGGGGCTGCGTGGCCCCCCTTCCCTCAGCCACTTTTGGCCCCGGGGACCCCATCCCCCGGGGCCTGAGGATTTTTTTTTTTTTTTTAGATAAAAAAACGGGAAGGGGGCCGCATGGCCCCCCTTCCCTGGGCCTCTATTGGCCCCGGGGACCCCATCCCCCGGGGCATGCCCTATTTTTTTTTCTATTTAAATTTTTAGAGGGGGGCTGCGTCGCCCCCCTCCTCAGGCCATTTAAGGCCCCGGGGACCCAATCCCCCGGGGCCGGCCTTAACGTTTTTTTTTTTTTTTTAATTTTCTTTATGGGGAGGGGCCTCCCAGGCCACTAATAGCCCTGGGGACCCCATCCCCCAGGGCCTGTCACTCGTTGGGGACCGTGGAGGGGTCCCCAATCCCCCCACGGTCTTGCCGGCTCCCCACGTCCTACGGGAGCCGGCATTGCCTTTCCATAAGGGGAGCTGCTGACATGCAGCTCCCCTTATGGAAAAGCAATTCTGCTTTGCTTCATTGAAGCGAGAGCAGGTTTCCTGCTCTCGCTTCAATGAAGCACAGCAAGTTTGCAATCACAGGACGGGAGCCGCTAGGCTCCCGTCCTGTGATTGCAAACAGCAGTATCCCGGGGTAGGCACCCCGGGACACTGCAGGATCCGGCCCTGGGGGGTGGTGGTCCCCAGGGCCATCAAGGGCTCCAGGAGGGGGGCCGCGCGGCCCCCCTCCCTCCATTGACAAAGCCCCAGGGAGGTGGTGGTCCCCGGGGCTCGGGGGTCCGTAACGGACCCCCATATTGAAATATTTAGTGCGCCGGGGAGGTGGCGGTCCCCGGGAGGTATGGGGGCTTGAGCCCCCACACAGGTAATTTTTTTTTTTTTTAAAGAAGCCCCGGGGTGGCGGTCTCGGGCTGCGGGAGGGCCGAGAGCCCTCCCGCACCATTATTTTTAAAGCCCCGGGGGTGGCGGTCCTCGGGGTTTGGGGCCTTAGAGGCCCCCATATTATTAAATAAACCCCCGGGACTTGGCCCACCCGGGGCCACTAACCACGAAGCGCGGGAGACCACGCTTCGTTTTTGTTTTCTCGGCGTGATCCGCGCACCCTAAGCGCATCCCGCCGATTTTTTAAAAAAGACATTTTTTTGGCCTGGGGTCCTTATAGGACCCCCTGAGCAGGCCTAGGGGTCAGGGTGTTTCTACCCTGCCCCCTTTTGCGTTTTACGCAGTTGTTTTACTGCTTTCTTGTTCCTCGGTTCTACCGAGGAACAAGATGGCTGCCAACACTTCCTGGTTTGGAGTGTTGACAGCCAATTAGCATGCAGCTCGTGATCGGGAGGGTGCGCGAATCCACCGCGGCCATAGATATCGAAACTTTTATTTTGGATTTTCTCAGCAACTACTGAACGGATTTACACCATTTTTAAAAAGGGTGCTTTCTGAACCAAGCACTACCTTTTTGCCAAATTTGGTGTAATTCCGTTCAGCAGTTTTTGCTGTAGCCTTGCATAAAGTTTCCTATGGGAAATTGATTTTTCACTCTTATTTTTTGAACTTCTCCATAACTACTGAACGGATTTACACCATTTAAAAAAAGTCGCTTTCTGAACCAAGCGCTACCTTTTTGCAAAATTTGGTGTAATTCCGTTCAGCAGCTCGGGCTGTAGCCGTGGCTAAAATGTCCTATGGGAATTAACATGGAGAAAACACGTTTTGGGACCCTCCATTTTTCTCGGCCCCCGCTTGATGAATCACCCCGAAACTTTCAAGACAGGAGCGGACCGGAGCGCCCCACTAGTTTTAAAAATTTCGCGATGATTCGTCAAACGATGCCAAAGTTATTGGGAATAGAATGTTACGGATTTCCTATGGTTAATAGGTCCTAACTATAACTATCTACTGGTGACCGCCAGTAGATAATATATATATATATATATATATATATATATATATATATATATATATATACATATATACATGTGGCTTGGATAGTAACTAGAACATTGCACTGTTCATTGTTACTTCAGGACCTTTAAAGAAGATTTTACCTATTAATGTTTTAACCTTATGGGTTGTAGTCTGCCATATAGATGCTGATATATTTATAAATAATAATTCCAATTTGTAAAACACAAACATGTCACCCCTTAAGGTTTCAAGGCGCTGATAAGGAGATTAAGTGAGCTATTGCCCAAAGTCACATGATGCTGAGCTCAGCTGCCGCCTGCTCCGGGGATCTAGCCATGAGCCCACGCTCCGGAGTCAGCCGCTCAGACCACTGCACCACAACTCTCCCACCGATATTTGCCTACGAAAAGATATGAGGTCCCCTCAAGAAGCACTTTATTAGTGATTTAAAGTTGTTTTGGATGATTTTTTTATAATGGCACTGCCTTTTTAACTATATGTCACTCCAACCAGCTGCCACTAATGCTTTTATTATGAGTATTAATGCTTTTGAGCCGACCGATGACTGAGCACTAGCCATTTATAAATCATCAAGAGCGGTCTTTTGACAGTGGAGATTGCTTTTAGTTTTCCTAGAAATAATTTTAACCTGAAACTTATTTAAGTATGTTATAAATTGTTTAACATTGTAGATGTTGTATTGTGTATTATATGGCCTGTCTATGACAGTCTGACACAATAAAGTTTTCTGTATTCTGCACCAGCTCTCTCTGTAACCAAGTCTCCTGCAGGGTCTAGACCTCCTTTAATCAGCTGGGCATTGTTGGAGTCAGGAGTCCTATTTTTCTCATCCCTGGAGCAGGCACACAGGAGGCTAACCAACTGACCACTAGAGACCAGTTCCTGCCCCTGGGTGCCAGGAGGACTTGGGTGTCCTGAGGTCATCTTTCTTCTAGCTTCCAGAAGACTCATTCATTCCAGATGTTGTATTCCAAGGTCAAAGCATATCCTCAGGACGTGGTGGCTAGTTTTATCCTGTACACTTGGCAGTGACTGGAGAATTTCCTAAACACAATCATGACTACTCTCTCACATTATCCATACCTTCTTTTTCCACCACTTCCTCTCTGGTTTAATGTAAATATTTGTAGATCCTCTAAATCCAAGATGGCTATCACCTTTAGCCACCTGGAGGAGCTCTGGCCATTCCCCAGACACTCATGCATTCAGATGAAGTGTCCTGCCCTCTCTCAGGGTCCAAACTGGCCTTGTCTAATTCTGGTGTGGGAGTTTGCGAGCCTTGAATGGCTGTGGGAATGCATGGGAACCGTGTCAGCCTTATTTGGCAAGCCAAAAAAAGAAGGGCTAAAGCTTTGCTTTGTCCTGCCAAATTGTTGCTGTGTCCCCTCTCCCAGATGTCTAATCATGGTTAAGTGGCTAGTTGTTGACAACACCCCATTCTTACTGAGCCCACAACCAGAGCTTTTGTCTTCTGAGAGCATGGTCATTAGCTCCCAGCCAGGAATATGTTTTGAGCCTCTGCAGTAGGGCTACGAGGCAAACTGGTTTTAAGCCGGGTTTCTCCCAGGCAACACACAGTACACTTTCTTGAAGTTAATTTTCCTGTAAAGTTAAGAAAAATCGACTTCCATCATTGCATTAGATTTTTTAAATATAGCAAAAATTAGCTTTTCATAATTTTTTCTAGCATTTTTCCAGGTGGAGATAAGAAAACAAGGATTTTAATCCAATCTAGGACTGTCTCTGGAGGGAAATGCAGCTTTACCTACACGTTGAAAACAGCTTTTTGGCAATTATTCACTGTAAGGATAACCTATTCCCAGTTTGTAATATGCCACAATTTTAGGTATCAAGAACTCAGCCCTGTGGGCTAAAAAGCCACACTTTAGAGGTGACTTATATCAACATAGCTTTTCCTAATGGCAAAGGTACTTTTCCCTGCCAGGAGTCTCTGCAGTTGTTTCAAACTACAGCTCAGCCAGACCACAATAGGGCTCCTGACCCCGTAGATTTTGTCATGTGTATGGGCGGTGTAAAAACACACTGAAGCTGACATATAAAGTAATATATAAGATCCATGCCATTGCTGCATTTCCTGCCATGGCTTTACAGGAAAGTTAAATAAGTCAATTATGTAAATCTAATGCACAGTTCATCGTGTTTTAGGAGGAAACCGGAGGCACTGTGCCTCTGTTTAGCAGAGGTATAGGATACCGAGTCCTAAACCCAACAAAACCAGACAGATTAAATTGTGGGCTTACAATAAAAATGTTGTCCTTTTTACCACTGGCAACAAAGCCACATGTGCATGCTTGTACATTCCAGCTCATAATCTTTACAATGAAGAGGTTATGCCAAGGGTGGCACAGACACATTTTAAAAGGTTATAGGACTTTAAAGTGTGTAATGCTAACCACACTATAGTGGTGCTACAGTGCCACATATTTGTTCAATGGCTATTAGAAAATAATTGTAATTCACTCACTGGGTGTCTTTATAGCGTGCATCCACCTGAACCACAATAGAGGCTAGTGAACAGACACACAACTTGGCAGACAGCATTGTACATCACACTTACAACAAAAGCAAGTAAGCATGTTTTTGCACTCCAGCTCACAATGTGCACACCTTACTATGGAAGGGCGTGTACTGCAAGTCACCGACACACATTTAACAGTTAATGCGCTTTCATTTGTGTAATGCCTTCTGTGCAACAATGGTGCTGACCTCCCACTCACCTGTGAATTATTATTAAATATGCATAATTTCATGGTAATTCTTTTACCTTAATCCATACGTATCATATTATATTGAAAAGGGGCAAATTAGGATCGATATTAACACCTGGAGTCCAGACGCGGTCTGTGCAGGCAAGAGCGGTGAAGAGGGGTCGGGGGTGGGGGGTCGACAGACGTCGACGAGGTAAACTTAAATTTTGAAAACCGAAAAACACAAACCTTGCACTCACAGCATCGCCGATTCGGCATGGAAGGTAGGAGGAGAATTACATACTCCTGAACCAAATTGTACACACCTTACACAAATTCACTACTTACACAAATTCTCTTCCTCCAACTTAAATACATAGCTTCAAACCATAAGCTAACTTTTTTGTCTTCCTCTTTCAGCTCCTGCAGAAACCACATTCTTCTGCAATAATGCAGACCACAATTTTGAATACGAAAAGTTTTCTGGTGAAAAAAAGATTTATTAGTAGTACACAAATTCACGGTGTGAAACCCCTGGCAGGCACTGGCCAACTGACCAGACATCCCAGGATTCCAGAACACTCAGCTATGAAATACATAGAACTTTGCCATACCCAACCCCTTAGGATATAACACTCCCCTTTCTTAAAACAACAATACATTTTTTAGCTCTTTTAGTATAAACATGGATAACAAAAAAACGATGCTACTCTAATTTCATCTTACATTACACAATCTTTACATGCAAAATATATTAATTTCATCATACATTACTGAATTTTCCCATGCAAAATATAATCATGCAATTTCTTTGGCTTGCACCTAATCCAACCCATAATCTTTTCTTCTCTCTCTCTGGTATTCATACAGGTTTATAGGGACGACTACCTACAGCCCCTTTCTTTGTGGCTGGAGTTACCACCGATCCTTTACATTTTTCTTTCCACAGTTGACACTCCAATTCACTGAACCAGGTGTCTTTACCAGCATCCCACCACTTTCCATCGCTCAACAAAACCGCATTTCCCTTCACCTTTACCACACTTTTAGGATCAGACCACTTAGAACGTCCTTTTTTATGAGTCATCTCCACACATACTCCTTCAAAATTCTCTTCTTTGTACTTCCTTGGTATCCTCCTCAATTTACTATTATGTCTGCTTACAGATTCTGATACTTTTCCACTCTTTCACACAACACCTGTTTGTCCAGAATTCCACGATTCACCCTTTCCATCTACGCAGTGACCACCGATGTGCAAGTCACTCTTCCTTCTACCATCCATTTGTCAGGTAAGTCAACAACCTCTGATCTTAACTTCTACATCTCATCATTAGTCCTTTCATTAATTTTTTTCATATTGTTTATTTTATATAAAAAGTAAAAAGAGGCAGAAAATCTACATGAGCGGCATCAAAGAATCAGCGCTTCTGGTGCGCTGCGTGGTGCTGTTTGCACTGATTTTGCAGCCCAGAGCAAGCTTGAGGCACTAAAAATCAGAGCAAAGTGCCGATCTGGCCTGCTCCCGAAACTCTGCGGAATCTCGCAGAGTTTTTATGTAACTCCGCAAAATTCCACGAAATGAAACTCTGCGAGTTCTGCCTACCCCTAGTCAGAAGGCCACACATGTGGAAAGGGGGTGGGGGGGATTGGCATGGTCTAATCTCTGCACTCTGGGAGGACAATTTTTTCAAATGACAGTCTGATGTGCAGATAATATTCATGCAATGGGATTACTCACCATGAGATAGCTATCTCCCTTAAAAGACTTTCTCAGACAATTGACAGGCAGATGCCTGCCTTGGATAATGTTGCAAAATGTTACCAAGGCATGGCAAAGATGCACTGAGGACATCTTCGAACGCTGAGGGAAGAGAGTACACGGCAACATAATTTGGCCATGAAGATGAAAGAGGCAATAAGCAAAATATGCCACTGTCATTCTTCACAGCCAACACACACAAGATTTTACAGAGAAACCTCAACCTAGGAGGGGGACAGCGTCTTCCAACCTAACACTCTACCACAGCCACCTGAAACACCTTCACTTGTCCCACCTAAACCTCCACCACCACTAAATCAACCATTACAACCTCAACCACCCACTAGAGATGTACACTCTCAAACAATCAGATCACCAGTATTGAATAGACAGAGTAGAAGGATAAACCACCAAAAATAACTTTTGTTAAATTTCTCTACTTTTTCTCCCGCACAGTAACTGAAAAACTATTTATAGAATAAAATGCTGTAGACCGTTTATATAAAAAATCTTGTATACCTTCAAAATGTATTGCATTGGGAAAAATATAAACCTTACTTGGGGATGGGCATAATTAAATAAAACAGAGTCTTGTGGTCTTGTCTCAGAGGGGAAATTCAAATATGGAGGGATAGGCAAATAAAGAAAATACCCCAGGAAATGTCAAAAGATCAAGTCTACATACAAAGGGGTTGAATTAAAGTGCATTTCCATAAAGAGACACAAAAATAATTCCATAAAAATAATAATAAAATTATAAACAAACGTAAAAGTTCATAAACAAGGTCCACAATCCAAGACAAGAATAAAGTCATACCCCCAATCTGGGGGTGGTAGAGGGGGTGTCAGAGTCAAATTCCTGGCTTGGGGGCAAAATTTCCTGGCCATCCTCTGTTTCACTCTTCACCACGACTATGTCAAAAAGTGCAGCCGGGAGGACTCCCACCAAATTATTGTGGGTTGCGCAGACCATAAAACCCCCTCCCACCCCTGATGAACTCTCAGGAAGGAGAAGGGGAACCCACGTAGCCTGTGAAACTAGGGTGATGACACATGCAGTGCACCAAGCGCGATGACATCAATGGAGAAAAAAGATAGGGAAAAATAGGAAAAGAAGAGGATATCCCTCAGGAAGGAAAATTAGTTATGTCTGTGAAGCGCGAGGGTATTTCACTGGGGCGGCAGGCATAAAGGCGCAGAGGTGTCTCTGATTTGTCAGCTATTCAAACCTAGGTGGGGAGCAAGCCACAGAGCGGGGACGGGAAGGGGAGCCAGAGGGAACGAATACTCAACATTGTTTGTGCTGAAAGGAAGGCGGGGGTACATGAACATGAAGATCATGAGTCCCACATACCGATTCGTGAGATCAGGGGTACTGCTATTGCCTTGAGGACATATCACCCTCTCCCTCTCCAGTGGTCGCCGATGTGGGAGTAGTATTAGTTCATCGATTTTGGCTGACAACTCAGTCAAATATGCATCCACGAATCTAATGGTGGTGGCGCTCCCCGTTTTGAAGGGAGAGTCCTCCATTTTCTTTTTAAACTATTTTTATTGGATTATGATAAGAAAAACAGAGTGACTACATATGTTAAATCATGGCTCGTTGTTGGGTATGACAAAATAAAAGACAAGCAACATACAATTACATGTGATTATCATAACATATGATATCCCTGATATTCTGCAGTGCCTCTAGTCATTTTGAAGCCAGGGGATTGGTGCCTACTACCTGTCTCAGATGTGGTCAAAGTCATTAAAGGAAGAGTGAACTGTGGATAAACAGGTGGGTGGGGGGAAGGGGAGAGTCCTCCATGTCGCTACCTCAACCGTGGCCCATTTGAGGAGATTGTTCAGTCAGAGAGATAATGGCACCATGGAAGCTGATTTCAAAGCCATAGCTGTGGCGTATATCGCCGTTAGTTTAGGACACTCACAGTTGGAGCACAGCAACCACACCAGAACCCGCCCTGCCCTGTCACCCTCCGTTTGATGTTTAGCAATGTAGTCCATGTAGTCAAGTGTACTCAATCTATCCCTCAAGGTCCGATAGCCCATCCGGTATGGTCGCCTCCATCGCAGATTGAGTCTTGTCCGTGTGAATTGATGCCTCTAGGGCTGTCAGCTCACGCTGCAAAGACAGCTTGACATCAAAGGCCTCGCATGACCACTGTTGGAAATGGGGTTTCTGGTTGGCTAGGGTATGCACCTAAGCCAGGCAAAACCCACCACTCTAGTCAGGGTAAGGGAGTTACACACTGAAGATAACCCCTGCTCACCTCCTTGGTAGCTTGGCAGAGAAGTCAGGCTTATCCCTCTCAGGGCACCTCTCAGGCCCTGGTGCTGCTAGATCTTTCCACGGCTTTTGACACGGTCAACCACGGAATCCTGGTGGACCGTGTCAGAGATGCAGGACTCCAGGGTCCAGCCCTTGACTGGGTCACATCCTTTCTGGAAGATCGATCTCAATCAGTCCGTCTGTCTCACTTTATCGTGCCTGAGACTATGACCAATTGTGGAGTGTCACAGGGATTGTCATTATCCCTGCACTTGTTTAATCTATACCTACTCCCTTTGATCCGATCCTTAAGGGAGCGTAAGGTGAACACCTTTAACTATGCAGATGACTTACAACTTATATTCACAATCAATAACACACCCGAGTCCATCTCTGACTTTCAGGCTACCTTGCTGTACATCAGTAACTGGATGAATAGCAACCATCTGAAACTAAATCCGGACAAAAATGAAGTGATCTTGACTGGCGGCATTCAGAACCCCTGGAGCTCACTCTTTTGGCCTACGGAGTTCGGCAGTCCTCCAGTTCCATCCCCACCAATGAAGAGCCTCGGGGTCACAATAAACAGTGACTTATCTATGAAGTCCCAGATTGGAACAGCCGTCTCTACCGGATTTTTCCAGTTAAGGAGGATTAGGAAAATCAGTAGATTCCTTATGAGAGAAGCACTGGTGCAAGTTGTCCTAGCCCTGGTCATCTCCCATCTGGATTACGCAAATTCTCTATATCTCGGGTTACCTGTGTATCTAGTCAGGAAACTGCAGCTGGTGCAGAACCAGGCTGCCAGACTGATCTTCCATCAGCCAAGATGGCAACATGCCACCCCCCCTTATGCGGCACCTCCACTGGCTCCCAATACCACAACGCTGCACTTTTAAAATTGGGTGCCTCATCTTTAAGTCCCTACAGGACATGGGCCCAAAATTAATTTCTAACCTAATCAAGAGACATGTACCTACGCGTAACCTGAGATCTGGCCACTTGAATTTACTGGTCACTCCGCCTTATAAACGGAAGAGACTAGGGGGCAGCAGTTTCGCAGTGTTGGCCCCACACCTCTGGAATGCTCTTCCCCATGAAATCAGATCCTGCGCAGATTTACCTGTGTTCAGGAGACTTCTCAAGACATGGCTCTTTGTCCAGGCCTATGAATAGATCTTCGGGGGCTCAACTACTCCTATACTAGCGCCAAGAAACCAATCGGTGTACGTGCGCTTAAAAAATCAGCTCTGTTGTATGAATTTGAACTGTGTTGAAACTGGGAATTTGATCAGAGAGGGAGGGGGAATCGAACCCTGACTCTGGGGGGATTTTGGACCGACACTGCCATCTTTTTTCAAGACGGTGCGTTCTAGTTGTTCAACGCTGGGCACTTTAAACCAGGACGCTGCGCGCGCGCGCAGCGGTCGTGCTACTAGCGCGCCTAAGGCAAGCCCGTCTGCGCCCGGAGGCATCCCGGAGGCGGCCGGGGCCGGAAACGCTGCCGGTTCACCTCCAGAGCAGCCTAACTGGATAAGGTATGGTAGAGATTGCCTTCTTGACATCGGTAGACGGATGAACTGTAGGCCGCACCTCCATTTGCAGTTGAGTAACGTTCCCCTTGTGTGTAAATACTGCAACTGGATAGCTCCCCCCAATCCTGAAGAACGCTATGTAAAACCAAGCACCGATATACATAGAACTCAGCAGGGTGGTGCAGGTAATTACCTGAAGGCTTTCCTACTAAATACACGCTCAGTAAAAAAACATGAGCTTCAACTCTATGACCTGTTAGCTGATTCTACCCTCGATTTGATGTTTCTAACTGAAACATGGCCAACTGACGCCTCCAACCCCACTATCGCTAGCGCGATTCCCCCGGGCTATCAGAACCTAAGGAAGGATGGTCCCACGGGAGAGGAGGTGGTGTGGCCTTAATCTTTAGGAGCTCCCTCAGCTGCATTTCTTTACCGAGCATGGAGATTGAGGGGGCTGAGAGCTTGGGTTTCCTTCTGAACGTTTCAGCTCATCAGTCCATCACGGGGGTAGTAATCTACCGCCCTCCGGGGCCGGCGGGGACATTTTTGGAATCTATCAGCCACGCTATCTCCCCCATAGCTGCCAAATACAGTCACTGCCTGGTCCTTGGTGATTTTAATATCCATATGGATAACCCCTTGGAACCTGAACCTATGAGATTGCGTGAAATCTCGACATACTTAATCTAACCCCGTATGTCTGTCTTCCCACTCACGAAAAAGGGCACACACTGGACCAGATCTTCTCATCGAATCGGATCGAAATAGCTGTCCCCCTTGCCTTAACCTGGTCGGACCACTGTTTGATAGGCTTTAAAGTATGTAGGGAGCCAGACAGGCCCCAACCGCAGGGAAAAACCTGCGCTAGCAGTTTTAGGCCCTTCCACTTGATCTCGCCAGAGGCGATGCAGTGCGCTCTGAGTCGCCTCCCCATTCCCCTTAGTGGCAATCTCGAGAGGGATGTGCACTCCCTAGAGCATTGGCTACAACTTCGGGCCCTTGAACTTGCCCCCCCCACCTCGAGGGCTGCTAAATTAAACCGAGCTTCTGCCCCTTGGTTTACGGAAGCACTAAGAAAAGTAAAAGTGCGTGTAAACTCCTTGAAAGAGTGTGGCAGAGGAATTACAGACCCACTGACAAATCCATTTATAAACAGGCGTTGAAAGACCATTACAGGAAAGTCCGCGAGGGAAAGAAACTCTTCTTCTCCACAAAAATCGATCAGGCGGGCAATAAAAGTAGAGAACTTTTTAATATTGTAAAAAGCTTCTCCTCTCCCACGGCAATTGGCTGCCCATTTGTTCACACGAGCGATTGGACCAGTCGTATGGGCTGTTTTTTCTATGATAAAATTAAAATCATCCAAGATTCTTTCGAAGTTCAGTCGCCAGCGCTAGAGGCAGCAATTGGCCCGCCCCCTGATGCCTGTTGCAAGACGGATTTCTCCCTTATGAAGTTTCCTGCTATTCTCTGGAGCAATCCCTGGCACTCATGAAATCTCTTAAGTCCGGCTCACCATCAGATCCATGTCCAGCAAAAGTTCTGTCTTCTATTGCAGAAGTGATTAACCCTGTAGTAAACTCGATTTTGAACACCGCCCTGCGGGAGGGGCACATGCCGCAAACCTGGAAACACGCTAAAATTCTCCCGCTCCTAAAGAAACCTACGGCTGACCCTGAGGTTGCCAGCAACTACAGGCCTATGTCCCTCCTACCTTTCTTCTCCAAGGTCTTGGAGAAATATGTCAATACAGTCACCACGAATTATGTGGAGGACAACCATCTTCTGCACCCGAGCCAATCTGGCTTCAGAGCTAATTTCAGCACCGAAACGGCTTTGCTAGAAGTTGCTGAAACTATAAAAGCCACGCTGGATAGAGGAGGCAATGCGGTTTTAGTGCTGTTGGACCTTTCCGCGGCCTTCGATACCATGCCCCACAATAGATTATTGCAAAGACTTGAGGAGGGCGGTATGGGAGGCACGGTATTGAGATGGTTCACCTCCTTCCTAAATAACCGTTCACAAACAATCTGGTCTCCGCCTTTCGCCGCCGCAATCTCTCCCATGAATGTTGGGGTCCCACACGGCTCAATTTTGAGCCCAACATTGTTCAACTTGTATATGGCCCCTCTTGCTCTCCTCGCCGAGAAATACGGTGCCAAAATAGTGTCGTATGCGGACGACACTCAATTGTTGTTCACGTGCGAGAAGGGTGCCGAGTTCAAAGGCAATGTGATCAACACCTGCCTCTCAGAGGTATTTTCTTGGCTTAGACTAAACCAACTGAAGTGTAACTCTGAAAAGTCGGAGATTATTTTCTTCGGCTCACCTCCGTGTGAAGCATGGCACACTTGGTGGCCGCAAGACATGTCTCCCCCCTCGTCTTCAGTTACCATCGTGAAAAATTTGGGGGTCAAATTGGATGCTGCTCTCTCTATGAAGGCTCAAGTTCAATCGGTGGCAGGGACATGTTTTGGGGTGATGAGAATGTTGAGGAACTTTCTCCCCCTGCTCCCAGTCTCTTACAGGAAAACAGTGGTCCAAGCCCTTGTGGTTTCGAGACTGGGCTATGTAAACTCCCTGTACTTGGGCCTCCCTGATTACTTACTTGGCCGATTGCAGGTGATCCAGAATGTGGCGGCCAGGGCCATCTTTCTGACAGGACCCAGGACTCACACGATCCATCTTCTGTCTTCCCTACATTGGCTTCCAGTGCAGAAACGAATTAATTTCAAAGCGCTAGTCTTGGTCTTCAAAGCTTTTCATAAGATTGGAGCCCCCTACCTTAGGGAAAGATTTCAACCCTATATACCTCAACGTACCTTGAGGTCCTCTGCTCAGCTTCTGACCTCTACTCCGAAGGTCCTGCTCTCCCGGGTAGGGGGAAGATCCTTTCAAGTGGTGGCCTCTCGGCTATGGAATAGCCTACCTCTCTCTCTTAGACAGGTACCGGACCTCCTTACTTTCAGGAGGAAACTAAAAACTTGGCTTTTCCAACATTAGGATCTGACCGATTTCTGCTGTGGGGTGATGTTTTGTTTGCCGTTGTGTGGTCTTTTTCTCCTAGCGCCGGGACACTCTTGGGAGTAGCCGCGCGCTTTATAAATACCAGATAACATAACACAACATCCCAGAGGCAAAGTGTAAAGCGTTTGCGCAACACAGTCACAGCAGTGACACACTAGGCACACCACAAAAGAAACTCCACACAAGGTTATATAAATATCCTTTGTATTATCCATACAAAACACATTAGATCACAACCACATATATAACTGTGCCACTAGGCACTTGTCATGACTTCACAGGGATTACATAAATCACTTGGCTAATCAGGCCATTGTCATAATCATCACAGTCTGGGTAACCAGTAACTACTGGTAGGATCCCACTGAGCATAACGCATTATGCATAAACTACATCATCAGCAGTGCAGTACAATAAACACTTGTAAGTTGCACACATCATAGGAATATCCTTACAATATCACCATGACCACATAGGGTGCGGTATCCCTGCACTCCTGCTCTACTTTGCCTAGTCGCACCCCCGAAACACATAGGGCACCGGACCTCAGTCGTGCCTTTTATGAGGATTATGATGGTCAGTGATGCTAAGACAGCACCTGTGCCAGCTTCAAGAGTTACCCTTCGGTGCCCCTCCTAAGTATGTACCAACCCGGGTGGGATACGCCCGTACACTACAACAACGTGGGGAGACCCCGTTTTCCCGTGGAAGAAGGAGTCAGCAGTGGCAACTGCTAGCCAACCCAGTCACAAAACAAAGGTCCCGGTGTCAAACCCACCAGGGGACTGGGCAGTACAATGGGACCAGCTGGCCCGCTGGGTTTAAGGAAAATGCAGGACTGCTCCAGCCCATCTAGGAGCTCCTGCCACTTACCTAGCACTGATGGCATTGCAGCACATAAGGACTCCTTCGATCCGCGCAGACTGCTTCGGAGCGAAGTCACTGCTGGGGCCGTTCTCCTCTCTCCGGCCTTCCACAGAGAAGGGGGGCCCCACTGGGGGGGTTCCCTCTGGTCGTCTCTGAAACAGCCTCTTTTCAGGCAGGAGGCGGCCGCTTGGAGCATGCGAGGCTCCGGCTACCTTGGGCGGTTGGGCCCCGCCTACCTCTAACGTTGGCTTTGCTCCGGCAATGTGGAGGAACTCACGGCTTGGGCTCCTCACTCCCGCTGCTCCTTACTGCTAGGCAGCCTTGGGCCACATAGCAGAGCCCCGGCTGCTGGCCGACAAACAATTTTAGGCAATACGGTAGGGAGAAGTAGAGCTCTTCGTACCTCTCAGCTCTCCCCTCCTGTTGTTCAAGCCCCCGAGGAGAGTGCGGCACTGCCCACGCTGAAGGGCAAAAAGAACTCCTCTCCTGGGGTAGCACAAAGTGAGCCCACTGCTGGCAGCAGGTCAGTCTCACAAGCAGATAATCCCAAGTGGCGGTTCCTCCTGGCACACAGCAGTCCTCTGGTTACAGTCCACGCAGGGTGTTCTCTCTTTACATGGGGTCACAGCCCCTTTACTAATAGTGCCCAAGTCTTTGTTCTGGGGGCACTCTAAAACATTTACAAGTGCACAACACTCCCCATTCAAAATGTAACCCCTGGCTCCAGACCCACCATAGGGGGGCGGAGCCATCATTGTGGAAGGCAGGCACAGCCCTATTCAGGTGCAGGTGCTACTCCTCCCACCACTCCAAATGCAGACCAGGCCTATTCAGTTGCAAGGGAACACTCCTCCCTCTATTCTAAATTCAGCTAGGATCTACTCAGCCTAGCGCTGAGTCACCCAGGCAGGGCAGGACACACCTCAACCCCCCATGGACTGGCTGGAGTGAATACACATCCCCTCTTCCCTGTCAGTCAGAACCAGACCATCAATACACATCAGGCAGGGCACAAAGACACATAGCTCACATAAATGCCCACTTCTAAAAGGGGCATTTCTAAAATAGTAATAATAAATCTGCTTTCACCAATAAGCAGGATTTATCACTGCTATTCCAAACATACCAAACATGGTTACGCTACCCCTCTCATATCAGGGAATCCCCAATGCATCCCTATGAGAGGGCTGCCTCACAGCAGTGATAAACCAAATAGGCTGTTTGTCACTACCAGGACATGCCACACAGTTAAGGCACATGTCCTACCTTTTACCTACACCGCACCCTGCCCATAGCGCTAGCTGCGGCCTACCTTAGGGGTGACTGATATGTAGTAAAGGGGGAGTCGCAGACGTGGCAACCACTTTATATGCCACGTCACAGCAGCAGTAAACTGCGCACACAGGCCCTGCAGTGGCACAGGCCTGAGACAGGTTTGAAAAGCTACTACGGTGGGTGGCGCAAGCAGCGCTGCAAGCCCATTAGTAGCATCTAATTTACAGGCCCTGGGTATATGGGATACCACTGTACAAGAGACAAATAGGTAAATTAAATATGCCGAACAGGTTAAGAACAATCTTACCAAGTTTACAAGAGAGAGCACATGCACTTTAGCACTGATCAGCAGTGATAAAGTGCCCAGAGTCATAAAACCACCAACAGCAGGTCAGAAAAAAAACAGGAGGAAGGCAAGAAGTTCTGGGATGACCCTGCAAAAAGGGCCAAGTCCAACGACTACCTTAAAGGTGTCCCAACTCCACCTCCCTGTCAGATGCCGAACCCTCTTTCAGGTCAAAGTACTCTATTACCTGTGCACCCATTGTCTCCCGAAACACTGTGTCCTGCAGGGCATGAGCAGGTAACCGCCATGTGGGCAAAAAAGTCCGACACCTCCCACAACTCAAGGTGACCAGGAGGGGGCAGTGGTCCAACAGCATCTGGCCCTAATATTCCATTGTCGGAACAAAGGGTAGTAATCCTAGATTACCCAAGAGAAGATCAATTCTCGTGTGGAGATGATGTATCAGTGAGTATTCATACTAAAGGGGATGTAAAGAGGGTCAAATATCCTGTAGTCTATTATAGGTCAACCAGTCAGCTAAAGAGTGGGCAGTTCTAAGCGCTTGTGCACCATGTAGTCGCGGTGTAGATGTCATGCAGCCAATTAAAGTCTTCCCCCCCCCCGGTGGTTTGAAGCCTGTAAATCGTGTAACAAGGTAGGGGGAAAGGAACTGAAGAAATGAGGCAGTCCGGAGTTGGGCGAATATAGAGCCACCAGAGTGATAGGTGCACCATTCAATTAGCCCTCAATTAACATGTATCACCCTTCCAGAACCAATTTCTGGTGCACAATCTGAAGGGTGACTGCTGATGCTACCCATATTAGTGCCCCTCTGGCATATGCCAAGTAAGCAGTGCTCACTACCTGACCCCTCCAACGACACTGCAAGCGCTGCAAGTCCAGTGATATCATGTGTGTTTCTTGAAGATAAGCAATGTGGACATGTTGATGCCAGAGGTAAGAGTACACCTGGTGGTACCGCCTAGGAGTTCCAAACCCCTGCACATTCCAGGGCAGAAAGCTAGAGATGGGGGAGAGTCAGCAATTCCTGTTACCATTTACTAGACAATGAGATACTCTCCCATCTTGGATCTGATCCCCCCAATGCATCCGCAACCCCACCCCTCTTCCCCTATTCCAGCCACCCACAATCTACCCTGAGACAAAAGAAAGGAACAAAAGAATATAGAATGAAAACATGAACTGTAATCCCAACTCTGCATTCAGGTTTGAGACAAGAACAAGCCCCTGATCAAGAAAAACGCATCAAACAACACATGTCAAACTAAGCCCACCAAGGTTTTTGGGGGTAGTAAGTTCAGATGGGAAGCCGCTGCTTAGCCCACTCGCATAAAGCATTTTACGGGCGCCCCTCTTGTTCATGTAGCACAATAAGCAGTGCCCCAGCAAACAAATCAAAAGGATATGGAGTCCTTGATAAGATCACCAGTTCAGCAGTGATCGGGGTCAAGGCTGGGCCTGCTCATATTTCAATTACCACAAGGGGATATTCTAGATCTCTTTCCAGTGAGGACATGGTTTATGTAGGGGAGCCAGTGTTATGACTGTGGTGGGATTCCATTTCAGCCAATGCCGGTTCCTTCGCAGACTGCTCCTCTGACGGCCGGCTTTGGGGGGATGGGCTACTGCATCGTTGTCTGCAGTGAGATGATAAACCACTCCCCCACCAAAGTTTGCCTTGTCTCGTGGTGATGGGTAGACCCCCGCTTGTCTTTAACCATTCCCAAGCTCTGGCAGGGGATGTACAGAAGCGGGTTATGCCAGGGTCCAGAACCCACAGTTTGGTCGGGAATATCAAGGAATAACATAGGCCCATTTGATGCAGTTGGCATTTAACAGGCATAAAGGAGCTGCTCTGAGACTGCATCTCCGCTGTATAGTCTGGATAAATATTCACTGGGCTGGTCTCCACTTGCAGGGGCCCCTAGTGTGGGCAACTTGCAGTATGTGATCCAGATCATTAAAGAGTCTTGCTACCACTGGCCTTGGAGATGACCCAGGAGTGGCCGGCCTTCCAGGCACTCTATGTGCTCGCTCCACCAAGAAGTAGGTGGATCGTTGTCCAACAAGGACAGCATGAAGCAACCAGTCCATCTTAGGGCCCTGCGCTCCCTCTGGAAGCTGTATTGTACGAATAATATTGCACCCTTATCTGCCCGCAGCATCGTTCGCATGAGCATTTAGCAATGTAACCACTGCTTGAAGAGTCTGTAGTTGAGATTGTATCTCTGACACAAAGGGGCGCAGATCCGCAGGGTGGAATCATTATATTTCACTCGGTTTCACAATTTAGCTTGGCCCACCCGTAATAAGCTCATCTCAATCGTCCGGGCATCCAGTTTGGAGTCCAGCATGGCCATTACATCTCTTGACAAATCAAAAGCTTGTCAAACCTGTTCATGTTGGCAGCTCCAGTCGTCACCTTACGGGCGTCGTCTGCCCCAGAGGGTCCCATGGCCTGCAACGCCAGCGACGTTCCTACACCCTGGTCAAGGCCTCCCTTGAGTTCTCACTGCTTGACCATATTAACTTCAGTATAGTTAGGGCGATACCCAGATGTGAATGTAGGGCTGAGCGTCGGTGTGAGGATGAAGGCACGGTCCACAGTCCCCAAGGACAAAAGGCAGTGTCACCCAGACAGAAGATGTCAAACGCCATTCAAAAGTGGAGAAGGGGCACAGGTTTTCCAAAGGATTTCACCCCAACACCAAGGGCATATGGAGAAGGCAAGGGAGGGGGGTACCAGCCCATCCCCAGAGCTATGAAGGAGCGCAGGCCCACAGCAAATTCAAAGCACCACCCACTCAGTGAATTCCTGTTGTCCACTATCAAGTAGAGGGCAGATCCCTCTCATCTCCACTGGGCCTCTTGCGTCAGCATTCAAACTCAGCGTGTGTGCTTCAAGTAATAGCGGAGGAGGGGCCCCAGATTCCTCTTGCGCAGTGCACGTGAGTGTGAGCCTGCAGGACGGGCCTTTCCCAGATGGGGTGGCAAGCGGAGGGTCGCAGCAGTGGTTAGGATATGTAGTGCCTCAAATTCACAGCCCAAGGTAATGCCAATCACTCAGCAAGCAGAGAGGGAGGGCCCTTCTTTAGTGGCACGCACTGTTCTCTGAGTGCATGGCCCCGGGTATCGCCAGGTGCACTATCGCACCTACTGATCTAAGAAATCACTGTAACCAGGACGCCGCCTCCCAAATGTCCAAGTTGCAGGGGAGAAATGAGGGGGCCCTGGATTGATTGCACCTCCTCTAAAGGCACCCTTGTGTTGTATAGTCGCTGTACGTCATGCCGCACCAGGACAGCCATAGCTGTTCTTCACAGGGTCGGGCCAGATGAGGCATCTGTGAGGGTCAGCAACAGTAGGTAGGCCTCGGTTCCACCTCTACCAGTAGCCGCAAGCGCTCGTCCCAGCGGGCGCCCCGCCTCATCGCTGCTCTACTGAAAAACCTCCGAGGGGCGAGTGGGTAGCCCCCGGTACCTGTTCCTAGGGAGGGGAGGAATACTCTTCACGCGTCAACCCCTCCTCAAGCCCGATGCCTCCAAGGAGCCTACACCCACTGTGTAGTGCGATCACTCCTAGATGAGAGGGCAGGGCAGGCCTGTTCAGCGTCTGCGCGTACCTGCGTTGGAAGGCAAGCCCTGGCCTCGAGTCCCCTGGCAGCCGCTCCTACCGCTCCAGCGGGTGCCTCGCTGCTCTTCAGTGCTCATGTAGGAGTGAGGGGGTGGGGAGAGAGTGAAGTACCCTCTGCGACAGAGGGCTCTGATGAAGGTGGATACTTGAATGCCCGCAAGGCGCGTAGAGCTCGATCACCATGCATCCGTCTGTTCGCCCATATTGGCCAAGCCCCTTAGTCAGATTAGACCCTAGACCTGCTATCAAGGAGGTCATGAGGCCATATAAAGTTTAAAGCTGTTTACTGACTGACTCTCTGAGTTTCTGGACCTCTCCAACTAAGTCGCAAATATCCATACCTGAACCTCTCGATTGGCATTGAGAGCAGTAAAAGAGACATAATCTGGGGGAAGGGAGTGGGCTACACATGAGGGTTGTTGGGTAATGGGGAAAAAGTGTCCCTGAACTGTCCCTCGACTGCAGGTGTTTTTCTGGGCAGGGCCTTGGAGTAGGAGATGAAGGCTCTGCAGGGGGTGGAGCTGGTGGCTCCAAAGATGTGAGGGCGAGTAATGGCCAAGACTGTGGTGGGGCCTGGTCTTCAGACACCACTAGGTGGTCTTCATCAAGTCCATGAGGAGATTCAGTATCTGCCTCCTTCTGGCTGGATCCTAAAAATTATAACATATGTTCTTTGTGTATGTCACTTTTGTGTCAAAAAACGTTTTGGAGTGTGTATGTTCTAAAGCATATGAGTAACTGTACTTAAATGTTGTTAATGAAAATTGTTTGAATGTTATAGAAAGCAAATAGACAATTTAGTTTTCTGCTACAGCATAGTGTGGTATCCCTAAAGAAGCACTTCACTGGATACACAGTAGGAGTTTCAAGGTTCAAGTTTATTCCACACATAAGATCTCACCCATCACAGAGCAGCTGAAGGCCAGCTGTCACAACTTTTGCAATCTCCTTCAACCCCTTATGACATGGATTATGACATACATAATATTCCAATGTTCCTTTGAGGGAGATTCAGTGACACCCATGGTGTTCTGTGAGGGCAGGCCTATTGGTTTACAGATGTTACATGAAGCCAGGCTCATTCCACACATATATTGTTTTTCGTTGACATTATGTAAATTAAACAGAGTTGTCTCAGGATGGAATATATGGACTGTGTGATAGCCCACTATTTATCATCGACAAGAGACCATCAAATCAAACAAATGAGGCAACAAAACTAGCTGCTCATGAAACAAAATTAGTTAAGTAGTCAGCCCCTCTATTCTGAGACTCAGCCCGGGTACCTGGATGTGGGTGCAGATCAGGGCAAAGTCTATATTTAAGCCTGGTCACATACATGGTGATGTTGTGAAACACACAACATGCTACTACAATCTTGTACACCACTTCTAGTATGCTGGCACCCGCCACCCATAACGTCAAGGTATCTGAATTGCAACTTAAGGATCCTAAAAGTGTATTCAATATTGGCTCATGTAAGTTGGAGTGCCTATTGTACCTCTGTTGAGGTAGTGTGGTTGGAAGTCTGTAGAGAGTGCGGAGATAGGGAGAGAGCTTACTCTGCATCCTCTGGAACAAAGACGTGACATTTCTTAAAAGGGAGGGTCTTTTCTAAGTGTAATACATCATGCCTACATACATGGAATCTGTGTTAGGGAAAAGTTTCTGTATTATGTTGTAGTAATTAATGAGTATGTTTGAGATGCCACCCTACGGATGCGCATGTAGAGATGCCATTACTTACTGGTGAGCCACATATTACTGAAATCCCTTGCAACTAGGGACAAGCAATATGTGAGTGAAGGAAGATGTAGCTGTATTGTGTGCTTCTGGGAAAGGCAGCGTACATATCAGTAACGCAACCCCAAGCATCGCAGACAGGTTGCACAGCAATGGAGTTATGTGGTATTGGTTGCAGAAAATGTGTGCTTTGTGGTGAGGTGACTGAATTTGCACAGGGGGCAGTCAATGGCACCTAGCACACAATGGAAGAGGTTGTGAATAGAGATGGGGTCACTCTTTTGTGGGTGGATGTTTGTCCCTCCCTTAACCCCTCCTTTAGCATCCCTAAACCTCCCCCATTTTGTAGTAAGTATTCCCCATTTTCCAGCCACTTCCCTGTCCCTTCCATCTTTACTACAAATAAATGTATGCATTCATGCGCATAGATCTCCATAACCGGGGTGGAGATCTCCATGTAGAAATTATAGGAACGGCAAAGATGGAGGCGTCTACACGTAGCTGTGTGATTAGCATTTTGTAGAACCTGACTAGTACTATTGTAGTACTACTAAACGTATTACAAACATACTAAAAAGTGCAGTTTGTGAATGTACCCCATGTGTCTGCTTCCACTCACATACTTAAATTCAATTTGTGACAGCACAGTTAAAAATGACTTCCACCTGCATATGTTTTTTATGACAGCCGACATCTGTTCACTGCAGTAAACATCATGTACTTTTTAAAGAATTAACAAAAGGCACATAGACTCAGCACCATGCACAGACTTAATTTCCAGTTATTTATAACTATAACTTAATATTATTTATAAGTTCCCTAAAAACAAACTTTATAAACAACACTTACCAGGATGGTGCTCTATATATAGAATATTATTTCAATTCCCAATCCAAGGTTAGTAGAATCATTTGCTGTGATGTCCATTCCTGTTTGAAGCAAATAAAAAGGACATTATATTCAGAGGAAAAGCCGTAACAATGGATTAGTTCTTTGATTTGCCATCATGTTCTTCTCCAGTTTGCTGCAGTTTTTGTCCCAGAATTTTGGATTCTACAAGTTGGAACTTCTACTGGATTTTACTTCTGTATTGATGCCTGATTCCTTCAGCCTCCCTAATGCCAGATGAAGTTTGATGTCTTTATCTTCTATCAAGATCTACAAGATTGCCAAGGAGACATTTTACCCTTTGTGTCTTTTCCTCCTTAGTGGGACCCTCTTAACGAGAGACCAGACACCCTTCAATTATAATCATCTGGGTACCAGGGTACCGCGGCTGCTAGGAAGAGGAGTCCTTTCCTCAGGCAATTAAGGTGAAGACTCCACAGACCTTCTCAGCATCCGGTCCTTGAGATTACCTAAGCCATTCCTTCCTTTGTTCATTGTGAGGCTGAATATATGATATATTATATGTCAAATCTAGGTGTTGATTAGGTAAGCTGCAAAAATACCTTTTGCTGATGAAGCACTACAGCAAAATAATTAACATAGACACACCACTACTTCATAGATTTCATCATCACCTCGTGATGCAAACTAGCATCCTTTACATGGGACTAAATGTCTTTCTTTCTAATCACACACTGTTATTCTAATGCTAGAAGCCGAAATTGGTTGATCTGGTTCAACAGTCACTAATTCAGTGAGCTGGTTACACACACTTTGCAAGTTTGTAGTTTAACTTAGCCCCAAACTTCGCACCAACTAACCAGTATGTAACCTCCATTTATGCTGAAAATACTAGTGCAGAATTGCAACTCTTTCACCTCTAGGTAGAGAACTCAAGTCTCACTTATTGTGAGTGCGACTCACACATATCTATTTGGGGATCGGATTTCTCTCACTCGCAGCAGTCTACATGTCACGCTTGTTGAAAAGGGCTACACCTTGATCTTTAAATGCAGCTCTGATTTGTGCAGAGTGTAGTGGTTAGCGCTCCAGTGCCCTGGGCGCTGGAGCGGATGTTCACACCACATCCGCCGGCCAGGCGTGGCCGGCGGGGGAGCCAATAAATGGAAGGCGCTCGCTCGGGGGCGGCACTTCGGCTGACACTAGCGCTGAGTGTGTGTCATGTATATCTGGCGCTGCGCCATCAGCCACGCGCACCACGGGTGACCCCATAGCGGATCACAACACTGGCAACGAGGAGGGCCGAGACCCTCGTGTGTTTGTCCCGTGCTATCAGGACTATCGTGCATCCCCACAGCAACGACCCGCAACCAGTGAGGCCCCTCACCTGCCGGCCGCCGGGTGCGCATGAGAGGGTGAGTCATCCCCCGCACCCATGAGAACACCGGGGCTCACAAGGAGGCCGTGCGCCACGCTGCGCTCTTGCTGATGAGTCCGGCTGATTTTGCTCTTCAGGCCATGCCCCTGCATAACACAGCGCCGGTGCGCGCTGCCACGTGGGTTCCCCTCTAGGCCCGAGTGCTCCTGCCAGCAGTGAGGCCCTGCGCTGGCACGCGCTACCCTGAGGAAAGGGGGGGAGTGTGCCCACCACAGCCTGCCACATCCTCCTAGTCTGCCGACCGGCCAACCACAGGAGTCCGGCGCTCTACACCTCTCCCTGGCCGCCTCAGTGCCGTCGCGCCTGCCATCTATCCCCTCACCAGGCGCTACGAGCAGGTGCCGGAAGGAGGCCTGACACGCGGTAGGGAGCGCCCAGCAGCGACAAGAGACATCCTGCGACTGCAGCCACTGCTTCTCCGGATCAGCAGGGTGCAATCATGGCTGACGACGACCGCGGCATTGCCCCCATCCGGTTGCCATTTCAGCATGCGGCATCAGGCGTGCTGCCACCGTTCAGCGAACTGGAAGACCCGGCGACAGCGTCCCCCCGCTGGCGGGTGTGGATTGAGCGCCTCAATAACTATTTTATTGCAACCCGGGAAGCGGACGACGCCATAAAACGCTCCCTCCTCCTTCATTATGCCGGGGACGAGATTTTCAAGCTTTTCAAGCACCTGCCGAACACGGGAGCCGCGACAGACTACGATGCGGCCGTGACCGCGCTGGACGCCCATTTCGACCCTCAGCTCAACCCGGATTTCGAGCGCTTCTGGCTGCGCCAAGCGCGCCAAAGGGAAGGAGAGTCCATAGACGCGTTCTACGCCCGATTACGGGAGCTTGCCAGTACCTGCACCGAGGATGACCAGACCAAGGAGATCAGAGCCCAGCTCATCCAGGGATGCAGAGACAAAACCCTGAGGAGCCTCATTCTACGCCAACCAAGGATAGCGCTAGAAGACATCCTCATCCTGGCACGGTCTCATGACCTGTCAGTGGCCAGGGCGAACGAGATGGACCAGGCCCTCACCAAACCGGTAGGGCGCTCTGAGATCAAGGTCGAGAGGGCAGACGCCATCAAGACAAAGACCAGGACAGAGTATCCCCGGAAACCGAAACCAGACGCGCCCAGGTCACGGTGCGGCTACTGTGGCCACGAGCTGCACGCAGCAAAAGACTGGCCGGCGCAAGGAAAATCGTGCACAAACTGCGGGATCCCAAACCACTTCGCCGCTGTATGCCGAGGGAGACGCCGAGGTCGTGACGCCAGAGGCCAGAGACCGCCATCTCGGACACTCAGACACCTGTCGGTAGTGGAGGAATCGACGCCGGAGGAGGAGCAGAGACCAGGTCGCAGGTACCAGAGGCCAGTTGACTCGTCATCAGAAGATGAAGATGACGAAACATACCTCATATCGTTCGCACAGGAACTCAAGCGACGCCGCAGGCCTCAACCGACCTGTGTAGTCCGGATCGCCGGCTCCGAGGTAAAGGCGATTATCGACACAGGGGTGTCAGTGAACGTGATGGGCCTCCAGCAGTATCGACGGTTACGTCCGTGCCCTCCGGTCACGCCCTCAAAGACTCAGATATATGCATACGGGCCGCACACGCCGCTACCACTCAAAGGAAAAATATCGGTACCGATCAAGACAGAAGACCGAGAAGTCGTGGCTACCATCCACGTCATCGACCACGAGGCGGATACGCTGCTGAGCAGCCACACGGCGGAGGACCTAGGACTGGTCTCGTTTGCCAGAAGAGTCCAGGCGCACCGAGTAGATGAACTGCTTGAGTAATTACCGGAACTATTCCAAGGCCTAGGCTGCATCAAATGCGACCCCATCAAGCTACACATCGACAAGGCCGTCACCCCAGTGGCCCTACGACATCGGAGGGTACCGTTCCACCTAAGGCCGTTGGTGGAGAAGGAGCTCGAGCTCCTCGAAACGCAAGGAGTCATCGAGAAGGTGTCCGGGCCCACGCCATGGGTGTCCCCGTTGGTCATCGCGGAGAAGCCGAAGCAGCCGGGTGCCATACGGCTATGTATCGATATGAGGCTGCCAAACAAAGCCATCAAGCGGGAACGCCATATCACCCCGACGATGGATGACATAATAGCCGATGTCAACGGGTCAAGGTGGTTTTCCAAGATCGACCTCAACGCCGGCTACCATCAACTGCCGCTATCGAAAGAAAGCAGGTATATCACCACTTTCAGCACTCACCTTGGGCTCAGGAGATACAAAAGGCTGAACTTCGGAATATCCTCGGCAGCCGAAGTATTCCAGAACGCTATTAGAGAAATGCTATCTGGCCTGCCTGGCGTACTTAACGTCAGCGACGACATTTTAATCCACTCAGCAACCGCGCCTGATCACCACAAGCATCTCCGGAACACACTAAAGCGCCTAAGCGAACACAGAGTAACACTCCATAAAGACAAGTGTCAATTCTTTCAGCCTTCCCTAGAATTCTTCGGTTATGTATTCAACCAAGAAGGCATCCAGGTGGACCCGAGGAAGTCGCAGGCCATCAAGAACGCCCCCGCCCCGACGACGCCCACGGAAGTGCGGAGTTTCCTCGGGATGGCCACCTACTGTGGGAGGTTCATCCCCGACCTAGCGACCCGAGCAGAACCTCTCAGGGCACTCACCCGGACAGACAGCCCATGTAAGTGGGAGCAACAGGAAGAAGAGGCCTTCCAAAGCATAAAGGGTGCACTCCTGGGGGAAGCAACGCTGGCGTATTTCGACCCCGCAAAGCGGACAGAAGTCCTCGTCGACGCAAGCCCGGTGGGGCTAGGGGCAATCCTAGCCCAAGAACAAGAGCCCGGCAGATGGGCGGCACTATCTTTCGCAAGCAGATTCCTGACGCCTACGGAAACAAGATACGCACAAATAGAGCGGGAGGTGCTCGCCATCAAATGGGCCTGTGGCCATTTTCACCTCTACCTGACAGGACAACCGTTTACCATGGTCACCGACCACCAGCCCCTTGTATCCCTCTTCAAAGGATCAGCTCCCCACCCTCCGCCGCGAATCGAACGGTGGGCCGTGCAACTGCAGTCGTATGAGGTGGACGTTGTCTACCGACCCGGGGCAAAGAACCCAGCGGATTTTCTTTCCCGCCACCCAACGCAACAGACGCACGAAGGTGATGACGAGGCAGCCGAGCAGTATATCAATATGGTGTCCACGGCGGCATGTCCGCGAGCCATGACTCTGAAAGATATCAAGGAGGCCACCCGGGACGACAGCGTATACGGTCGCACCCTACACGCCGTGCAAACAGGATCCTGGAAAGACTACCTACATCAGGCAAATGCCTGGAACCAGGAAGACAGAGAAGGGCTAACGAAAATGTGGCGGGTAAGGAGCGAGCTCAGTGCAACAAGTGGAGGCATCCTGCTAAGGGGGTCCCGGCTGGTCATACCCCGAGCGCTGAGAGATCGAGCAACACGACTCGCCCATGGAGGCCATCAAGGGGCCACAAAAATGAAGACGAGGATGCGGGAGAAAGTCTGGTTTCCCGAATTGGAACAGATGGTCGATGAGCTTGTTCGCGGCTGCCCGTCATGCCAACTGACCAGTGCTTCGACGCGGCTGATCCCGGTCATCACCGAAGAAGCGTGCGGAGAGCCATGGTCCAAAGTCAGCATAGACTTTGGGAGTTTCCCCGACGGACGACACACCCTAGTCCGCGTGGATGCGTTCTCCAAGTACCCCGTCGTGGACTTAGTGACTTCCACCTCGTTCACCCACGTACGCCCCAGCTTAGAGAAAGCTTTTGCCATGTTCGGAATCCCGCAAGAAATCCGGAGCGACAACGGCCCTCCATTCCAAGGGTTGGAATTCGCCACGTTCTTGCAACAACATGGAATACACCACCGGAAAGTCACGCCTCAATGGCCTCAGGCTAACGGAGACGTGGAGAGATTCATGCGGACTCTGAATAAAACATTCCGAATCGCCACGTTAGAACAGGCCGACTCGGAGAGGCGACTTCATGAGTTCCTGAGAGAGTATCGGAGCACCCCTCACTGCACCACGCAACGAAGCCCGTGGTCGCTGATGCTAAGAGGCTCGAGGCGGGACTTGATATCGACATGCCCAGGGTGGGTATCCCCACCTCTGGACAGCCAAGCAACCCAAGCTCGGCGAGAACGTCGAAATGACCAAGCAAGCGCCCGATGCCGTGCCACGCCACGGAGCCTGCGGCCAGGGGCGACCGTCATCATCAGAGACCGACGGCCAGGAGGGAAGTTCAGGACCCACTATGAACCAGGCACCTGGACAGTGACGGCCAACCGGGGGTCTATAGTAACGGCGAGTAGAGGGAGAGAGAACGTGTCAAGGAACATCTCATGGTTTAAAGAGGTCCCCGCCAGACCAGCGGGAGAAGAAGAAACAAGACCGTTGACGACCCAAATCATTGAGCAACCAGAGACGCCAGGAGATGAATCAAGGCACAGTCAGAGGGCCGACGAGCCCAGTGATAACTCTCCGCCAGGTTGCCACACCCGCATTGCTGAAGACGACAGTCCAGAAGCTGAGCGTGGAAGACACCGAGGTCACAGGTATGAACTGCGGCCTAACCCTCGCCCTAGCCAACGCCTGCGGTATTATGCTTGCTGAGAACTGTACTCTGAAATGAAGTGAGAAAAGAAAAAAAGCATCTAGAGCAGAGCCGAGCACCGGCAAGTGACTATGTGAACTGTTACATAGTTTTGCAAAGTTTGTGTTTTCAAAAAAAACATCCGAGTTGGGAAGGGATGTAGTGGTTAGCGCTCCAGTGCCCTGGGCGCTGGAGCGGATGTTCACACCACATCCGCCGGCCAGGCGTGGCCGGCGGGGGAGCCAATAAATGGAAGGCGCCCGCTCGGGGGCGGCACTTCGGCTGACACTAGCGCTGAGTGTGTGTCATGTATATCTGGCGCTGCGCCATCAGCCACGCGCACCACGGGTGACCCCATAGCGGATCACAACACAGAGCACTCCTGGAGCTGCAGAAGCTTCAGGAAGTGACAGCATCTCTTGCAGAACCCTCTGACAGAATCCTTAATTTGATGGGAGGAGCCCCTTCGGACACAGCAGAGTGGTGCTCCATAACACCTGTCACTCATTCATCTCACTGTTTGAAGATTTTTGTGTTTAATGTCTAAATTTTACATTTATTTTGATTGTTTCATTAGTTAATTCATGTCAATTCCTGTTGTAATTGATGTCAACGTCTAAGTGACATTCCAGTGATGTCATCATCAACGGCAATCAGCTCCTATTCCTAGTGCAGGTGCAGTTTTTGCATTGATTGGTTTGATTGGTCGGTTCAGGTCGTTGTTGCACTGGTCAGTCAGTGCAAATGTTTGTGCAACAAAGAATTGTGCTTGAAAGCGATCTTTATTCTTATTCTGCCCTCCCTTCAACATTATCAAAGCCCAGCACACTGTAATTCTATTACAAATATTAGAGTATAGTGATTATGGTATTTGTACAGGTTAGCAGTTAGGTTTGCCTTGCAATTAAGTCTAGAAGCATTCATTTAATGATCAGGTCAGGGGACGCTTAAAATGAACAACACTGCCTCCCGTTTAAATACCCACTCTAACAGGATTAGATGCCTCACTTTCAGAGTCCAGCAATTACCCTGTCAGCACTACTCCTTTTCAACAGCTTAACGAAGGATTCTTTATAATAAGCGCCCCCGTATTTGCATATCTCTACTTTGAAAGTTGGGCACCTACATTAATTATCCCTCGCGGTTCTGAAAGTCATTCAATCAGCAGGTGTGCTGCAGGAAGCAGAGCTGGGAAGCAGCTGTGCTGACAGCCAGGGTACCACAGAAGCTGTTGTGATGGGCATTTTAGAGCCCAGTCAGGATGACTTGAGATGTAATCTGGACCCTGATGCAAAAGTGTCTTGAAATATCTCTGAAACAGCACTTCCAGGTTCTGAGGGCTTCACCTCTGCATGTCTCTATTCACTCTGTCCACCCCACTCTACAATGTCTCCACATTTTCCAAGGCTCTTCAGCTATTCTTTGCCTTATGACTTTTGCTTTTACATCTAATTGTTCTATCATCTTTGCTTTTTGCGTTTACTTTTTGTTTCCTTTTGTTTCGGGTGCCTCTGCACCTCTTTAAATTTTCCTTTGGTTTCCGACTCTCTCTTTTCTGTCTTTAGTACTGTAGAATTCAGATTTCCAAGGTACACTAATATATTAGGAAGGTACAAACAGTAGAAGCCCTCATTTACAAGAGGCCTGCCCCGCCAGCATCACTTTAATTGACGCTCCATTTGCGACGGCCTCTCGATCATATCTACAAGGCGATGCAAAGCCATCCTGCGTGGCTTTGCATGGCCTCATCGATATGGAGTAAGGCAAGGCAGCGTAAAGTGCTGCCTTCCCTTACTCTGCGTGAAAGAGGGGTTCCATGGGCGTTGCTGTGGGATTTTCCCACTCAACACCCATGGATTTTGACACTGCCCCAGATTTACAACATCACGTAAACCTGGGGCAGCGCCAAAAACGTACACCATCCCAGAGCAGGCGTAATGATGAGAGATGTTTACATTTCTCCTTGTTTTTTCCTCTTTCCACGTGTGCTGCATTCTATGTCACACATAGCACGAGGAAAACGCCGCTGATGATTGTTTTTGTGCAGGAAGATGCCTTACTGCACAAAAACAATCCTGCCAACAACAGAGACACCCTTGCATCATGGTGAAAGGGAGCCTGCATTGGCGCTCAGCTGAAAATTGTGCACCGGCGCTGGCTGAAAGGACAGGAATGCACCATATCTTGTTAATACGGTGCATTCCTGCCTCTTCGAATTGGCATAGGGTAGCGCAGCAGGTTGACTTGCAGCGCTGCCCTACTCCAATTCTTTGTAAATGAGGCCCTCAGTTCTAAACTTTCCGTTATGCAGATGAACATTCACGTAATTTCGGCAATTTCGCATGGCACATGTTATGAAAAACAATTGGGTTATTGTTCCAAGTTCAGAAGGAGAGCCCCACCAGGAGCAGCCTGGCAGCTGCTCAGCCCATGACCAACTGTCGCTTCACCTCTCTGAGTCCCAACATTCCGAGGCTAGAAAAGACTCCAACATTCTATTGGGCATAGAGCACAGGCACTGGGCTGAGCAGGAGGATAATAATACTTAACCTTACAAATGCAGGATACTACATATCCCCTTTCCATCCAACAGAAGGACAAATGCAAAAAATGATAAAATATAACGAGAGTGAACAAAGGACAGATAGCAAGGAAGGAACAACGGAGTGACAGAAAGAACGTCAAGGAAAAGAGCAAGCAAAGCAGAGTGAGGAGAAGGATGGGAGAAGACAAGGAGGTGAAGGTGAAGTGTAAGTATGCAAATAGAAAAAATACCATCCCATACAACAATGAAATGGAAAGAAGGAAACAGTGAGAAGCATGAGAAGAAATCAGAAGGAGAGAGAGACACAGACGCACCAACGACAACCCCTACGCACACCCACTGGCCAGGCAGGCAAGCAAGGAAAGAAGGACAAGGCACGACGCGAACAGAACAGACAACAACCCAGGCAGAAGGAGAAGAAAAGGAAAGAACTCCACCAGAGCAATGGAAAACAAGAGGAACACCTAAGACAAAGAGAGGCAGAAGACACAGGACTAACAACAAAGATGTGTAGGATCCAGATTCCAAAGATGAGAAGGAAGAGAACATAAATAGGAAAGCTGAACCGCAGAAAACAGAGAGGAAGCGAAGAGACACAGACAGTATCACTAAACTCCTCCCCATTTCCCAATGGATAATACAATATAATGATAGAGTGTAACATTACGTAAATAAGACAGCAATGTAACATCATAGAAATTACAAAGGAAAAAAACAGCCAATGGGACTAAAACCCATGGCCGTCCTCTACTCCTAGACAGGAGGGTGAGGAGCACTGTGAATGGGACGAAAGCCCATGCCAAAGCAGGCTGTGTAAAGTAAACCCCCAAGATGAGGAAAACAGTTCTGCCCTGTAAAGATGGGACTATACCCCAAAAGACGCCCTGTGTGAGGGTGACTATGTAACTGTAAATGGGAATGTGACCCATGAAATTGTGCCCAGTGTGAGGATACCTGTGTAAATGTGAATGGGACTGTGACGCATGAAACGGTGCCCTGTGTAAGGGTACCTGTGAAAATGTGGATGGGACAGTGTCCCATGCAACGGTCCCCTGTGTAAGGGAGAAAACCGTAAGTAGCCCGTGTAGGCACGTGTAAGATAGCAAATGAGGCAAGAACCTATTGCCCTCCCTGTGTAGGGAAATGTAAAGTGTAAAATAGTACACACAAGAAAAATGCACCATGAGCCCCTGTAGGTGAGTGCCCAAAGTCCATGAACGCAAAATGTAGCCCATGTAGGCAAACGTAATGTGAGCAGAAGGGAAGATACCCATAGCCATCCCAGTATAAAGAAACGTAATGTGTAATGAACGCAACGTAATACACAATGAAACAATGAATGTGTGTGGCATAAACACTGAAACACATTAACCTTTGCAGACTGTCCAAGAAAAAGGTGTGAAAGACATCGTAGACCTGTGTCACAGTTAAAGTTCAGGGTGTACGTGTCACCGTAGTACTGTGACACACAGCAGCTGGCAGAGAACCATGTCAAGAAAACCCAATGTGGAATGTCAGCTCGTAGAAAGGGTCCGACGTGGATATAGAATGTGGTGGGTGGCGCCCACATAGGATTTAACGATTGAAAGAGAATCTTGAGGTCACCCAGTCCACAGCAAATATAGAAACAAACGTTGGGGTGAACATCCATAGATGACACAATGTGACAGGCATAAAGCGCTTTATCCATAGAAGAAAAAATGGGAGAAACTAAGCCCGCTCTTACCGTGTTGGAATACATCAGCAAGATGAGAGAGTCCACGGGTCTCTTCCGCAAATGGATTGCGCACTTTTACACAAAAATGGCGGCACGTAAGATCCGCAGCGCCGGGAGGCTCCCGACATGCTAGTGCATAAAACGTTGTCACACAGCTTGGATGTGCGCCGTTGGAGGCTGTGACGTCACAGAGGATCCCACGAGGTAAATAGCGCGGCATAAAGATGAGGAAAAATGTGCGTGGCAAGAATTAACGGTCACTTTGACAGTTTAACTGCCGCTGGGCCGGCAGAGCCCAAAGATGAGGAAAAAAATAAAATTAAAAGAACTCACCACAGACTTGAGTCCCCAAGACAGCCAAAAACGTCCCACGTACAGCGTTGGTGATGTTCAAAGTAGCTGGAAATGACGTAATGGAGGCACACAGCAAAAGAACACCAACAGCTTGCGAGGCAAAACAAAGGAGACAGAAACAGACCATGCCCCGATGACAGACACTGAGCAAGTCTGCACGAAAGTACGACGTCGAACAGGAAATCGTTAAAGAAAACTAAAAGAAGCCAGAATAAACTGACAAATGTCCCACAAGGGAGACTTCTCCAAGTAAGGAACTGCTGCGTGTCTCGCAAACACCAGAGCACTGAAGAAGAGAACAGCAGCCAGCAGTTACCTCTCCACAGTGAGGAACATGCGTAAGTGCAGAACAAACGGGGATGGTTCCTCTTCTTTATGTTACTCCAAGCTCTTTGATGTAATTATATATCCTCAGGGTCGTAGAGTATGTACCTGGGAATGCACCAGCGTGACCAAGATTAATATTGTACTTGTAAAGTATTTTTGCTTGAAGGCACACACATAGGTGTACCACTAGAGTCCATAATGCATAATGTTGATGAGCACAGCACGCCTGGGCTAGGGCTGTCCGATGGTGAGGACACTGGTGGGGCTGAACGGCGTGGTGCTTCATCTTACTTGTGTTGATGTCTTCTTTTCTTTACTTTTTGTTGCTGGTTTCTCGCTTGTTGTCGTCATTCATGTTGATAGTAGAGCTCGCTTGTTTCATGTTGTCTTCTTTTGTTTTCTGTGAGGAACATACTTCTTCCTTTTTGACGTCGTAGATGTTCTGTGCAAAACAGCCTTGTTTCATGAACGCAAATTTTCCTTTCGTGTACCTCCGCTTTTGTACATTGTGGTAGTAGCCACTGTAGTTTCTGTAGATTGTGCCATCTCCAGGTCCACCTGTGTTCGCCAGGTACCTTAGATCTGCTTGTTCCACGTAGGTACGTCACCAACTCGTCGCCATCAAATGTAGTGAGGAGGTCCACGCAGGAAGTAATAATTCAGTAAGATTTATTCAAGCAAGTAACAAGTAGTATAACAAGTAGTTAAGTTCAGAAGGAGAGCCCCACCAGGAGCAGCCTGTCAGCTGCTCAGCCCATGACAAACTGTCGCTTCACCTCTCTGAGTCCCAACATTCCGAGGCTAGAAAAGACTCCAACATTCTTTTGGGCATAGAGCACAGGCACTGGGCTGAGCAGGAGGAGAATAATACTTAACCTTACAAATGCAGGATACTACATACTAGTGTTATTTGCAAATATTTTAGCACAAAGTAAATTGTCACTACTAAAATAGATGCATAGACACATTAAGTGTTGAAATAAATTTATAGCACATTTTGCACACCTCTACCTAAGATGCTTTCAAAGCACGGTAAGGGACCTGGAGGAAAACAATTCTCTGTTCTAAATGCAGAGTATGATGTTGTTGAGTATATGATGCTTAGAGGAGGCATGGTAAGTGTGGGTCATTGTCATACCCAGTTCTGTAACTGACTGGCAACAGGGATCTTGGCTGATACTAGGGAGAGGGCAATCTTCAGCAGCATGATACAGGAAATTTCCATGGAAAACGTAAGCAGATGCTCAGTTTTCCCATAATTCTAAGCATGCATGTGCTTATTTATGGTTCTGCATTCAGAACGTTCAATTTCCCAGCCAGGAACTATCCTGTGAGGTTATACAGGTGTGTCGCAGGTACGTAGGTGGAGGCCTCCCAGGAGTTTATTCGAAGAGATAGGTTTTCAGCTTCTCATGGAACTCAAGAAACAATGAGGAGGCTCTGATGTACTTTAGGAGGTCGTTCCATGTTTTGGGGGAGATGTACAAAAAGGTGCTGCCTCCTACTCTGCGTTTGTGTATGCGGGGCACTTGTGCAAGTAAGAGTCAGGCTGAACAGAGGTGTCTGCAGGGTTAGCGGAGCTATATGCGGATGTTGAGGTATGTGGGGCTAATGTTAAGTACCTGTTTGTATGTGTGTGTGAGGAGTTTCAATTGAGTGTGTTTGTGTATGGTGAGTCAGTGGATTTCTCTGAGGTGTTATCTGGGAGCGGCTTGGTAGGTTAAAGATGAGTCTTGCAGCTGCGCTCTGGAAGGTCTGGAGTCATTTCAGGAGCTGTTTGGTGATTCCGGCTTAGAGTGTGTTTCCGTAGTCAAGTCTGTTGGAAATGAGTGCCTGTGTGACTGTTTTCCTGGTGTTCTCTGGTAGCCACTTGAAGATTTTTCACGTCATCCTCAAGACGTGGAAACAGGTGAAAGTCACCGAGTCAACCTGGGCTGTCATGTCGAGTTTGTTGTCTAAGATAATTCCTAGGTTTCTTGCATGGGCATTAGGGGTGGGAGTGGGTCCTAGGCTGGCCACTAGGTGGAGTCCCACGGACAGGTCTTTTTTCTGAAAATCACAACTTTGATCTTGACTGAGTTGAGCTTCAGGGAGGTGGCTACTGCAGTCATGCAACTGGAGAAGGTGGTTCTTTTCACGGGTGTCCTGTCTGTAAGGCAGAGTGTCAGTTGTGTGTCGTCTGCATAGGAAAGAATGTTGATGCCGTGCAACCTGATGATGTTGGGCAGTGGATTCATGTAGATGTTGAATAAGGCCGGGCTCAATCACTTACCTACCCTAATCACTTTATCACCCACACTCATGCACTCTAGCTCACTCACTTACTACCCACCTAATCATTCATTCAACCAGTCTCGCAAACATTCCGTAAGTTACTCATCAGATTTTGCACTCACTCTCAAACTTGCTTCCCCTTCTGAGGCGAATAGTAGCTTAACCACATTGATCACTGTCTTTCAAAGCTGCAGCTTGGTGACAGGTATCATTGTATGGTCCTACAATGTTGGTCATATCAACACTTCTTTTCAAGGTGCTTTGCCCAAGCAAAGAAGGGGCTCTGAAATGTACACTAATCACCATTTGTCACTTCCATTCAATGCAGAATCTACTTGTTGGAAAGTGGGTTATTAGCAGTGGTAAACGTGCATCTATCACTGGCAATAAGTCTACTAACACAGTCTAGGCCTCAGAATTAAATTATTCCCATGCTCAACTCTTGGTAGCTTGGCTGCGTACAGTCATGCTTAACTTAAGAGACAGGTATGTAAAGCATTCAAAACCCCAATTCAGTGAATAATTAAGACGCAACACACAGTAAATCCCAGAACAATTTATAAAAATAGGAAATATTTATATCTTTAAAATGACACCAAAATGACAAAATCCAATGAAGGGAACCCGAGATATGAATTCTTAAAGATTTAGCACTATATAGCAATTAGAAACCTATAGCACCACCTTGAGACGTCTGGTTGGGTTCAGTGAGGGTTAGCCGGCTTGCTTTCAAGGGCACTCCCAGTCAAACTCTGGAAGTCGGACCTGCGGAGCTTTCAGCGGGACGAACCAGCAGGGCAGGCCGGCTCGTGGTTGAAGGTTGCCGGCTTGGCTCTTGGCCCCCGTCCGGAGCTCTTTTCCAAAGTTGCTCCAAACTTCTTGAACTTCTGCCTGTAGTTCCTCTGGGGGTTCCAAAGTATCCAAAACACAATCCAAGGGACTGGAATCTCCAAGATGGTCCTTGAAAGATTGGGACTTCAGTTTCCACAATCCACTTGGACAAAGTCCTTACAAATCCACTGGACGCACTCTAGGCTTGGGATTATTGGTGGTGATGATCCAGGTGAGCTCTGTTAACCTGTAGCTTGCAGGGGGTCCACTATTTATTCCTCTTGAAGCAAGGTACATCCAAAGGGCTGTAGTTCTAGATAATGCAGCAGGCGTAGGCGGTCAGAATGCAGGGCCTGATAGAGCATATCAAGGTTCCAGCTTGGAAAGTCTTCTTCTTCTCTTAGTTTCAAGCATCAGATCTGAGATTCTCTGCACCTCTCACATATTCATTCAGTGGTCCCTGCGGTCTAACAGGAAAGCACTCCTGTCCACTGAGGTGCAGGGCAACACCCCAGAGCATGACCACTTCCTCCAAAGTGTGGCATAATCTACTCCCAGAAAGCACAATTTCTCTAAAATTCAATATGGCTGAACATGCAGCTGAGGAGCAAGACCTAGTTAAACCAACCTCCAGTATGCCTAATTTCCATAGCTCTCCTCCCCCTGCCATCTGCAAATTCCAGCCTTAAGCCTACCATCTGGCTGGGTCAGAGGGCTGGGAGGTAGATGGACCTGGTATTCTCTGCCTGTCCTATCCCCCCTTTGAAGCTCCATGGTTTACAACCCCTCCCCCCCCTGCTCTGGCATTTCTGTGTAGCAGAACTGTCTTCCAAGAGATAGCCTCTCACTGGGTGAGCCACTTATCACTTCACCAAAGCAGTATGGCTAATCCTCTTAACTCTGACCAATCAAGAGAGACCACAGGAAGACTGAATTTGACTTACGGACAGGAACGTCTTCTAACTTCTTTTCTGTGTACTTTAGGATAAATTCAACAATAGCATATTGTTGGATTTATCAATTCCATTCTTCTAAGGCCTAGAATTATATTTTTTATGAACCCCTAGCGATAGTTATTCATTAATAAACTATTGTCATGGTAACCTATGTGGCTGGGGGATCTACAATGAGGAAAATGAAATGTGCAATTTCTCCAACACCAGGGCATATAAAACATCTTTTATACGGACCCTGCTTATAGCTACATGACCCTCACCCCTATGATAAATAGGGGAGACTTTAGGGTTCCTGAATATGCAAAACTAGTGTAGATCCTCACTCCACAGTGCTCCTAGCACAAAAGTCGGTTTTGGGAAGCACTTCACTACAATGGGGGAAGTGAACTGTGCAATTTCTCCATCCCTAGTGCAAATAATTCCTCTTTTATAAGGGCCCTCATTATAAGTACATGACCCCCCCACCCTGGGACACCTAGGGGAGATCCTGTGGGTAGCTAATAATGCAAAATATTGTAGTTTATCACTTTTGTAGTGCCCCTACCAACAAAGTTGAGTTTGGGCACAATTTACATTTAAAAGCAGTGCTGCAACACAAGGCTGATTTTAAAATGACCTCAGGCTCTCAGCAGTGCTCACATGCAAGTGCAGAAAGGGCTGATAGCTTCTAAACTGCCATGCCCTATTATATAAACTGCCATGCCCTATTATGTGCTAGGGACTTAAAGGTAGTTTTAATCCCCCTGCCCTATTATGTACTAGGGAGTTATAGGGTAGGTCATGGCAATTATAAGTGCACCCTATTATACAGTGTACCCTCATGTATGTGTGTGTTTTCCCTGTGTTTTCACCATAGTACTGTCCCTGGCCCTGGTAAGGCAGAGCCCAGGGTCAGTCAAAGTCAGTTACAACCAGTACCAGTCAACAAAGAAATGGGGGTGCAGGAGCGGTCCATGCAGGTAAGAGCGGTGGGCTTGTGGGCCGGGTTGGGGGGATTCAACAGACGACCACAAGGGAAAATTAAATAAATAATAAATTTTCAATCATCATTATCTGTCAAAATCCCCCCCCCACCCAGCCCCACCGCCCACCGCTCTTACCTTCACGTGCCACTTCTGTGGGGGTGCCCAGGGCACAGGATGACTTTGCAACACTACTTGTCCACTGTGACACAGTTCAACCTCAGGAACCAATGTTCCGGTGGACATGATAAACACGAGTGAGTTCATGTCTTATTATACACATACCAACAGGCAATGGCAAAGCCATAGCTATTGGCTTTAAAAGATGGACTATTGGCCCTGCCAGTCGTTATGAGCACAAGCTTCCAAATGCATGTCTCAAAAACCATTGCAGGCTCACTTTAGGATAGAAAACCCAATGGTTCTTACCAGCCAGGGAAAATATGAGCTGTATATAATTTTAGGCAGCCGATTCAGTGTGAGGTTTTCGAATGGCTGCAAGGCACACTGATGACTTCAACCTCACTGTGGAGGCAGCTGTCTCAGCGTGCCACAGAAAGAAGGTGATGACTGGCGTATGTGTTGCCTCTAGAAACATGTCTACTACGCATGAATAAATGCAGCACTTTATCACATGCTCAGAGGCATAGTGCACATTGCAACTGATGCATTTCACAAGTTAGAAAGATGAACTAATCAAGGTGGGAAGTGTCAAGATAAGATCTCAGAGGTGTTCTCAACAGCAGGGCACCATTCACACTGTCCAAGTGAGCAATGGGTACAGGAGACATTAGTATGATCTGCTTCAACGGGTTCAGGGTCAGCCATGATTTAGAACACAGGTCTTCCTAAGGACTGTTCAGGGACAGCCATGGTTTAGTAGAAGGCACCACCATCCACATGCTGGAGGGGCTCAACTAGCGCTGAAGGGCACCGGACATCGCCTCAGAGTGCCTAGTGGACTAGAATAACTGCCACTGGTTCTTCCTGCCTGGTGAGCTAGGCTCTGGATGGCAGCAGCCCAGGTAAGAGAGGTCCAGTTCTCTGTCCCGGAAGTCTACTCCTCTCCTGTCTAAAAGGACTGGGTTCCTTTCTCCTCTCTCTACCTGTGCAGGCCCATAGCCTGCTCTCACCATGCCTAGACCCCTCTCTCTGTCTGCTTTGCTGTCAGAGCTGCAGCCAGCCCTGCCAAGTGCCACGCATCAGGGGGTAGACTAACGCATTTTAGTGCTGGTGACCACATCACCACACTAAAATGCAAGTCATGCATTACAGCGCTGCTCGGACCACCCTGCTGTGCACTACAAGGAGCTGCAAGGAGTGCGCCGCTTTCAAAGTGACCTATTGGGACAGTATGCATGTGCTCAAACTGTTCATCAAAAATATGCAATAAATGAACGCTGGCCGCCCCAGGAGACTAATTAAATCATCTGCTTCAGGTGAGTCCAGCTACTAACCTTCTGCTGTCAGTGGTGGGCATATGATGGCCATAAACCATAGCAATAATTAGACCATCCAGCGCCCCACGAGGCTCTTGGTTGGGTGGGGGGTGGTGCCTTGCCTGTTGATCCATTAAACTCGGGCCCCACTTAGGCATGCCATTAATCACCCCCAAGTCAAGCCGAGCCCGGCTAGCACGTGTCTTCATCAGGTGCTACAGAGATAAACAATAAATCCCATCACCGGGCGATAGTGGCCCATGTGGATCCGGGCGGGTACCTAGCCTGTCTTATTTTCTAGCAAGGTACCTGCCTCACTGCACTGATCACGCAGGGTAATTGGCCCCAGAGGCAGACATTGAGGAGGTAGCAGCTTTTACTTTTCCTTATCCACACCCACAGCTGCCAGAGTGGGTTCTTTCCTCTACACCAGAGGTCTTCAAACTGGGGGGCGCGCCCTCCTGGGGGTCCGTGGATGCATTCCCAGGGGGGCGCAAATGTCTCAGTAAAGACTTGTAAATCTTGCAAATAGAAATGGCCTGGAAGCGCGAACTTGTTTATTTGTCCTGTTTCAGGCTATCCTCATTTATATGCAGCCAAAGGGCATAAAAAAACATGGGGACTGTGATTACAAGTGTCATGGGGCAGAGGTCAGTTACCAGCATGCCAGGAACAAAATATTCAGTAGTTAGTTTGATGTGGTTTAACTTCATGTTAACTGCTTATAAAATAATGCACACACTTTAGATGAAAAACAAATGCTAATTATTCTGTGGGAAAGGCACTCTTACAGGATGAAATCTAAGCTGGTTAGTGCAATCACTGCAGATGTTTATGTGTGTGACCAGAGTCACAGAATTGAATCCTGCTTGGAGCAGTGGGGAATAGTGACTTTTGTTTTTATAGTGCTACAAGCTCCCTGTCTTTGCCAGAAAGCACTGTGAATGTGTCATTATTTTATAATTTCATCACACACAACATGAGACAGGCTGCAGCAAATGATTTAGGCCCAGATTTACAAAGACTTTGTATCAGGTTTGTGTTACTTTTTTAACACAAACTTGACGCAAATTGTTTTGGTATTTACAATCCAGCGCAAATCACGATTTGAACTGGATTGTACCCAAACGTAATGTAAGGCTGTGCAGCGACGCTCCTGGACCCAGATTTACTAATGCTTTGCAACAGGTTTGCTTTTATTTTGTAATGCAAACCTGATGCAAAGTGTTATACTGGGATTTACTATCCAAAGCAAGTCAGGATTTGCATTGGACAGTTTGCATCAAGGGGGCGTTCCATGGATGGCGCATGGGTGTCTTTACAAAAAGGACATTAGGGCTCATATTCCTTGCTAGCATTAGAGCAGAGGGAACCATTGCTGCAGACGGGACAATGTGTGGGAGCAATTTTTTGTGTGAAAGGGATAGAGGGCCTATGTCAAGATTGGAGTGATGGCCAGACATGGTGGGGAAGGGGTGAAAGAGGCACACGAGACAGACTGCTACTACAGGAAAGAAGCTATCTCTAGTGAAGGAAGTGGTGTTGCATTGGGGCCCAGGAGTGTGTGGGGCTCACAACTCTCCCAATTATGGGGAGCAGTGTTTGTTGATCATATTCTGTTTTTGGTTCAAGCATTTACTCTATTATAAGTCTCACATTACTGTACATTATGAGCTACAGAAAAAGTACCCCTGAAATAGCCTCAAGCCCAAACCTCTGCGCTCATCCTTGTCGTTCCAGCTCCTGCAGTTCTTGTCATAAATGTTTGGAGGGGGGCCCGACTTCAAAATATTTTGCTTAGGGGGGCTCAGCGCAACAAAGTTTGAAGACCTCTGCTCTACACGCACATGGAGGAGGTCGCACTCACTGACTGGCACGTCCAGGCCCCTTGCCATCAGTGAGTACACCACTGACTGGTAATAGCGGGTGGTCAGACGGAGCAGCGTTGGAGGGCACTGGATGCTGTTTTGGGCACCAGGGAGAGCCATGTGATTGCTCTCTGCAGTCACCGCAGGCCCCCATTGAACCTGGATTTCACTGGCAACCAGAGCAGGACTGGCTGTACCGGGCATTGGGTATTTCCCCGGAAGGCTTAAAGGGTGGGGGCCATGTTTTGTTACTGGGGGCCATTTTTCTAGCAGTGCAGCAGATTTGAAAGCACTCACTGCAGAGTTCCTTGTATATCCAGTAATTTTCAGGCTTCAATAAAAGAGTCAAGATAACTCTGGTGATTAATGTACCTGCTGGAGAGAGATCGGAGCTTTGACTAGTGGCAGTTTTGACTCATCTAAAGTAGTTCAGAGGGTTAATATGCCTGCTGCAAAGAATGTGTACTATGCAGATCACAGAACAGTATTTTATGTGTATAACTTAGTGTGTTACAGCTTTTGTCATAGAGAGCTTTTTGCTACTGTGCAGTTCATAAGTTACAATCATATTCTAACACAGTGAGCTATGGAGTGTCATCAATACGCTGCATGCAAACTGCATAGTACAGGTTAGAAAGTTGGGTTATTTTCAGGGTCTTTCACTATCCTAATGTTGCTAAAAAAGTTTTGTTTGGGTAGAAATAAATTCTTATTAGTAAAGCCAACCCTAACATCTGTGTTACATTCTGAATCCTGAATTTGTGCTTCTCCAGACCAACCACTCTTACAAAAAGCCTACCAGTATGGATGAGATGAATCCTACTCCTTGTACTCCCTTTGTCTTATGTAACATTTTCTATACACTGATTTACACACATATGATTTGTTGTGTCTGTATATGTGTGTGTGATGTAAAGTGCTTCTACACCCTACACTATGAGAGGCGCTATACAACAAATGAAATACATGTTAGAGAGGGGCCATGGAAAGATGAGGGCCACTTTTGGAGGGTGAAAGATAATAGTGAGACAATCATTGAAGAGCCCCAGCAACGATTGTCAGATCCTGGGGCACTGTTAGGTTATCATTTACTATGCTTTAAAAGCTAATACAGCTGAATATATAATGAAATATGTGTTATAGACTGCACCATTTATGCCCAATTTTCTTGGGTAGAGAACCCTCCCAAACCCTCCTTGTAGTAGTCAAGCTCGCTCGTTGCATTCACTATGCACCGTACGGAGGCTGGTCTGATAAAATATTCCAGGGCTGCTTTGGGTTCCCAGTCCGGCCCTGCTGGCATCATCATTTATAGTTTTATTTTTCACATATAAGTGACACTCTCCTGAGTGAGTGGAGTTGATGCCTGTGATCTCTGTCGACTAGGACACAGAGTTACACTGCCACCTGCTGCTGCAGCCCTAACCCCTCAAGCCAGTCCGGCTGAAGAACTTTAGCCCCAAGACGTGTCATACGCCAAGATAAAGCAAAACAACGAAGGGCTCAGCCTGGAAGACACACTCCCAGGCACTTGTGGACTGGCAGCACACAGGTTAGGTACCTAGGCTCACTCTAATGACTCCACTCTGTTCATTTTATCTCTGTAGCAGGACATACTTAGACACACTAGGCCGCAATTCTTGGTACTTTATAGTGTCCAGGGGCTTATTTTCCTTTATTTATAGTTCAGGCGGCAGCACAGAAGTGTGGGGGGAATAAAGGAAAGGGGGATCAGTTTGTGTTTTACACAGAGAATGAATGGTATTAATATATTTAATTGCTATGAAAGATATGTGGCACTTTCCAGCTCCATGCAGCTGTAAAAGCCAAACTGTCAGCATTGCATGAAATATACTGCTCAGATGCCCTGTTCTGAAGCCAGTCTTCAATATCTGCTGACATGTGAAACTGCAGAGGTTTTTAAGGCATAAATGGGCTTTAACTCTGACTGCTCCTGCACTAAACGCAGCCAGGTCTCACAACAAAATAGAAACAGGGAAACGATATTCTATAACTATTTAGTTCATCTTTCACATACAAAATAGCCACACACCTAAATGAAAGATGATAAATCACACAGATTAAAGAAATTGAGGGGAAATGCATTCTTTTATGTTAACATTATGAAACCTCAGTTGGTTAATGCAATAACTGCAAATGTTTTGTGTGCAACTAGAGAGAAACAGAATTGTGTTCTGGTTGGCACAGTGGGGGATAGCGACTTCTGTATCATAGTGATACGAGGTCTCAGCCTGCGACTAAAAGAACTGTGAATATACACATTGCTTTAAAATGTTATTACATACAGTATAAGATAGACTGCCGCAAAATATGCAGAGAATTAGTGTTCATTGTAAAGGCAGTAGTGACCTTCCATTTCAGAGGATTTGCAGTAGTTTCAATATCATTTTAGAGCTTCTCATTTCTCAAAAGGGTGTATTTGTGATATTTAACTCTTTCCATGTACCTCATTGCTTGGTTTTAATTGAGACTAAGTGTCACATATTTGTCAGTTGAATGTCACTCATAAGTGCATGGAAACCACGGAAATGTCCCATATAAGCAATCTGAAAACTTGGCAGCCATGTGCAGCACCAGTGATGCCTCCCACTGAGGAAAGAAAGAAAAGATTGAAACACAGCACAAGAATCACAAAGAGCAGGGTTTTTGAGACAGCGCTGCACAATCTGAAGGAGGGGTGACTCAGAAATCTACAAAGGCAGCACTAGGGACCCTGCAAAGAAGTCATCACCTCAGAATGGCCATCTGACAAGCCTTGTATAATGACGGCTGCATGCTAAGCCTCCCGAGCCATCACCCAGGACAGACAATGCATAGAAAGAGGTTGGACAGTGAGAAAACAAAGGGGCATATTACCAAGGAATAGCGATAATTATCGCTAACCGCGCTTAGCGCGACTTTGGTTAACGCCGCCTATCGCTGGAAAATATCGCTGAGATAACACCCTATTAACAAGGTTTATCTCCATAGCGATAAAATTTCCAGCGATAGCGGCAAAATGTGAGAATATCGCTGGAAAAGCAGCGATATTCTCGCATTATCGCTAAGGTGGATTCAACATTAGAATCCACCTCCTATACTTTAAACAGGTAAGTCATCCTCACTAGCAGGTGATAAAATATAGCGATAAACGCGCTTAGCGCGAATTATTTTATCGCTTCGCCTGCCTTGCTAATAGGCGATAGCGAGCTTAGCGACTGTTTCCAGTCGCTTTTAGTAGGGAACGCCTTCCTTGCATGTCATTAGCGATAATTATCGCTGACATACAAGGCGATGTAAATCCCGGCCTCTAACGCCTGAAAGCTGTCGCTAACGCCTGTTAGCGACAGCTTGCTAATAGGGTGATAAAATTATCACCGCTTTAGCGGCAAAAAGTGCCGCTAAAGCGGCGATAAAGCCCTTGATAATATGCCCCAAACTTTCCCACGAAGACACTAGAGTAAGCATGTTGTTATGGCTACAAGAGCGACAGCGCCCATCTTATAGAGTATAAAACATTTATTGTGCAATTTTGAAGCTCTCCCAGCACTGTGATTGAAATGCATGCACCCCATTGTATACCGTACTGGTGCCCTGAACTTTCCGTGCTTTGTTACCTATATGGAGGGGCCACATTCAGAATGGTCAAACGCCTCTCCATGTCCTTGTCTGCCTGCTCGTGGTGTTGCTTTCATCTCTTTGTAGCTGCTGCAATGCAGAGGTGTAGGCAGAGGAGTAGGAAGGGCTCCTCCGCCTTTGGGGAGATAATAGTGAGGGTAGAAATAAGCCTCCCAGAGACAATGCTGCAGCTGTGGTATGAGGAGGGCTTGGCTAGTGCAGCAGGCGGCTGGTACTGAAGGCATTGGCAGATAAGGCTTCTATTATTGTAGCATTGTGAAGGGTATCCCCTCATCCAATGGTGGCCACATCATCATGTTCATGGTGGTGCCATCTTATACGAGTAGATTACTCTGACAATTCAATAAGAGTTTGGTAGAGGATGTGGTGTAATGGCCAGAGCTGCCTCCTTGAGAACTGGGAAACCATCTTCGAGTCTTGGCGCCGGCTCATCATGTGATTCTGGCAAATCACTTAATCTCCCCGGTCCTTAAAAAAAAAAGAATAGGTCCTTGTGTAATATAACTGGTGCTCATATAAAGTGCTTGAATACCTTTAGGTTGAGTTGGCGCTATATAAAACTGTTGAAAAAAATGATGTTTGCATTTGGGTAGTGTTGCAAAATTAGCCCTTTTTTGGTGGCCACCTTCAGTTTAAAAAATTTTTGCGACTCGCCTTTATGTAATCTTGCACTCTAACTCCAGGACACTGCTATCCTGTGCCCAGTGTATGTGCTCTTACCACTAAATTGGCTTAAAACCTGATTGGCATATTTAACTTTCCTATACGGCCATAGTATATGGTGCAGAAATACAAGTAAGACATGGAAAGTTAAATGCTACTTGTGGACTGCAGCACATTTTGTGCCATCTGCAACATTGGCACTTAAAACATGGCACCAAGTCTACCCAGTATAGCCTTTCTGCTACAATGTAAAACCTGCAGTATGACCTGTCAAATTAACCATTTTTTGACAGGCTTTTTGACAGGCTTTCATAACGGAGTCTTGGGCAGACCAAGCCTCTGGACCCGATTTAGCCGAAGCCACTCCCCCAGGATTTTTTTGTCATACCCTGGATAGACCTCTTAGGAGAGGGGGTGGACTAGCGGTTATTTACCATAACTCATTGAAGCCTATCTTTCATTCTGCTTCCAATGCTTCCTGTGAGGCTCTCTCATTCAGCCTCAATACGGAGCATCACAATACATTCAAAGGGATATTACTCTATCGCCCCCAGGCCCTAGATGTGGCTTCTTAGAGTTGTTAGGTACCCTACTTGAAGAAGGATTATGCTCAGACTCGTTTAAAGTACTAGGGGATTTTAATTTTTATCTTGAGGCCCCCGCTGATCCAGATACCATCATACTGGATAAAAGGATGGAGGCTGGGGAACTCAAGCAGCTGGTTGTAGGCCCAACACACCTTAAAGGGCATACGTTAGATGGGATTTATTCTAATAATCCAAATTTGTCCTGCACGGTAATACTCCCATTGGCATGGTCCGATCATAGTGCCATTTTATTTGAATTGAAGGAGTCAAAAGGCCTCAAATCCAGACCTGAGCCCATAAGGAAGATCGCAAAAAGAGCCTGGAAAGACTTAGATTGTTTAGAATTAGAAGGGGCACTGAAGAGAACCCTGCGCCCTCTCCCCCCTGGGGTGGAATAGGCTGCTTCGGCTTATACAGACTGGATAGACGCAGCATGCAATAAATTAGTTCCGATAAAACAATGGACTCCTAAGCGGGCCCTACCCTCAGCCCCCTGGTACTCAGACGATTTAAAAAACCAGAAACGGGCCTGTAAAAGACTAGAACGGGCATGGAGGAAATGGTATAAAAGCAATGATAGAGAAATCTATAAGCATAGTCTCAGACTCGATAAGGAACTACTGCTGGAAACAAAAAAGAAGTTCTTTTCAGAACAAATCTCTCAAGCTAAGTCTAATCCCAAAGAACTTTTTAAAACTGTTACTAAACTTGCCTTACCAATGGCCCCTAAGAGCTCAAGCAGCCCAGAACTGTGCGAAAAACTGGCTACTTTCTTTCAACAAAAAGTGGAATGCATTTTCTCTACATTCACCTCAGTTCAGAAGGGTGGAAGGATGCAGTCACCGACAAAAGATCATATTAGATCTTATCCTACACCAGTCTTAGACAAATTCTTATTGTTAGAAACATCAGAATCAATTAAACTTCTGAACTCTATTCGATCAGGATCCCCCTTAGACCCATGTCCGGCGTTTGTATTGAAATCCATTCCGGAAGTCATAGGGTCAGCTCTTACCCCCCTACTCAATAACATATTTACCTCCGGGATATTTCCCAAGGATTGGAGAAGGCCTCTATCCTCCCCCTATTTAAAAAACCGACTCTGGATCCTAAGGACCCAAGTAGTTATAGGCCAATCTCACGGCTTCCGCTCCCTGCAAAAATTGCTGAAAAAGCCATGAATACCCAGCTCAGTGCATTCCTCCGAGTTAACAATATACTCGACCCATCTCAATACGGGTTTAGAGCGGAACATAGCATGGAGTTGGCCTTAATTAAATCGATAGAGGAAGTAAGGGAGGCTTTGGATGGTGGAGGTAAGGCAATACTGATTATGTTAGATTTGTCAGCGGCCTTTGACACGGTCCACCATGAAGTTTTGATGGACCGTCTGTCTGAAGTTGGGGTACAGGGTGCTGCCTGGAACCTTCTACAGTCCTTTCTATTTGAAAGAACACAAACAGTTGATCTGGACAACAATAAGTCAAAGCTGTTTTCCCTTCCTTGTGGGGTGCCTCAGGGCTCTTCATTAAGCCCGACACTTTTTAATGTGTACGTGATATCGTTGGCAGGCTTAATAAGATCCTTTGGTTTCCAACTCACCTCCTACATGGATGACACTCAAATTGTGTTATCCCTTCGAGATGGCGAGGAAAAGGAAACTGGGGCACGGTTTCACGACTGTATGAAAGCTATTGCAGGGTGGATGTCGACCAATTGCTTAAAATTAAACTCAAGCAAAACAGAGGTCATTGTATTCGGAAATAACCCACACATATGGACACCAGACTGGTGGCCAGAGGATTTGGGTATTTGCCCTGCTCCCAAACTGAAAGCAAAAAATCTGGGCGTGTCAGTGGATATCAAACTTACGTTCAGTGCCCATATAAGCACAGTGGTGTCAGCCTATTTTCTGATACTTAGAATTATAAGGAAAATAAAGCCTTATCTCAGGACGGTGGTCACGGCACTTGTTATGGCACGCCTGGATTACTGCACTAGCCTCTATCTGAATGCACAAAAACAGCATATTAACAGGCTTCAGATTGCACAAAACGCAACAGCCAGGTTGTTGTCAGGGACACCTAAATTTGTCTCTGTAAAAAAAGAACTAACTCAACTACACTGGCTCCCCCTGAAACAAAGGGTACGCTTCAAGGCCCTCTGCACGGCCTTTAAAGCCCTCAATGGAATAGGCCCCGACCATCTGAGGCAAAGGTTCAAATGGTATGTTCCTGGTAGGACTCTTCGGTCCACAGGAGTAAAAAACGTCCAAGATCCCACATTTCAAAAAGCGGAGGTAGGAGCTTCATCACCTGCGCATCTAAGGCCTGGAACGACCTGCCGTTCCACTTGAGGAATGCAGCAAATCTCCTCTCTTTTAGAAGGGGGCTGAAGACATGGCTTTTCACTCATTGACATCATTTCTCCGTTAACCAGTAGGCAGTGCATACCGCCAGGACACCTCAGGGTAACCGTTGCGCTCTAGAAATCAAATTAACATAACATAACATAACAGGTAAAGGTCGCCCTTGTAAATATTAGTAAGTCACCCTTACATGGGACTTATAGCTTACACGGCAGGGCGCATGGTATTTAAAAGTCTGACATGCACAAAATGAATGTTACCATTTCCCTACAGTAATGTAATGTAATGTAAATAATTCTTGTATAGCGCGTACTGTCACCCTAAGGGTATCCTGGCGCTGTGACTGACAAAATCGACATTGGAGCCTGTGATCATCTTACCCAGGAAAACATTATTGGGAACTCAGCCAGACCCTACCTGGGAAACAGCCAGGTTTTTAGCTGCTTTCTAAATAGGGGCAGAGATTGAATTTGCCTAATGTCTAGAGGGAGTTCATTCCACAGCCGTGCGGCTGTTACACCGAATGCTCTACCCCCGACTTCATTTTCTTAATTCTTGGGATGTTCGCTAGATATGCATTTGCTGACCGAAGGTCTCTTGCAGGAACATACCATGAGAATTTCCTCTGCAAGGGCTTTGGGCCCATTCCGTGCATTGCTCTGAACACGGTGCACAGGGATTTGAATTGTATCCTCTGGCAGATCGGCAGCCAGTGGAGATCTTTCAAGGCCAGAGAAAATGAGGAACTGCGCTGCCTGTTTAGAGCTAGCTTAGCTGCAATTGACTGAATCCTTTGTAGCTTTTGGAAGTAGTGACTTTGAGCCCCCAAATATAGTGAGTTGCAGTAGTCTAATCTGCTCAGGATTATACACCTCACAATTTGGGGACTGGTGGCAGTCGGTAGTAGCGGCAGAATTCTTCTCAGAGCTCTAAGCAGAGAGAAACATGGACCAACTACTTTGGTAACTTGTGATTCTAGCTGGAGGTTGTCATCCAGCAGAACTCCCAAGTTACGCACCGTTTTAGCTGGCACTACAGGTTTGTCTGTTGGTGTTATTTGGAGCTCTATGGGAAAAGGCCGGGCAATCCTGGACGTGGAGCAGTGTACAATCTCCGTTTTTCCTCCATTAAATTGTAGGGAGTTGTTTCTGAGCCAGTTTGCGGTATTCTGCATACACTCCTGAAATGTATCCAGGGTGATTGCCTGGTTCCCTTCTAATGAAAACACCAATTGCGTGTCATCTGCATAGTTTACAAGATCCACGCCAAAGGATCTAATAATGGAGATGAGAGGGCGCATGTAGATATTAAACAAAATCGGACTTATCGCCGAACCCTGTGGCACCCCATGGCACATGGGGATTTTAGGAGACGTAAAGGGGGGGATTGAGACTGCCTGTTGTCTATCAGTCAGATATGATCGTAGCCATTTCAGTGCCAGGCCTTACACCCCAATTTTCTCTAGTCTATCCAGCAGAATGCTGTGGTTCACCGTGTCAAATGCGGCTGACATATCCAATAGATAGTGGCAAGAACCCACAATCTATTTTCACTCTGGCAGGCCAACCTGTCTCCTGTTTTGTTGTGGGCCCAGGGATTGTTTCAAACTAGATTTTAGTGTTAGATAGAAGAGGACACTGGTGATTTACAGAATAGCCTCTCATACACACCTCCAGTTCCCAGAGTACAAGTTTAGTGTGTCTGAAGATGTCAACCGATGTGGCATTGCTCTGGCACATTGAATTTTGGGCCGATTTGCAATAGGGCAAACCGGAACAACTGATAAAATTGATAGCGTTGCCCCCAGCAACTTTTACATGATTAGCTAGGGAGTGCCAAGGAGTCGCTCCCACCCACTAACTAATGCCAACCATAAAGATGGCAGCCCAAGTCACCCTCTTTAAAACGTTTTCTACTCCTGCGGAAGATCAGAGGAGGTCTGGACCTGCTGCCTGTGACCTTGAGGAGTCCTAAAGGATGGCCCTGTTCCCTTTTGTAACCAAGACGAAGAAGTTGGCTACAGGGACACAACAAGCTGCAAGAGACCATTTCCTGGAAATGACCAACTAATCAGATGCAACTGGACCTGGACTGGACTTTGCTGTTGGCCTCTGCCTGACACCCTAAGAGTATAGAAGTGCCCGATCCTGAGGACCTAGGGGCCTTAGAAGCGTACTCCTTTAGCTGTTTCTGCACCAGATATTTTCCTCCAGAGCCTCAGTGGAACCCGCCAGAACAAATTGCAACCAGCAGTTCCATAGCATCGGACAGAATTTCAGCTTTGTCTTCCTCAAGTATCCATACACCTATGAAAAAATGGCCAAGTCCCATTGTACGTTGAAAATTCTCAGCGAGAAATCTCCAAAGCCCCAGAGCTCCAGCAGGAACAACCTGCTTTATGTATCTAGCCTTCAAATCCACAGAGGCACCTATAGTTTCAGTGGTAACCCACTCGAGAAGGGTTTTTCTTCTTAGACAGTGAAAAAGTCCCTTTCTGTGCTGGAAATTAGAAGAACTTTCAACACTTTTCTCCAAAAGAGTGACAAAGTCCCTTTCTGATGTGGACCTTACAAACCTTTTTGACTTTTTAACTTCCAGATCCGGTTTCATCGTGGCCAGCCTGAAATTGCACATTGGTCCCTGTCTATTGGGAAAATTGACTTAGAATGGCGGCTTTATTTTTCTTGCCACTTTTTCACCTTAAATCTTTGAAAATCTATATTTCCAGTTCTCATTAGATTGTTGTCATTTTGGTTTTATTTCACTCATACATTTCTTCTCTTTATTATTTATTTAAAATTGATTGTGAGGGGGGGCGTGGCCAAGATGGCGACTTGAACAGTCGCAGGTCCCGGAGGCTCCTCGTCCCTTGCCTTCCTACCCAGCCATTCACGGTGCCTGCGGCCCCAAAACCCCGCAGGAAGGGGTAACGGAGACAGCGGAGGCGAAAGGACCGGGCCCGCTGCAACGCCGAGGGGCTCCGACTCCTGATTCCTGCCGAAGAGAGCGGCGGCCGGCGAAAAGCAGAGCGGACAAAATGGCGCCGCATCGCGGCTGAGCCGAGGCCGAGGGAGGTAGGAGGACCGGAGGGGCGAAAGCGGGACCCCAGAAGAAAACGGGGGTATGGCGTCTGGAGGAGGCACCCCGCTGTGCAACAGAGCGGGCGGCGGGGCTCTGCCCTGGTGGGGGAGCAGCTTTCTGCAGCCCGGGGCCCGCTGAGGGACTCACGGACACCTGGCAGTGAAACCGTGGACGGCGTAGAAGGCCCGGCAGAACACGAATCCGGGGGAGAGGGAGCCGCGGCGGGAAGCGGAGGACACCGGGTTGGTGGTGAGCGATCCTCCCCCCTAGTGAAGGTGATCGGGGGGAGAGGCGGAAGACAGCACGGAGGGGGAGAGAGGCCCCCATGACAGCAACTCACGGGCCCCAACGGGAGCAGTCTCGGGAGCTCGCACAACTGTCAATAGGAGACGGGAAGCTGGGCCCGCTGACCCGAAGGTGAGGCTGGGCTGGGACCCCCTGAAGGTGATAGAGCGCTGAGCGGGTGGAGAAGGCCCAAGGGCACAGAGGATGCGAGGCCTGGGGCGGCGGCCTAGATAAGAAAGGCGGTGTGGACGGCTGGAAAAGGGCCCCACGCTACGGACAAGGCGGGAGACACCCGGCCAGGATTGCCGCCTGGCGGAGGGACAAGGAGCAGCAAGGCGTGGTGCATACACCTTCGGTGGGCGCTCCTGAGGTTAAGAGAGTCACCGGGGGAGTGAGAGCAAGGCACGGTCAGAGGGGCCCCCACCCTAACCAAAAGAGCACGAGACCCCCAGGTCCGGAGAGGGGGCGCTCAGCGAGGCAGGAGCGGCAGAGGTACACACCTCGAGGCAGGAGCAGGAAGTCGGCCAAGGGGTGCGAAGGGACTAAGCTAAGGTGCATCCCCCTCCAGAGAGCCGGGAGACAGGGGCTCAGATCGAGTACGAAGGCCAGATTGCTCGGAGACGGGGGAGGAGAGTGGCGGACCTCACAAGCGGGGTGGACAAGCGCAAGGCCTCGACTCTAGTCCTGCGACGTGCACCAGCCGAACGGAACCTAGGAGGGCTGGTGGGACGGGTACCTCTTGGCTTTTCTCAGCTATAGGAGTGGGCCTAGGAGACGTTAGGCCCCGCCAAGAGATCGTGTCGTGATCACAGAAGACCCCCACGACTCCTACAAGGCCCTGCAGGGAAAGCAGGAGCAAGATGGCCACGGCAAAGAAGAAAGGGGAAAGGTCCGTGAGGGAGATGCTCACAAAACATACGGTGATAGAGGAGAAAGGCAGTAAATCCCCCCAGGTCAGAACTAGCGGTGTCGCCCCAGATGATGACGCGATCCCGATCACCCGGGCCTTCCTCGAAACGCTATTTAACACCCTCCGGGAAGACTTCCAGGTGCTCAAGAGCGAAGTCGCAGGAGAGGTAAAGGACATCCGAAGAGATGTAGACGCAGTGGGGGAAAGGGTGGCGGAGCTTGAAGACCGAGAACATGCAGCGGGGGAGGAACTCGCTCAGCTCCAACAGGAGGTCATTCGCCTTAAAGAGCAACAAATCGACCTCCAGGCCCATGCGGAGGATCTTGAAAATCGCTCCAGACGCAATAACATCCGCGTGCGTGGGGTCCCACCGAAATCCGAAGGGACAAATGTGGCAAGCTATCTGCAGGGACTGTTCCGAGAGGTCCTAGGAGAGGACCAAGAGTTTGAGATCCGCATAGATCGAGCGCATAGAGTGGGTTTGCCGCGGCGGGCCCCGGCGCCCCCCCCGGACATCCTGGCCTTCCTTCCAGACTACCCTCCTAAGGAACGCATCTTACGCGAGGCACGTTTGAAACAGTCCATCATCTATCAGGGCCACTCCGTGGCTTTATATCAAGACCTTGCCTCCATAACGCTACAGAAGAGGAGATCATTCAAAGATGTCACCAGGCACCTCAGAGAACAAGAGATAGCCTACTCCTGGGGGCATCCATTTAGATTGATTTTTAAGTGGAACGGCAAGGTACATCAACTTAGGTCAGTGGAGGACACGTGCAAGCTCCTGGGCCTTGAATTCCACGACACAGAAGGTTCGCCCCCATCCACGAAACGACCAACGGGGGACGGATGGCGAAGAGTGGGACGCAGACGCTCCCCGACTTCGGAAGCAAAACCAGACTCTGACACTATGGCACATGAGAGGCAAGCAGCTCTGGAAGCCGTCTTAAAGGATACTACCCCGCCACAGTGAACTGGAAAACATGGAAGGGGTCAGTAACGCTATCATATTAGAGGCTGGGGGGGAGGTGGGGACGGGGAGCCGGGAACACTTGGTTCACACATGCCCCGATTGTTGTTTTTCCACGTACCAGGGCAAGGGGTCCTTGGGCTACGGACAATGTTAGGGTTTTTGGGGTTTCTGGTTGGGGTTAGGGAGGGGGGAAGGGGGAAGGGGGAGGGGAGGGGGGAGGACGGGGCCAAGGGGGGGGCTGGGGGGGTTGGGGGGAAGGGGAGGGTCGAACCGATGTGCTGCAAGGGGTTGGGTCCAGGAGGACTCCCGAAAATCAGGGTCCTAGCCCTAGCCGGGCGAGGCTTACTAGATAACAAGCTGATAGGCGTGCCCTACCAGACTCAGCGCCTACCAGGGTTCAACATTCGGGATGGCTCACAAACTCCAGATTCTCACCCTTAATGTGAAAGGGTTAAATAGTCCCATTAAAAGAAGGGCCATCTTATCCTATTTGGAGCACACGGGGGCGGCTATCTGCCTCCTGCAAGAGACACACCTCCTGGCTAAGGATTGGCATCGAATGAGATCTCGAGCCTTTCCTCAGCAATTCTTTTCTTCCACAGCGGTGAAAAAAGCAGGGGTAGCAATATTAGTGTCTAAATCCTTTCAGGGCCTGGTGAGCGAGAAGGTGGCAGAAATAAAAGAACGGCTGCTGGCATACAAATTCTGGGTAGGAGGGGTCCCACTGGTGGTGGGCTCCCTGTACGCCCCTAACGCGGGACAGGAGAAGTTCCTTACCACAGCACTCTCAGAGGCACTCGCCACGCAACACAGGATGGTGGTGGTAGGGGGGGACTTGAACTTAGTCATGGACACGGAGATAGATCGCTCCGGTCAGCGTTACGGACAGGAGGGTGCACTTTCTACTGCAGGGAAGGACTGGCTACGGGAGCGGGGTTTGACGGACATTTGGAGGACAAAGCACCCACACAATATACAATATTCCTTCTACTCTCACGCACATCGAACATATGCCAGACTTGACCATCTCTTAGGGTCTACGGACCTGACAGCATTAGTGGACATGGTAAATATAATTCCCGCGGCGCTTTCCGACCATGATGCGGTGACAATGACTCTCTCTCTACCTACAATACACAGGACCCCGGGGAGATGGCGATTAAGGGAAACGCTGCTTCAGAGGCACGGGGTGGTAACAAAACTACACAAAAGCAGCACTGACTATTTAACCCGAAATGACCTCGCAGATACCCCCATCACGGCCCTCTGGGGGGCACTGAAAGCAGTGGTACGCGGCGAATTAATCGCTATTGCAGCGGCGGAGGCTAGGGAGCGTAGAGAGGTTAGGGAGAAGCTCACAAAGCAGGTAGTAGAACTGGAACGAATCCACAGTCGCACAGGGGCCCCTAGGATTTGGCGTCAGGTTAGAGCGGCAAGAACGCAGCTGGCTGCTCTTGATACCGATAGAGCTGAGTATGCGGCGCTGAGGCTCAAGCACTCGTATTATATCGGAGGTGATTCAACAGGCCGTCTGCTGGCCAGCAAACTTAGAGCCCGCGTCCAACGGGATAGGGTATCCGCAATAATAAATGAGAAGGGAGTGAATGTGGTCAAGGATGAGGAAATAGCAGACGCATTCCGAGAGTTTTTTTCCTCTCTTTATAGGGAGTCTATACCCGACTCTACCGAGGGGGAGGATTATCTCAAGGGAGTATCGACCACGGCTTTAGATCAGAACGAGGCCGAGGCACTGGATGCGCCTATTCGGATAGAAGAGGTGATAGGGGCCATTGCTCGCCTGAAATCACACAAATCACCGGGCCCAGACGGGTACTCCGCAGGTTTCTATAAGACCTTCTGCTCACTGCTCACCCCCATATTAACACGACTCTTCAATACCTTCCAGGGGCGTGGGTCCATCCCCCCAGATATGTTAGCGGCGGACATTGTTGTCATCCCCAAACCGGGAAAAGAGAAGACAAAATGCAGCTCTTACAGGCCGATTTCTCTTCTGAATCTCGACCTAAAACTGTTTACTGGAGTATTAGCGGCACGACTGGGACCACGATTACCGGGCATTATAGACCCGGATCAGTCCGGTTTTATTCATAATCGGCAGGGGAGCGATCACACCAAACGGGTACTACATTTGATTGATAAGGCGCACCGAACCAAGATGGAGGCTTTGCTACTGTCAGTGGACGCGGAAAAAGCCTTTGACCGGGTCAACTGGAGCTTCCTGGACCACACCCTGGCTCATTTTGGATTCGGGGAACGCTTCAGGGCTTGGGTGGCAAGCTGTTATGATGAGCCTAGGGCCATGGTTCGAGTCAACGGTACAACCTCACGGCCGGTAGTGATTCAGAGGGGCACACGACAAGGGTGTCCGCTTTCCCCACTCCTATTCGCACTATACGTGGAACCGCTCGCCCAGAAAATTAGAGATAACCCGGACATAAGGGGGATTCCCTTTGGGGGGGAGAGCCATACAGTGAGCTTATATGCGGATGACATTCTGGCCACGTTGGAGAAGCCGGAACGTTCGGTACCAGCCTTCTTGGAAGAGCTGGCCTCCTTCGGCCGCGTCTCCGGGTTTAAAATTAATGTGGGAAAGTCTACATTGCTACACCTGGGTCGATACGCAGACGCCACAGATCTAGAATGCCCATCTTATGGAAACCTACGAGCAAGGGACTCAATCACCTACCTGGGCATAGAATTAGCCCCCACGGTAACACAGACGGTTGCGCGATATTACGCAGGGCTCCTTTCCCAGGTCCAGAGGTGTCTCCAACAATGGCGCAAGCAACCACTCTCGCTCCTAGGTCGAGTCGCGGCGATTAAGATGAGCATCTTGCCCAAAGCGCTATATATCTTTCAAACCATACAGGCCAGACCGCCGAAGGGTGCCCTCCAACAACTCCAGAAAGAAGTCAACCACTTTAGTTGGGCTGGAGCGCGACCCCAGATGCGTAGAGAGATATCCCATCGACCCCTAGACCAGGGAGGGTTGGGTATCCCGAACTTCCTGGACTACCATAGGGCTTCCCAACTCCGACACCTGTTGGAATGGAGCAGGCCCGAATCAGAAAAGAAGTGGCTGTTTCAGGATAGGGCACTGGCAAAACTCTCGTTATGGAAGGTGCCGTTTTTAAAAAAACGTGACAGACCCCCGAATCTAAAGGGCTCGCCGATTACGAACACAATTTTAAACACTTGGGATGCAGTGGCAGTGAAAAGGGGCCTTACTTCCTTCCCCTCCCCAATGACGCCGTTATTTGATAATCCGGAATTTGTCCCAGGGATGAACGAAAGAGCTTTCACACAATGGAGGAACACGGGATGCAAATCGGCAGGTCACCTTTTTAACCTCGAGGGATTTTTGTCCCTCGCCGAGGCACAACACTCTTATGATATTATCGCTCCGCAGCAGTTCCAATATTTTCAACTCCGGCACTGGCTCCTTCAGCCGGAAGTGAAACCCCTCGTCGGTCGGAGGCTCACTAGCTACAAAAGGTGGCTCCGTGAAAAAACGTCCGATAAAAAACGATCTCAGAAATATATGGTCTGCTTCGACCCTCGGCCCCATTCGCGCCCTCGGCAGGCCAGAGGCGCTGGGCTAAAGAAATTGGGAGGGATCTTACGGAAACGGAATGGCGAGATATCTATTATCGGGCTTCCCATACAGCTCGGAACGTGGCCAGCCGGGAAGCGGCAGTAAAAGTAGCCACATACTGGTACCTGACTCCGGTCAGACTGCATCGAGGGAACCTAGAGCGTAGCCCAACGTGTTGGCGGGGCTGCGACGAAGAAGGAACACTGACACACATCCTATGGGAATGCACGGAAGTACTAGATTACTGGAGGGAGGTTTTAGATGATATAGACAGCTGTTTGGACACCGAAATCCCTAGATTCCCAGCTTATACGTTACTAGGCCTGCCTAATGGACTCACATATCCGTTGAAATCCATAAGGGGGAAGCAAATGGGGGTGGATATGGGAGCGGCGGTACAGCATATACTTTCACTATGGGGCACACAGACCAGACCGTCACACACGGGGTGGTTGCACAAACTCTGGTACATAGTGGGAATGGAACGCATTCAGGCGACACTCACAAACTCAACAGAATCCTTCCACACCATATGGAGCCCACTTCTGGCACTGTTGTCGAAGGAACTGAATGAGGTGACTTGCCCGAAGTACCTCCGCCTTCTACGTCTCACCGATAGGCCAGCTGAGGAGGGAGCCCATGGAACAACTAATTGAGGTCCTGCAGAACATAAGGCCCAATACTGGGAGTAGTCAGCACATCGGTTCGGGGGAGGGACGGGGGGACAGGGAGGGGGGTAGTTATTATAATAGCTCATTTGTTGGGTGTTTTGATTTTTTGGGAGACAACGGAGGGGGCAAACAGCCTTTCAGATGGATCACTCATCTACGCGGCCGTCCTCCGGGTTGTGGCAATAGCGCTGTGTATCGACCTCCTAGAAACGCTCTGCCGGCCAAAGAATGTAGGCAGTAAGCTGTGTATTCCCAAAATGTCTCCTTCCAATAAACATGATTTAAACATAAAATTGATTGTGAGGTTCTATTGTGTTTTGTGTGACTTTTTCTACCGTATATGTGCTGCTTAAATATTTTGCACATTGCCTTCAATTTAAGCCTGACTGCTTTGTGTCACATTAACAGGGATTAAACACAGGTGTGCTTTATTTTATTTGTGTGACAGGTAGCAGGTGTTGGGCTTGTCCTTAGAGGTGGACACTTGTCCACCCAAAATAATAATCCACTTTCTATAAGAAGGTCTAATTCTTTTTAAGTGCTATAGCTCATCCACCAACTACAATTATGCACAGCCCGAGAAAAGAGGAAAACATCAGCACTATATCAGGTTGCCTGATAACCAGTGGTGGCTACTGTTTACAAACTATGGTGGGGCGCGATAGCGCCAAACACACCATAAATGCTCCACTTCTCCCTGGCATGGCACTTCTCCCCCCATGTCCACGGGCAGGAATGGAAGGACTTCCTTCCTGCTCAATGGAACACGAATCCAACCAGTCTTGGAGCTGGGAGCAGCTCCAGGATTGGTGGGAGCAGGGTAACCCAGTGCTCATTTTGAGTCTGGGGGCTTGTCCAGCAATCCCCCAGCTGTTTCACAGCCGGGGTATTGCTGGGTCTACAGTGTGCATGTCGGGCTGGTCATAGGTAGCCAGCTGCCCAACCCGAAATGTGAACTGAAAGGGGCAGCAGTAAACTTTCAATAGCAGGATTCAGCCCCTCCCCCTGCCTCACGCTCGCGCTGTTCACAGTGCAAGCTGGTGGCAATATAAAATGGCATTATTATGCTATTTTATTTATGTACGTTTGCCTGCTGCGCTCGCAGCATGCGGGGCGACGTCCCTCCACTCTTGTGGAGGAGCCGCCGCTGCTGACAACATTATCTGGGGGTTGGTGACCACACCACATTGTAAGGCCTGCAAATTAATGAGGGATCTGAGTCATTTGTTAAAAGCAATCCGAAGTATTTCCCTTCTTAATTATCAATGCAAAAGACCTGAATGAAAAATGTAAACATCCACCACATGTTAGGAGCATATTGAAACAAGACGGGGACTATGAGAATTGAAGAATGAAATGTGGGCAATTCCATACAGTGCTATATGGAAAAAAAATTAAGAGATGCTCATCAACTCAGAACACTGTGACCAAAATGCTCCTGAACGGGATAACCAGAAGAATAGGGAGGAAAACCATCTAATACAAAGCAGAGTCCTGTGATGACAACAAAGCCATCCTAGTATGAGTATATGTAGAGTAGTGGAATCAACAGATCTTGCCGACAGACAGATCAAGCTGGCTGTAGCCGAGATCTATAATTGACGTGCCAAGAATAGTATTAAAAAGATCATGCCTGTTCCTAATTTAGACCAGGGAAAAACGTTTTTTTGCTAAATGTTTTTCAGTGTGTTTTCACTTCAGGAAAATACTGGCAGAACCAGTTTGTGGTGCATGGAATTTCATACTGGTTGGTATCAGGGAGAAGGACGAGAAGTCCCCAGAAATCTACAAAAAACACAAAATGATGTGAAAAACATACAATTCTGTACAATGGAACAAATTTGCAAAATAAGTAGCAGGCCCATTATGTGACCTAAATCTCTACCTGTTTCACCAAAATATTTTGACCGCTGCTATTCATAGTATCTATTCATAGTATTATTGGTGCTGTGGGCTAGGCACTTCACGAGACACCTTAGTCTCAAAGCATGTTGATTACATGATGCTGATGAGCCTCAAACAGCACCAAAATGGTTCTGATGCCAAACGCCTGATTTGTCTCTATCGTTGCCTAATGGACCCACTTTTAAACAGAGGCGCAGCTAACAATGGTGTGGAAGGTGCAGTGGCACTGGTGTCAGAGGCCACAGGAGGCCACTGAACCCTGATTATTGTCGTATTTTGCTACTCAAATAGCAATTACAGTGCCCAAGGTCCTTGCTTGCACTAGGGTTTATGGCACTCTTGCCAAGCCATTGCCTTTGCAGTGCTGCTGCTTTTAATGTAGGACGTTGCTCTGAGGTTTTCAGTCGAGCAACATCTGAGACAAAACAAATGTGTTTCCTCTATGAACATTGGCATAGCCAGGAATGTTTCCCAAAGCCTAGATCAGGTCTGGCTTTAGGGTGGTGCGACTGGTGCAGCCGCACTGGGCGCTGACCTGGAGGGGAGGCACTGACCTCAGGGACGGTGCTGTGTTTAGCATTACCTTACAATTTAAAAGCAGCTGCTGCAGAGTTCCCTGTGCGTCCAGCTTTCAGGCAACAACAAAAATGGCAGGTAACTGATGTGGTTAATGGTCCTGCTAGAGAGAGAGATCGGAGTTTTGTCTACTTGCAGTTTTGCCTTCCCATAAAGTAGCGCAGATAGCTAATATGCCTGCTGCAAAGAACAGATCTATATTTAATGTGGATAGCTGAGTGGATTGGTAAAGCCAGCCTTTACCAGCGCTTTAAAACAAATGAAATGTATGAGAGAGAGGGGCTATGGAGAGGTGAGGGGCACTTTTGCCGGGCAGTAGTGAGGGAATCCGAGGAGGACGTCATGGTGGGTGAAAGGGGCGCCAAAAAAGTTTGTCGAACCAGGCGCCACCACCGCTGAAGCCGGCACTGGCCTAGATTCTGTTGAGATCATCATGCAGGACATGGAAACACTTCCCACCAGTGGTCGATGTGGAGGGGATCTGAGGGGCACGACATGCCCATACTTTTATAAATTTAGAAAAACAGTTCCCTTACTTTTTGTGAAAAAACATCTGTTCCAGGACGGGTAATTCTAAGAGCTGAAATGATTTAGCTGAAGTGTAAGGCAGAGAGTCTCCTGTGTTGTGAAACCAAGGGGGGGCAGACAGCTAAACAAGCCTTCTTGCCAGGGTGCCTGTTAGCATGAAGGAAATGTAAACATGCGCAACTGGTCAGTCTGCAAATGCAAAGGGTGCCTGGAAGCTGATATTGGCTTTAATTGATGTAATCACTTGAAACTTCCTGATAACATGCATTTATTCCTTTTGAGGAGTATTGTAAGGAAGCTACCAGATAAGCTGTGAAGTGTGTTCTTTGAAAGCCACTTATTAAACCAAATTGCACTACGTACAGTCTGCAAAAAATCTGTATTTTGGAAACACTTTTTTTTATCTTAAACCTTTTTGTGCATTTTATTGCAGCCTATTTTATACTGTGTGTAATACAAATTTATAATAATGACTTACATGTTCACAGTGCTTTCTGTCACAGACTGGAACCTCCTAGCACTAAACAAACACAAGTCACTATTATCCACTGCACCAACCAGGATTCATTTCTGTGGCTCTTTGGTGCTATGCATTAACTAATAGAGGTCCCATAATGTAAGTTAGTGCATTTTCCACTGTTTAACATAACTTGCATTTAATTTTCATCTAAGTTGTGCTTGTGCGTTATTTTATATGGAGCTACCTGAATGTGACACTGAAAGACGGAAAAAAGCGGCAGATTTTTTTTTTTTTAATCCACGCCTTTAAATACCCTTCACCTTCACTCGAATCCCCCACCCACCCCCCATCATCCGACAAACCCTACCAAGGTAGCGTGCTACCCACGTAGACAAACGCTTCAACGCCTTACAAAGGGGTAGTATGCGCTATATAAACGTTACAATATATTCGTTATAAACGACGAAGGATAGCGGTGAGAGACTGCAATGCCAGCTGCATCCGTGAGGGGGCAGCCATAGCAATGGAAGCAAACAAGGGCTTGCAAGGCTCTGGCACTTTCTTACAAGCACAGATGCACCTCTCTTTCTGTCCCCCACTTATTGCGCGGCGGAATGATATTCATACCCAGATTATTCATTATTAAGAGCTTATTTCAGATCAAACTCTGTATGTCAGCAGATTAGGGCAGGGGGAGATTAACTGCTCACGGAAGGCGGTGGTAATAATAACTTCTTTATCTCATCATTATAGCATGGACTTTCCTGAGTGCTGGTGATAATTATAGATTCTGCCCACAGGCTTTCTGCGCAGAGATTATCCGAGCAACGAAGTGTCGTGTGAATAAGGCAGCCATGTGGGCGCCATATTTCAGAGCCACGAGCAGCCCTTCCCTGAGCGCCTACCTCTTGTTCTGGGAGGTTTGTTTTAAGCGCTGTAATTGCTTTTCTGCTTCTTTTGTATGTTTTAGGCGCTGTGTTCAGCACATTCAGGTTACACAGCGTTAAATGTGGAGCTCTCTTCAGGGAACTGGGCCCGGACGCAACCTTATTAATGTTATCTTCTTTGGGCGCGCGTCTGCCTTTCACTGGCCTGGGCAGATTTGCAGCAGGCTCAATGTGCCACAAAAATGCACATTTAAATAACTTTCGAGCGTTTAGGTAGCGTTTCCAGTCATCATAATTACTAAAAAAACACCAGTTTTATCCATCCTGGAAGGATCCACACTCCGACCTCCCTCCCTTCCCATATTCCTTCATTTTCTCTCCCTCACTCTTTTCTCCCTTCATTACCTTCATCCCTTCACCATCCTTCTCCCTCTGCCTTGTCTTTTCATATTTTCTCTTTCTGCCTCTCTCTCTATCTCTCCTTCTCTTTCGCTTTATCTCAGGGGCAAATTCTCAAGGACTTATCGCCGAGTTAGCTGCACTTCATCGCAGCCAAAGTGGCGATAAATCCATCGCACCATTCACAAGCTGGTGTTAACAGCCCAGAACACCATTTTACCCGCGATAGCAGCCGCAAAAAACATCGCCACAGATGACCCCCGCAACTATCGATAATGAGATGCAGAGTAGGCGTACCCGTGCAAAAAGCCGCAAAAATACCACTCCGCAACATTCTCAACGAGCAGCCAGATCGGCGATAAGACCACAAAACAGCCGATAAGGCCTGTTAGCAGCAGGAAACTAACACCTGCTCTGACCTGGTGCAAAGTCGGACCACAGCCCAGAACCACACCTGAAGGGCAACAGATGCCATGGAGTCACTGATCATGCAGCTCGGAACCCCAACAGGGCCACAACACCCACCGTCACCACCCCCAGGACCCCCCTCTGGGCACCCCCTCCCCGGCCAAAGACATGCCACATCAACTATACGGAACATGTACCAAATAATTTGCCAGATGTCGCACAATCACATTTGGTGGCATGCATGTGTCGTCACAAAAATGAGCATCACACATCCACCTTCGATGTAACAAATGAAAATTTATTCAAAGAAACACAGAACAGAAATGAAGACACATGGCGGCTCCCCTCGGGACAATCCGTAGGTCACAGCCTGCAAGACAAAAATCATGATGAGAAGGTGTGTCTTGCGCACATCAAAGGACAGAGAGAGAGCGAAGGAGAGAGAGGGAGAAAGAGAGGGAGCGAGAGAAAGACGGACAGAGAGGGGGAGTGAGACACAGATAACAGAAGAGATGGACAGGGAGAGAGAGTGCCCACAATGCGCACCCAGGCCACACTGCCCACCTGCTGCCACAGGTGTGTCTTCAACCACGTGCCTGTATGTAGTGCAGTTCACCAGGTCACACATCTGAAACAGATCCGTCATCTGAAACAGAGTCCAGAGACATGAATGGCAAAGTACACACAATTGCACAAGACATCATCGCCTGTCCGCCCCTGCGCACCCAGGCAGATGTACCCCAGCCCCTCCCGCCGCCCAGCGGTGCATGCCCACCCCTGCGCACCCAGGCCTCACTGCTCACCTTCCGCCCTTGGCATGTAGTAATGAGGGCCCACCACGTGCCACTGCAAGCCACATGCCCGGGGCCCGCAGACATGGCACCCTCCACATTATGCAGCCCTGCTCCGCAGGCCACCAGGTCTCACATATGATTCTGGGTCTTGATTTCGCCATGGCAGGAGACATACCAGTGCACCGGGCATCATCGCAGGCTGCACACCCGCTCAGCCCTTGAGGGGCCACTAACTCTGTGATCCGGGATGCGACTCCACGAGGCGGTAGGCCCGCGCTGCCTGCTGGCACTGGCCTACACTGCGGTCCAGCAGGGCACACAAATCCTGAGCAGTCCGGACGGCCGGGACGGGGCATCATCGCAGGCTGCACACCCGCTCAGCACTTAAGGTGCCCCTACCTCAGTGCACCCAAAGTCACCGTCCCGTGGTGGTGTGCCTGTGCCGGCCGCATTGTATCTGGTGTCACCAAGTCTGTGACCCAAAGTCATGGTCCCTGTATGATTGGGTATTGTGTTGCGGACTCCATCATGTCACCTCTGGTCCTCGGGAATGTGATGTTGCAGGGCCCGAGGCCCTCATGCCTATATTAACACCACACGGACGCACCCAGATAGAGAGTGGTAATGGCGTCGAGCATGTGCGCCCGTCCCTTTTCATTGGCAGGGTCACATGTCCCGTGACGCGTGTGCTGGATGGGTGTGGTGTGGGTGTAAACCAGCCGTGAGGGAGTGGCTGTGGCATGCTGACAACTAGACCTGTGAGCAGCAGATCACCACAGGAAAGACAGGGGACATATAGCGTTGCCGTCCCCCCCTGTGAGCGTAAGCAGAGTGGGCTGGCCTGGCATATGCCAGTCCAGCGTAAGGGTCTGTATATGACCCCGGGGCCCTGGGCGTGGTTCCGTACTGGGCTAGACAAGGAAGTAACTCATGCGTGTGCCCCTGTTGTTTTGTCAGTGCCACCCGGACCGCATTGGGCAATGTGTCACCCTGTGACCCCTGTTCTACGACATGAGCCACATGGACGTAAGAGGAGTCCAGTGAGCCCACATTCATCCATACTTCCACACTTAAAAGACCATAGACATGACACATCTGTGTGTATATGAATGTTTAATGCACATTCAGTGGAGTGTTGCATCTGGAGAAGTACAGGGCCATGCAAACCCCACATGACGATGTTGTCCCGTGGAAGTCCAGCCAGAGTCCTCCAGGGAATGGCAAGTCCAAAGCAAAAGGACGAGTACAGTCTGCAGTCTGATTGCTGTGTCAATGGTGATCAAAAATCATATGGCAGTCCATGTCGAGGTCCAAGGTGAGTGTCGCAAAGTGCATGGGGGGGACAGTGGAAGGTGATGATGAAGAGGGCAGTACCAAGCTGAAGCCGGACCTATGGATGAGATGCATGCTGCTGCATCCTCCTTACCATGAGGGCAGTATCATCCGCATCTTCGTTCTCTGCTGTTTCATGTGCCTCACGTGTGGGTGGTGGTGTTCTGTCTCCAGCACTGTGTGGCAGTGACACATCTGTGGCTGGAGGTGGAAGGTATGCGCACTGTGTGGCACTGACACTTCAGGGGGCGGAGATGTGGATGGAGTGGTGGCAGCAGCATGCATCCGCACCAGGCCTTGTGGCAGCAATGCCATGAGGAGGGTCCTGAGGTCATTGAGGAACCCAGCTACCTCTCGCTGGTGTGCAGCCGTGGCAGCCGCTCGTTCCGCATTCACCCGCTCCATGGTCTCCATTAACCTCTGCATGTTTCCCAACTCCTGTGTGACATCGCTAGAGCCACTCGGACTGGACAGTTGTACTATTCTCTGAGTCAGGGCTCCAGCGATGTCAGCCATGGTCCATTGGAGAGCATGGAGCGGACTGTGGGTGTCCGTTAGGGACCGTGAGTGGTCCCTGATGGGACTTAGACTCCCACGTATGGCATCTAGTTTGTCTGCCATGCGGTCGAAGCCCACCCGCACCTGTTCAGCCAGATTCTCCTGGCACCCCAAAACACGGCGTTGGAAGGCCATGTGTTCTCCGTGGGGGTCCTGGGAGGCAGCAGTGGTGGTGGGTGCTGCCTGCTGTGTGGTCTGTGCAGGGGGTGGGGTCTCCTCGTAGCAGCTGGGCTGCCCAGCTCCTGGTAGTGGGCTGCGGAGGCTCTCCACGAGCAGTTGGAGGGCATCAGAGTCGAAGCTGTGGTCGTCCTCTTCGTCTCCAGAGAAGAGAGGGTCGGACTGCTCTGCAGGAGGTGTTGATTCTCCCTCTGCAATGTGAAGGGGAGATGCAGTTTAATAATGTGTCCACATGTATGTTGTCGCATTGTACATGTTTACATACAGACAGCATGACTGGGTACATTGTGGCTGTTTGGGAGGAGCTGCCTATTTGATGGGGGACAGTGGACATTTCGACACCATCACGGATGTGTGTTTGTACTTGTACATTATCAACGCACATATCCCTGCAATGCCAATTGTGATTGGCCAGTGTCTGCACCCAAGCGGCACCAGTAGTGTCCTGTGTTCTGTTGTAGGTGTTTTGCGGATTGTGTCACATCGTTGTCAATGTAGATGTGCTCTGTATGTGATGTGTGTGCTGCATTTTTGTGGAGTCGCCCCTGCAGCTCAGATTTTGCTGCCCCTTATCACTTTCATGAGGTGTGCCTCTGACTTCTCTGCTTGTACAGTGTTGACATGTTGCATACTGGGGTACGTTGGTCTCTTGGTGGGAGTTGGTGGTCTGGGGCATGGTGTGTCCGTAGATGTGCTCAAATTAATTGTGCATGTGTGCCATTGTGCCCATCTTCTCCCGTCCCCCCAGTCCCTGGTGGTTACTCACCCTCTTGCTGTTGTGTCGGGTCCTGTTGAGCAGTGTCCGGGCCCCCAACTCCTGGCACCGTCTCCCTACTGATGACTGTGGACACCATTTCCTACATGTCATCCAGCTCCTCCAGTGGCGCTGGGCTCCCACCTCCAGTCTGCATTGCTGCCTTCAGGTTGTTGGCGAGTTTCTGCTTGGTTTTGTGCTTCACATCATTCCAGCGCCTCTTGACCTCGCCCATTGTCCTCTTCAGCACTCCGACTGCATTCACCTTGTCCACGATGGACTGCCATAATGTATTTTTTGTTGGCAATGACACAGTGGAGGTGACGAACAGTTGTTGATGGTGTTCTGTCACCTCTGTTATCAGGATCCTGTTTGCCTGCGGACTGAACTTCGTCTTCCTCTTCTTCTTGTCCTTGTCCTTCCCTGACCCCGAAGTCCCAGGATGGTCCTCCGGGGGGCTTGTGGGGTTCTGGCTCTCCTCCGTACTTGCTCCGGCAACGTCCATTCTGCTTCGCTGTTGTTTGGCATTTGTTTGTCTGTTTTTTTTTTGCTTTTATGGTGATTGCTCCCGCCTGACACGTGTGGATTGCAGGCCTGTAGCTGGGTTTTGCTGATTTTCGTATCGCGATTGGCCTCATCGCAGCTTTTTTTGCGTTGGTGTTTCGCATTTTTGCGGCGTGGCGTTGATTCTAATGCGGTCAGTTGGCGCGTTATCTGGGGAGTATCGCATGGGCCCGCCGTATTGTGAATACTTGGTTAACAAGGCGTTAATTTCCCGCAATGGACTGCGATATGCAAAGTTGCATTAAGCTAAATTTGCGGTGGTTATCACACGTTCTTGTGAATATGCCCCTCAGTGTCTTTTTTCACCTTTTCCACTTCATCACTCGACCGTCTCTCCTTTCCGCCACTATGTACCACTCTACCCCTTCACCAGTCCTTTCTCTTTGGCCCTCCACCCTGCTTCATTTCTCTTCTTTTCTTTCGTCATCACACATTCTTTCTGATTTGCATGCACTTCCCTCTCTTTTTCTTTAGCCTTCAGCCTCACTTCCTCTCTCCACACGCCATGTCTTCCCATCTCTTTATGCTTTTAAACGATCTCTTTTATTCTTCACGGATCCGTGTTATCCTTCTTTTCTCTCACTCCCTTCACCCTTTCTATTTACTTCATTGCTTCCCCTCACTGATACCTTTTTCCTTCTCTTCGCCGTCACCCTTCGGCTTTCTCTTTTCCATCGCCTATTTTGTCTTTCCTCACACCATCCCATCTCTCCCACTATATTATTTTCCAGTTCTCTCTTATCCTTTCTATTTCTCCTTACTCCCTCATCTCACCTGTGTTCTCGCCACCTCTACGCCATTACCTCCTTGTACGTCTTCCTGTCCCATTCCTTATACCATGAGCAGTTCTCCTACTCCACGGAAACTGAGGGGCATATTTACAAGCCCCTATCGCCACTTTTATTGACGTTCCTGTGGCTATAGGGGCTTCACCTTATTTACAAGGCAACGTTAAGCCACTTAACGTGGCTTAACGCTGCCTTGTAAATAAGGCCCCCTTTCACGCTATGCTTAGCGTGAAAGGGGCGGGCAATGGGTGTTGTGGTGGGCGTTCCTTTGCAACACCCATGGATTTTGACGCTGTCCCATATTTACAAGGGTGGCGTAAATATGGGGCTGTACCAAAATTAAGACCACGGAAAACCTGGTTTTAACATGGCGAAACGAGGAAACATGCTTTATTTCTCCTCGTTTTTGCTGTTTCCATGTGTGCTGCCTTTGTGCAGCACACATAGAAACAGCAAAACACCATTGATTGTTTATGTGTAGGAAGGTGTAAAGGTTACAGGGACGTTATAGTTAGAAAATAGTATTTAAAAAACCTTAGAAATGTATTTAAAAAAATAAAGGTTACAGAAACCTTACTGCTTGATTCAGATTTTACATACACATAAAACCATAGAAATATAGCAGTTATAGTTATCTCAAGTAACTATTACTCGTGCTCTTTTGGTAACTATAACTCGCACCCTCGCCATGCACTGCTAATTACCCCACATATTACATCACTCATGATATCTTCTATGACATCATTGACAACATCACTGCAACTTTGCAGTGAAATTATTGATGAGAAAACTGTGCATGGCCAGAGCACAAGTTATAGTTACCTTAAGGCACTAGTTCTAGTTACTTGAGATAACTATAACTGCTGAATTTCTGTGGTTTTGTGTGTATAAAATCTGAACCTAACTGTAATGTTCCTGTAACCTTTGGCTTTTTAAGTGAATTTCTGAGGCTTTTTTAATTCTATTTCCTAACTATAACGTCCCTGTAACCTTTGTTTTTTTACAGTGAATTTCTACCTTTTTTTTATGCTATTTCCGAACTATAATGTCTCTGTAACCTTTGGTGTTTTAGTAAATATATATATGCACTAAAGTAACCATAACTCGCGCCTCCACCATGCACAGTGTTGTCATCAATTATGCCATTTTATGTTCCAGTGATGTTATCAATGATGTCATAGAACATGTCGTGAGTTTTGTGAGTATGTGAGTATGTGGGTATGTGAGGAAGTTAGCATGCATGGCGAGGACGCAAGTTATAATTGCTTTGCGACACGAGTTATAGTTAGTTCAGAAAACTGTAACTGGTGAATTTCAGTAGTTTTGTTCTTTTTAAATTGTTTTGGTTTTGACTGACATTTTCACCTAACTATAATGTGCCTTTACTTTCAGTTTTTCAGTGAATTTTAAAGGTTTTTGTAATGTAAAGTAATAGTATTACAGTTCGTGATTATAACGTCACTTTAACCTTTGTTTTTATAAGTGAATATATATGTTTCTTTTAATGTAAAGGAAGATGTGTATCGCCATGAGCACCATTGGGTTGTACACAGGGCCTGGCCTACAGCCAGGCACTGAGCCAAACACTTGGCTGGGCCCTACCCATACTGCATATGCGGTGAAGGGTTGGGCACATGGCCTGGCTTCATCCATGCTCCCGTGGGCCCCCAGCCTCTTGCTGTGGATGGCATTCAGCTTGCACGGCGTGGGGTTGGGCACATGGCCTGTCCTGCAGCCAGGCCCTGCACCCAACCCCCTGCTGCCAATCACAAGTTACTATGCATAACAATATAAAGGGTGTCATTTTAAGTAAGATAGACATACTGGCTTTCTCAAAAAGTCGCAATAACCATAATCAAATGTATATTTCATAAATTCACATATTGCAACGTTTAATAAGAGTGATTGTCATAAAATATTTCAATAAAGTATTTAGAAAAAAATTAACATACCTTTGTGGGTTTTTTAGCATTTTTTAAGGCACAAAGTCTAACCATAGAACCAACCATGAGAGGTCCCAGCACACCAGCTGGAGAGCATGCAGCTCCAGCTCGGAGTGCTTTCGAAAAATATGGTAAGCTCCCCCGGGGTCATAGATTTAATGATCCAAGAGACTTACAGTTTTTTTTTTATGTTGATGGGGGGTGCTGCACTCCCTGAAACCCCCATAACTTGGGGGGTGCCTCTGCCTCTTCTAGGGGCATCACCAGCATGAAAATATGTACTTCAAAAAAGCCCTACGGTAGTATGGTGTGCTCCGTGCAAGAGCAGTGAATAATAAATGAGTGCTCTTGACTATCATTTATTATTTAAAAAAAATCAAGAACCCCAGTGTCCACCCATGACACCCACACTATTTTCCATGCAGGCAATCATCAGTGGTGCCAGGGGAAACTGGCATTTTTTTTTTTATCACTGGGTGCCCCGGTGCCCACCCAGGGCACCCAGACTATAGCAGTTTTTGGGAACCACAGAGGGAGCCAAGGAAGCCTGTGACTTACATTATTGATGGGTACCCCAGTACATACTGGGTGATGGCAGGAGCTAGCTCCAATGCTTTGCTCCCACCTGCAAGGGAGCAGAGCTCCCTGCTCCCACCTGGGCGGTAGCAAAATTGTGTCCCTGCCTGGGAGGGTGTGGGCAGGGAATAGATTCCTATTCTGTTCCTGCACTCTCCTGAGGAGGGAACACAGCAGTGTCCAGGCGTTGGGATCCCTTGGACCTTACGGTCGTACTCCAGGGGATGGGATCCAAGGTTCCGATCTTCAGGGAGGGCGCCCCACACATGCCCCCAACCCAAAAAAAATGCACTGGCCCTGGGGTCCCTGGGGCCTCGTTGAGGCTGTGGGAGACGGGCTGTGTGCCCCCCTCTCTGATTTAAAAATATCAGCTCGGTATATGGGGATTCATTTGTTAGAGCAGCCTATGTTCCTTAAAGAAACAGATGCTGTCTTAAAAATAAAAATGTTTCCAGTTTGAGAAGACCTTTAGGGGGGGGAGGGGGATGCTCCTTCCCCAGTGGCTACCCTATTTGTAATTGAGAAAGGCTTTTCCAATTGCTAAAGGAGTGTAGTACATTGTAGAAAAAAACATTTTTACTGTTACAAACCCTGTGATTTTGCAAATCGCTGGTTTATGACCGCAAAGTGGCTTTGTAGATCAGACCCTGATGTACAAATCCAATAAAATGACATCAGAATGGGCTGGAACTTCAGCTCCCGGAGTGGCTCAATTTTGAAACCAAGATGTGCTCTGATTATCATAGGATATTATTATCAGACCTCATGTCTCTGCAGTTTAAGAAGGAAGAGGTAAGTGCCTCAGGCATTGTTTACTAAATCTATTGTACACTGCTTTATCCCTGCACACTCAGGGCTGCATTACCTTGACTGCACTGGTTTCAGGCAATTTTGCTCCACCACTTGTATCAACTAATTGGTGCAAATAAAAAAATTTCACTTCATAGCTAATACGAAAATTATTTTTCCATAGTTGCTAATGTCATTTTAGCACACATTGGTCAGTGCACATTTTGTTTCAAAACAGCACCAGCGCTGAATCAATCTGTGTAATTCAGCCCCAGATATGGCAAATGGAGAGTTAAAGGTAAGCAAGAGCAGGCGAACCCAATACCTTTTGCGGGGAACAAGAGATAAGCCACCGCCCAGTCGCTCACTGTCTGCTGCATGGTACAGCAGAAGCTTGAAGCTTTCCTTCTGGAATTTTTCACAAAGAGAATTCACTACAAAATAATTGGCTGGAAGCACTGCTCTGTATGCATTAGCAACTGCACCGAGTTCTGGGGCCCTGAAGATATGCCTGGAAATGTCAAACACAGAAGCTGTGCTTAATACACAGCCCTAAAGATAAGGCCAGCTATATGTCAGTGCTACAATATGCTAATTCACTGCCTTCTTTCCGCCAAGGCCTTGGCTTTGAAGAAGGATTTATGGTATTTACTTGAAATAAATGAACTTTCATGAGATTTACTACCATGGAAGGCCGAGTGAGCTCATATTTAAAGGCCTGATGGCACACCGAAGCTCTCCAAGCCCTGGCTCTCCCTATGAGCTTTGCTGAGCAGACGTGGGAAGAGGAACAGATGTGTTATTGGCAGGGTACGGCGCAACGCTGTGTTTGTAAAGCGTTTCTGATGCAACCTAGCTAATTCTTTGCACTGTGACGTATTTAAAAGTTTAATGGTGCAAGGAGGAAGAAAGTGTAAATCAGCAATAACCAGGGGTATAATGGAGGCACTTATTTATTTTTATTTATTTATTGAGTTTTATATAGCGCTGGCTAGACCCGGAGGTATCAGAGCGCTTTACATCAGGAACAACAGCAAGTTACAACAATAATCATTTAGACATTTTACACGGAAATTTCAAAGTGAATGCCAAATCACAGGAGGCAGAGAGGGAGAAGGGGGGATAAGAATATGAGTAGAAGGATAGGTGGGGGAGGGAACCTGAGGGGGGAGGGAGTAAAGGCAGAACAGGCGAAAAGAGAAAAACGTTCAACTCAAGAGAAAAGAAGACATAGCGAAAAACATAAGGTCAGGGTACAGTAATGTAGAGACAGAGTTGCGCGGAATTAACAAGGATAGTGGAAAAATTCAAAGGGGGGGAGAGAAGGTAGAAGGGGACAAAAGTGGGGTTATGAGAGCGGGTGTGGGTATAGGAGGGAGCCAGGGGAGGTGGGGGGGGGGAGGATGGAGTAAGGCAGACCAGAAGGAGGGAGAAATACGTTTGAGGATCGTCGGGGTGAGAACGGAGGAAAGGGGGAAAGGACATGAGTACAAATAGATGGTGGGTCCAGGACCGGGAAATCAGCGGTGGTCAGCAACAAAATGTCTGGCGAGTCAAAAGTCAGAGAGACAAAAAGTCCACGATGCGAACCAGGGAGTATTAATTAAGTGCAAAAGAGAAAAGAAGTCAAAGGAGGGTACGCAGTTCCAGAGTCAAAGGCGGGAGGCAGGGACCCGCACCCCCATACCTGAAAAGGGACTCTCAGGTCACAGAAGACGGAATCAAGGCGGATTACCTCTGAGTAGACGGCCAGCATGGGGGAGGCAGCAGCGAGGACTGGGAGAGCGAGTTGTCTCCAGGTCGGCAGACTGCAGGCGGGAAAGCGGGTACATTGGAGCAAACAGCGCCGTGACACTCACCTTCGACCCAGAAAACGCTGCAGGTGATTAAGCGTCGGGGCAGGCAGTTGCTTGCGACCTAGTGTGTAGAGGGACGGTAAGGAAGAGTGGAATCTCATCCCCGTTCAGTCCGCCGCCATCTGGAGCCTTCCGGTGATGAAAGAGCTGCGCCAAGGCTGGTCCAAAGAGCAGGCATCCGCGGGTATTTGTTACGAGGGAGGCAGCAGAGGGAAAAATCAGAAGCAGCGGGACGGGGCCTGCCATGTCCCGATGTCCAGCTGGGTAGGTGACGGCCACGGGAGGACCCGGGCCGGACTCCTCAATAGCCGAACCAAGCGGCTCCACTGGGCATCGGCCATGCCATCTTGATGTCCCGGAAGTGTGGAGATCTCGCCCCCGGTTCAATCAGTCATCATCCGGAGCCATCCAATGTTTTCAGAGCTGCGCCAAGGCTGGTCATACATTGGCAGTCCATGGCGATTCGTTCCGAGGGCAGTAGCAGAGGCGGAAAATAGCAGCAGCGGGACAAGGGATGCCATGCCCCGATGTCCGGCTGGGTAGGTGTTGGCTGCGGCACCTGCAGGCCGGGAGTGTTGTGGGGGGAAAGGAGGGGGGGGGCAAACATCCTGAGGGCCCCAAACCCTTCAGGGAATTCCTTTTCATTCCAAGGCCAATAAATATCTGTGACAAATGGGAGACTTAGGGCCCCCTCATCACATTCCCCACCCCTGCAGTTATGATTACCCCGGCATCCATAACTCTGTTTGTGGGGAAAATCCAGCCCATTTACCGGACCACTTATAATGGGAGTCAATGCACCATACACATTTTTGGGAAAGTATTTATGTATATTTTTATTGTGGGTGCTCGGGTTGTGGCACAGTAGCTGGGCCAGATGGGAAATCAAAACCAGCCTTGGTAAAATTGTTCAACCAGCTCCACTTGGTAGGAAGCACAAATCAAATGGGGCCATAGTGGCTTTCAGGGTTGCGTCATGGCAGTTCATGTAGCGCTAAAAGTAGCCCCCTAATTTACTACAGAGTTGGTGAAGGCAGTGGCGGCTGGCATCTACGGGAGCGGGGGCGTGCACGTGCAAAATATTATAAAATAAATAAATAAAACGTACCTAGCGCGATGTCCTCGCTCCGGAACTCTTCTTTGCAGGAACTGGAACCTGATAATTGAACTCCCTTGCCCAATCCTGCCGCTGCTCACATGCAGCTTGTGAGTAGAGCTGATTGGAGAGAGCGGCCACACTTGGTGCTGCACAGCGCACTAGAGACCTGCACTTAGTCTCAACCCAGCTGTCTTAGGACAGCTGGGTTGAGAGGTTTAAAGTGCACATCTGGCTGGCCTTCGCAAGATGGCCGGCCAAACAGACATGCACACTTTAAACAGTGCATCTCTCGGGCTATTTTAAGTGGGGTGACGCTCCTCTGCTTCAATGGAGGAGCCGCCCCTGGGTGTTTGGCCAGTTGGTAAAGCCTTGACGTGCATGTTCTTACCAGAAGTTGTCATTACTTTGGATATCAACTTGTGTATATCTCTTTGTGAATAGCTTTCTGCAGCCAAACAGAAGGTGAGTAGAGGTCCAAAGTGCTAACGGAGTCAGGCTACTAGAACCAGTCACAAAGAACAAACAGTGGCTCTCTATGGTCACCTTTCCTTCTCGGTAGCTGGTCATACACAAGACAGAAAATTGGAAGGCTGAAATGTCAATTCTTTTTTATTAATTTAATCGATTCCTTCTGTGGTGTATTACTATGACTAGACTGTGCAAGTTAAAATTACTAGTTCAAAGCAGCTAAGAAATAAAATGAGCATGGTCCCGACAAAACATCTAATAAAAACTAAAAGGCAATGGAACTAAACTTGCTAGCTCTAGCAGTGACCCACAGACCTCAATTTCTCAGCTCCCTGCCAGGCCATGCCTAATTTGGCATTACTTGAGATCTGTATCCATGGTATCACTTCTGTCTTCTGTATCTTAGTTTCAGCATGTGGCCTACTGCAAGGGCCCTGCTTCCCTTTGTCCTACAATATTTCATCTCCCACTCTTCCACCTTGTCCTTTTTAGGTCTGATATTATACAAGAAATTTTGTTTTCAAATGAAAAATCGTTAAACAGTGCTTTCATATACATACTTATACAGAGGGCCTTTCAACTATCCTTGTTCATTCATAGGTCTGCTGTAGTGTCATTAACATTTTTCTTGTGAGCAGCACAGCATACAGCATGCGGCAATGGGTCACACTGCTACAATTACTGGTTCCCTTCTATGTGAGTGATTTTATTGTGCCCAAGCATAATGTTGGCCTCTGGCCAAACAATTGTACCCTTCAGTGCCAAGGACGTGTGAGTCAATGTATCTTTTAGTTATTTTCACGTTTTTTTTTTAACTTTGCGAATGCCAATCAGCTCCACAAACACTGCTGCTCGGCCAACGCCACCCCTTGCAATATATTGCATCCCTTTTGGGCACTACAAGTAACATGCATCATTGAATGGGCTTTTAAACCATTCAAAGATGGCCTTCCAAGTGTGTACAAGCATGCACATGCACAGGCATGTGCACACAGGGGCGGCAATCTCTGAATATTCTTTGTTATACATTTTATAAAAAACAATTCAAGAATGGCTACTTACACATGCATATGTGTGCATGTTCAAGGATGGCCATCTTGTAATGACTTTACAAAAGTATAACAAAAAACATTCAAAGATGGCATCCCATACATATGCATGCGTGTGGATTCAGGCGTTGCCTCTTTCAATGTCTTTTCTAAAACTTTATCACAAAAACAATTTCAAGATGGCCATCCATGTGTGTTTGCTTGTGTGTGAACACAAAGACTGCCATCTTTGAATGGTTTTGGTAAAAAAAGTTTTACAAAAACCATTTGCAAAGAAAATAAGCATTGGCAAAACCAAAAGGTGTGAGGCCAATGCCAGAAGTATTGGCTTTGCCAGTGCATAGTTTAAATTGCCTGGGAGGGAGTGTTGTGTCGGTGTCTATCTTTATATTTTTTCTCTGGCCCCACGCTCTGTCAGTTCTCCATCTCCCACAACCCTGAACCTTCTGCATACACTGTCCATGATCCTGCCTACACGGTGGGTCATTATCAGCTTGCATGGGCTGTTTTGTCTCTATGCCTGGTTCTCTTACCTCATTTTATCTGTCCACTGCCACCCTGCAACTCTGTTGTGTTGGGGACTGCCAGTGGATTTATTTACTTGGGGTGCCCTTAGCCCCTATTACTACATCCATTCCCTCTGGCTCATTCCATTGTTTATGTGTCTGCCTCTTTGTACTCATGATTTCTGAGCCCTGAAGGAAGGCACACACAAAAGCTGTGGTACTGCAGATATATGCTAGAAGCTAAAACCTTTTTGGATCCTCCATAGATGTTCCAGCTTCTTGATTCCTAGACTCTAGTCAAGGCCTCAGCAGCAAGCTTGGATCAATAATTCACAGGAGTGAGGTCTGAGGGAATGTGAACCACAACCAGTCGTGTAAAATCAAAGAAACTGTGTGGACATTCAAACAGTCAGACAGTGCTCCAAGAAGTGAAGCTCACACTGATTTAGTTTGTACTCCAAGAGGTGTGGATCCCAATAAATGTGAGAGAAGTTACACCATAATGTAGGACTTTGACCTAATGAGTGAGACCAAGGAGTTGTACTCATGTCATGTCTTTTAGGATAGTCCCATCATGTATACCCCGTATTACATACATTGTCCCATCCACACGACAATAACGATTCTAAACAGGTGACCTTTTACCTAGTAGCTTGCTCCTTACTCCTCAACACCAGGCTCTAATTATTCTATCATAATCCCTGCACCTGACGTACATAAACAAGTCCACAGGCACAGCAGATTTATTCTGTATAAGTGTCACCACTTTTTTTCATCCTTGGCCGACAGCCAGCTGTACATGATCACACTTGTTTAGAAAAGCATTGGTGATTGTTTTCAAAATATTTATGATTGTTTTCAAAACATCCATGGTTGTTTTAAAAACATATTGATTCTAGAAAAAACCCTGGAGTGACCACTTTAGTATAAAAGACCCTCACCCCCTCTACAAATAAGAGGAAAATTCCTTCCAAGCTGAGATGGGGGTCCTGCATGCCGAATCTTCGACACACAGCGGTCTGATATCCCTTGCGGGTTGTCATCCTTGACGCAGAGACAGGGTCCTTCGTTCTGAACCATCAGGTGAGGGGCTGGTTCTTCCCTGGGGGTTTCTTGGCTACAGATACACATAGCTATATGCATATACACCTACACATCTAGGTTAGGCTAGGTACTTTTTAGCAAATTACTTAGGGCGCGCATTTTAGGAATATGCAAGTGCTACTGTTTTTATCTGAACTGTTTCTGATCATCTTGTTAGCACTATGGTAGAAATGTATCTACTATTCACCATATTTGTACTCGCAATCTCTTTTGTATGCTTCTGTCTCCTGATTGTCGCAGCACATATGTTTTACACCAGACTGTCGCTGGACCAATAAATTCTTATTGAAAAGTCCTAATTGCCATCCTGTGTGTTTTTTGAGAGAAAGCAAGCACGAGTGTCTGAGCGAAACGTGACAACCCTGAGGAATCAGGGTTGTCATGTTCAGTGGTTGCCAGAATCTACCTACACCACTGTAGAATACAGGGGGGATGATAGTGGCACTGTAGAGCTAGCTGGTCTAACGGCTGACATATCCTGTGGGGGTGTCCGAAAGCGGTTGGGACACCAAGCCCTCAGTTTAGGTCAACCAAAACGCGCAGGTCCTTGGGGACTCCTAGGAACTACACGACACTCACACACAGTGAAACTCATAGTCAGAGAGGACGTTGTGCTAGAAGAACAGACTTTCACAGCCAATGTGTGAGACTGTTCTCCAAGGCGTGAGATTCCTTTCCATTGGCATAGGCTGTGCACCAAGGCATGAGGCCTACATCCAAGGAGAGACTGTGAACGAGGGGTGGGACTCACACACAGTCATTAAAGATATTCCCCAAGGTTTGAGAGTCCCACTAAATGAGTGTGACCGTGAACCAGTGTGTGGAACTGTTAGACTTGGCCCTTTTTGCAGGGTCATCCCTGAACTTTTTGCCTTCCTCCTGGTATTTTTTCTGACCTTGTGTTGGTGGTTTTAGGACTCTGGGCACTTTATCACTGCTGCCAGTGTAAAGTGCATGTGCCCTCTATGGTAAAACGTGGTAAGATTGGTCTACACCTGTTTGGCGTATTCAATTTACCTATCAGTCCCTTGTAAAGTGGTATCTCAGATACCCAGGGCCAGTAAATTAAATGCTACTGGTGGGCTTGCAGCGCTGCTTTCGCCACCCACCAAAGTAGCCTTTCAAACCTGTCTCAGGCCTCTGCCATTGCAGAGCCTGCGTGCGCAGTTTACTGCCGCTGTGACGTGTCACATAAAGTGGGTGCCACGTCTGTGACTCCCCTTATACTACATATCAGTCACCCCTAAGGTAGGCTCTAGCTAGCCCTATGGGCAGGGTGCGCTGTAGGTAAAAGGTAGGACATGTGCCTTAACAGTGTGGCATGTCCTGGTAGTGACAAACAGCCATTTTGGTTTCTCACTACTGTGAGGCTGCCCTCTCATAGGAATGCATTGGGGATTCCCTGATATGTGCTTCAGTGGTAATTCCTGACCTGAGAGGAGTAGGATGGTCAAGTTTGGTAAAGCAAGTTATACTCTCCACGTTCTTCCAACTCACTGGGACATCTCTTCTACCAAAGGGTTGCCCTTCCTCTGGGCGCAGCATCCTAGTGCGGACCTCATGACATATAGGAAATGGAAGGTCACTTCATAATCTGCGAAACTGGGCGCCCTCATCTGAGGTAGCTTGCAAAAAATACAAAAGTCCTAAAAATAGAAAAGTCCTATGAACTCAGATAGCAGAAATGATCCAAGTGTGCAAGAAGTATTTTATTTTAATAAAATCAATTTTCCACAGATCAGGGATAATAAAGTCAGGTCAGGACATTGCCTTCAGTTTTTAAACTAGGTCTTAAAGGGGTACCAACCCAATGATTCAAGCTGGCATGACATCTCTCTACCACTCGGTTGTTAACTTTGACAAGCTACAGATGGGAAGCAGGGTGTGATCTTCCATCATTTACAAATCCACATTCTTTGCTGACCATCAAAAGGGTCACGCATCACCTTCTTCTCTGGGTGCGCACACTGGTCTGTTTTCTGATTGTACCCTAGAAACCACAGGGCCCCACTTTCTGCCAAAAGAATTAAATAATTAGACTGCTGACAAAAATTATCCGAGATTTGACTGAGTTATAGTGCCTGGCTAAGCTGCAATCTTTCCTCCCCAAGGCCCACACCATCACATCGTTTCACCCAACGCAAGTGAACATGACACAATAACTGAAGAAAGAAAATGAGTTGTCCTCACCATCCTGCCCTTGACTCCCTTGATTTAATATCTTGTATTACACTGCAAGTAAAATTACCCAATGAATAACATTTTGATAATTGATGTGTGCCCCAAGCCAGACAATGTCCAGCTTTTTCTGCCTCTTGTTACTCAAGTTGACACCATGACACGAAATTGATGGAGCGTGATGGTGTTCTGAAAATTGTAGGGGTGCATCATAACCATGTATAGTCCGCACCCGCATATATTCATTTGTAGTAATAACATTTGATCAGTAGAAGTGTTTAGTAATAACAAGTGAAAGTGCAAATGTTAGGGAAAGTGTTGTGTTATGTAGAGAAACAATGTATTCTTTATATTATAACGTTGTAATGCATAGTGTTGATGTTATTTGCCTAACGAAATTGCCTATTCGTGATATAATGTGCATGATTTAACGTGCACCATAATAGAGTTGCACATAGACGTGATTAATTGCAAAATGTGTAGGTTTCCGTCTATTCGCTTTCAATAAAATGCATTGATGTGCTTTGTAAATGTAATGGTGTAGAAAGGCCTAAATGAAATGTTTACCTACGTGTATTTGAAAGGCCTATGTGTTTCACTCTTATGTTGGCCGATTTCTGTAGGCCTGAACTGTATTTTCCCTGGAAGGCTCTTAGTGCAGTTGGTAAATTCATATACATGTCAAATTTGTTCGGTTCTCACGTTTCTGTTGCAGGTGGAGAAAGTCGTCTTTGTTAGTTAGAATAACATCTTTTGTTTAGGAGAGTTAGGTTTAGGAGGATGTGATACATTTTTCTGGAAGGAGCTGATAATTGGGAGCCGGTGTTCTTTCTCATTGAGGGAGGCTTGGGAAACAAGGTCATCGAGCCAGGAACTGGAAGCACCGACACCGCGTGGAAAATCACCTATGGGAAGTGTCCAGTGAGATGAGGTGAACTGTGGGCGTGTTTTGCATTTTCATGATTTGTATTAGGGATAGTGTTCCAGGGTGGAGAGAGGAGAAGGGGTGAGGAGATCGAAGGAGCATCTAAGAATGAGCTCCGTAGCTTTGGCTACTTGACCCATACAACGTGAGTGTACTTCTTAGGAAGTCTTCATGCCCTGACACCTTTCTCTGATCTTGCCAGGGAAATGCTAAGTAGGGATGTCCGATAGTGGTAGTGTAGGGACAGACTAATGCTCTTTATTCATTCGCACCAGATGAAGACCGAACTTGACGTGGGGGCAATCATTGCCTGTGTTCTGCTTCTGGAGATTGTCATTCTGTTTATGATCCATTGCATAAAGTTAGCCCGTAAGTTTGGATTTGGATTAGTTCCCATGTATTTCTACAATCTCGTAATGAGGTGTTTGTACATTCAGTTGTTTTTGGCTTTGTAATAAACCCACTAAATTGGAATTAGGAGTCTGTGGTTCTTTGGAGTCATAGTTCTTGTAAGTTGCAATCCTGATTAATGATTTGGTTCTCCCCTCTACACTTCTCAGCAGGCAACAAAGATCCATTGACCGTGAGTTCTATAGTAATTTGGTAGAGGAACTCGACCCTTTTTCAGTTGGTAGCGAAAGGACAGTTGCCTCTGCAGTGAGGGGAGAAGCTAGGGAAAGTTAGTCATAGAGTCCCAAAAAGCCCAGAGAATGAGAGGTCAGAGGACTGAAGGCGGAGGATGACGGACTTTGACGGAGACCGACGGAGAGTGACGGTGCAGCAGGTACAGCAGTTCACGGTGAAGTGAGTATGAATAGGAATGTGTGTGTTAGATTGCGGTGATGATTTGATTGTGTGATGTCTTACAGAGTTGGGCTGAGAGGTGAGTGATTGTGGTTTCGGGCCGAACGCGCGCGGTCCATGTGATTTGTCTTTGGTTTTGATGTCAGGCTCGACGAGTAGCCTAAGATCCCAGGATAGATTTGTGGTGTAGAAGACACCAGAGCTGTAATTGTCTGACCAGTGACTGTGGGAGTTGTGAAACGTCATCGACAAAACCCACTGAGAGATAGGGAACGTGTGAGAGAGAACTTGAAAGAATCGTGTGGGAAGCTAGTGCACATGGGCGGACCATAGCGATTCGAGTGACCAGCGCAGGTCGTGGGTCACTGTGTGTGTGAATGAACCTTAGCGAGTGGATCCTATCGACTAGTTATATGACTGTCCGTCCATTCGTGGGCAGACGGTTGAGGTGACTGTTCGGTCATTTCGCGGAAAGACAGTTGCCAGTGGTGAGGCAGACAATTACTTGTGAGACTGTCCGGTTGTTTGGTGGACAGACAGCCGGTTATGTGACTGTCCGGTCATTTGGTGGACAGGCAGTTACTTGATTCTATGAATGAAGTGTGTGAATGTGCAAGGAAGAAGTTGAAAAGGGGGGTGAATTGCTGAACCGAGCTGAGGAAGGAGGAGAAGTGACGTCGGAGTGTGCCGCGCTGCGATAGGTTGGTTGGTGTAAAGCCGCGCTGGGATTGGTGGATTGCCTTCAGGAAGTAAAAACGAAAACATCTTGTAGGGGAAAAGAGTGGTTCAATCATGCGATGTTTTAGGGTGTTACGTGATCTTTGTAGGGGAGATAGAGGAGTAGTAACTCAAGTGGGTGACGAAGCACCAGCTGAGGACAAACCAGCACATTATATGGCCATGAATGTAGGACTACATACCATAGTTTGGCTTAAAAATTGGCACAAAGTTACTGAAAAAGAGGGAGAATTGGCTTTTCTACGTTACGGGTCATTTAGATTGGATATACTGTACCAGCTGAGGGAGTGATGGCTTCATTTCGACCCCCACCCAGACCCACACAGTTTGAAGCTTTAGATGCATGGATAAGAGCAGCACATGCGAGGAAAAGGGACAGGAGTCAGGAAAGAGTGAAAAAGTCAATAAGGGCGTTTCAGGATGCACAATGGGATGCATTCGTGAAAAGATGGAGAGTAGAGACCATTGAGGGAGAGAGACTATTCCCGATGCTAGTGAAAGTAGGAGATGCCCAAAAGAGGAAAGAAGAAGAAGATGATAGTGATACAGATGACAGCTTGTTGGAAAGGATGTGAGCAGAGCATCCGCCTCCGTATAATCCAGCGTCGGAGGAGGGAAGACAAGCGCTTCCAGAAGGGACAGGAGAATCGCAAATGAGTTCTAGTGCGAGAGTAATGGGAAAGATTTCAACAGGAACGGAGGGAGTAGGAATGCAGCAATTGAGAGATTCAGGAATGAGTGGAGCTAATGCTGTTACACGGTTACCGGATGCCCTTACGGTGCCGGTCACCATTGGTCCCATAGTGTCAGTGTATGATCCAGGTCAAGCAGGAAATGGTAGCCAAACACAGTCATCAGCAACAGGAGAAGGTATCGGTTCTGGAGGAAATGGTACAGTGAGTGGAATTGGTCCTCTTTTGCGACCTTTAGAGGCTGGTACTCCATTGCCAGCTACTGCAGACACTTCTAGAGGGCATACTGAGTCTAGAGCAGTAAGATCAGTGTCACTAGCAGATTCACGTTCTGATTTGAGAATGTGGGAGCCTCTAGTCAGAGGTCCCATGGGGAGAGTGATAGAAGGAGGAACTGATCAAGGAACTTCAAGGAGTCAGAATATTCCACGGACCGTAGTAGAAGGGAGTCACTGAGGAAACCAGACCAGTGAAAGTGGAGAGCAAGGCAGTACATCGAGTCAGGGAACAATTAAGGCTGCTATAAGGGCCAAAGTGCTAGATGTGGTGAGGTTGAAGGCAGAAGCGGATAAAATTATAAGTGGAAATTTATCTTTAGAAAGAATGGAACTTTACGAACAGGATGAACTGTTGTTTGTGGCGAAAGATGTGACCCGTAAGGCAAGGAAAGCTCATGAGAAACTGACAGAGTTAGCACGAAGGTATGATGTGGATTTGTCCAAGACAAAGATGTTACAGGGAATTCATAGGCTAAATTACAGTGATCAGGAATTGGAAGAGAAAAGAGTCATAGGGTTGAAAACACACATTCGAGAATTGATTGTAGGAATACGTGCATGGAGCATACTTGACAAGTGGGAAGAGAGGTGGTCTAAGAAGAAGAGCGTCAAGAAGGGTATAGGTGATACGCCGCCTCCGGGAGGAGGAATAGCAGGAGTAGAGGCTTACCCATTGCGGGAGGTACCGAGCGGGGTGTATGTGCATATACCTTGGATCAGGGGTGATTTGGCAGCTTTCACAAATGATTTTCCTCGGCTGAGGGAAAAACCTGTAACAAGCAAGTTGACCGCTTTGTCAAGATCTCAAAGGTGTTGTGGATTGATTTGAATACATTGTTTGACGTTGTAGTACCAAGCAATTTGTGGTCAGCATGCAAGATCGCTGTAGAGTGGCCAACGTCAGAACCAGAACAAGACCCTATTACCCATGGTCCTTCACCTGTGGTTATGAAAAAGTTTGAGCAGGTAATCACATGGTTGCAGTCAAAGATTTCGCCACAAGATATTGATTGGGTTAAGATAGATCGAACCACCCAAAAACCCAAAGAATCAGTTCATGCTTACTACGAGAGACTCTTGGAAGCCTTTAAGCAGTACAGTGGGCTAGATACCTTGGATTCCAAAGATATGGACAGTTCATCTCCAAATTCATGTTAGGGTTAAGACCAGAGATTAGTTTCATGATCCAACAGCATCTGATCTGTTGGCAGAACAAGTCCGTGGACAAAATTCTACGATATGCTAGATACTGTAGTGATGAGGTAGACAAAAAGCATAAGAAGCTTAAGAACAAGTTGATGCTGGTCCAAATGAGAAATGCAGAAAGGGCAGACCAAGCACAGAGAAGTGGAGGGATGCTAGAACGAAGACAGGGGAATGGTCAAAGGGGGGCCCAAAACTTGTCAGGACAAGGAAGGGGGAAACCTGTAGACCCCAAGACAGGAGTGGATATCGGTACTCTGAAAAAGACTACGGCATGTCATTATTGTCACAAGATCGGGCATTGGAAGCGCGAGTGTAGGTTGAATCCCGCTAATCAAGTCCAAGATGAGGAGATAGTACAGGTACCTGAGACTGTAAATACCACAGTCAGACCTAGATCTGTGCAAGGGGGAAGCTTAGGACCACAAGTGCAGGTTCCCCAACCACCGAAGGTTCCACGAGCTAGTAGAGCTTATCAGCAGATGCCACTCATTGAGACTTTTGATGAGTTTGATCCAGACCCATTACAATGACGGTGCCTGAGGGGGGAGGAAGACTGTACCCTTGGAGCAGTCTTAGAGGTAGACCAGAGAGGACCGTATGTAGAGGCAGATGTTGACAGTCACCCTATCACCTTTCTGATTGATACTGGTGCTACCTGTTCTACTGTTAGATCAGCAGTAGTCCCAAACCAACCCCTCTCGGGACAATTGATCCAAGTTGTAGGAGTTGCAAATAAGAGAATGACTAACCCATTGACAGACGAGATACCTGTGAGAATAGGAACATTTCACGATCTGCACCAATTTGTGGTGTGCGATTCGAGTCCAGTCTGTTTATTGGGTCGTGATCTTTTGTGTAAATTGAACTGCACCATCTAGTGCACGCCCAAAGGAGTGGAGCTGCAGACTAATGATGACGACATTGCGTTTAAACTGGTGAACCAGAATCTCTGCATAGAGATGTTCCTTGTGTTAACGGTTGAGGGTTTATCCCTCGATTTGAGAGATTCTGTCTCTTTGGATGTATGGGATTCACAGGGGAAGAGATAGGATTGATCAAAGGGGTTGAGCCAGTTAAGATTCAGGTCAAGCCAAATGCTGAGTTCCCAAGAACGCCCCAATACAATCTGACACCGGAAACAGTGGCAGGAATCAAACCTGTAATTGAGTCCATGATTGAGCAAGGAATTCTGAAGGCGATAATGGGGAGCCAATGTAATTCTCCTATAATGGGACTGCAGAAACCGAGGATCGTGCAAGACTTGCGAAAAGTCAACACAATTGTAGTTCCTTGTTGTCCTGGAGTACCAAATCCATCAGTGATCCTTTTTCAGATACCCTGTGAAGCTCAGTGGTTCACAGTGATTGACTTGTGTCAAGCATTTTTCTCGATACCTTTGCACGAGGAGAGCCAATTTTTTTTCGCTCTCCGTCTGGAAGATCGTGTGTTAACGTGGTGTCGTATCACACAAGAGTATACAGAGAGTCCATCGATCTTCAATCAGATATTGAAGAAGAATCTTGAGAGTCTCGTACTGCCACAGAATTCAGTTCTTGTGCAGTACATTGATGACCTCTTGATCGCATCTGAAATGGAAGATGCTTGCAGGATTGATACTGTCGCATTGTTAAATCATCTAGCAGAGAACGGACACAAGGTGTCTCCAAGCAAATTACAGTACTGTTTGTCTGAGGTTCAGTATTTGGGTCACCGAATTGAGAAAGGCAAGAGGAAGGTGTCACCAGACCGCATTGAGGCGATCATGAATATGACTGCGCCTACCACACAGAAGGAAGTCAGGATGTTTCTTGGAATGGTTGGGTACTGCCGTCAATGGATACCCAACTTTTCACTGAAGGCGAAGCCTTTGCAGAGGTTGACATACAAGGATGTAAGTGATCCGGTACCCTGGGATAATAATTGTTTGATTGCCTTCTTGGAGCTGAGAGAGAGCCTTTGCCATGCTCCGGCTTTAGGAATGCCTGACTCAACAAGTCGTTCTCACTGTTTTGCTGTGAGAGAGAAGGTTGCGCATTGTCAGTACTAACTCAGACTCATGGAGGTGTCCGTAGACCAGTTGCCTGCTTCTCAGCTACCTTAGACCCGGTAGCTTCTGCGTTGCCCGGATGTCTCAAGTCCGTTGCTGCAACGGGAGTCAGCATTAAAAGGTGTGAAAGCATAGTCATGGGTCATCCTTTAACTGTATATCTTCCACACTCAGTTGAGCTCCTGATGATGAGAACGAAAACGCAGTATCTTACGAATAACAGACTCACACACTATGAGCAGGTCATACTTGCATCTGAAAATGTATCGCTGAAAAGATGTTCTGTTTTGAACTCTGCTACCTTGATGCCTTTGCCAAATGTTGATGATGATGATTGTGAGGACCATGACTGTCTCGATGTGACTGAACTGTGCACCAAACTGAGACATGACATTGTCAATGAACCCCTACCCCTATCTGAAGAAATCTTCTTTGTGGACGGTTCATGCTTAAGAGACAATGTGGGCCATTTGAGAGCAGAGTTTGCTGTGTGCACCATTTCTGGAGTTGTGGAAGCGGCTTGTTTACAAGGAGTATACTCCACACAAGTTGCTGAGATCAATGCCTTAACACGTGCTTGCTTGGTTGCTGAGCAAATCCGAGTCACAATCTACACTGATAGCCAGTACGGTTTTGGTGTAGTTCATGACTTCGGACAGCTATTGTCACAGAGGGGATTTTTAACGGCAACAGGATCTCCGATCAGGAATGGGGAATATGTGAGGCAGTTGTTAGAGGCTTTACAATGTCCAAAGGAGATTGCTGTGGTCACATGGGCCACCCACGGGAGGGGGGAGAACTTTGTCACTCTTGGAAATAGGTATGCCGACGAAGTTATCCATTTCTGTGCTGAGCAAGAGTGCATTTTCACAGGAGAATATACCGGAGAGAGCCCAGAAGGAATGAGCTCAACATGATGTTAGCCATAGCAGACACTTGGGATGAGCTCAAGCGCTTGCAGGAAGAAGTATCAGGACAGGAAGAAGCTGGTTGGATTAAAGCAGGTTGTGAGAAAAGGGATGATGGCATTTGGGTTCAGCTGATGGTCGTGCAGAGTTACCAGATGATTTGTTGAGCCCTATGGCAAGACAGATTCACGGAGCAGTTCACATTGGAAGGGATGCCATGGTGCGAGTGTTCAGGCAGACGTGGTTTAACCCACAGTTCCGTGCGTTTGCTGAAGCAGTGTGTCATCGGTGTGTAACATGTCAGCAGATGAATGCTGGAAAGAAGACTGTGGTTGCATTGAGTCACATTGGAAGGTCAGGCGGACCGTTTAACAGGATCCAACCTGACTTTATAGCGATGCCTAGGTGCAATGGATTGAGGTACTGTGGGACTTGGCCCTTTTGGCTAAAGTTCCCTAAACGTTTTGCTTTTCCCCTAGACCTTTTTCTGACATTGTTTTGCCAACTTAGATGCTTTGGACACGTTGCCACTGCTAAACAGTGTTAAAGTTCAAGTGCTGCCTGTATAAAGTGTAATGGTAATTGGTTGTCCATGATTGGTATGTTTGCCTTACTAGTAAAGTCCCTAGTAAAGTGCGGGCTCGGAGGGAGACACTCTCGGCCTCTCTCATTTCAGCAGCGCGAGCCTTTGCTTCGGCTCGTATCGCGGCCCATATTGCCAAAGGAGTGGCAGTACCGGGGCCAGAGTGCGGAGCTGCACTTTTTGTTACACCATACCCGTGTTGGGGGTAACTGTTGACAGAGGCTGACTGTGAGTCAGAAGGAGTGGCTGAGAGACCGCCTCTGGCACTGTGATCGGTGCAGGAGTGTATTACGCATTATCTTATTTCTGCATAACGAACTACCTGATTGTCGTATTACACATTGCATCATTTCTGCATAACGAACTACCTGATTGTCGTATGACGCATTGCATTGTTTCTGCATAACGAACTACCTGATTAGCGTATTACGCATTGCATTATTCCTGCATAACGAACTACCTGATTAGTGTATTACACATTGCCTTATTTCTGCATAACGACGTACCTGGTGGTTGTATTATGCATTGCATTATTGTTACATTGCAACGTGCCTGATTGCTGCGTTACTCATTGCATTATTCATACATTGCAAAGTGCCTGATTGTCGCGGTACGCATTGCATTATTTTTACATTGCACAAGTGCCTGATTCTAGCATTACGAACTGCATAACATGGTATTAGGATTACCGTGGAATGTTTAGAAGTGCTCATTAATATCGTCAGAACTTACAAGGGCTGGCTGGCCTAACAACCAGCCAGGAGAACTATTACACATACTCATATGTTGGATTTATATTGTGTGGTCTTATCGTACATCTTTTTATATAAAATTTATACTCGTTTTTATAAAACTCGTGTGGAGTTTATTTGTGGTGTCATCATTGGGTTGCTGTGAGGGTGGTTGCAAATACTTTACACATTTGCCTTGAAGATAAGCCTGGCTGCTCCTGCCAAGCTACCGAGGGGGTGTGCGGGGGCTATCTCAGAAGGTGACCTTCCTTGCCCTGACGTGGAACCGCGGGTCCCTATTTGGCCTAAGGTACCTACCTCAGCCAACCAGGAATCCCGGGTCTAACATTTGGTGGTCAGCGGTGTGGGATTGAAATGTGTATTTGCAAATTCATTCACAGTAATTGGTGTACATCACAAGTTTGGCGCAGACCACGAGGCAACCACATATTGTGTTCTTGATTTGTTGGTTCTAGTTGTTTTTATTTTTGAGCAACCTTTAAGCCAGACATCATGTCTCAGAGGAGTCAAGTAGCCAGTGAGGCTGCAGAATTAGAGTTCGACATTGAGGCATTGCTTACCTACAAAGTTGATCAATTGAGGCAATTCTGCAGAGCTTTGGGATGTCCCATGAAAAGTAGCGCCAAGAAGGAGGAGCTGCAAATGGCCTTGAGGGCCTGGTGGGAGCCAAAGGGGCTCAGGAGACGGGTGATGTTGAGGTGGATGAGGATGACCCAGGGAATGGATTTGGTCCACAGGATTTGCCAGTGGAGGGACCAGTCTTAGGGGCTGGTAGTAGCCATTCAGGCAGGAGTTTTTCACCAGAGGAGCTGGAGGAAAACCAAAGGGTCAGAGAGCAGGTGTTGGAGGTTTTAAAACTTAAAGCTCAAGCAGAGGAGAAGAAGCTGCTCATTGAAAGTGAAAAGCGAGCAGAGGAGAGCAGGAACGCTCTCGCCTTGGAAGAGAAAAAGATTCTCTTAGCTCATGAGTTAAGCATGATGGAACTGGACATTAAGGTTAAACAGGCAGAGTCCAGTTTGAATGGTGGCAGCGTACAGCCAGTGCCAAGTGTGGATGAGTACAAGCGTGCACTGGATGACTGGGTGTTGGTGAGCATGGCAAATGATTTGAAGGGGTTGCTCAACCTTTCCCCTAGGGACCCTAGGCTCAGTAATTGTTTTCCAGGATTGCGCCAACCCATGTTAGGGTGCGAGCTCTTTGATTCCCGGGAGCTGGCACAAGAGCCGGACCCCTGGTCATGGGTCCAAGGGTCTGAAAATGCCCTAGAGAGGGAAGAGAGGCGAAGTAGAACCGTTAGGTCCCAGAGTAGTGGGGGGGGGCATAGGTGCTAGCGCCTGTCTCAGAGGAGAGGGAGGGAGTGTGAGCAGCGTCCCCAGGGATTCACCACCCCACCCCAGAGACTGGAGGGTTCCTTACAGGAGCACCAGGTGGGAGGCCTAGCGCCTACTTGCCAGCTCTGCGAGGAAGAACACCTAGGGGTATATTCACAAGAACGTGAGCTAAACATCGCCAAAAAAGGTTAATGCAACTTTACACATCGCAGTCTATCGCGGGAAAATAACCCCGTCTTAACGTGGAATTCACAACACAGCGGTACCATGCGATAGTTTCCCGAAAACGCGGCCAATGTCCGCGATACAACCACCGCGACGGCGATAAAAACACAAACCCCAACGTGAAAAAACATGCGATGGCCCAAACCGCGATGAGGAAATCAGCAATAAGCAGCGCCAGGCCTGCAATACACACACGGCAGGCGGGAAAATCACTACAAAAGTAGAAAAAACACAAAATAACCAACACCGAAGCACCATGGAGGCAGCCGGAGCAGGCGCAGAGGACGAGCGGAACCCCCCATGAGGCACAGGGTCAGACTGATTTGCATATGGCCATGTCTGAACTGGGGTGGTGGAGTGAGCTAAAGAATGATGATGGATTAAACCCAGATCAGTTGACTGGGGGTGAGTGTTTGATTGGCTCAAACGTTCCGTCCATCATCCCCTTTTGTATCGCTTTGGTCGCCCTAAGTTGGCGGGGGTATGCCCAGACGTGGGTCCCTTGCTCACTTTGCCACTGGATTCAAGCAAGCCTGGCTGATGACGGCTGAAATGCCAGAAACCGGTCCTAGGATGCTTGATTCCGGTCCAGGGAAGACATGGCTTGGCAGTTCGGGCTGGACTGTTCCCATGAGGCACAGGGTCAGACTGATTTGCATATGGCCATGTCTGAACTGGGGTGGTGGAGTGAGCTAAAGAATGATGATGGATTAAACCCAGATCAGTTGACTGGGGGTGAGTGTTTGATTGGCTCAAACATTCCGTCCATCATCCCCTTTTGTATCGCTTTGGTCGCCCTAAGTTGGCGGGGGTATGCCCAGACGTGGGTCCCTTGCCCACTTTGCCACTGGATTCAAGCAAGCCTGGCTGATGACGGCTGAAATGCCAGAAACCGGTCCTAGGATGCTTGTTTCCGGTCCAGGGAAGACATGGCTTGGCAGTTCGGGCTGGACTGTTCCCATGAGGCACAGGGTCAGACTGATTTGCATATGGCCATGTCTGAACTGGGGTGGTGGAGTGAGCTAAAGAATGATGATGGATTAAACCCAGATCAGTTGACTGGGGGTGAGTGTTTGATTGGCTCAAACGTTCCGTCCATCATCCCCTTTTGTATCGCTTTGGTCGCCCTAAGTTGGCGGGGGTATGCCCAGACGTGGGTCCCTTGCTCACTTTGCCACTGGATTCAAGCAAGCCTGGCTGATGACGGCTGAAATGCCAGAAACCGGTCCTAGGATGCTTGTTTCCGGTCCAGGGAAGACATGGCTTGGCAGTTCGGGCTGGACTGTTCCCATGAGGCACAGGGTCAGACTGATTTGCATATGGCCATGTCTGAACTGGGGTGGTGGAGTGAGCTAAAGAATGATGATGGATTAAACCCAGATCAGTTGACTGGGGATGAGTGTTTGATTGGCTCAAACGTTCCGTCCATCATCCCCTTTTGTATCGCTTTGGTCGCCCTAAGTTGGCGGGGGTATGCCCAGACGTGGGTCCCTTGCTCACTTTGCCACTGGATTCAAGCAAGCCTGGCTGATGACGGCTGAAATGCCAGAAACTGGTCCTAGGATGCTTGTTTCCGGTCCAGGGAAGACATGGCTTGGCAGTTCGGGCTGGACTGTTCCCATGAGGCACAGGGTCAGACTGATTTGCATATGGCCATGTCTGAACTGGGGTGGTGGAGTGAGCTAAAGAATGATGATGGATTAAACCCAGATCAGTTGACTGGGGGTGAGTGTTTGATTGGCTCAAACGTTCCGTCCATCATCCCCTTTTGTATCGCTTTGGTCGCCCTAAGTTGGCGGGGGTATGCCCAGACGTGGGTCCCTTGCTCACTTTGCCACTGGATTCAAGCAAGCCTGGCTGATGACGGCTGAAATGCCAGAAACCGGTCCTAGGATGCTTGTTTCCGGTCCAGGGAAGACATGGCTTGGCAGTTCGGGCTGGACTGTTCCCATGAGGCACAGGGTCAGACTGATTTGCATATGGCCATGTCTGAACTGGGGTGGTGGAGTGAGCTAAAGAATGATGATGGATTAAACCCAGATCAGTTGACTGGGGGTGAGTGTTTGATTGGCTCAAACGTTCCGGGGAAACAGCTGCCCTCATCCTCCTGGACCTCTCCGCGGCGTTCGACACCGTCTGCCACCGCACCCTAGTGAAGCGCCTCAGCAACATCGGAATCCGAGAGAAAGCACTGGAATGGATCATCTCGTTCCTCGCCGGAAGAACCCAGAGAGTCCGCCTCTCCCCGTTCAGATCCGAAGCCACCGAAGTCATCTGCGGCGTTCCACAAGGATCCTCACTCAGCCCGACCCTCTTCAACGTCTACATGAGCCCCTCGCAGCCATCGCACGCCGACACAACCTCAACATCATCTCCTACGCCGACGACACCCAGCTGATCCTCTCCCTCACCAACGACCCCACCACCGCCAGAGCCAACCTGCACGACGGGATGAGAGACGTCGCCGACTGGATGAGGAACAGCCGCCTTAAACTGAACTCAGACAAGACGGAAGTCCTCATCCTGGGCTCATCACCCTCCGCCTGGGACGACTCCTGGTGGCCCCCGGCCCTGGGCACCGCACCCAAGCCAACGGACCACGCACGCAACCTGGGCTTCATCCTGGACTCCTCCCTATCGATGACCAGACAAGTCAACGCCGTCTCATCTTCATGCTTCAACACCCTGCGCATGCTCCGCAAGATCTTCAGATGGATCCCCACTGAAACCAGGAAGACCGTCACCCAGGCACTCGTCACCAGCCGACTGGACTATGGGAACACCCTCTACGCCGGAACCACAGCCAAACTTCAAAAGAGACTCCAGCGCATCCAGAACGCCTCCGCACGACTCATCCTGGACATCCCCCGACACAGCCACATCACCGTACACCTGAAAGACCTGCACTGGCTCCCCGTCAGCAAGAGAATCACGTTCAGACTCCTCACCCACGCACACAAGGCCCTCCACGACCTGGGCCCAAAGTACCTCAACGACCGCATGTCCTTCTACACGCCCACACGCCAGCTACGATCAACCAGCCACGCCCTCGCCACCGTACCACGCATCCGCAGAACCACCGCCGGAGGAAGATCCTTCTCCTACCTGGCGGCCAAGACCTGGAACTCCCTCCCCACTCACCTTCGGCGAACCCAGGACCATCTCGCCTTCAGGAAGCAGCTCAAGACCTGGCTGTTCGAGCAGTAACTTACCCCCTCCCCCAGCGCCTTGAGACCCTCCCGGGTGAGTAGCGCGCTCTATAAATGCCGTGATTGATTGATTGATTGATCCCCTTTTGTATCGCTTTGGTCGCCCTAAGTTGGCGGGGGTATGCCCAGACGTGGGTCCCTTGCTCACTTTGCCACTGGATTCAAGCAAGCCTGGCTGATGACGGCTGAAATGCCAGAAACCGGTCCTAGGATGCTTGTTTCCGGTCCAGGGAAGACATGGCTTGGCAGTTCGGGCTGGACTGTTCCCATGAGGCACAGGGTCAGACTGATTTGCATATGGCCATGTCTGAACTGGGGTGGTGGAGTGAGCTAAAGAATGATGATGGATTAAACCCAGATCAGTTGACTGGGGGTGAGTGTTTGATTGGCTCAAACGTTCCGTCCATCATCCCCTTTTGTATCGAGCGGAACCCCACAAGCACCTCGGACGACCAGCCTGGGACCTCGGGGACAGGGAAGGGCAAGGACAAGAAAAAGAGGAAGAATAGGATCCTGGTCACGGAGGTGATGGAACACCATCAAGAACTGTTCGTCACCTCCAACGTGTCATTGGGCACCAAAAATGGAATATGGCGGTCCATCGTGGACAAGGTGATTGCCGTCGGAGAGCACAAGAGGTCAATGGACGAGGTCAAGAGGCGATGGATTGACATCAAGCGCAAAACCAAGGAGAAACTCGCAGGCAACCAGAAGGCAGCAATGCAGACTGGAGGTGGGAGTCCAGCGCCCCAGCTGGAGCTGGATGACATGGAGGAGCTGGTGTCGACAGTCATCAGTGTGGAGACCGTGGCAGGTGTTGGAGGAGCGGACACTGCTCGACATGACACAACACAACAGCAACAGGGTGAGTAACCACCAGGCACTGGGGGGATGGGGGGAGATGGCCACAATGGCACACATGCACAATCAAGCAGAGCACAGTGCACACCCACAATGACTCTGGATCATGGCCCTGATCTACCGACTGTCACAATGTACATTGCCATGCTGTCTGAATGTGAACATGTACCATGCGGCTACATACATGTGGACACATTGTAATACAGCATCTCCCCTTCACATTGCAGATGCACCGTCAACACCTCCTGCTGAGAAGTCCCAGCCACTCTTCACTGATGACGAGGAGGACACCCCCAGCATCGACACCGAAGCCCTCCAAGACATCATTGAACTCATCCTCAACTCACCTCCAGGATCAGGGCAGCCCAGCTGCATCGAGGAGACCCCACCCACTCCACAAACCACCCAGCAGGAGGCACCCACAACCCCTCTGTCTCCCAGGACCCCCACGAACAGCACATGACCTTCCAATGCCGTATGTTGGAGGGCCAGAGGGAGATGGCTGAGCAGGTGTGGGTGGGGTTCGACCTCATGGCTACCAAACTTGACGCCATCCATGGGTGTCTGAATCCCATCAGGGAGCACCTCCAGTCCCTAACGGACACCCACTGGCCGCTCCATGGTCTCCAACGAGCCCTGGCTGACATCGCTGGAGTCATGATTCAGAGACAAGAACACCTGTCTGCTCAGAGTGGCTCCAGCGTTCTCAGCCGTGAGCTGGCACACATGCGGAGGCTCATGGAGGACATGGTGTGGATGGAGGCGGAAAGGATGGCAGCCACCGCTGCACATCAGCAAAATGTAGCTGGGATCTACCATGCCCTGCAGATCTTCATCATGGCATTGCTGCCACAAGGCGTGGCGCAGATGAATGCTGCTGCTCCTACACCATCCACATCTCCGCCCCCTGGTGTGTCAGTGCCTCACAGTGCGGGAGACATTTCCACTCCGGCACCTGATGTGTCACTGCCGGGAAACATCCTAATCCACGAAGTTTTAATTACGATTTACCTCAACAACGAGGTTTGAACAACTACTTATCTCTATCAACGAAGTTCTTAAGCACGACTTTCTTTAACAACGAAGTCCTTAACCACGACTTTAGGCAGTAGTTGTTCAGTCATACAACCGTCACTGCCACACAGTGCGGCCGACAATCCACCTCCGGCCCCTGATGTGTCAGTGGCACACAGTGCTGCAGCCGGAGCTGCAGCACCCACAGGTGAGGCAGAGCACACATCCGAGGACGAGGACGTGGATGGGATTGAGATCAGAAGGAGGCACTAGCATTCATTTCCGCCACCTGGCCTGTTGCTGCTTGGTGCCGCACATGGCCCCATGACCTTCCACTGACCCCCGATACACTCTGCTGCACTCACCTTGGACCGCGACATGGACTGCCATATCCTGTTTGGTGACCAATGACACGGCGACCAGACTGCGGACTGTACTCTTCCTCTTCCGCTGTACTTGTCATTCCCCGATGGACTTTGGCTGGCCCTCCACGGGCCCATTTGTGAAGTGGCGTTGGCATGGCCCTGTACTGCTCCAGCTGCAAAACTCCACTGGGTGTGCATTAAACATTCAGAAACGCACTGCTGTGTCATGTCTTTCATCATTCATGTATGGATGTGTGGATGAATGTAGGGTCAGTGATTCCCCTTAACGTCAATGATGCTCATCTAGTGGGACTCCAGTCACAGTGTGCTACATTGCCGATTGCGTTCCGGGTGCCATAGACACAACAACAGGGACATACGCATTAGTCACTTCCTTGTCCGGACATGGACTGAACCACGCCCAGAGCCCCCGAGTCATTGTTGCAAGCCCTGCACTGGTCCGGCGTACGCCAGGCCAGACCACTCCGCTTACGCTCCGAGGGGTGGCCACATAGCCATTTGTCGCAGGTTTACACGCTAGTGGTCTGCAGGTCGCTGGTCTAGTTGTCAGCATGTCACGGCCACTCCCTGAGGGCAAGTTTGCACACACACCACACCCATCCGGCAGAGGCGTCACAGGCCATGTGACCCGCGAATATAAGGGGCCGACCACGTCACATTCCCCACTGTCGGAGGTGACTGGATGATGGACGTTCCACGATTCTCAATCATAAAGGGCCCATGAGTTGTTGCGCACAGGGTTAGTGGCACCCGAAGCCATGCGGCCATCACGGGCCTACCACCACGTGGCGCTGACTGGTGTTGCACAGGGTTAGTGGCACCCAAAGCCATGCGGCCGTCACGGGCCTACCACCACATGGCGCTGACTGGGGTTGCACAGGGTTAGTGGCACCGAAATTGCTGAGCGGGTGTACAGCCTGCGATGATGACGTGTGCACTGATGTGGTCTCTGCCATTGATGCCTCAGGACTCAGCGTCATGTGTGGGACCTGCTGGGCCGCGGTGCGGGTCCGCATGATGTGGAGCATGCCATGGTCGCGGGACCGGGGCCTGGAGCTTGCACGGGCACGTGGTGTGCCCACTGGTGGACACACCATTGGCGGCAGGTGAGCAGTGGGGCCTGGGTGCGCAAGGGTGGACAGCCAGCGCTGGCCGGCGGGAGGGGGTAGGGTGCGGCTGCATGTGTGCGCAGGGGCGGACAGGCGTTGTTGCCGTGTGCAGTGAGATGGACTCTGCCATCATTGATTCTGACCTCGATTGCAGATTGCAGACCTGGTGGCTTGCAGTGTATGCCGTCACGTGGTTGGAGACACACTGGTGGCAGCAGGTGAGCAGTGGTGCAAGGGTGCACGGGGGCGACAGTGTCCCTCCCTCTCTCTCTCTCTCTCTCTCTCTCTCCCTTCCTTTCCTTCTCTCTCTCTCTCTCTCTCTCCCTTCCTTTCCTTCTCTCTCTCTCTCTCTCTGCCTTCCTATCCTTCTCTCTCTCTCTCTCTGCCTTCCTATCCTTCTCTCTCTCTCCCTCTCTTCCTTTCTCTCTCTCCTTCTCCCTCTCCCTCTCTTCCTTTCTCTCTCTCCTTCTCCTTCTCCCTCTCTCTCCCTTTCTTTCTTTCTCTCTCTCTTTCTCTCTCTCCCTTCCTTTCCTTCTCCCTCTCGCTCTGCCTTCCTTTCCTTCTCTCTCTCTCTCTCTCCCTCTCTTCCTTTCTCTCTCTCCTTCTCCTTCTCCCTCTCCCTCTCTTCCTTTCTCTCTCTGCTTCTCCCTCTCCCTTTCTTTCTTTCTTTCTTTCTTTCTCTCTTTCTCTCTCTGCCTTTCTTTCCTTCTCTCTTTCTCTGTGTCTCGCTCCTTTGATGTGCGCATGACACACGTTCTTATTTTGTGCTTTATTTCCCAGGCTGTGACATCAAGATTGTCCCGGACGGACCCGACAGGAGTCTTCTGCATTGCAGTTTTGTGTTGTATTTCAATAAAGTTTTTGGTTGTTACTTCAATGATGAGTGACTGTTTCTCGTTCTTCTGACCACACAGGTGTGTTTCTTGTTGTCATTGTGCGACATCATGCGCCTTTTGTGGCTCTTGTGTCGTGCACGGTATGTGTTTGTCTGGGGAGGGGGGGTGCTCCAGGGGGGGCTGGGTGTGGTGGCAGTGGGTGTTGCGGCCCTCTTGGGTCTCCGGGCTGCATGATCATTGTCTCCATGGCATCTGTGGGTCTTCAGATGTGGCTCTGGGCTGGGCTCCCTTTCATACTGCAGGTAGTCGTCCTGCTTTACACCAGCAGAAGGCAGGTGTCAAGTCCCTGCTGCTACCGCGGCTTATCGCCTGTTTTTGGTTCGCATCGCAGATCTGGCAGTTCGTTGCGAAAGTGGATTAGTGGTGTTTTCGTGAGTTTTTGCACGGGAACGCCTACTCTGCATCTCATTAGGGTTAGTTGGTGGTGTCACCCGTGGTGATAAAGTTTGCGGCAGTTATCGCGGGAATACTGGCGATGTCTGCAGTTTGCACCCGCTTGTGAATGGGGCGATACATTTATCTCCACTTTTGATGCGCTAAAGTGCCGATAACTCGGCGATAAGTCCTTCTGAATATGCCCCCTAGTGTCAGGAGGGCGTGGGGCGTCTGTCACCAGAGCTCCCGCGGTCCTGAAGTTTGTGGGTGCCATTCCTAAATGGCAGGCACAGAAATCTAAATGGAAGGTTAAGGGAGGAAGGTGTCCCCCCGTGGGAAAACCCGTGGGACCGTGTCCAGCTAGTAGAGCTGGGTCCCCTAGGAGTGACCAGGGTACACCCACATCTAACCTGGAGGGCAGGATAACTGGGAACAGTGTCCTGACTGATGGGTCTTCCAGGGATACTGCTCTAGGTGGGGGTTGGCAAGGGGCTAGCACCCCTAGAGAGGCCCCAACTGTGTGTAAGTACCCATGGAGTGGCATAGTTGGCCCAGGGAGTAGTGACCAAGAGAATCCCCTGGGGTCAGGAAGGCATAGAACCGGAGGGTGTCCCTGTGGTAGCGGGCCTACGTCCGTGTTCTATCGCCCTAAGCAGGGAAGTCCATCAAGGTAGTTGATTGGTCTACCCTGGCTTTTGGCTGAGAGGGAGTTGTGTGGGACTTGGCCCTTTTGGCTAAAGTTCCCTAAACCTTTTGCTTTTCCACTAGACCTTTTTCTGACATTGTTTTGCCAACTTAGATGCTTTGGACACTTTGCCACAATGAATCAATCAATAAATCAATCAGGGGTTTGTTAAAGCGTGACTACTCACCCGTAAGGGTCTCAAGGCGCTGGGGGGGGGCGGGGGTGCAGGTTCCATCCATCAAGGAGGGGGTCTGTCGAAAAGCCAGGTTTTGAGGTTTCTTGCGAAGATGGGGAGCGATGTTGTCTGTCTGAGGTGGAGCGGAAGGGCGTTCCATGCTTTGGCCGCGAGGAAGGAGAAGGAGCGGCCTCCCGATCTGGTCTTTCTGGTGCGGGGGACCACGGCGTAGGAGAGCTGGGCTGATCGTAGGGTCCTTTGGGGTGCGTGGAATTTGAGTCGGCTGTTCAGGTATGCTGGTCCGGTGCCGTGGAGGGCCTAGTGTGCGTGGGTGAGCATCTTGAAGGTGATTCTCGCCTCGACGGGGAGCCAGTGGAGTGTGCGCAGGTGCTGGGAGATGTGGCAGTGTTTTGGCAGGTTGAGGACCAGTCTTGCGGCGGCGTTCTGGATGTTCTGTAGCTTGCGGGTGAGGTTTTTGTTTATTCCGGCGTAGAGTGCGTTGCCGTAGTCGAGTCTGCTGGTGACCAGGGCGTGAGTGACGGTCTTTCGGTGTTCGAGGGGGATCCATTTGAAGGTCTTACGAAGGAGGCGGAGGGTGTGGAAGCAGGAAGACGAGACAGAGTTGATCTGGCGGTCCATTTTGAGCTCGGAGTCCAGGATGATTCCCAGGTTGCGTGCATGGTCCGTGGGGGTTGGCGGGTTTCCGAGGGCGGGGGGCCACCAGGTGTCGCTCCAGGCATCGGGGTTTGGGCCCATGATGAGTACTACTGTTTTGTTGGTGTTTAGTTGTAGGCAGCTGTTTTTCATCCATTTGGCGACGGCTTCCATGCCTTCTCGAAAGTTGCGTCTGGCGGTGTTGGGCTCGTTGGATAGGGAGAGGATGAGCTGGGTGTCGTCTGCGTATGACACGATGTTGAGTCCGTAGGTTCTGACGATGGGGGCGAGTGGAGCCATGTAGACGTTCAAGAGCGTCGGGCTGAGGGAGGAGCCCTGGGGGACTCTGCAGGTGGTAGGTGTGGGGTCTGAGAGGAAAGGGGGGAGTCTGACCCGCTGCGTCCTGCCGGAGAGGAAGGAGCGGATCCAGTCGAGGGCCTTGTCCTGGATTCCTGCGTCATAGAGTCTGTGTATTACGGTGCGGTGGGAGACTGTGTCAAACGCCGCTGATAGGTCGAGGAGGATGAGGGCTACTGTTTCTCCTTTGTCCAGTAGGGTGCGGATGTCGTCTGTTGCGGCGAGGAGGGCGGTTTCCGTACTGTGGGTTTTTCTGAAGCCGGATTGGGAGGAGTCGAGGATGTTGTGTTCTTCAATGAATGTGGCGAGTTGGCTGTTGATGGCTTTCTTGATGACTTTCGCTGGGAACGGGAGCAGGGAGATGGGTCTGTAGTTTTTGAGGTCGGTGGGGTCCGCTGACGGTTTCTTTAGGAGGGGGTTGACCTCGGCGTGTTTCCAGTCGTCGGGGAACGAGGCGGTCGCCAGGGAGCGGTTCATGGTGTGGCGGAGCATGGGTGCGATGGTGTCGGCGGCTCTGTTGAAGATGTGGTGGGGGCTGGGGTCCGTGGGGGCCCCTGAGTGGATTGACTTCATTGTCTTCAGTGTGTCTTCCGTGGTGAGGGCTGTCCAGTCGTCAATCGCTGGTTTCCGGGTGTCGGGGGTGGTTGGTGAGGGTTCAGTGTGTTGGTTGTCTTCGTCGAAGTTGTCGTAGATGCTCTTGATTTTGTGGTGGAAAAATGTGCTGAGTTTGTCGCAGAGGTCTTGTGAGGGAGGGATGTCGGTAGACTCGCTAGTGGGTTGGGCGAACTCCTTGATGATGCTGAAGAGTTCCTTGCTGTTGTGCGCGTGGGTGGAGATTCTGTCTTCAATCGCTTTTTTCCTCATTTCTCTGATGAGTTGATGGTGGGCGTTGGTGGCGGCTCTGAAGTTGTCGCAGTGTTAAAGTTCAAGTGCTGCCTGTATAAAGTGTAATGGTAATTGGTTGTCCATGATTGGTATGTTTGCCTTACTAGTAAAGTCCCTAGTAAAGTGCACTATGTGTGCTAGGGCTGATAATGCAAATGCTACTAGTGGGCCTGCAGCACTATTTGTGCCACCCATACAAGTAGCTTTAAAAAGGGATCTCAGGCCTGCCATTGCAGTGCCTGCGCGCAGTTTGTTAAACTGCCATGTTATTCTGACAAGTGCACCCACTTGCCAGACCTTACCCTTCCCTTTCTATGCACATCAGACACCCCTATGGTAGGTCCAAGGTATCCCCTGGGCAGGTTGCAGTGTATGTGAAAGGTAGGACATGTACTAAGGTGTGTACCATGTCCTGACAGTGAAATAATCTCCATTTCGTTTTTCACTGTTGAAAGGCCATCTTGCCCATAGGACAGAATGGGGAGTGTTGGAAAGTGGATTATTGGTAGGGGCAAATGTAGGTCTGCCACTGGCACTAAGGCCACTAATCATTGGTAGGACTCAGCATAGGTCTTAGAAAATTATTCCTATGCTCAACTCTTGGTAACGTGGCTGCGAGCAGACAGGCTTAACTTCAAAGACAGGTATGTAAAGCATTTAAAAACACCAATTCAGTAAATAATTAAGACACAACACATAATAAAAATCCAAAACTAATTTATAACAATAGGAAATATTTTTATCTTTAAAATGACACCAAAAGGACAAAAATCCAATATAGGGAACCGGAGATATGAATTTTCAAAGATTTAGCAAAATATAGCACTTAGAAGCTTATAGCACCATATTGGGATACAGGCTCGCGATAGACCGACCCAAAGTCAAAGTTTCAGGCCGACCGCGATGGAGCCCTGAGCGGATACCCCACGCGGAAGGTCCCGGTCACAGTTTTTACCTTCGGACTTTGAAACTTTTCTGGAGCTTTTCTCCCCGAGGTCCCTCGACGCTCTCAGCCAGTCCGCATTCGGTGAGGGTCCACCAGCTTGCCTTGCGATGAGCTCCCGGTCACCTGTCTACGTTCGGACTTAGGAACTTTTCTGATCCGGCCTCTGAAATGTTCCAGCGGGGCAAACCCAGGATTCAGGCCGACACACGGTTGAAGGCAGGCGGCTTGGCTTTCGCGGTTGCTCCTAGTCACCTTTTCTTCGAGCGGACTTAGAAGCTTTTCTGTAGCTTTTTCTCGCGGGGTCCCTCGATGCTCTTCACCAGGCCGGGTCCGGTGAGGGTTCTCCGCCTCCGATTTCTTCTACTCCCGGTCAAACTCTGGAAGTCGGACCGACAGAGCTTTTAGCGGGACAAACCTGGATGGCTTGGCCGGCTCGCGGTTGAAGGCAGGCGGCTTGGCTGACCAGGTTGAGTCGGTCCCTCTATGGAGTTTTTTTCAAAGTTCCTCCAAAGTTCTCCAAACTTCTTGAACTTCTTCCTGAAGTTCCTCAAAGGGTCCCAAAGTGTCTCAAACTCACTCCAAGGGTCTGGAAGCTCCAAGATGGTCCTTGAAAGTTGAGGACTTCAGTTCCCACAATCCATTTGGACGTCTCCCTTACAATTAAGCCTGGGCGTAGTTCGCGAAGTAGCGCTACGCGAAGCTACGCAAAGTGCAGTTCGCACTACGCGAACTACGCGTAGCACTACGCGAACTGCGTAGTGCACTGTTCGCAATGATTGCACAGTGCCGGATGCTTGTCCGCACTGTGCAATCATTGAAAACGGCATCTTGCACAGTGCGAGCTGTCTTTTACTGCCGCTCGAGTAGATTTTTACTCGAGCGGCAGCTTTCTCAACGCGGACTGGTAGTTTCTCATCGCGAGCGGTCGCGAGCATACGCGACCACTCGCAATGAGAAACCTGACCTCCCTGCGTCGAGAATCTCGCCGGGATGTCATTTTGCTTGCTCGCGGTCGCCAACTTGACGTTGAGGACCGCGAGCAAGCAAAAAATGACCGCTGCACTACGCTACGCTACGCTACGCGTGTTTGCACTGTGCTACGTGCAATTCGCGTTGTGCGAAGTAGCGCAAACTTCGCAAACTACGCGAGCGTAGCGTAGTGCTTTGCCCAGGGTTACTTACAATCCACTGGTAGTTCCCAAGGTTGATGATCCTTGGTGGTGAGGGTCCAGGTGAGCTCTGTTAACCTGTAGCTTGCAGGGAGTCCACTCTTTACTTCTTTTTCAGCAAGGTAGTCCACAGGGCTGTAGTTTCTGATGGTGCAGGCTTCAGATGTCAGGCCTTAGACTTTGCACAGCAAAACTTCTCAGCTTGGCACAATGTCTTGCTTTCTTCAGTTTCAAGCAGCAGATCTGGAGGGCTCTGCCCCTCTCAGATACTTATTCCAAGTTCTCTGGGTCAAGCAGGAGGTCACTTCCTGACCAATGGGAGCAGGGTAACTCCTCAAACATATGACCACATCCTGTAGAGTGTGGCATTATTTTGTCCCAGAGTGCATCAAATCTTCCAACTCCATAATGGCAGATTTTCCAGCAAGGAGGCAAGAGCTGGCTAAACACACCCCTCGGATGGCTAATTTACTTAGACTCTCTTCCCTGCATCTGCTCATACCTTCCTTAATCCTACCATCTGCCTAAGGTGGAAAGTTCAGAGTTGTAAATGACACTGGTGTCTGCTCTCCTCTTTGAAGAACATAGTTTACGACTCCTCCCCCTGGCCTGGCATTCCTTTGGAACAGAACACTGCCCTGCCAGCAGAGCTGGTTGACCCCAGGGGCTCTTTATCACCCCTTCGCCCTTGTCTCGAGGAAATCGCCAAGTGGATGAACCTTTCCCACCTGAAATTGAACGGTGATAAGACTGAGCTTATGGTTCTTGGAGACCATATAAACTTCAAAGCTAGTACTATGTGGCCAGCTAGTATGGGTCCACCTCCTGTCCCTAAAACTGAAATAAAGAGTCTGGGAGTTTGGTTGGATCAGGATCTCAGTTTTAAAGCACAGGCCAGGAAGGTTGTAGCTTCGTGTTACGGCATTCTTAGAATGCTCCGTAAGGTGCTTCCCCTTCTTCCCTTCCGGGCCAGGAAACTAATGGTCCAGGCACTTGTTTTGTCACGGCTGGACTACGGTAACGCCCTATATTTAGGTGCACAAAGTTCTGTAACTGCAAAGTTGCAGATTGTGCAGAACTGTGCTGCTAGAACGCTTATGGGGATCCCGTCTCGCCAGTCGGCAATGCCCGCTCTGCGGTCCCTTCATTGGCTTCCCATTCAGGAGAGAATCCGCTTCAAGGCCCTGTGTATTGCTCACAGGACGCTTGGAGGGAATGGCCCTCCAATCAATCTTTCTTTGATCCAGCCCTACCGAGCTAATAGGCATCTGCGCTCAGATGACCTTTTTTTAGCAGCCGTCCCCAGAATTAAAAGGGCCAGAAGTGGTGGACGATCTTTTTCTTTTAATGCCTCTAGGCTTTGGAACACACTCCCTTTGTTCCTGCGGAAGGAACCTAATCATCTGGCCTTCCGCAAACTTTTAAAGACTTGTCTCTTCCCCTAGGTGTCCCTTTCATCTCTATGAATCGCTCAGCGCTGGGATGCCTTCGGGTAGCTACGCGCTTTATAAGTGTTATTTCATTCATTCAAGGCAGCCTGGCTAATCCACTTAACTCTGACCAATCAGGGCAGACCACTGGAAGGCTGAATCTGGACTTACAAACAAGAAAGTCTTATAACTTCTTGTATGTACACTTTAGGAGAAATTCAACAATATCATATTGTTGAATTTATAAATACCATTCAGGGAAGTCTTTGAATGGCACTTCTAGCCCTCTCCTATCAAGAGTTATTAGTTAATAACTTTCTACCATGTTAACCTATGTAACAGGGGATTTGCAATGGGAAAAAGGACTTGGGCCATTTTTCCAGCACCAGGACTTACAAAAACATATTTTATAAGTACTTTGCTTATATCTACAGGACCCCCACCCCATGGGACAACTAGGGGAGACTTTAGGGGTTCTGAATCTGTAAAAATATTGCAGATCCTCACTTCACAGTGCTCCTAGCATCAAAGTCGAATTTGGGCAGCACTTTACCACAATGTGGGGAGTGCAATGTGAAATTTCACTTAACCCAGGGCATATAAAACTCATTTTATAAGGGTCTACCTTATAGATACCTGACCCCCCACCCCTGGACACCTAGGGGAGACCCTTGGGGTCCCTAATATGCCATAACATTGTAGGTTAACCATTTTTAAGTGTCCCAAACACCAAAGTCGAGTTTGGGCACAATTTACTTTTTAAAAGCAGTCCTGGCACCCAAGCCTGCTTTAAAACTGATCTCAGGCTTCAGCAGTGCACACATGCAAGTGCAGAAAGCTGCTGGCCTCTAAACTGCCATGCCCTACTACATACTAGGGACTGATAGGTAGTTTCAATTCCCCTGCCCTATTATATACTAGGGGCTTATAGGGAAGGTCATGCCAATCACAACGGTACCCCAACCCATAGTGTACCCTAGTGTATGTAGGTGTTTTAACTGTATCTAAGTGTTTTCAGCATAGCACTGGCCCTGGGCCTGGTTAGGCAAAGCCCAGGGTCAGTCAGAGTCAGTTACCACCAGTACCAGTCAGCAAAAAGTTGGGGGGTGCCCAGGGCACAGGATGACTTTGCAACAGCGAGGCTGTGTAATATGTTTTCAGCCTATCTTCCCCAAGGCTTAAGATGGAGAGGTAACGTTTAGTATGCCTGAACTCACAGTGTAATAACACATCTTTTTATGAAGGTGGTTTTTGCATTGTGTGTTTAGAAGCCACTCTTTTAGAAGTGGCTGGGTTTTTGTGCTCTAACATTTCTGTGTGTCTCTGCCTGGTTGTGGATTGACTGTCTGGATTTCAAAGTGATAGGATCTGGGGAATGTCTTGACCCAGGGGAGGAGGTGAGACAGCAACAGGCTGACCTGCATCTGGAGTGTAGGGGGAGGAGTAGCCCCTAGAGGTGAAGAGGCCTGGGCTGCAGCCTTAAACCAATGGCTCCGGCACCTGCTGAGTGATTGAGGACCCAGACCCCCACTATCAAAGGAATAAAGGTGTCACTGGCAGGGAGGCACCCAGAACTGGTTTGAACAGGGGTCAGTGCCCCCTGAACACAAAGACTTCAAAGCCATTGAGGGGTGCCTAACAAAAAAATGAATGTGTCCTTATGTAACGCAACTGGTGCTATGTAAAGCGCTCTGATACCCGATACCTTCGGGTCAAGTTTGCGCTATATAAAACTCTGTGTAAAAAAAAACTAAAAAAAAAACTATTAGAGCTGAAGCCCCTGAACTTTGGAGAATGGCTTGATCAAGATTGAACAAGACTGGAGCTACTTCGTGGTCAAGAGGAACCTTTGCCAAGGAAGAAACAACTGAAGAGTCTGAAGGATAGGAATGACCCTTGCTGTGTGTTCTGGGGCTGGCCTGCAGTTTGCTGTTTTAACCAAGGAAAGGCTAAAGGGACTTTGCTGTGTGCTGTTTCCCCCTGCTTGAAATGACTTTGCTGTGCTGTGTCCTGAAGTAACTTATTCCCAAGGGCCCGAGGTGAGCTGACTCCCTGTTGCGTAAACTCAGGAAAACAAAAGTTTCCAGGAGAGTCTCAGCGACGCTGTGTGCGCGTGCTTGTTGCAGCCTGAGACCCTCGTAAGAAGTGCCCTGTGATCGTGGGCACATGGAGTCCAAGCGAGGATCAGCGACGCTGTGTGCGTGTGCTTTTTGCAGCCTGAACCCTTTATGAGAATTGTCCAGTTATCGTGTGCACCGGAATCCAAGTGAGTCTCATCGACGCTGTGTGCGTGTGCTTTGTGCAGCGTGAGACCTTCGTGAGGATTGCCTTATTATCGTGCACCCGGAGTCCAAGTGAGTCTCATCGACGCTGTGTGCGTGTGCTTTGTGCAGCGTGAGACCTTCGTGAGGATTGCCTTGTTAACGTGCACCTGGAGTTAAAGTGAGTCTCAGCGACGCTGTGCGCGTTTTCTTCGTGCAGCCTGAGACCTTCGTGTGGAGTGCCCGGTGATCGTGCACCCGAAGCTCAAGGGAGACTCAGCGACGGTGTGTGCGTGTGCCCTGTGGGAGCCTGAGATCTTCATAGCAGTAGCGGCCCGGACCGGCAGCCTCGGAGGAGCTGAGCCGCCAGCCCGAGCCCGCCATTGCCCATTTCCAAAGATTGCATCTGAGGCCCAAGTCGCTGGAAGAGGAGAGGAGAGTGGGTTCGCGCCCCCAGGTAACGTGTGTCGATGCCTGGGGCGGGGTGCCGGCTCGGAGGGAGACGCTCTTGGCCTATCTCTCATTTCAGAAGCGCGAGCCTTTGCTTCGGCTCGTATCGCGGCCCGTATTGCCAAAGGAGTGGCAGTACCGGGGCCGGAGTGCGGAGTGCACTTTTTATTACACTATACCCGTGTTGGGGGCAACTGTTGACAGAGGCTGACTGCGAGTCAGAAGGAGTGGCGGAGAGACCGCATAAGGCACCGTGATCGGTGCCGGAGTGTATTACGCATTATCTTATTTCTGCATAACGAACTACCTGATTGTCGTATTACACATTGCATAATTTCTGCATAACGAACTACCTTATTGTCGTATGACACATTGCATTGTTTCTGCATAACGAACTACCTGATTGGTGTATTACGCATTGCCTTATTTCTGCATAACGATGTACCTGGTGGCTGTATTACGCATTGCATTATTGTTACATTGCAACGTGCCTGATTGCTGCGTTACGCATTGCATTATTCATACATTGCAAAGTGCCTGATTGTCGCGGTACACATAGCATTATTTTTACATTGGACAAGTGCCTGATTGTAGCACTACGAACTGCATAACATGGTATTAGGAGTACAGTGGAATGTTTAGAAGTGCTCATTATTATCGTCAGAACTTACAAGGGCTGGCTGGCCTAACAACCAGCCAGGAGAACTATTACACATACTCATATGTTGGATTTATATCGTGTGGTCTTATCGTATATCTTTTTATATAAAATGTATACTCGTTTTTATAAAACTCGTGTGGAGTCTATCTGTGGTGTCATCATTGGGTTGCTGTGAGCGTGGTTGCAAATAATTTACACATTTGCCTTGAAGATAAGCCTGGCTGCTCGTGCCAAGCTACCGAGGGGGTGAGTGGGGCCTATCTCAGAAGGTGACCTGCCTTGCCCTGACGTGGAACCGCGGGTCCCTATTTGGCCTAAGGTACCTACCTCAGCCAACCAGGGATCCCGGGTCTAACAGGTACATCTTGGTTGTGGTGTGTGTTTTCTCACGGTGGGTGGAAGCTTATCCGACGAGGAGGTGTGATAGTCTCACAGTAGCCAATTTATTGCTTAGGGAGCTCATACCACATTTCGGATTTTCAACCTCATTGGAGTCGGATAGAGGAACACACTTCCATAGTGAGATCATGAGGATGCTTTGTGCCGCATTACAAGTTGATCAGAGACTGCATTGTAGCTACAGGCCCGAGGCATTTGGAATTGGGGAACAAATCAATGGAACTCTCAAGATGAGAATGGCAAAAGTGTGTTCATCCACATCTTTGAAATGGCTGATCCGTTGCCTTTGGGGTTGATGAGTATCCGTAGTATCCCCGACAGGAGAACCGGTCTCTCGCCACATGAGATCCTGAAGGGGAGGGCGATGCGCTTGCCAGCAGTGCCGTCTACAACTTTGATAAACATCACAGACAATTTGATACTTGATTATTGCAAAGGACTGGCTGACGTAGTCCGTTCTGTGTCTCACTAGGTTGAAGCTGCGACTGCCCCGACCTCGAAGGACCTGTGCCACGGTCTGTGTCTGGGCAACTGGGTGCTCGTTCGCAAGCATGTGAGGAAGAGTTGCCTTGATGTACGTTGGAGAGGCCCATATCAGGTGATTTTGTTGACCAATACGGCTGTGAAGTGCAGAGGCTTGCCGAACTGGATACACGCCTCCCACACATGCAGAGTTTCAGAACCCTCGGGAGAAACAGCTCCTCCTCAAGAAAAAAATCCAGCTGTGGTTGTGAGGCCACGGGGGAGGATAAGCCAATTTGTGAGGGTTGCTGACGAAACTGGTTGCCCACCAGAGCAAGCTGAGGGGGTCACGCTACACAAGGCCCAGGTATTGACTGTGAGGGAGATGGTAACCCTGCGAGTGATATAGAGTCAGACTCAGCAGAAAGAGCTAGTGCCCAAGGTGGTCGGGTGCAAAGAAGAAGGGCAGAACTTGCAGAGGAAACATGGCCTGGGAGACAAGGGAGGTTAAACCTGAGATTGGCACCTGAAAGAGATCTTGCTCCTGTGTCTGAAACGTCTGGGTCGAAGTTAAGTGATGCAGAACAAGCACAGAGGAGACTGAGAAGGTCGAGAAGGGCAAGGATGCCTTGTCAGAGATACGCCGCTCCAGAGTGGACTTACCTAGCTACTGATGCCAGGAGTAGTGGGGACCAGGAGGCTGCGGTCTTCACGAGTGGTCAGCAGGACCCCGGAACTGAAAATTGATGTTGAACTGATAGTTCCAGGACTGGAAATAGAGGGGGTGTTGACAGTGACAGTACCAAGACCTCCGATTTTGAGCAAAGTGCGAGTTTTGATCTTACAAGACTTGTCTTTTCGAACTTTTGGATTTCAGTCATCAACTCAAGAAATTGCAGCTGTTCGTCAAGAAAATTTGCAACGCGTCATAATTGAAATTGGTTCTGAGCTTATAAGAGACTGTTGAATGAACTGTGACCTGTAAATACGTTGCTTTAAAGAAGATAACTTAGGCCCGAGTGGAAGAAGGGCAAACTTTGGGACCTTTCTGTAGAAGAAGAAAGAGGGTTAGGGAAGTCTCTTTGAACTATGTAAATAAAAGAAGGAACAAACTGTGAATCTATTTCCAGGACTTCAAAGAATTGCATTGTACTGAATAGCCGAAACAAGAGGCGGAGAAAGAGACTCTGTGCAAATGCTCTTGTTGTACCAAACCGACATCAAAAATGGAGTCTGGAAATTCAAATTGTAGATCTAAATGTGTGATAGGTTCACTGACACTAGGAGTGATAATAGTAATAGCAGTAGTTATTATTGTTTCTGTAAAAATTTCACATGATGCTGAAGTTGAAGGGGTGGAAGTGTAGGGAACGACCACACCTGTTACTTCTAGCACAAAAGAAGGTATCGTAGGAGCTGAAAAGGCTATGCTAGATCAAACTAGTCGTATGTTACATGTAGACTTGTCTAAAGGTGATTACATGCTTAATGCTTACGCCAAGCTGCTTTATGAGTATGTGAATACGATGGATGTGAGAGATTGCTATGTGTGCATGCAGTTGCCTGCGTCTGTGGAGGAAGGTATTCATTATCACCATCTTCCTTTGACATATGGTATTACATGTAGTTTGTTGCTTAGTATGATTTATGGTAAGAGACATTATGAATATTACTTTTCTAACTACGATGTAGTGCTTTCAGAGGTTCCAGCTTATAAGCACCTGAATAAGTACTATTATTACAAGCAAGAAGATAGAGTAGGAAAGTATTTCATACCTACCGTCACCTTAGATACAGCTTATGCACACCGTCATAACTTGACATGTATGTTAACTGACATAGAAAAGAAATTTGTAGATCAAGTAGAAGATAGACATAGACAATCGTCAGTGAGGTCTAACACTAGAGAGGGGAAAACTGCATGGACCAAGGAGGAATTGGCTCACAAGGTGAGGGGGAGTTCTGGTCCAATAGCTGTAGATTTTGAACAGAGAGGGAAGTTATGCATTCGACAGGTACAGACATATTATGATAACATTTATGTGGGACAGAGTGTATGTGATCACATCTTCATGATTGAAGCAACTGCGAAGAAGTTCTTGCAGGAGATGGTTCAAGTAGTACCGAATGTGTATTTCGTGTGCGGGAAAAATGCTTATGTGCGACTACCATTGAATTGGTATGGTACATGTTATGTAACTGTAGTATTTCCAAAGATCTATCATGTTGAGGATTTAGAACCCTTAGGAGGTGGAATGCATCATAGGGAGAAACGAGGTACTAGTGCAGAAGAGATAGTTGGAGATGTGTTTGGAGCAATGATACCAAGCTTAGGAGTGGTTCTCAATGATGTTAAGATTAGAAGGTTGTCAACGATTGTGGATAAGTTATCAGCAAATACAGCTCAGTCATTGTTGCTTGTAGATGGAGAGATGGTGTCGATAAGAGCTATGGTAATGCAGAATCGTCTTGCTTTAGATGTTTTACTGGCAAAGGAAGGTGGAGCTTGTAAAATGTTGAAGGTTCAACAGTGCTGTACTTATATACCTGATAACAGCAAGGATCTGAAACGGTCTATAAGTAACATCACTGAAATTCATAGTAGGATACATGATCTGGCCACTGAAGGCATTTGGGATAAAGTTGGAAGAGGTTTCCAGAAAGTTGGAAATTGGTTTGCAAACCTTGGAAAGGGAATACTTGGTTATATCTTGAAGCCTATTATCATAGTTGTGGTTTGTGTGATCATATTGTTGGGAGCTGTGAAGGCCTACAAATGGCATAAGGCAGGACAAGCTGAAATATCTCTTAGGGAACAGGAGAGGAGAATGGAGAGACTACAGGTCAGTCACCATGAGAATCTCAAAAGCTTAGAGAAGTTCCGACAGGGAAGACAGGCTACAACTTCTGTTTAGGTCGGTTCCTTCTCCAGGGAATTGTGATTGATGTGATGACACTTGTCATCAGAGGGAGGGAACTGATGGAGCATGATGGTGTTCTGAAAATTGTAGGGGTGCATCATAACCATGGATAGTCCGCACCCGCATATATCCATTTGTTGTAATAATATTTGATCAGTAGATGTGTTTAGTAATAACACGTGAAAGTGCAAATGTTAGGAAAAGTGTTGTGTTATGTAGAGAAACAACGTATTCTTTATGTTATAACGTTGTAATGCATAGTGTTGCTGTTATTTGCCTAATGAAATTGCCTATTCATGACATAATGTGTATGATTTAACATGCACCATATTAGAGTTGCACATAGACGTGATTAATTGCAAAATGTGTAGGTTTCCGTGTATTCGCTTTCAATAAAATGCATTGATGTGCTTTGTAAATGTAATGGTGTAGAAAGGCCTAAATTAAATGTTTACCTACGTGTATTTGAAAGGCCTATGTGTTTCACTCTTATTTTAGCCGATTTCTGTAGGCCTGAAATATATTTTCCCTGGAAGGCTCTTAGTGCAGTTGGTAAATTCATGTACATGTCGAATTTGTTCTGTTCTCACGTTTCTTTTGCAGGTGAAGAAAGTCGTCTTTGTTAGTTAGAATAACGTCTTTTGTTTAGGAGAGTTAGGTTTAGGAGGATGTGATACATTTTGCTGGAAGGAGCTGATAATTGGGAGCCGATGTTCTTACTCATTGTGGGAGGCTTGGGAAACAAGGTCATCGAGCCAGGAGCTGGGAGCACCGACACCGAGTGGAAAATCGCCTATGGGTAGTGTCCAGTGAGATGAGGTGATCTGTGGGCGTGTTTTACATTTTCATGTTTTGTATTAGGGATAGTGTCCCGGGGTGGAGAGAGGAGAAGGGGTGAGGAGATCGAAGGAGACAGAAGGAGTATCTTAGAACGAGCTCCGTAGCTTTGGCTACTTGACCCTTACAACGTGAGTGTACTTCTTAGGAAGTCTTCATGCGCTGACACTTTTTTCTGATCTTGCCTGGGAAATGCAAACAAGGGATGTCCCAATAGTGGTAGTGTAGGGACAGACTAATGCTCTTTATTCATTACCACCAGATGAAGACCGAACTTAACGTGGGGGCAATCAATGCCTGGGTTATGCTTCTGGCGATTGTCATTCTGTTTATGATCCATCGCATGAAGTTAGCCCATAGGTTTGGATTTGTATTAGTTCCCATGTATTTCTACAACCTCGTAATGAGGTGTTTGTACATTCAGTTGTTTTTGGCTTTGTAATAAACCCACTGAATTGGAATTCGGAGTCTGTGGTTCTTCGGAGTCATAGTTCTTGTAAATTGAAATCCTTATTAACCCGTTCCATGCTCATGACGAGCTCAGCTCGTCATGTGTCACGCTGGGCGTGTGCTCATGACGAGCTCAGCTCGTCATGACCACGCCCGCGATTGGAATGTCCAGCACCTGGCTGGAATTCCTGCCGCAGGCAAGCGGTTAATGATTTGGTTCTCCCCTCTACATGTCTCAGCAAGCAACATAGATCCATTGACCGTGAGTTCCATAGTAATTTGGCAGAGGAACTCGACCATTTTTCAAAACAAAGACACATAAATTAATCTGTGTCCCACTCCATCTAACACCAGAATATAAAAAAAAATATTAAAAAAATTCTGCCAGCCCCGCTGCCACAGCTTCCTAGCTAGTGACTCCCCCATGCATGGCACGGCCTTCTGAAAAGTGTTGGTCAACACAACATTTGGCAATGATAACACCACAGGATTTGATCCGGTAACATTACAGGATTTGACACACCTTGTTCACCCAACACATTTCTACACTATTACAATCTGTTTACCTACATATTTAGCTGAAATAGGCAAGAGCATCCCTTAAAACCAATGGCTTCTTCTAACCTCCTCATGAGTCTCAAGCCTTTTTTCGTGCTTAGTTTGGCAAACTCCTGCTTCCATTAAGAACCAACCTCCTCCCCAGAAAACAAACCCTCAGCCGAAGAGCCTGTAATATCTATGCACAGCGGTGGAAATTGGGAATAACCCATTGGCCTGGCTCACAGCACCTTCCTCTTCTCACAAGCTCAGGAGGAATACTAATCAGAGAAACTGAATGAGGAATAACCGCTTAGGCCACAGAAAGTGCAGCTTCCACTGAACTCCACAGGTCAAAAGTCCAAGCTTGTGGGGTTGAAGATGTAAATGGCGCAACACATAACATGTGTATATGTTCATCCAGAAGGGCTTCTTGGTGCTGAATAACAGATGTTTATTGTTACCGAACTCAATGGTACTCCTTTTACTGACCTCAGAAGGATGAAAGGCTGAGTGGGCCCACCAGGATTTGAACCTTTGACCTTGAGGTCAAACACAGGTCCCTACAGTCGACGCATTAGTCCACTAAGCCACTAGACCACACCCTGTGGACAAATTGTGATGTATGGCCAGGGGCGTAGCTTCCAATTATTTCTTTTTTTTTGCAAGTCTTAATTGTGTTTTTTAGATTAGCTCTAAGGTAGAGAGATGACATTAAAAGCCTGGAGGATATTCCAGCTCTGAGTTCTGCTACCACTCTCTTAGAATGCAAGATCTAAAAAGAAAATATATTACGTTTGTTTCCTATACTTAAGATGGTCAAAACACTTCTGAAAGATCACAATCATGAGCACCTAGCAACTTTGGACCCCTCATTTCTAGGCAATGTTGTATTACTTCGCAGTTTTAGAGGGGGCTGGAACACTGTTTCTCTTAAAGTTTATTAATTCCCTCGGTGGGTCTTTTTTCCTGTATATTCACCTATACATATAGCACTTTTTTTTTAACAAATGGTGATTGGTGATCTCTACGTGTTACAATAATGACAAAACACTGATGCTGGTGTAAAGTGGGAATGACATGACAATATTGCAGCAAAAGAAGGATTTCACAGCACTATTAGGAAGTGAGTTTGTTCACTTTTTGAGAGTTAAAAAGGCATACCACTAGATGGTGCTAAATGCTGGTGCTGCTGTGTTTTGCCTCTACATGGATGATTCTTATAGGTCTGGCCGAGAGACAGCCTTTGTCTTATACGCCTCATGTTACACAAAAATCATAAATAAAAATATCTACGTGTATACATCAACTGATCACTTCAGCTGTTGTTCCCATTTTGCTTCGGCTCGCCAAGCATTCTTTATGGGACATGTTACAGTTGTGCCATGTTCTTTTTCTCCTTCTTTTTATTTTTGGGACATATGCTTGCAATAAAAATAATAGGAACATAGCCACCCCACAGCTTCCCATAGCTAGATCTCAGTGCTCGTGTTTGTAATGCTTAGACGCCGGGCCCCGCATGACGTCTTAGCCAGGAGAGACAAGACACATTTCAGGGGCAGGGTGCACTGGAACACGGCCACAGGGGAGTGGCAGATGTTTAAAAAACCCTAGGATGAAGCAGTCTAGACCAACATAGAGCATATACACCAGTGGTGTAACATTAGCCCCTGCAACCCCTACAGAGTTGGGGTGAAGCCCGAATTCCAAGGGACCCTCTCTGGCACTTTGGATAGGTGGACGGCCCCCCTGGCCTGAGAGCTCCTGATTGGGTCCGGGGGGCCCTCCATATACTTTACAGGGAGGGACCCCTCAGGTTTTGATACGCCACTGAAGTACACTTACACAAAGCTTGGTATTGCCACTCTGCAGACCAGCTCCATTCTAGCCTGTTCTTTCCTTTTTCTTTCATTCTACAACACCCACTTCACTGCCCAAAATCCAATATGTAGAGCTTCAGTAAAGGAATGATACCACTGATGTACAAGGTGAAAGATAGTATTGATCCAGCACAAATCCAATATTTATCAGGGATCAATACTCAATACATCATAATACAATGGCCCATACACATTCACCCCGAATCCCTGATGCGCTGGGGTCAATTTATATGTACGATCAATTCTTTTCTTTTCCTAGATTACTTATGGCATCACAATAGAACTTTTTTCATCAACTTTCCTTCTACTTGGTCGATGGACCAATTAGTTGAATAGTTGATGGCAATGATTAACTTCTAACTTGCCAACCATTTTAATTAAATGATCACAGACTCTCGGTGAAGTTAATAACGAATTTTATCTCAAATAATTATAGATTATGCTCAACTGCATTTGGTCACAAAATACAAACACTGAATCTCATGAAAGGAGAAATTTTACATATGCAAAGTACATGAAATACAGACTCATTCCGATCAACAATGACTTTATGCAATGAAGGAGTGGATAGAGTAAGAGACAAAAGTGTCAGCAAAAATATATGCGAAACATCATATACCTAACGGAGGGGACAGATGAAGATACAATAGTTTCATCTAAGAATACATATCATTGACGGAGTGGATAGGTGGAGAGACAAAAGTTTCAGAGACAAAATACATTCATAAGTTACATTTTGAGAACAAGTTGACTAAATACAATCCTATTGGTTTGTAGGAAAACCAACCTCTCACCCAGGGGATGATGGGGGTTCCCCGAAATAGGATCGGGAAACAAAAGATAAGAAGAAAACAGGATCGGGACAGGTCAGGAACAGCTAGGCCTCTCTGCAAACCGAAGGACAGCGACGTATCTCACCTCTTTCTCTCCTGCCAGCCTAAGCTTAAACCACACCCCTAAAGGCACCCCAATTATACCCTTAAACTAACATGTCCATCCCACAATTGTTGCAAACATTACTAAATCTCGTAAATGGATTGGTGGGCTTGGGAGGTGACGTTGTCACACCACTGTGACTTCACCTTTATTTTAACTACTTCTTTGTTCACCAGTCGTTCCCAGGGTATGGTTCTCAGCTTGTTCTCACTTTATTACATGTGATACAAAATTTAACAAATTTCATTCATTTCTTTAACATCATCCGCAGTCTGTGTCTCCGGTCCCATGCATGAACACTTGTTTTGGCAGTCGTTCGACACTCTGGCCTTCACCCTTCTCATGTCATCTGAGGTGCACTGCGCGTCTGTCTAGCTTCAGACAGAGCAAACTCACTCCTCGTGCTTTCCCCCTCCCACTTTAGCCAAGTTTAGAAAGATGGCTGCTTCACCCAGCACACTAAAATAAACGAAAATGAACATTTATTAATTATATGATAATGAAACCTTCACTGTTTACCACCCACCTTGCATTATTCTCCATTAATGTTACCTAGCATAAGCTTTGTGCCAAATTAGTATTATTTATTAGTTCAAAACAGCATGCAACATGCAAATTACTGAAGCATATGCGGCCTATTTATACAACGCTTCTCGTTTTTCTCAAATCACAATGTTATTACAATATTATTTTGGGTAAACAGACATAATATCGAGTTGCAAATATCGACTAACACTAATATCGAGTCCAAAATATCGACATACAAAAATATCTACAGTCAGAATATCGTTGTCAAGAATATTGAGTTGAAGGTAAGTAATATTGTTTTCCCAAATAACGAAGTAATTAATATCGTTTGCAAAAATATCGTTGTTAAAAATATCGTTGGTTTTTTTAGTGTTATGTATTTTAGTGTGTATTTTTAATGTATGTGTTCTATTTTTTTGTGGAAGTATTGCATTCGTTTTTGAATATATGTGCTACATTTTTAGAAGTTACTAATTTTTTTTTAAGTAAATTTTGCGTTATAATTCCGTAGCGGGTTGTGGGTTTATAGGGGAATAGGGTGGGAAGTAATTTGATTATAATAAATTTAATAATAATTTTTAGAAGTTATTACTTTTTTTAAATTAAATTTTGTGTTTTTGTTCCATAGCGGGTTGTGGCTTTATAGGGGAATAGGGTGGGAAGTAATTTAATTATAATTAATTCATTATTAATTTTTAATAATTAATATTTAGGTATTTATTATTTTATATTATTAATTGTGTTAATTAATTCATTATTAATTAGTTATTAATTGGTTGTTAATTAATAATAAATATTTGGTAAATATCTTAATTGTGTTATTTTTTTAGGAGCGGGTTGTGGGTTTATAGGGGAATAGGGTGGGAAGTAATTTAATTATAATTAATTAATTAATATTTTTTTGTTAATTAAGTATTACAGATTTTATATTGTTAATTGAGGTAATTACATTGTTATTAATTAGTTATTAATTGTTTGTTGATTATTAATAATTAATTGGTATATGTTAATTGTGTCATTTTTTAGGAGCGGGTTGTGGGTTTATAGGGGAGTAGGGTGGGAAGTATTTTAATAATAATTAATTCATATTTTTTAATATTTAATATTTATGTATTTAATATTTTATTTTGTTAATTGTGGTAAATAATTTAATCGTATTTATTTATTAATTGGTTATTAATAATTAATAATTAATTATGTTATTTGTGTTATTTTTTAGGAGTGGGTTGTGGGCTGATAGGTGAGTAGGCAGGGAACTAATTTAATTTTTAAATATATTTTTAAAAGATATTTAAAAAAATGTATTTTCTGTTGTTTTTCAGTGTTATTTTGTGTGAATTAATTTATTATTGATTGCTTTTTTAATTGTTTGTTAATTATTATTAATAATTAATTAATTAATTGTTAATTAATTATGTTAATTGTGTAATGTTTTACAACATTGGTGGTGTTATTTATAGGGGAATATGGTGGCAGGTAAATTATTTAGAATTTATTAATTGTTTGTTAATTAATGTTAATTATTTTGCTGGAGTGGGAATAGTAAATTATCCCCTCCGCTATCCAACACTTTCCCTACAGTTGCACTCGCTGGAGTGGGAATAGTAAATGTTACCCCTACGCTATCCAACACTTTCCCTACTGTTGTACTTGTTGGAGTGGGAATAGTAATTTTATCCCCACCACTATCCAACACTTTCCCTACTGTTGCACTCTCTGGAATAGTAATTGTAACCCTTCCGCTATCCAACACTTTCCCTACTGTTGCAATCCATGGAGTGGGAATAGTAAATTATCCCCCTCCGCCATCCAACACTTTCCCTACTGTTTTACCTGCTGGAGTGGGAATAGTAAATTATTCCCCTCCGCTATCCAACACTTTCCCTACTGTTGCACTCGCTGGAGTGGGAATAGTAATTTTATCCTCTCCGCTATCCAACACTTTCCCTACTGTTGAACTCGCTGGAGTGGGACTATTAATTTTATCCCCTCTGCTATCCAAAACTTTCCCTACTGTTGAACTCGCTGGAGTGGGAATATTAATTTTATCCCCTCCGCTATCCAACACTTTCCCTACTGTTGCACTCCCTGGAGTGGGAATAGTAATTTTTACCCCTACGCTATCCAACACTTTTCTTACTGTTGCACTCCCTGGAGTGGGAATAGTAAATTATTCCCCTCCGCTATCCAACACTTTCCCTATTGTTGCATTCTCTGGAGTGGGAATAGTAAATTGTACCCCTGCGCTATCCAACACTTTCCCTACTGTTGCACTTCCTGGAGTGGGAATAGTAATTTTATCCCTTCCGCTATTCAACATTTTCACTACTGTTGCAGTTAATGAAGTGTCAAATGAAATTGTAAAAAAAAAAATATTCTAAAATTTTAATTTATTATATATATATATATATATATATTTTTTTTTTTTTTTTTACCGGTGTATGTATAGATTTGTATTTATAATTTTTAATATGTTTTTAATATTTTTTAATTTATTAAAATCATTATTTATTAGTTATATTAAGTTAATATATATATTATATTTTATATATATGTAGGTTTAATTTATTTTTACATTATATTTATTACTTATCATTTTAAACATTTTCTAATAATTCTATCTTTTTTAAAAAATATATGTATTATTTGCATTATTTTACACTATTTTTTAAACATTTTAAAAAAACGATATTTTAAACAACGATTTTTTTTATCGATATTTTTGTACTTACCATTATGAAGATAGGACTTCGATATTTTGGACAACGATATTTTTGTCCCGATATTTTTGTAGCTCGACGTTTTTGCTGTCGATATTCTGTCAGTGATCCATTATTTTGTTTACGTGTTAGTTCAGACATGTGCAAAGCACTTTCCCTTGTGTTCGTGTTGGGTGTACATTAGTTTTTCAACCACTACTTACTGTTAGTACGTATTATGGGGGTATCAATTCCGAGCAGGTTTCATTTTTGCGAAACCCTGCTCCATCAATTCCCTCCTCAAATACCTACCATACCAAGTGCCATCTTTAATCATTTATATCTCTGCATTCTTCTCTCTTTTTATGGCACCCTCATCCAAATCTTTCATCAAGTCATAGTACTCCCCTTTCATTTCCTCTAATTCTATTTCTTCTCTTTTTCTCTTTCTTGCTCTTCGTTTATTCTTTTATTCTGCCACTTCTTTTCTTCTATACTTGCTCTTACAACATTTATATGTTGTTATTATTACTAAGATTATTAATGCTACTGAAACCATTGGTATTATTATTCTTCCTAATAAACTACTTCCAAAGGTAGAAAACCATTTACCTATAAAGGAGAAACTTTTACCAAGTCTCTCCCAAACACCATCAACCTCCAGTTGGGTCAAATCTTCATGTAATTTTGTAATATTCTTTATATATCCCTCGATTCCTTTGCTTTTATCAGGGATATATGTGCAGCAATGTAGGACTTTCAACATTCCACAGACTCCACCCTCCTTTGCCAATAATATATCAAGGGCAAGTCGATTTTGCAAAACCATTGACCTGATTGCAACCATTTCCGTGTCAATCCTCAAGAACCCACCAGCGGTATCTGTAGATAAACGATCAACCACTGTGGACAATTTTTGAATCTTATGTGAATTCAGAACGATTCCAACTGAGGGTATCAGTGTACCAAAAATATCTCCTACTATTTCTGAAAAACTTGCTCTTTTGTTACGTGTTAGACCTTGATTTACTTTGTTCAGTTTATGGCTGCTTCGGTCCATATGGTAGACCTTGGGGAAGACAATTGCAAAATAACAACTACCATACCAATGTGCAGGCAATCTATAATAGGCTTTCTTACCACACACATAATAAATTCCTGGAAAAACAGGATCAGTTCCACCTTTCAATCCCCAAGCTCCAGTGATTTGAAAAGTATGCTCACATTCACTAGAACCAATAAAATAATTACTATAGTTAGTTTTCGTTCTAAGCAAACACGGTTTTTCCCTTCTGTGACCAGTCCAGGGACATTGCAGAGTACCCTTCACCTTTCTCATAATTTCCTTCCCTAAAATCCCATGGTGGTACTCGTGACTTCTGTTCAGCAGCTTTCTTTTTGAAACTTTCTCTTCTATTTTCTACCATTTCTATTAAAATTTTCTCTTCAACCGGAAACTACAAGTCAAATTATTCTTATGGTGAACAAAAGAATGATGGATTTAACCCAGATCTCTTGACTGGGAGTGAATGTTTTGATTTGTTCTGCATTCCGTCCATCAATTGTGTGTCTTTTGCTCTCTCGCCCTAAGTGCGCCAGGTATGCCCAGACGTGGGTCCTGGGCTCACTGTGCCACTGGAATCAAGCTATCCTGGCTGAAGAGGGGTGAAACCCCGAAACCGGTCCTAGGATGCTTGTTTCCGGTCCAGGGAGGACCTGGCTTGGCAGTTCGGGCTGGACTGTTCCCATGAGGCACAGGGTCAAGACTGATTTGCATATGGCCAGGTCTAAACTGGGGTGGCATGGTGAGCAAAAGAATGATGGATTTAACCCAGATCTCTTGACTGGGAGTGAATGTTTTGATTTGTTCTGCATTCCGTCCATCAATTGTGTGTCTTTTAAATTATTCTTATAAGCATATTCTATGTCTAATGTTTTAGTAATATGGAAACATTCCCCCATATATCGCGCATTTTTACCACTTAAAACCTTATTTAGGGGGTGATTAGGATGGCGGGCGGACTTTAGTCCACACGCCATCCTCGCGGTGCTGGAACCGGCCGCCAGACGTGCGGCGGTCCCGTACTGCTAACCCGCAGCAATGCCAAATTACCATGTTGTGCATTGCCATGCACAACGTGGCAGGCACCGCGCGGTGCCTGCCACCCTGTGCATGGCAATGTAGGGGGGTACCATAGGTACCCCCCAAGTGCAGCCCCTCACCCCCCCAACCTCCCCGGGGGCCCGCAACGGACCCCTAAAGCGATTCCCCACCAGCCTTTCCATGGTGGCCTCGCCGACATGGAAAGGCCCTAAAAACCATACACCCTAATATGGATGGCGGTGCCTGCTAGGCACCGCCACCATATTAGGCCACAGCTCTGCCCGCCTGGCAATCGGAATGATTGCCGACCGGCGGAAAAGCGGCGGACACACTTTGCGTACGCCGCGGTACCCCCGCCATTATAATATGGCGGGGGTAAATCGGATGGAGATGGCGGGTGGATCGCCACCGCCTGGCTGGCGATGGCGATCCGCCCGCCATCCTAATCACCCCCTTAGTTCTTTTATAATAGGAATTTCAGAAAATACTAAATCTATATTGGATACTAGTACTCGAGCTTTCCCGTCACGTAAAACAGGCTTGTGAGTATACTGCAAGGCACACCATATGTTAACGGAAGATGGTGATACGTCACCCCGTCTGAGACAGACGAAGGTAATTGTATGCACACGTAACAATAACCTACATTCATTGTGTCAATATATTCATAAAGTAATTTAGTAAAGACATTTAACGAGAAATCACCAATTGACTTATCATGATGGAGAATACTTCCATCCAACGGTTCTAAGTTAGTATTAGGAATCTCATTAGTGACATCACTCATTCTTTCTTTTGTTAGTATTGTTTCCATCATTTGTTACCATTAGAATAGGTACAAGGACAGTTTATAATAACTATATAAATGTTAACATCAAGACACTACATAAGCAAGCTTTAATACATCTACGTTTTAGACTAGATTTTGGAAGTTCAGTCACTTCTGCTTCAGCCATTTTGTTTATAGGGAAAAAAACAAAACTATCTAATCCTATAAATTCTAAGCTATTAAAAAAAATATCCTAAAAAATAGTAGTGTAAATCCTACACTTCAAGACTTTCGTCTTTACCCCCTTCTTTTATTCTTTTTTATTCAATTTTCTTTGAGTCTTTGTTTCGTTTTTCTTTTAATCAGCAAGGTTGCACCTTAGTTTTGTCACAACTCTTTAAGGAGGTCTTAGTTTGTTTTCATCAACTTTCTCAGTGTCAGATTTATCTTTTTCTTCACTTGGATCTGAACTTTCAATTTCTTCTAGAATAACATAGGTCCATTCGGGTGCTCTGAATTTCTTGTTGGGTATTCTTACTCTTCTTGTTTTTCGTACTAATTCTTTTCCTGACTCTTCTTGTTCTGTTTGACTTGAGACCTCATTGATTAGTTCTGGTCTTTTTCTTAACTTTCTTTTCACAAGAGTGTATTTCAGTCTTTTCACTCCACTTGGCCACTTTTCATCCTTTCTTGGTTTCTTTGCTTTGATCACTTTGTCATTTTCTGCATTTGTTTCACGGATCCTTTTATTTGTTCTCACTTCTGATTGTTCTTCTTCTGGAGTTTCAGTTTCTTGAGGTTCTTCCGATTCGACAATAATTTCTCTTTCAACTGTGATCTCACTTTCTTATGGTTCAAGAACAATCTCATATGTTTCAAGTTCTCCTGGGAGTTCACTTTCTTCTGGATCAACAGTAAACTCGCTTCTTTCTTGTTGAATGGCAGTTTCTCGAACCCTGGAATCTTGCGCCCACTCTACTCGACTTGTGCTCGGCTGTTCACCATCTGGTTGTTCGTCAGAATCTATCACTCTAGATTCATCAGCTTCACACACTTCAAGCACTGGTCTTTGTTTTTTATTCACCAGTTGTTGCTCCTTCGGTCTTGTAAGTGGATCTAGGGTTTGTTTGGTATGGCTCGCATGAATCCAATTTGGCAAGCCAGCACACTTCATTGCCATTGTCGTCACCAGTATGATTTGATAAGGTCCGTGCCACCTGGGTTCTAAACACGATTTTCTTGCGTGATTCTTGATAAAAACCAATTCACCAGGACTCAGATCATGAGCTTGATTTCAATGTATCGTTGTTGCTTCTTCTCCAACCTGGTGAGACACAGAACGTACCAGTTCAGCCAATCCTCTGCAATAGTCAAGCACTAGATCATCAGATATACTCATTAGTTTGTTTGCTGGTATATATGCTTGTCTCATTGCTCTTCCCATGAGAATTTCATGGGGACTCAAGCCAGTCTTTTTGTCAGGAATACTTCTTAGACTCATCAGCACAAGGGGTAAAGCATCAGGCCATTTCAGTGATGTGGATGCACACACTTTCCCTAATCTTGATTTTATAGTGCCATTCAATTGTTCAACTACTCCAGAGGCTTCAGGTCGATAGGCGCAATGCAGCTTCTGCTCAATTCTAAATGCTGCACAAATTAGCCAAATTATCTCATTATTGAAGTGTGTTCCTCTATCTGTCTCCAAAGTGACTGGAATTCCAAATCTAGGGATTAGTTCTCTCAAAAGTAGTTTAGCCACAGTGAGACTATCGTTCCCTCTCGTAGTTCCCTCACCCAGTGAGAGAACAGACAGACAATGACCAATACGTATCTCAGCCCATTGCACGGGGGAAGCTCAATAAAGTCAAGCTGGGTAAATGGACCTCCTGCTCTCCCAATTCGTCCCCAACTTACAACTGTCTTTCTGCCTGGATTTTGTTGCTGACAGACCACGCACCTCTGACAAAGGCTCTCTGCAATGACCCTGCACTTTGGATTATACCATGACAGCTTGAAGAGTCTGATCATTGCATCTCTTCCAACATGTGCAATTCCATGGTAAACTCTGGCCATATGGGAAAGTAAGGAATCTGGTAACACTGGTCTCCCATCAAGATAGACCCATAGTTCATCTTCTGTTCATTTGCTACAGCCTTTTTTGTTCCATCTTTCCTTTTCCTCATCACTTGCTTCTTCTTGCATCTGTCTAACTTCTTCCCATGTTTCAAATGTTGTTGTAAACAAAAGATGGCATTAGGTATTTCCCCTATCAATTGATCTGTTCAAAGCCATTGTATATCGCGCACAGTAACGTGCTATTTGGTCGGCATATCTGTTGACCTTCGTAACATAATCATCTCCTGATTTATGTGCGGCACATTTGACTACTGCAATTCTTTTGGGCAATTGTAAAGCATCCAATAGTTCCTTTACAGTTTTAACATTTCTAATAGGAGAACCTGAAGAGGTCAGAAATCCCCTTTGCATCCATAGGTGGCCAAAATCATGAACAATTCCAAATCCGTATTGGCTGTCTGTAAATATTGTTACTTTCAGGCTTTTGGCAATTTTGCATGCTCTAATCAGAGCTATCAGCTCAGCTATTTGGGCGGAGATTACTCCTCTCAGATAGGATGCTTCAAGAACCCCTTCTATGGTGCAAACAGCATAGGCAGTGCATAATTCACCTTTTTCATTTCTCAAACAGGATCCATCAACAAACATTTCACAATCTGATTCCTCTAAGGGACAATATTCTATGTCTGGCCTAGGTTTGGTGCAAAATTCAGTCACATCCAGACAATCATGATCAGCTTCCTCTCTTACTTCCTCATACCGAGAATTAGGCAACAAAGTTTCTGGATTCACAGTCGTGCACCTTACCACAGTCACATTTTCAGCACCCAGAATCACTCTCTCGTACTTAGTCAGCCGACTAGAAGTAAGATACTGTGTCCTGGTACGGGCCAAAAGAATCTCAACAGAATGTGGCACTTATACTTTAACTGGATACTCCATCACAATTGGTTCACTCTGTTCCAGACTCATGCAAGTAGCTGCTACTGCTTTCAAGCATCCTGGCAACACTGCAGCCACTGAATACAGAGTAGCAGACAAATATGCTATTGGACGTCGTGCCATTCCATGTTTCTGTGTTAGGACTGAGAGTGCCACCCATCTCTCTCACAACAGTACAATGCAAACTCTTTAGAATAATCTGGCATTCCCAATGCAGCTGCATGACACAAACTACTTCTCAATTTTACAAACGCTTCCATACTTTTATCATCCAAGACAATCGGATCCTTCACATCCTTTCGTGTTAACCTCTGTAGAGGTTTTGCAATCTGTAAGAAACCACAGATCCACTGACGACAGTATCCAACCATTCCCAAAAACATTCGTACATCTTTCTGTGTTTTAGGTGGACTCATTTGTTTGATCACACTGATTCTTTCTGGAGTTACTTTTCTGACTCCCTTTTCTATTTTGTGTCCAAGGTACTATATTTCCTGTTTACATAATTGCAATTTTGCTGGGGACACTTTGTGTCCTTTTTCTGCCAAATGGTTCAATAAGGCAATTGTGTCTGTCACACATGCCTCTCGTGTCTTTGATGCCACTAATAGGTCATCAATATATTGAACCAAAACCGAATGACCTGGCATGATTAGAGTTTCCAGACATTTTTTCAAGATCTGATTAAAAATTGAGGGGCTTTCTGTATGCCCTTGAGGAACTCGGCACCATGCCAAGACACGAGTCTCCGAACCGGAATGCAAAAAAATATTGGCTTTCCGGATGCAAAGGAATTGAGAAAAAGGCTTGGCACAAATCAATAAATGTGTACCATTCAGCATCACATGGGATCTGATAAAGAATCACAGCCGGATTTGGTACTACTGGAAAACAGGGTATAACAATTTTATTAATTTTGCGCAAATCCTGCACTATCCGGTATTTCCTACTGGGCTTTTTGATATCTATGATAGGTGAATTACAAGGACTGCTCATTATTTCTTTTAAAATTCCTTGTTCAAACATTTGGTCAATCACAGGAGCAACTCCTGCAATTACCTCTGGAATCATTTTATACTGTGGTGTGTTTGGATATATAGCAGCATCCTTTACTGTAATCTGAATTGGGTCTATCTTTGTCATTAGGCCAATCTCTTTTCATGAAAAATCCCACCCATCAGATTTCACTGTACTTTTTAATTCTACAGGCAAATTTTCTTCTGTGAGAAGTGAATATAATTCATCCACTTCTATTCCTTGCTTCGCTAGCATCATTTTAAATTCAACATCCTCATCAGGTGTCTGAAATGCAATTCCATCTGGTGTACAATAGATGGTGCAGTTCATTTTGCATAATAAATCTCTTCCCAAGAGATTTACTGGGCTTGAGTCACATACCACAAACCGATGCATGTCATTGAAGTTACCAATGTGAACTTCAATTGGATTTGTAACAGGTGTTCTAATGTGCTTATTTGAGACTCCAACAACTTGGATAGTTTCTCCCGAGAGGGGTAGGTTTGGAATTTCTGCTGCTCTCACAGTAGAACAGATAGCACCAGTGTCCACTAAAAATGTAATGTCATTACCTTCCACTTTTCCGTCAACAAATGGACCTGACTGATCTACCGGCAAAGATGCGCCAAGTACGCACTTCTCCTTCCCCCATGAGGCACTGTCATTGAGATGAGTATGAATCACTCCCATTGCACTGCACTCAATACTGCGGAATTACACCTTGATTCTTACCAATCTGGTCACCTCCATGATATCCAGTGTTCACACTGTACCTCTGCACTTGAGCATACACATTATTTGGCATGGGAGCTTGCGGCACCTGTAACTGTTGAGTAACTATCTGCTGCTGTTGATTTACACCCACCTCATTCTGCATCTGTGGAATCAAATTTTGATTTCCCCATTAATCTTTTTAGCGGATCTACACTCATTCTTCCAATGACCAAGCTTTCCGCACGCATGACAAAGAAATTTCTTCATAGCTTCTCCTTTATTCATTTTTCCCCTACCTTTGCCTCCACTGAAATTCTGTCCATTTTGATTCTGACCACCCGTCTGATTACTGGTTTGAGGATTATTATTTGCCTCTTGTTTTTCTGCCACTTTCACCTGTGACCACATCATTTTCTCTTTTAACTGATTCAATGTCATCACTACAATACTTTGCATACCTCAAAATTTTGTCTATCGTTTTGCTCTGCCAGCAAATTAAATGCTGTTGAATCATATTACTAATGTCTGGTTTTAATCCGAACACAAAACGATACACAAAATGTCCCATGTCTTTCTCTACAATATTTTCGAATCCACTATACTGTTTGAATACCTGCAACAATCTTTCCTAATAGGCATGCACTGATTCTTTTGGTTCCTGTGTAGTCCTGTCAATTTTTACCCAATCTGTTTCCTTTGGGGAAATTTTCCCCTTCAGAAACGTGATTACCTGATTGTACTTTCTCATCACCTCCTCTGATGGTGCACCTGTTTTAGCGTCTCTGGGATATTCATCCTTTGGCCAATCAACAGTGATCTTACACTCTGTCCACAAGTCTGCGGGAACAACAATTTCAAATAGCCCATCTAAATCCTTCAACAAAACTTCAAGACCTTCACAAACCTTTCTACCTGTTTGTACCATTCTACGGGTTTCTCTCTTAGTCTGGGGAAATCATTTGTAAACGATAATATATCCTGCCTTGTCCACAGAACATGAACATATCTGCCACCTGATACTTCTCTCAATGGACACGCCCTTTCAACCTGTTCTGTTTCTTTTAACGGGAACATAGACACTCCTTTACTAGCTGCTTCTTCCTTCTTTCTTACCCATCTATTTCTCCATCGATCTACATCGCCCCATTTTTTCAAAATGTTCATCAACTCTTTTATCTGTAACCTTTTTCCAGATGCATTCAAACTCTCCAGATCCTTTTCAGTAAATTCTAATCTGTACGATTTCTGTAACACCTTTGACTTTTCTATGTCTATTCCATACTCACTAGCAGCTTCAGATATTTTATCATGAAGATTCTTCGCTCTCCAAGTAATGCTTTTACACAAGAACAACAATTCATCATCTCGATAAGTCCCTAATCTGTCTGGACTGATCGTACCATTAATCATTTCTTCCAAATCTACCTTCAATTGGCTCACATTTATACTCTGTGTTTGTTTTTCTTTCTTTTCCATTTCTTTTATCCAATCATTCAATTCTTCTGAAGAAGGACCTGCTGAACTCCCTGTCATTGGAGTGATATTTGTCCCTATTCTCCTTGGACTTATTTGTGTATCTCTTCTAGGGGTTTCTGTTATCATTTCACAAACTGGAAGATCTAATAGTGTAACATTCTTGTCAGCCTGTCTTTTCTCATTGATTATGGTCTCCAATCCGCTCCTGCCATTACCCATTGGTACTGCTAATGTATGTACTTTAGGTGTATTTGGGTTTTCTCCAAACAAAGGAACTACAGGACCTATTGTAACCGATACCATCAACACCTCTGCATTTAAACTTAACTGATTTATTTTCTGAATCTGCTCCACATTTGCCTTGTTTAGCATTTCAAACTCTTTTTCTCTCATTACCCTAGCCATGTCTGCAATCTGTGGGATCAATGGATTTCCCATAAAGGGTGCATTTGGAGTCACTTCAACTGAATTTTCTCGATATGGCGGAGGTCTTTTGATCATAATATCCTCTAATAACTCATCTTCAGATTCATTTACACCATCTCTTGCACTTGAGGTTTCTATATTCTTCTTTTTCTCTTTACATTTACTTCCTGTTTGCTCATCAACTGTTAAAACTGGGTATTACCCTTCCGTTACCACAGCTCTCCTCCATCTTTTCAGCTTCTCTTACCTATTCTCAAAAGGATATCTGAACATCATACTCCTATGACCTCTGTTACCAATTCTATATTTTTCTCTCTCAAATGCCTCAACTTTCCATTTCTACAAGGCTTCGTACTGTGTCAGTCTAGGATTTGGTTCTAATGAATTCATTCGATCTCTCAGATTCTGCAATATCCTTACATTGAATGTACCATACTGAGGAAAAGCTAGAACACCATCATCCTTTGTATACTCCATCCAATATTCCAACCATACACACGTATGATATCCTCGCTCCAACATCATAAAAGAAGCAGGCGTCTTTGGAGGTGGAATCGGAACTCCCTCCCTAGTCACAATTGGTTTGTCCTTTTTAAAGAAGTTCTTTACTTTCTGTATCAACTTCATTTTCTGACTCTTTCCGCTAATGGATCTTATCATATAAAAATAACAACAACCTTTCCGTAATTCTCTTATTTGATTGGTAAACTTTCGTCCTATACTAGCGTGGCTCACACCAACTAACCAATCACAACTCAGTACACGCCCGCTGCCTGACCAATGCCAGCTCGGTCTTTCTGACGTCAGTATTACTCCTTCTACTGACCCTCCCTTTACAAAATAATACGGCAATATTTTCTAAGCACTCTTAATCAAAAATTTGATTAGTAACAACATAAAACAATGCTACCTTGTCTGTTCCACTAGATAAAGAGATAGTTTTTCACTTTTTCAAGAGGTTTTTCTCACTACGAGTCCTATTAACGACCAGCGCTATTTTACTCTTCAAACAAGCTCCGGGTGGACCTATTACTCCTCTAGGGATAAGGCCAAGATTTCAGAAGAGGACTTTTTGACGTGAAAAGGGGTCTTGTTACTCTCCTGGGGATAAAGCTAGAGTTTTGGAAGCGGACCCTTCGCTATTTCAGTCACTCCACCTATAACAAAATTTCCCTAATATAACACCTACAGCCCTCCGTAGCTTTTAGGTATTATTACAACAGACAAAGTACTTCTGCAGTGTGGCTTCTTTACCACACTCTTCTTCTGCCTACTTCAGGCTAAATTCCATTCCCGGGATTCCTCAGGTATCTCCGCACCTGAACTTCTAGACAACGTAGAACATGACACTAACTTTTCATGTTAAGAACATACAATCAATAATCATTACCAAACTAATCAATAATTAAACCGTCCTCTGCTACCAGGAAACTGATCCAGCGCAAATCCAATATTTATCAGGGATCAATACTCAATACATCATAATACAATGGCCCATACACATTCACCCAGAATCCCTGATGCGCTGGGGTCAATTTATATGTACGATCAATTCTTTTCTTTTCCTAGGTTACTTATGGCATCACAATAGAACTTTTTTCATCAACTTTCCTTCTACTTGGTCGATGGACCAATTAGTTGAATAGTTGATGGCAATGATTAACTTCTAACTTACCAACCATTTTAATTAAATGATCACAGACTCTCGGTGAAGTTAATAACGAATATTATCTCAAATAATTATAGATTATGCTCAACTGCACTTGGTCACAAAATACAAACACTGAATCTCACGAAAGGAGAAATTTTACATATGCAAAGTACATGAAATACAGACTCCTTCCGATCAACAATGACTTTATGCAATGAAGGAGTGGATAGAGTAAGAGACAAACGTTTCAGCAAAAATATATGCGTATCACCATATACCTAACGGAGGGGACAGATGAAGAGACAATAGTTTCATCTAAGAATACATATCATTGAAGGAGTGGATAGGTGGAGAGACAAAAGTTTCAGAGACAAAATACATTCATAAGTTACATTTTGAGAACAAGTTGACTAAATACAAACCTATTGGTCTGTAGGAAAACTAACCCCTCGGCCTAGGGGATGATGGGGGTTCCACGAAATAGGATCGGGAAACAAAAGATAAGAAGAAAATAGGATCGGGACAGGTCAGGAACAGCTAGGCCTCTCTGCAAACCGAAGGACAGCGACGTATCTCACCTCTTTCTCTCCTGCCAGCCTAAGCTTAAACCACACCCCTAAAGGCACCCCAATTATACCCTTAAACTAACATGTCCATCCCACAATTGTTGCAAACATTACTAAATCTCGTAAAGGGATTGGTGGGCTTGGGAGGTGTCACACCACTGTGACTTCACCTTTATTTCAACTACTTCTTTGTTCACCAGTCGTTCCCAGGGTATGATTCTCAGCTTGTTCTCACTTTATTACATGCAATACAAAATTTAACAAATTTCATTCATTTCTTTAACATCATCCGCAGTCTGTGTCTCCAGGCCCATGCTTGAACACTTATTTTGGCAGTCGTTCGACACTCTGGCCTTCACCCTTCTCATGTCATCTGCGGTGCACTGCGCGTCTGTCTTGCTTCTGACAGAGCGAACTCACTCCTCGTGCTTTCCCTCTCCCACTTTAGCCAAGTTTAGAAAGATGGCTGCTTCATCTAGCACACTAAAATAAACAAAAATGAACATTTATTAATTATATAATGAAACCTTCACTGTTTACCACCCACCTTGCATTATTCCCCATTAATGTTACCTAGCATAAGCTTTGTGCCAAATTAGTATTATTTATTAGTTCAAAACAGCATGCAACATTCAAATTACTGAAGCATATGCGGCCTATTTATACAACGCTTCTCGTTTTTCTCAAATCACAATGTTATTACAATATTATTTTGTTTACGTATTAGTTCAGACATGCGCAAAGCAATTTCTCTTGTGTTCGTGTTGGGTGTACATTAGTTTTTCAACCACTACTTACTGTTAGTACGTATTATGGGGGTATCAATTCCGAGCAGGTTTCATTTTTGCGAAACCCTGCTCCATCAGTATGATAGTATACTCAATAGTAGGTGTATGGTAGTACACCAAATGGTAGCTGTGTACTGTTTTTTCAGTCTCAATACAGAGCTTCAGCTACCGGTCACAGAAAGCTTTGCGTACAATACTCCTTACAGTGGGCCATGGGTCAGCCCTGGCTCATGATGGATTGCTTGCTTGTCTAGCTGAGTCCCCTTCTCCTTATTGAATGACTTTTTTTTTATTGTGTTTGTGCTTCCCATGGAAAACTTTTTGTTTGCCCCTATTTTAAATGAATAAGTTGTATCCTTCCACTGCTGACCTCATTGAAGTCCTTTGTTTTTTTTATTTTATTAAATTTTTAATTAAGCACTCCATGGGAGTGCAAGTCCTCAGCCTTCCTCTGCTTGGTTATCAGTGAATGTGAGCATACACCAGTTCCCCCACTCTTCAGCTTCAATCATCTCATTGCTTCCCTCCCGGTCCCTTCCAGCACTCCAGCCCGGCATGCCAGGTGATGGATGGCGAGATTGGTGATGCCCTGGGTTCTGTACCACACACTGAACCTCCCCTGCTTTCTTGCTCCTCTTTCCCTTATCTTCAAGATGGACTACATGTTGCCTATACTTTTAAAATGGCTCATCACCACTACTGACTTTGCCAAAGCTAGTGCATTTTAAAAGTATCTGACACTGGGAAAAAAACAATAGTGGTAATCACAGAGCATTGGCACAGCAAGACAAAATGACTTTGTAAATGCTTGTTGTACAAGGTCGACAAAGGATTCTTATGATGTAACAATTAATTAACATGGCCAATGGCTGAGTGGTTTGTTACTTCCACAAGAACCATGATGGCTTTATTGGATCACAATGGATGTTGACGTCATGCATTTTCGTTATTGCTTAGCAATGAGAAACCGAAGGTTTATTTATGTAACCAGAACCATGAGATAGTGTTATGGGGTTGAGTATCAGAGGTATCCAAGAGTCATGTTTTATATCATGTGGTTTAGATTGGTTTGATAGGACATTAAAAAAACTTACACATTTTGCAATTAAGGAAATATTTTCTGAAAGCAGAAGCTGAAGGACAGTGAAATATGCCAACTTAAAGTCAGAAGGTGGAGTTTTAGACAGATTTGTAAAAAGAAATCATGCTTTGTCTGCACCCCTGGTTTTGAAAAGGGCTCTAGATACACAGGGGCATATTCACAAGGACTTATCGCCGAGTTATCGGCACTTTAGCGCAGCAAAAGTGGCGATAGAATTACTGCCCCATTCGCAAGCTGGTGCTAACTGCCTACATCGCCACATAACCCACGATAGCTGCCTCAAAATACATCGCCACGGTTGACCCCGCCAACTAACGCTAATGAGATGCAGAATAGGCGTGTCCATGCAAAAACACACGAAAAGACAACACCGCGCGATTCACAATGCACAGCCAGATCTGCGAGTCAAAAACAGGTGATGACCCGCGGTAGCAGCAGAGATTTAACTCCTGCCTTTTGCTGGTGCTAAGCAGGACGACTACCTGCACCACAAAAGGGAGCCTAGCCCACAGCCACACCTGAATAACAACAGATGTCATGGAGCCACTGCTCATGCAGCTCGGAGACCCTAGAGGCCCACAACACCAACTGCCACCACCCCCAGGCCCCCCCCCACACCCCTGTCCCCTCCCCCGGCCCACCCACCCCAGACAAAGATGTGCCACAGCAACTTTACGAAATCACGAGAAAAAAAAGAGCCTGATGTCGCACAAATACAACAACAAACATACATGTGTGGTCAGAATAAGGAGAAACAAACATTCAACTTTGAAATTCCCACAACATAACTTTATTAATACACAACACAAAACAACAATTCTGAAGAATCCATGCGGATCCACGCCGGACAATCTGGAAGTCACAGCCTGCAAGAAAAAACCGAGATAAGAACGTGTGTCATGCGCTCATCAAAGGGCAGAGAGAGAGAGAAAGAAAGAAAGGGAGAGAGAGAGAAAGAAAGGGAGAGAGAGAGAGAGAGAGAGGGAGAGAGAGAGAGAGAAAGAAAGGGAGAGAGAGAGAGAGGGAGAGAGAGAGAGGGAGAGAGAGAGAGACCGAGAAAGAAAGGGAGAGAGAAAGAAAGGGAGAGAGAGAGCGAGAAAGAAAGGGAGAGAGAGAGGGAGAGAGAGAAAGAAAGGGAGAGAGAGAGAGAAAGAAAGGGAGAGAGAGAGAGAGAGAGAGGGAGAGAGAGAGAGAGAAAGAAAGGGCGAGAGATAAAGAAAGGGAGGGAGAGAGAGAAAGAAAGGGCGAGAGAGAAAGAAAGGGAGAGAGAGAGAGAGGGAGAGAGAGCGAGAAAGAAAGGGAGAGAGAGAGAGAGAAAGAAAGAAAGGGAGAGAGAGAGAGAGAGCGAGAAAGAAAGGGCGAGAGAAAGAAAGGGAGAGAGAGAGAGGGAGAGAGAGAGCGAGAAAGAAAGGGAGAGAGAGAAAGAAAGGGAGAGAGAGAGAGACAGAGAGAGCGAGAAAGAAAGGGAGAGAGAGAGAGAGAGAGATAAAGAAAGGGAGAGAGAGAGAGAGTGAGAGAGAGAGAGGGAGAGAGAGAGAGAGAGAGAGAGAAAGAAAGGGAGAGAGGGAGAGAGAGAAAGAAAGAAAGGGAGAGAGAGAAAGAGAGAAAGAAAGAAAGGGAGAGAGAGAGAGAGCGAGAAAGAAAGGGAGAGAGAGAAAGAGAGGGAGAGAAAGAGAGGGAGAGAAAGAGAGGGAGAGAGAGACAGTGAAAGGAAGAGAGGGATAGGGAGAGAGAGTTCTGCCCATGCGCACCCCGGCCCCACTGCTCACCTTCTGCCACCGGTGTGTCTCCAACCACGTGCCGGTGCACGCTCCGAGCCCGGGGTCACGCGACCTTGGCAGCCTCCACATCACACGTACCCACCCCGCGGCCCACTAGGTCACACACCTGAATCTGGGCCTTGAGTTCGGAATGGGAGAGTCCATTACAGTGCACATGTCATCATCACAGGCTGCACACCCGCTCAGCTCCATAGGTGCCACTAACTCTGTGAACCTTGAGGCAACGCCACGTGGCTGTAGGCCCGCGTCGCACGCAGGCTCCGGCCTACACTGCAGTCCCCTCTCTGAAATCGAGTACACAACAAATAATTACAGAGTCCAATTCATTGCACACGGCATCATCGCCTGTCCGCCTCTGCGCACACATGCTGCTGCACCCCAGCCCCTCCCGCCGCCCAGCGGTGAATGTCCGGCCCTGCGCACCTAGGCCCTACTGCTCAGCTGCTGCCACCGGTGTGTCCCCAAGAGGGCACACCACGTGCTGGTGCTAACTGCAAGGCCGGGGCCCGCAGCCTTGGCAGTACCCACATCATGCGGCACACCCCGCAGTCAAGCAGGTCCCACACTTGATACTGGGTCTTGAGTCAGCAATGGCAGAGACCATATCAGTGCACACGTCATCATTGCAGGCTGCACACCCGCTCAGCTTCATTGGTGCGACTAACCCTGTGCAACTCAAGCCAGCGCCACGTGGTGGTAGGCCTGTGACGGCCGCCGGACGTCGGGGGCGACTAACCCTGTGCGCCACAAGTCATGGACCCTCCATGATTGAGTCCCGTTGCGCGTACGTTGTCAGGTCACCTCCGGCAGTGGGGAATGTGACGTTGCAGACCCCTTTTATTGGCGGTGTCACATAGCCCGTGATGCATCTGCTGGATGGGTGTGGTGTGTGTGCAAACCTGCCCTCAGGGAGTGGCCGTGGCATGCTGGCAACTAGACCAGTGACCAGCAGATCCCAAGTGTGGAATCCTGGGACATGTAGCTATGTCGTCCCCCCTCGGAGCGTAAGCGTAGTGGTCTGGCATTGGCGTACGCCGGACCAGCGTCGGGCGTGCAAGAATGATCCCGGGACTCTGGGCGCTGGTTCAGTCCTGTCCGGACAAGGAAGTGACGAATGCGTGTGTCCCTGATGTAGTGGCTACGCCGCCTGGAACGCAATTGGCAATTTAGCACCCTGTGACTCATGTCCCACGACGTGTGCAACATGGATGTCAGGGGGAATCACTGACCCAACACACATTCACACTTACATACTTGAATGATCGAAGACATGACACAACTGTGCAATAGTGAATGATTTATTGTCATCCAGTGGAGTGTTGCAGCTGGAGCAGTACAGGGCCATGCAGACCCCACTTCACATCATAGGCACGTGGCGGGCCAGCCAGAGTACTTCAGGGCATGACAAGTACATCGGAAGAGGAAGAGTCCAGACCGCAGTCTGATCGCTGTACCATCGGTCATCTAACAGAATATGGCAGTCCATGTCGTGGTCCAAGGTGAGAGTCAAAGAGTGCATCGGGGGGCAGTGGAAGGTCATGATGCCAAGGGCAGAACCAAGATGAAACAGGCCAAATGGGTGGGAGGAATGCTACTGCCGCCTCATGATCAAGAAGTCTGGATCATCCACATCCTCGTCCTCTGATGTGTGCTCTGCCTCACCTGTGGGTGCTGCAGTTCCGGCTGCAGCACTGTGTGCCATTGACACATCAGGGGCCGGAGGTGGATTTTCGGCCGCACCGTGTGGCAGTGACACATCAGTTGCAGGAGTAGAAATGTCTGCCGCACTGTGAGGCACTGACACACCAGGGGGCGCAGATGTGGATGGTGTAGGAGCAGCAGCATCCATCTGCGCCAGGCCTTGTGTCAGCAATGCCATGACGAGAATCTGCAGGGCATGGTATATCCCAGCTACATTTTGCTGATGTGCAGCAGTGACAGCCAACCTTTCCGCCTCCATCCGCACCATGTCCTCCATGAGCCTCCGCATTTGTGCCAAATCACTGCTGAGATCGCTGGAGCAACTTTGACTTGACAGGTGTTCTTGTCTCCGAGTCAGGACTCCAGCGATGTCGGCCAGGGCTCGTTGGAGACCATGGAGCGGACTGTGGGTGTCCGTCAGGGACTGTAAGTGGTCCCCGAAGGGACGTAGACACCCATGGATGGCATCAAGTTTGGCTGCCAGGAGGTCAAACCCCACCCGCACCTGATCAGCCAGCTTCTCCTGGGCCTCTAACACACGGGTTTGGAAGGCCAGATGTGCTCCGTGGGGGTCCTGGGAGACAGCCGGTGTGGCAGGTGCTGCCTGCTGTGTGGTCTGTGCAGGGGGTGTGGTCTCCTCGATGCAGCTGGGCTGCCCTGATCCTGGAGGTGGGAAGCCGATGCGGGCAATGAGGTCTCTGAGGGCTTCGGTGTCGAGGCTGGGGTTGTCATCCTCGTCATCAGTGTAGAGGTGTTGGGTCTGCTCTGCAGGTGGTGTTGATGGTTCCTCTGCAATGCTAAGGGGAGATGCTGCATTACATCGTGTTGACATGTTTGTCCAGGCATTGTACAAGTTCACATACAGACTGCATGACGAGGTACATTGTGACTGTGTAGGCGGTGATGCCTGTTAGATGCAGGACAGTTGACATTTCTACACCATCAGGGATGTGAGATTGTACTTGTGCAGTTTCATCTCACATCCCCCTGCTATGCCAAATGTTATTGGCCAGTATCTTCACACAAGCGGCAGCAGTTTTGCCCTCTGTCCTGTTGTTCACGTGTTGCAGTTTGTACCACATTGTTGTCTATGCTGCTGTGCTATGACTGTCATATGTGTGTGCTGCAGTTTTGTGAGAGTCGCACCTGCAGCTCTGATTCTGCTGCCTCTTGTCCCTTGCAGGCGGTGTGCCTTTGACTTCTGTGTCCATGCAGTGTTGAGACGTTACCAGACTTGGGTGGATGTGTGTCTTGGTGGGAGTGGGGACTCTGGGGCATGGTTTGTCCGCATCTGTGTTGTTGACGTCAGGGGTTGATTGTGCACATGGATGTGTCAGAGTGTGACCTGCTCCTTTACGGATGTGGTCCACACTCAGCCACCTCAGTGTCGTTGTTTGCACCATGCCATTGTAATCGGACTGCAGGCATGGGATTCGTCATGCAGTGTCACTTACGTTGTCAGTGTCATTGTCCGGACCAGCAGCTTGGCTGGGTTCAGCACATGTGCATGGGTTGTATGTGAGCTGTGTGATGTGTGGGGTGGGCCCACTCTGGGCAGATAGTCGAGGGTGACGTACTTGGTGTTCCTATGTGTACTGCAGTATGGCAAGGGGATCAGGGACATGATCCGAAGTCAATGTGGGTGTGCAGTGTGGTCTGCTTATTTGTGCATGTGTGCCATTGTGCCCATCTCCCCCGTTCCCCCCAGTCCATGGTCGCTACTCACCCTGTTACTGTTATGTCCAGTCCTGTAGAGCAGTGTCCGGGCCCCCAACTCCTGCCACCGTTTCCACACTGATGACTGTCGACACCATCTCCTCCATCTCATCCAGCTCCTCCTGCGGCGCAGGACTCCCAACTCCAGTCTGCATTGCTGCTTTGAGGTTGTTGGTGAGTTTGCTCTTGGTTTTGCACTTGATATCAGTCCATCGCCTCTTGACCTCGTCCATTGACCTCCTCTGCACTCCGACAGCATTCACCTTGTCCAAGATGGACTGCCATATTCCATTTCTTGTGCCCAATGACACGGTGGAGGTGATGAACAGTTGTTGATGGTGTCCTATCACCTCCGTGACCAGGATCTGATTCTCCTGCGGACTGAACCACGGCTTCCTATTCTTCTTGTCCTTTCCTGTGCCCGAGGGCCCTGGCTGGGACTCCGGGGGGCTTGTGGGGTTCCGATCGTCCCCTGTGCCTGCTCCGCCTGACTCCATCATGCTTCGCTGTTGGTGATTTTTTGTTTGGTGTTTTTTTTTCTGTTTTTGTAGTGATTTTTCACGCATGACGTGTGTGTATTGCAGGCCTTGCGCGCCTTATCGCCGATTGTCTCTTCGCGATTGGGCCCATCGCAACTTTTTTAACGTTAGGGTTTGGATTTTTATCGCCGTTGCGCTAGTTGTTTTGCGGACATTTGTCGCGTTCGCGTGCGGATATCGCACGGTATCGCCGTGTTGTGAATGCCACGTTAACACGGCGTTATTTTCCCGCGATGGACTGCGATGTGAGAAGTTGCAGTAAGCTATTTTGGCGATGTTTATCGCACGTTCTTGTGAATATACCCCACAGTGTTTGTGTATTGTACTTCGTGGGTAAGAGGGTTCTTTCGACTTGTGACCTAGTGAAGTCATAAGTAGATGACTCACGTACTTCAGTCCGGAAAAAAAGAACCTTGATTTGCCTTCAGGAAGGTAACAGCAAAGCACCCCAGTTACACACTGCGATGCTACCAAAATATAGGCCTGGAATGTTAGATTTCGGCCATTTCAGTCTAACATTCCTTTTGGAGAGATTTGTTGTGCTTTATAAAAGTTTACCAAATACACAAATGGTGCATTTTTTTCTTGTGTGTGTCTGGCTGCATGCTTGTACAACTGATAAGTGCACAGGGTAATGAATGCTTTGTGCTACCTGCAGGCCAGGGCCTACCCAGACGTTCATATAAAGCAGGTGAATAAACGTAGGTAATAATAACACTTACCACTACTTCAACAGACAATTGAGGGGTGCGCTATATTCACTACAACTTTATCACCTGCGTGAAAATGATTAACTCTAAATGGAAAAACTCCAAAGAGAATAGTCAAAGTGGGGCAGGACACGCGCGCGCTGCAACCACGCGCCAGGTTGGTCTAAAAATAAGAAGTGTTCTGCAGCCCTGAAGCGAGACTAATGGCCTTGCCAGGGCCTGGTAATCAATATCTAAATAAATGCGAAGTATAGTAGATTGTAAAAGAGGAGATTGTGTATTGGATGTGCCAGCCGAGGCCATAACGAGAGACTCGTCGCCATTTAATAGCTATCTAACTCCCATCGCCTTTGTCTGGCGGCCACTTGAGACGAGTGAGGAGTTCTGAGCAGAGATTCCAGGAGGCGCGCGACCAGGCTTATGGATTGCGCCAATTACCTGCCGCTCTTCCTTCGAGGTGGCTTGCATTTGTTTCGAGGGAATTTACGTGTAATAGAGAGTATTGGGTGGACATGTGCTGTCTCAGGCCTTTTACTCTTGCACAAAGTCTGAATCGGCCATTTTATTGGACAAGGAGCGTGTACTGGGCTATTTGTGCTCAGACTGTGTGGCTGTGTTCAGCACTCTGTGCTTGCACCCAGAGGGATTCGTGCTAGCAAAAAATAGCAATTTGTGGATGCAAATGTAAGTCTCCTTAATCTCTGAAACAGGGCATGAAAGAGCAATCTAGGAGGGAAATTTGGAAGTTGAATATATTTGTGTAATGCAAATATCTCTAGATCTATGGTAGTGCAGCATGCAATAGGATATGATGTATAAATATTGATGATTTCAACAATATAAGAGCAATTGATGCAAAGGCATCGACTCAAAAATCTTTTTTAACATCTGAGTATAAATTGCATGTGAAGAAAAATTGGGGATTTGGTATTCTCCAACCCGAGTCAAAGAATCGGCATAAGTTGAATTTACATAAACATAGACTAGCAAACTCACAAACTTCTCTGCCTCTTCTTGGTTCGCCTTTTTCCCTGTTCCCTTTATATCCGTCCCCTGATACTTGTGGGCCCTGTCGGCCACTGTCAGGCTCATTTTAGGGTGTTTGCCCTTCTACAGGCTGGACGAGGGAATCAACCGCAGCTTTGAAAAATCCACTGAGGATCTAGAAATTAAGGGGCAGATTTACAATAACTGGTGCATCCCTGCATATTAGCAGGGATGCGCCACTTATTTTGCGTGACGTAAAAAAAACCTTGCGCCACCATGGATGTGTTGCATTTACAATGCGGCGCACCGTGGCGCAAGGATCAACAGATGCGTGACGCATCTGTTGGCGTAAAGGTGACGCAGTGCTGGAGTCATGTCACAAGCCCGACGCAACTCCAGCAATGCTCAGGGGCGGCCTATTCCTATCATGCTGTGTCACTCCTTACGCCTGCTACAAGCAGGCATAAGGTTTTGACGCAGCGGGGTCGTAAAAGTGACTCAGTGAAATCTTGTAGATTTCACTGTGTCACTTTTACAAGGCTTTCTTGCTACGGAACGCCCACCCTGCATACATTATACCTGACACAGGTATAATGTAGCGCAGGGCTTTACAACGTGACGCATCTCCCTAGATGCGTCACGTTGTAAATATGTTGCAAGGTGGCGCATTGTTTTCGACGCCGCTGCGTCACAGAAGTGACGCAACGGCGGCGCAAATGTGTCGCAAGGGGCTTGTAAATCTGCCCCTAAGTCTAGATACCCCTAAAATGTAACCTCTTTGTGCCCAGATGGAACACTTCCTAAATACCAATTTATCAAAACTAATGAACTTATTTACAATAATATGTTGCATTCCTGTGCTCTCACCTGCGCTGGCGCACAAACAGCTGCACCAAGGTGCACGGATGCCTGCATCATGGAGAGATTGTTTTTGTGCAGGAAGGGGCACCTTCCTGCACAAAAACAATCGCTACAGGCATTTTCCTCTTTCAATGCGTGCTGTAGAATGCAGCACGCATTGAAAGAGGAAAAAACTAGGAGAAATGAAAACATTTCTCCTGGTTGCGCCTCCCTACGCCTCCCCTGGGGAGGCGTAGCATTCACACGCGTTTCCAGATTTACGATTCCTCGTAAATCTGGAAATGTGTCTTGTTCCATGGGTGTTGCGTGGGAACACCCACAGCAACACCCATGGAACGCCCCTTTCACGCAAAGTGCTGCGTGTAAAGGGGCTATATTTACAGGGACAGGAAAAGCCACGCAGGCTTTTCCAGTCCTTGGAAATATGGGGCAGAGAAATACGCCACCAGTACGTACTGGTGGTGCAGGGGGCTTGTAAATCTGCCCCGCAGTTCCTACTGAAGATCACCCAGAACTTCAATCATCTTGCACACCACCCCAGTAGCCCTTTTTGAAAAAACGTAAGAAAGGGGTCATAAATCGAGAACTTAAAGACAATCTTTTTACAAGTAATAAGAGTTGAAATGGACACATGTTTTTTTATAAAAAGAAAAAATTGTTTTTACTAACATTTTTGTAATAGTTGCAATGATTTTAAGCAATTGCACAATAAAATTTTTATCTTATCGTCAAACACTGCCAACGTTATATAGAAAACAAAAATGCCTATTCAGATAGGAAGTCTGACTTAACCGCACCTGCAGAGATGTTATTGCTGCCTCTTTAATAGAGGAACTATTTAAGCCATTTTTATAATGTTTATGCGTTTATGAGTATGACAAGGCCGAGCCTCGCTATGTTTCGTGGAACTCATTTCTTAAAACCTAGTATGGTTGGGGCAGGTCATTCATATTTAGGAGCCCAGTAAGAGCATGGTTGAGAGCAGGCACGGCCCCTGGTAGGAGTGCCGGTCGGGCGGTGACGTGGGGCGGGGGAGGGGCAGGGTGGGGGGTAGTAAACTACGGATTAAGGCCGAATACAGGTAAGTGAACATTTAAATAAATAAAACGAATTTCGTTGTGAGCGCTGCATCGCCAAATGCATTGTTGAGCCTTATGCGGGGAAAACTGATCCAGCGCAATATTAGCTAACAACATTCATACACCATATACTCACTTGGGCCCATACATTCACACTACACTAATACTTACGCTAGGTGTCAGATGTACTCTTTTATCAAAGTCCCTGCTACCAATTACCTTCTGATTGAAGAGTAATAACTTACCAATAGATCCTTTGCTAATTGGGAAGTTTAAAATGAGTGACATTCATTATAGTACATTATCCTGAAATAATCACCGAGTCAGGAAGTTTTAAAATGTTTATCTAAAGTTTTAGCAGAGTAAAATACAGAAAACACAGTACTTGATTGAAATACCCAAGAAAAAGCATAGAAATTATTTTGCTAATAAATGACGGTGTTTAAGGAAGAGGAGAAGATAGAGACAGCAGCGCAACTAAAGGTTGCAGTATAGTTACCTAAATGCGAGAACCAAGCCCCTTAGCCAAGGAGTTGGAAAAGATAGGACCCGGGAAGGATGAAGAGCAAAGACTTCTTCCAGGATCAGGACAGGACCGGTAACCTCTCTACAACGACGCCTGCGCCGTTCCCCTCTCTGATACTCGACTTCTCTCGATTCTCCCGTCTAATGGACTCCGCCGCCCCCTCCTCATGACCTCTTCCGGACAGGAATTCAGTCAGCAACCGATCAGCTGGGCAGTCTGGAGTTGAGAGCGCTCTGGCAGTATGGACGCCTGTTTTTCGTGAACGCATGCTCTGACTAATTTACTAATGCTATATTCTATTATACCCTTCTACACCCATGTACCTCCCCTTAATGTTGCTAACATTATGGGACCACTACTTCTGATTGGACAGGGACAGGGGGTGGATTCTCGCACCATGTCAATTTTGGCCTAAATTGTGAAGCCTATTGTTTTTAGCTTCCCGCCCCTTCAAATTAATACATTCACTTTATTTCCCACCCGTCTCACGACAAATGTTATACATTTTACAGGAGAAAAGTAACAATTTGTCCGCCGGAAACATTGAGTACATCATCTTCGGCCAATAGGTCGTGGCCTTGGGAGACGTCCAAGTTGACTTCACTTGGCAGGCATACAGGACACATGCGCAGAACCCTCTGTCTCTCGAGTTTCAAGACACCAACCCAGGCCCAAGTTTACGAATTACTAAAAGTGTAAGAAGAAAATATTAAAATCACAAATAAAAAGTTTCACTGTATACCCACTTTCCCTACTCTATTCCCATTTAATCATAATACTATCCTGCATTAGTAGCGTTACGAAAACGACAATTTAATAATGACATGAGAGCAAGCTTAAGCATGTGAAAACATTAGCGGCCATTTTAATGCACACTGCGCAGAAGCAGAAGTTTCCCACCAAGCAAAGAAAGACGTCACACCATGTGATCAGGTTGCGACATGCGCAATGAAGTCCCGCGCTTTTAGCGGCCAACTTGGTTTATAGACAAGCGTTATTCATTAGTAAAACACATAGGCAAGCGTCTATCCCTTTCGTGTTTGTGAATGCAAAGATTAGTATTGACAGTACAAGTTTAATAAATTAATACTATGAGGAGGATTGCATACAAGCAAGTTTCATTTTTGAAACCTTGCTCCATCAATCCCCTCTCTGATGGCGTTTCTGAGCCATCAAAAAATACTACCCTTAATCAGATGCCAACTTCTAGCAATTCGTTTCATTCTCATTTTTACTTTTTCTATTCTTACAGTCTCCTTTTAATTTCTTGTATAAATCACTTCTCCATTCTTCTAGTTCGATTTCATCTAGTTTTCTCTTCTTTCCTTTTCCTGTCACTTTATATGTCCCATTCTTTCTACAGCATTTGCACCATGTTGTTATTGCTAAAATTATTATTGCTATCCCTGCTAAGGGTACTAATATTTGACCTATAAGTCCTTTCCCTATATTAGCAAACCAGGTTCCAATTGACGAGATACTATTTGTCAATCTTTCCCATACACTATCAACTTCCAGTGGTTTAAGTTCTTTCTCAAGTTTAGTTATGTTCTGAATATACGTTTCAATTTCTGCACTCTTATCAGGAATATAAGTGCAACAATGTTTTGTCTTCAATAATTTACAGACTCCTCCCTCTTTTGCCAATAGAATGTCAAGAGCAAGTCGATTTTGCATCACCATAGATCTAATCGCAACCATCTCCGTATTAATCATTAGAAAACCTCCAGCAGTATCCGTTGATAAACGATCAACCACTGTAGACAATTTACATATTTTCCTTGAGTTCAGAATTATTCCCACTGAAGGTATCAATGCACCAAATATATCACCTACAATTTCTGAAAAACTAGCTCTTTTACTACGTATTAATTCGCTATTGTTTTCATTGCTTCCAGTGTTTCTTTTTACGTGATATATTTTTGGAAAAACTATTCCAAAATAACAACTTCTATACCACCTTGCAGGAAGCCTAAAGTAAGCCTTATTCCCACATACATAATAGATTCTAGGAAAAACTGAATCTGTTCCTCCTTTGAGTCCCCAACCTCCCAGAATTAAAAAATTGTGTTCACATTCACTGGTACCGATGAAAATATTGTTATAATCAGTCTTTAACCTATGTAGACAAATTTTCCCTTTCTTTACAAAATCCAGAGCCATCGCAGCTTGAGCTTTACCAGGTGTATAACTCCCTTCCTTCTCCGCCCAAGGTGGCAACTGAGCCTTATGCTCTGAAGCTTTCTTTTGAAAATCATGTCTTCTATCTTCTACTAAATTCAAAAATATCTTTTCTTCTTCTAGTAAAGAACATGTTAGATTGTGTCTATGTGCATGTGTTATGTCTATCGATTTCATTGTTAAGAAAAATTCTCCCATAAACTGTGCGTCTTGACTACTAAGCACTGGGTTCATACTCTTGCGAATCGGAACCTCTGAAAATATCACATCTAAGTTTGAATAATAATACTGTAGCCTACCTGTTCTATAAAATAAACTTGTTAATACACTACATGAGATGCCATATGTCAGTGGTAAATGATGGTATGTTAATCCTTCCGCTACTGATTCAGGTAACTTCATACAGACATAACAATTACTAACTTCCATTGTGTCTACATACTGAAACAATAACTTTGTGAAAACATTTAAACTAGTGTCGTTATCAGCTATTTCATGATGAAATTGCTACAATAAGGACTAACCATACTATAGGCACCAATACTAGACTACATATGCAGATTGCACAGCATCTCCTACAACAATTTCGTTTTGGTCTCCCAGTAACTCTATCATCAGGCATTTTTCGACAAGGAAGATTGCTCTTCTTATCTCTTCTTCTTTTCTTTAGATGATTCTTTTGTTTAGTCAGGGTGGTCTTGTTTCTTCTTCGTATGTTAGTTCTGCACTTGTTCCTTCGCCACCACTGTCACTTGACTCTGAGCTTTCAAAATCTTCAAGAATGATATAAGTCCAGTCAGGACCCTTGAATTTGTTATTCACAAGTCTCAGTCTTTTACTTTTTCTTTTTCCTGACTTTTTCTCTTGTTCAGTTTGACTTGTCACTTCAGGTACTTGTTCTGGATCTTCACTTCTGGTTGTTATGTGGTATTTTACTCTTTTAATGACACTTGGCCAATGATCTCCTTTTCTTGTTTTCTTTGTTGGCACTGTTTCTCTGTTTACGTCTTCAAAGATCTCGTTATTTTCACTGCTCAATACTGTTTTGTTTTCTTTGATTACTGCCTCTTCTGTTTGTTCTTTTTCAGGTCTTATTTGTTTCTCTTCAGTAGCTCCACAATGACTTTCAAGATTTTGACCTTGTTCCCTTTTTATTTCTTTATGTTCATTTGTATCAACCCCTTTTTCTTTAGTGAATTCTTCTTGATCTAACTGCTTCTGATCATGGCTATTGCACTGTGAACTTCTGCAGCCTGACCTGATTCTTCTAAACCTGTCTGTCCCTCTTCAAAGTTTATTAAATCTTCACTGTTTTTAGTCCAATTTTCTTTCCCTATCTGATTTAGTTCAGGATCTTTTACTGTCTTGTCTTCTTGATCCCGAACTGTTTCTTCTTCACCTATCTGATCTTCTTCAATTTCCTCCAATTTTGTTTGATTTCTCGTTCTGTAATATACTTCAGGAACTTCTACCACTGGTATCCAATCCTGACTTGTGCTCGGTTGTTCTCCGTCAGCTTCTCTCGAACCTCTAGCCTGAGATTCCTCAGCTGGGCAACCTTCAGCTTCTTCAGTGATTGGCGTTGTCTGTGGATTCTCCTCTTCAGGTTCTGGTACTCTCTTTGTGTGGCTTACATGAATCCAATTAGGAAATCTTGCACACTTCACTGCTGTATTGGTGGTCAATATAACTTGACAAGGTCTGCTCCACCTGGGTGATAGACACGTTTCTCTGGTGTGATTCTTCACTACCACCCAATCACCAGGATTCAGATCATGTTCTAGTTCAGGCTGCCTGGAAACTGCGTCTTCTCCAACCTGATGAGAGACAGAACGCACTAGGTCAGCCAATCCGTTGCAATAATCCAGAACCATATCATCAGATATATTTACTAATTTGTTTGTGGGAACATGTGTTTGTCTCATTGCTCTTCCCATCATTATTTCATGGGGGCTCAATCCTGTCGTTCTGTCAGGTATGCTTCTGAGTCCCATTAAAACAAGTGGCAATGCGTCTGGCCACTCTAATGATGTTGATGCACACATTTTTCCCAATCTTGACTTGATAGTGCCATTTAATTGTTCAACCACTCCAGAAGCCTCTGGGCGATATGCACAGTGCAATTTCTGTTTGATTTGAAATGCTTCACAGATTATCTGGATCACTTCGCTATTAAAGTGTTTTCTTCTATCTGATTCCAAAGATACTGGGAAACCAAACCTAGGTATGAGCTCACGTAACAACAGTTTTGCAACTGTAATACTGTCATTTCTCCTAGTAGGGTAAGCCTCCACCCACTTTGAAAACAGACACACTATGACTAGTACATATTTTAGTCCTCTGCATGGTGGTAACTGTATGAAGTCGAACTGGAGTCTTATAAATGGGCCCTCTGCCTTCCCAATCTTTCCAAACCCAATTATCGTTTTCCTGCCTGGATTATGCATTTGGCAAGTTAGACATCTCTGGCAAAGACTCTCTGCAACAGCCCTGAATTTTCGGATTGTACCAATTTTGTCTGAACAGCCTAATCATTGCATCTCTCCCTATGTGTGAGTCTCCATGGTGCATTCTAGCCATTTGTGAGAGTAAACAGTCTGGCATGACTGGTCTGCCATCTGCACTGATCCACACTTCATCTTCTCCTCTTTGGGAGCAACCCACTTTGATCCACAAATTCTTCTCACTTTCATCAACCTCATCTTGCAATTTCTTCACCTCATTCCAAGTTTCAGGTGGCATATACAGCATAAGTTGGCAGCTGATTCCCATTCTTTCCACCCTCTTATTGACTGACGTTCTGGTTTTGGCACAATGTTGAGCCACCAGATCCGCATATCTGTTGCCGACTACCACCCAGTCATCTCCTTACTGGTGTGCGGCACATTTCACCACAGCCAATTATTTTGGTGATTGTATTGCTTCTAGCAATTCCCTTACAAATTGTCCATTTTTAATGGGGGATCCTGAAGAAGTCATGAAATCCCTCTGCATCCACAGTTGGCCAAAATCATGCACAACCCCGTAACCATATTGACTATCTGTAAATATGGTCACTCTCTGATTCCTCCCAATTTTGCAAGCTTTTATCAAAGCAATCAATTCAGCTACTTGTGCAGATTTTACTCCTGGTAAATAGGATGCTTCGACTATTCCAGTTAATTCACATACCGCATAAGCAGCAGTTAGTTTACCATCTTCATGTCTTTGACATGAACCATCGACAAATAGCTCCCTATCTGGCTTTTTAAGAGGCTGTTCCTCTATGTCTGGGTGTGGTTTTGTACACAATTCTGTAATTTGTACACAATCATGTTCATCTTCTTTGTCATCTTTATTTGTTTCATGATATGGGTCCGGCAATAAAGTTGCTGGATTTATTATTGTACACCTTACCATGGTCACATTTTCAGCACCCATAATTATCCTCTCTTATTTAGTCAGCCGACTAGGAGTAAGATGCTGAGTTCGAGTTCTTGTCAATAGAATCACAACTGCATGTGGAACATACACTTTTACAGGATGTCCCATCACAATTGACTCGCTTTGTTCAATGCTCAAACAAGTCGCTGCCACTGCTTTTAAGCATCCTGGCAACGCAGCTGCTACTGGGTCCAATGTAGCAGAAAAATATGCTATAGGACGTCTGTCTAGTCCATGTCTCTGAGTTAGTACAGAAAGTGCACAATTTTCTCTCTCTTGACAGAATAATGCGAATTCTCTTTTATAATCAGGCATGCCTAAGGCAGGTGCTGAACAAAGTGCGTTTCTCAATTTTACAAAAGCTTCACTTTCATCCTCCCACTCGACAGGGTCCTTTGCTTTCTTTTTCGTCATGTTAATTAAAGGCTTAGCTAACATGGAAAAATTTGGTATCCATTGTCGACAGTATCCTACTATTCCTAGGAACATTCGCACTTGTCTTTGGGTTACAGGCATTTGCATTCTCTTTATTAATTCTACTCTTTCAGACGTTACTCTTCTTTTTCCCCTCTCAATTTGGTGTCCCAGATATTTAACAGCTGTCCTGCAAAACTGTAACTTTTCAGGTGAGACTTTATGCCCTTCCTCAGCCAAAAGATTTAATAATGCTATGGAGTCAACAACACAGTCTTCTCTGGTGGTCGACGCCACCAATAAGTCGTCGATATATTGGACTAAAACTGAGCTTCCTGGCATCACTAGTTTTTCAAGGCACTTTTTCAGTATCTGGTTGAAAATGGAAGGACTTTCTGTGTACCCCTGAGGAACACGATTCCACACATAGACTTTGTTCTCAAATTTAAATGAGAAAAGATACTGGCTGTCTGGATGCAATGGTATTGAAAAGAATGCTTGACACAAATCAATTACTGTGAACCATCCTGCATTCCAAGGGATCTGGTATAGAATTACTGCAGGATTTGGTACTATGGGACAACATGGTTCCACAATCTTGTTTATTTTATGCAGGTCCTGAACAATCCTATATTTTCCATTAGGTTTCTTTAGTCCCATGATTGGTGAATTACATGGGCTACTCATTACTTCTTTTAGGATGTTTTGTTCTACCATTCGTTTTATTTCTTCAATGACTCCTGCTTTTACTTCTGCACTCATTTTGTACTGTTTAGTATTTGGGAAAATCGCACCTTCTTTTACCGTAATTTGAACTGGATCTATTTTTGCCATAAGTCCTACTTCTTTTCCGGTGAAATCCCATACTATTGGGTTTACTGTACCTTTTAATTCTTCTGGCAACTCATCTTTTGTTATCAATGAAAACATTTCATCTATTTCTGTACCTTGTTTTGCAACCATAATTTTATATACATGGTCCTCATCTGGTGTCTGGACTGCCACACCATCTGGTGTGCAGAAAATTGTACAGTTCATTTTGCACAATAAATCTCTACCTAATAAATTTACTGGGCTAGAATCGCACACTACAAATTGGTGCATTTCTCTGAAATTTCCTATTTTGACTTCCATTGGTTCTGTAAGAGGCGTTCTAATTCTTTGATTAGCTACCCCTACTACTTGGATATCTTCACCAGAGAGAGGAAGGTCTGGGATGTCTGCTGATCTCACAGTAGACCTGGTAGCACCAGTGTCCAAAAGGAAAGTAATATCATTACCTTTCACATTTCCTTCAACATATGGACCAGACTGATCTACCTGTAAGGATGCGCCAAGTATGCACTCCTTCTTCCCCTCTCCTAGGCACCGTCATGAGTCGAATTTACAGTAATTGTCCTGCAAAAGAAATTGTGATGTCATATAATCATTCTTACCACTCCCTCCTGGGTATCCAATGTCTGTACCATGTTTTGCTCTGCTTACATTACCCTGAACAGGTGGAGGTGGTAATTGACTCTGGGGATTTACACCCTGCTGTGAGTCATTCTGCGTCTGTGGATTTAAGTTTTGATTTGGGCCATTATTATTCCGAATCTTTTTACATTCATCCTTCCAATGCCCCAATTTTCCGCATCCATGACAAGGAAATTTCTTTTTAGCTTCTTCTCAACTCATTCGTCCTCTAAATTTTCCACCATTTCCCGTATCACCACTCGTTCCAGAATCTTTTCCTTGATTTTCACTCGGATTTTCCAAATTAATTCCCTGCTTTTCTGCCATTTTCACCTGAGCCCACATCACCTTTTCTTGTAATTTCTTGTGTCTATCCTCAATATCGTCTCCACAATATTTTGCATACTTCAGAATCTCATCTATGGGCTTTCCCTGCCAACACAGCATGTGTTGTTTAATCATCTGGCAAATCTCTGGCTTCAGACCGTAAACAAATCGATACACAAACTGACTCATGTTCTTGTCTCCAATGTCCTCAAATGCACTATACTGTTTAAACACCTGTAATAAACGCTCATAATAGGAATGTACTGTTTCACTGGCTTCTTGGGTTGTTCGATCTATTTTCACCCAATCTGTTTCTTTCAGGGGTATTTTCCCTTTCAGGTATGTTATCACCTGCTGATACTTTTTCATCACATCATTTGACGGGGCACCTGTTTTCGGATCTCTAGGATATTCATCACTAGGCTAATCGACTGTGATCTTACAATCTGTCCATAAATCGGCAGGTACCACTATGTCAAACAAACCATCTAAATCCTTCAACAATACCTTTGACACCTTCACAAACCTTTCAACCTGCTTGTACCATTCAATTGGTTTTTCTCTCAATCTTGGAAAATCATTCGTAAATGATAAAATATCCTGTCTGCTCCATGGGACATGTACATATCCTCCTCCCGCAACTTCTCGCATTGGATACATCTGGTCTGCTTTTCCTGCTTCCTTCATCACATATTCTGATGCTGTTCTACTTGTTCGTGCTTCTTCCTTTTTCTTGGCCCACCTAGATCTCCATTTATCTAGATCGCCCCATTTTTGTAAAACTAACATTAATTCTCTTATTTGCAGTCTTCTTCCAGATGCATTCATATTTTCTAAATCTTTGTCCGCAAATTCTGCTCTATATGGTTTCTGTAATACTTTTGATCTCCCTATTTCGATTCCCATCTGTAGTGCTAAATTGGACAATTTTTCATGGAATATCTTTACATTTCTAGTGATACTCCTACACAAGAATAATAATTCTTCTTCATCATAGGTATTCAAGCGTTCTACTCCTACATTTCCTGCTATTATTTCTTCTAATTCGACTTTCAATTTATGGATATCCAGTACTTTTGGAGGTGTGCACTGTTTAACTGACCCTTGTACCCATCTTTCTAGATCTTCAGGTGTTACTATGGTAGCACTTTTTGTTCCTGATGAAGTTACTAAACTTACATCTTTTGAACCTCCAGGTACATCTTTTCTGGGAGTACTATTTACAGAACCTCGAATAGGTAAATCCATGAGTGATATTGTGGATTCACAGTCACTAAATTGATCCTCAATTATAACTGGAGCTTCAGGTTTGGGGTTACTCACAGGAGTAGGTGCAAGTATCGGTTGAGGACAATTTCCCTGAGTACCATATAATGGAACTACTGGACCAATTGTTACAGGTATGGTCAACGAATCAGGATGTACTTTTATCTGAGTTATTTTCTGTATTAATTCTGCTCTGGTCTTTTCTAGGGCTTCTTTTTCTTTGTCATGAAGTATTCTAGTCGGGGTAAATTCATGCATTACTTGTGGTATCATTGGAGTTTTTGGTGGTGCACTTGGAGTGCATCCACTTGTCCCTTCCTGATATGGTGGGGGATTTCTTAACATTTCTTCCATAAATTCGTCTTCTGAATCCTCATTTCTCATTAAATGTTTTGTCTTTTCTGTACATTTGCCTCCTGATTTCTCTCCTTCTGTGAATAATGGATACAGTCCCTCTGTAATCATTGCCCTTCTCCATTGTTTCATCTGACCCTCTCTTGACTCACGTAAATATCTGGGGTAAAATCCTGGGTAACTCCTATTACTTCTAGATCTATCCCGCTCAAATGCCTCGGTGTCCCATTCTTCTAGAGCTTTGTACTGGGTTAATCTAGGTCTGGGTTCTAAATCATTCATCCTCAATCTGAAGTTCTGAAGAATTCGCCCATTGAACGTGCCATTCTGGGGAAATGCTAATACTCCATCATTTTTGGTGTATTCTATCCAATTCTCCATCCATACACAGGTATGATAACCTCTCTCCATCATCATAAACGATGCTGGCGTTTTAGCTGGTGGAATAATAATTCCTTCTCTAGTTTTGATTGGTTTGTCCTTTTTAAAATAATTCTTAATCTTTTGTAAGAATGACATTTTTCTCCTTTCTCCGTACATTCTATCTAATCTTCTGTGTACAAAATTATATTCTGCAAAACCTAGGAATCTCCTATCCGGACGATTTCCGGTTAAAGTCGGATCGCGTTTTAACATGCAATCCTTATCCACTAAGAATTTTTCTTCTATATTTTCGACCAATCAAATGTCTGCTATCTTTTATTTCCGAGCCAATCCTTGCGTGGCTTTTTAGTGACGTTTCTCTGTCAACCCCTCCTTTACAATCTGCTCTTTTCTGTCCTCGCTGGTTTAACCAATCCCAGCGCGGCACCTGTGACGTCAGTACGACTCCTGACTACTGACCCCTCCTTTACAAGGGTTTTCTCCACACCCGCTGTTTCAACCTACCACAGCGCGGCGTTTTGTGACGTCAGCTCCCTCTTCGGCAACTGACCCTCCCTTTACAAAAATTTACGCAAACTTATTTTCTCTATAAATCTTAATTAAATTTCAGTAACAACATAAAACATTCGCTATCGTGCCAGTTTCCACTAATTTTGAAAAGGATAGTTTCTTCCACACTTTAGTAAAACCTTTCCGTTTACTAATACATACACTACGAGTAAAAACACTTCCGTCTGCTCTTCACACAAGCTCCAGAAGTACCTGTTACTTCTCCAATGTTACCCTTACTAGGTGATATAACATCAAATTTTTATCAGCGTACCCTTTTTGCTATTACTCACACGCATAGAGTCCCTAACGAGTACTTGAAGTCCTGCTTAACTTCTCAGTACTATTTCTGCCTGACAGATAACCTCACTGCAGTATGGCTTCCACTTGCCACCCACTATTCTTTTTACCTACCCCGGGGTATTCTGGACAACATATAACAAAACTCAAAAATAAGCAGATGTTAGTTCATAAAAATACAAATAAAATTCTCATTACCCAATTAACAAAGAGTAACAAAAACCGTCCTCTGCTTACCAGAAAACTGATCCAGCGCAATATTAGCCAACAACATTCATACACCATATACTCACTTGGGCCCATACATTCACACTACACTAATACTTACGCTGGGTGTCAGATGTACTCTTTTATCAAAGTCCCTGCTACCAATTACCTTCTGATTGAAGAGTAATAACTTACCAATGGATCCTTTGCTAATTGGGAAGTTTAAATTGAGTGACATTCATTATAGTACATTATCCTGAAATAATCACTGAGTCAGGAAGTTTTAAAATGTTTATCTAAAGTTTTAGCAGAGTAAAATACAGAAAACACGGTACTTGATTGAAATACCCAAGAAAAAGCATAGAAATGATTTTGCTAATAAATGACGGTGTTTAAGGAAGAGGAGAAGATAGAGACAGCAGCGCAACTAAAGGTTGCAGTATAGTTACCTAAATGCGAGAACCAAGCCCCTTAGCCAAGGAGTTGGAAAAGATAGGACCCGGGAAGGATGAAGAGCAAAGACTTCTTCCAGGATCAGGACAGGACTGGTAACCTCTCTACAACGACGCCTGCGCCGTTCCCCTCTCTGATACTCGACTTCTCTCGATTCTCCCGTCTAATGGACTCCGCCGCCCTCTCCTCAGGACCTCTTCCGGACAGGAATTCAGTCAGCAACCGATCAGCTGGGCAGTCTGGAGTTGAGAGCGCTCTGGCAGTATGGACGCCTGTTCTTCGTGAACGCATGCTCTGACTAATTTACTAATGCTATATTCTATTATACCCTTCTACGCCTATGTACCGCCCCTTAATGTTGCTAACATTATGGGACCACTACTTCTGATTGGACAGGGACAGGGGGTGGATTCTCGCACCATGTCAATTTTAGCCTAAATTGTGAAGCCTATTGTTTTTATCTTCCCGCCCCTTCAAATTAATACATTCACTTTATTTCCCACCCGTCTCACGACAAATGTTATACATTTTACAGGAGAAAAGTAACAATTTGTCCGCCGGAAACATTGAGTACATCATCTTCGGCCAATAAGTCGTGGCCTTGGGAGACGTCCAAGTTGACTTCACTTGGCAGGCATACAGGACACATGCGCAGAACCCTCTGTCTCTCGAGTTTCAAGACACCAACCCAGGCCCAAGTTTACGAATTACTAAAAGTGTAAGAAGAAAATATTAAAATCACAAATAAAAAGTTTCACTGTATACCCACTTTCCCTACTCTATTCCCATTTAATCATAATACTATCCTGCATTAGTAGCGTTATGAAAACGACAATTTAATAATGACATGAGAGCAAGCTTAAGCATGTGAAAACATTAGCGGCCATTTTAATGCACACTGCGCAGAAGCAGAAGTTTCCCACCAAGCAAAGAAAGACGTCACACCATGTGATCAGGTTGCGACATGCGCAATGAAGTCCCGCGCTTTTAGCGGCCATCTTGGTTTATAGACAAGCGTTATTCATTAGTAAAACACATAGGCAAGCGTCTATCCCTTTCGTGTTTGTGAATGCAAAGATTAGTATTGACAGTACAAGTTTAATAAATTAATACTATGAGGAGGATTGCATACAAGCAAGTTTCATTTTTGAAACCTTGCTCCATCACAGCGACCGACTGTTTAGCTTGTCAAACAGTAATCGTCGCTGGGAGAGTGACCTTAACATCCATCAGAAGCTTGTAATAGCTCACCCCTTAGGGTTCTTTTTTGATTTTTAGCAGCGTGTTTTATAATGCCCTGTTGGATGCGTGATTTATTTTGTTTTATAGATAGTCCAAATGACCTATAGTCTGAAAAAACCCAGAAAGAACAAAACGAAAGGTCTTCTCAGGGCTCTTTTCCAGCTCACTGTAATAAAGAGCTGCTTCTTATTGTAACTTTTTTACTTACAGGAGCAGGTAGTAATATATACAGAAGAAGAGCAAAGAAGAAGCTAATTGAAGGATAAGTTACTATATGTCGGCACACACAGAATAGGATTGGTGCTTTAACAAGTTAAATTGAAACTTTGCAGTAAAATATTAAACATTGCCTCGACATTTGTTCACATAGAGCCATAATGAATAAAAAAATGTTTTTTTAGTCTTCTTCATATACTAGTAAATATTAATTTACATATGTATGCTTTAATGTATCAACGAAAACACACAAAAGTTGATGGGAGGCTTTTTCTACCCACTGAAAATAGATAGGGTTCGCTCCTAAATACATTATTCATTTCTTCACAATGCCACCTATGTTTTACCCTGGCCATATCCAAATCATTCGTGAACGTGCTCCTCATAGGAGCAGTGCAGTCGGATCTGCCAAGCCATGGTGCTCCTTAAAGCTAAAGCCAACCCAGGACTGGTTTCACCCTAAGTACCGGCTGACCAGCCGTGTACAGCTTGGTTCCAGTGACACTGTGCACAGGACTCACGTCTGGGCACACCCAGGCCACTTACAGAGATTTATAGAACACACAAAAGGTAAAGGGAGGCTGCTTCAAAATCTGTGAAACCTCTGATAATAGGTTGGGGTAGCACTCCAACTCATCGTTGTTATGCTCACCATGCCACCTGAGTTTTGACCCGCCATAAACAAAATAGTCTTTACCCTGCTCCTGATGGGAACAGTGCCAGGTCCTCCCTGACCCAAAACATAAGCATCCCAGCAGCAGTGTCACCCTAGTTAAGGGCTCATTAGTTGGGTACAGTGTAGCTACAGTGAGACAGTGAGCACGGGACCCACGTGTGGCCAAACCCATGCCACTCATGGTGGTCTATAAAACACACAAAAGGTGATGTGACACTGGTAGCAGTACCTCTGACCACTGGCAAGAGCTCGTGGTAGCAGTCCATGGCAACATTCTTTTGCTCACATTAAAACCATATTTTGGACCCAGCCATATGCAAATCCGTCTTGACCATGATCCCACTACAGACAGTCCAGGCCGCACTGCTAAGCCAGGTCCTCTCTGAAACTGAACTGAAGCAACCCAGGAAAGTTTTTGCCCTAGTATGGGGTCATCAGCTGGGTACTGTTTGGTTGTAGTGACACAGTGAGCACGGGAGCCCCGTCTAGCCATCTCCATCCCACTGAGGGCGTTCAATAAGACACAGTAAAGGTGATGGTAGCCTGCTTACAATAAGCGTAAACTCTGGCAATAGCTTGGGGTTAGCACTCCAACCCATCTTTCTTTTCTACCATAAGTCACCTCAGTTTGGACCTAGCTATATGCAAATGAGTCCTCACCCTGCTCTGTATTTATCCCCCAGGAGGGTGCAGATTTATATTGTGCTTCTTCAACTATGAATTGTACGTAAAATTCAAAAGAAATTCATAATACCTAACTACATTCTTTATGTAAATTCCTCCCATTGTTCTTGCTAAATGTTTTGGTTCCTTTACATTTTCAATTCCAACATGAATGTCATCATTAGTTTCATATTTTTACATCCAAAGTGCATTATAAAATTGATAGAGCGCAAAGATATTCTGAAAATTGTAGGGGTACATTATATTCGTAGATAGTCCGTACCCGCATATATTCTTATGTGTGCGCTAACATTAGTTAGAATTCATGTTGTAATAATCAGTGGTAATTGAAATGCTAAGCCATTTAAGAAACGTAAAGTGGCATTTAGAAGAAATCATGTACCTTTCGATGTTCATTGCAAATGCATAATGAAGTCGTTATATGTAATGTAATGTAGTAGATTTAAATTGTGTATCATGTTGAAGTTACACACGCATAGGTGATTAATTGTGTTTAAATGTGTTTAAGTGATGTTAAAGGCCTAGATGGAGTACCTGCTCCTTCGCGTTAAGAAAGGCCTATTCGTTTCCTTATGTTAGCTGGTTTATGTAGGCCCGAAATGTATTTTCCACTGGTGAGGCTCTCATTTGGAGACAGTCAGCGAAATTCATCTGCGTGCAAGGTTGTTTTGTTCTCATGCATTCGTTGCAGGTGCAAGGACATCGTCTTCGTTAGTTAGAATAATACTTTTGTTTTAGGAGTTAGGTATGGAGGAGATCCGCTACAGAGTATCCAGGAATGCTGATAATTAGAAGTTGCGCTGAAGAAGTCTGAGACCCGAGGACACTCCAATCGTCGTTGGACCAAGTTCAACTTTTAGTGGAAAGTTACCTAGGAGAGGTGCTTGGCCAGGAGAGGTGTTACCTGGGCGGGCCTATCGAATTGTATTAGGGACAGTGCCCCGAGGAAGGAAGCGGCAGTCAGCAGAGAGGGCAGATTGAGCAGGAGCCGATTGAGGAGAGGTAGAAAGAGCAAAGAGGGTAAAAGGAAGGGATCGATTCTTAGGATGGAGACTTAGACGGTCTTTTACAACGTGAGTGCACTTCTGAGGAAGTCATCACGAGCTGACACCTTTTCATGATCTTGCTTGGGCAAAGTTAAGTAGGGATGCCCCTTTAGAATAGTGTAGGGATAGACTAATGGATTTTCTTTACAGATTTCAATGAAGACTAATATAGATGTTGGTGCAGTTATTGCTTGTTTAGTATTTTTGGAATTGCTCATTCTCTTTATGCTATATCGAATTAGATTGGTGCGTAGTGTATTAGTACCTTTGTACTTTTGTAACCTCGTTCTGAGGTGTCTGTATGTTCAGTTATTTTTGGTTTTGTAATAAACCTCTAAACTTGGAATTCGGAGTCAGTGATCTTTTCCGAGAATTAAATTGTTTCATGACAGGATTGGAATGAGAGTATTGTTTCTCACCTTTACACTTCTCAGCAGGTAGTAAAGTTTCAGTCAGCCGAGGGTTCCTGGTAAATTGTACAGTGGAATCCGGCGTCATCAGTTGGTAGCGAGAGGATGGTTACCTCTGTAGTAAGGGGAGAAGTATAGAAGGGTAGTCATTGAATCCCCATAGAGCCCAAGTGATGGTTATCCAGTGGATTGTGAGCGGAGGACGACGGCGTTTGATGGAAACCAACGGCGAGTGAAGGTGCGGCGGAAACAGCAGTTCGTGGTGGAGTGAGTATGAACAGGGATGTATGTCTGTTAGATTGTGGTGTTGTTTTGATTGTGTGTTGTCTTGCGGAGTTGGAATGAGAGTGAAGTGATTGTGGTTTCGGGCCGAACGCGTGCGGTCCATGAGATTTGAGTTATTGATATCCTGGGATAAGAGATTGTGGTGTAGAAGACACCCAGAGTTGAAATTGTCTGACCAGAGATTGTGGGAGTCATGAGACGTCGTTGACTAACCCACCGGTGATAGGGAAACATGTGTGTGAGTGCGTGAGTAACCGACGCAGGTCATAGGTTGCTGCATGTGGAACATCGAGTGATTGGATCCTATCGATTAAGTACATGACTGTCCGGCCGTTCGTGGGCAGATAGTCTGGGGCAATTGTCCGGTCGTTCACGGACAGACGGTTGCCAGAGTTGAGGTCGACAATTACGAGACTGTCCGGTCGTTTTGTGGACAGATAGTTAGAGAAGTAACTGTTCGGTCGTTTGGTGGACAAACAGTTATTTCAGAGCATGAGAGAGACGCATGAGTGTGCGAGAGACGAATTGTAAAGGAGGGGAACTGCTGCATGAGGAGGAAGAGTGACGTCAGAGAGTGTCGCGCTGTGATAGGTCGGTTGGTGTGAAGCCGCGCTGGTATTGGTGGATTGTCATCAGGAAGTCGAGTGAAAACAAGTGAAGAAAACGTTGATTTCATCATGAAATGTTTTAAAGTTTTACGAGATATGTGTAGAGGAGACAGACGAGTGGTTACTCGGGGGGGGGAGAAGAAGCTCCACCCAAGGATACCCCAGCCCATTATATGGCTACGAATGTGGGGTTGCATACTATAATTTGGCTCGAAAATTGGCATAAAATGACTGAACATGAGGGAGAATTGACTTTTCCGCGTTATGGCACTTTCAGGTTGGAAGTGTTGTACCAATTGAAAATAGTGATTTCCTCATTGCGACCTCTCCCCAGACCAACACAGTTTGAGGCGCTACATGCATGGATAAGAGCAGCGCATGATAGGAAAAGAGACAGAAGTCAGGAAAGGGTGAAAAAGTCAATCAGGGCGTTTCAGGATGCGCGATGGGACGCATTGGAGAAGAGATGGAGGGTGGAAACTATTGAAGGGGATAGGCTATTTCCGTTGCTGATAAACGTAGGAGAGGCCCAGAAGAAGTGGGGTGAGGGAGACGATAGTGACACAGATGACAGCTTGCTAGATAGATTGCTATCAGAAAGACCACCTCCATATAATCCAGATTCCGAAGAGGGAAAGGCAGTATCAACAGAGGGAACTGGAGAATCGCAGACTCAACCTAGAGCGAGAGTAGTCGGAAGAATATCAACTGGAACAGAAGGGATGGGAACACACACACCAACAAGCATCGAAGCCAATGGAGTTACAGTTGTTACAAGGCTACCGGATGCCCTTACAGTACCGGTTACCATTGCCCCATAGTGTCAGTATATGACCCAGATCAGGCAGGAAATGGAAGTCTAGCACGATCAGTAGCAGGAGAAGGGACTGGCTCTGGAGGGAATGGGATAGTGAGTGGAATAGGTCACCTTCCGAGGCCCATGGAATCAAGTACTCCTTTGCCAGCCACGACAGACTCCTCTAGAGGACAGGGAGACGTAAGAACGGCGAGGCCAAGGTCTTTGGCCGATTCAAGATCTGACATAAGGATGTGGGAACCACCAGTGAGAAACCCTAATGAGAGGATGACAGGAGACTGGGATCACGGGAATACAGGAAGTCGACCAGTCCTAGGGAATATAGCGGAAAGGAACCGAGGTGAGGATCAGGACAATGAGAATGGAGAATCAAGTGGTACATCAAGTCGAGGGATGCTTAAAACTGCTATAAGAGCAAAGATGCTGGATGTGATGAGATTAAAAGCTGAGGTAGATGAGATAATTAGTGGGAACCTGCCATTGGAAAGAGTGGAGCTTTATGAACCAGACGAGTTGCTTTTTGTAGCAAAAGATATAACTCGCAAGGCGAGGTCAGCACATGAGCAACTGACAGAATTGGCAAAAAGACACGAGGTGGATCTATCCAAAACTAAGACGCTGCAGGGAAGTCACAGGTTGCAGTACAGTGACCAGGAACTGGAAGAGAAGAGAGTGATAGGGCTAAGAACTCACATTCGAGAACTGATTGTAGGGATACATGCATGGAGCCTGCTTGACAAATGGGAGGAAAGATGGTCCAAAAAGAAAACCACTAAAATGAGTATAGGAGAGAGACCGCCTCCAGGAGGGGGGATGACAGGAGGAGGGAATTTTCCTTTGCGAGAGGTACAGAACGGAGGGTATGTGCATGTGCCTTGGAGTAGAGGTGATTTGGCAGCGTTTACAAACAAATTTCCTCGGCTGAGGGAGAAGCCTATCGAGTGGTACAAACAGGTCGATCGATTTGTTAAAATCTCGAAGGTGTTGTGGGTTGACTTGAATACACTGTTTGATATTGTAGTACCAAGTGATTTGTGGGCAGCTTGTAAAGTTGCAGTTGATTGGCCAACTTCTGAACCAGACAGGGATTTGGTTACCAATGGTCCTGCACCAATTGTTATGAAAAAGTTTGAGCAAGTAATTACATGGCTGAAATCTAAAATCTCACCACAAGACATTGATTGGGTTAAGATAGATCGAACTGTTCAGGAACCAAAAGAGTCCGTACATGAATATTACGAGAGGCTCTTACAAGCCTTTAAGCAGTACAGTGGGCTAGACACGCTAGACCCCAAAGACATGGGACAGTTTGTTTCCAAGTTCGTCTTGGGTCTAAGATCAGAAATCAGCTTCATGATTCAGCAGCATTTGATCTGCTGGCAGAACAAGTCAGTGGACGAGATACTGCGGTGCGCCAGGTACTGCAGCGATGAAGTGGACTCGAAACACAGGAAGCTTAAGGATAAGCTAATGCTAGTCCAGATGCAAAATGCTGACAGGGAAGTTCAGACACAGCCAAGTGGAGGGACATTAGGGAGAAGACATGGAAACAATCAAGCAGGGACCCAGAATGGGCAGGGTCCAGGAAGGGGGAAACCTATAGACCCTAAGACAGGGATGGATGTGGCAACACTGAAAAAGACAACTGCGTGTCACTTTTGTCACAAGATCGGGCATTGGAAACGCAATTGTAGATCGAATCCAGCGAACCAAGTGCAACCAGAGGGAGAAATGGTGCAGGTATCTGAGGTCGTCAATACAGTGACGAGACCCAGGTCCATGCAAGGGGGGACATTGTGCCCGCAGGTGCAAGTTCCGCAACCTCCGAGAATTCCACAGGGAAATCAAACGTACCAGCAGATGCCCCTTTTTGAGGATTGTGATGAGTACAGCTCAGACCCGTTGGCATGACGGTGCCTGAGGGAGGAGGAAGACTGCACTCTTGGGGCAGTCTTAGAGGTAGACCAGAGGGGACCGTTTGTCGAGGCGAATGTTGACGGTCATCCCACCACCTTTTTGGTTGATACTGGTGCTACCCGTTCTACTGTGATATCTGCAGTAGTTCCCAACCTACCCCTCTCGGGACAATCAATCCAAGCAGTAGGAGTGGCAAATAAGAAGATGAATAGCCCTTTGACCGAGCCAATTCCTGTGAGAATAGGAACTGTTCGAGATCGACACCAATGTGTTGTGTGTGACTCAAGTCCAGTCTGTTTGCTAGGACGTGATCTGTTGTGCAAACTGAATTGTACCATCTATTGCACCCCAAAGGGAGTAGAATTACAGACAAATGATGATGATGCCACCTTCAAGGTTGCAAATCAGCATTTCTGTATAGAGATGTATCCTATGTTAACAGTGGAAGAGCTTCCACTTGACGTAAAAGACTCTGTTTCATTGGATGTGTGGGACTTTGCAGGGGAGGAGATCGGATTGATCAGAGGTGTTGAGCCAGTTAAGATCCAGGTCAAGCAAAATGCTCAGTTTCCGAGAACACCTCAGTATAATCTGTCGCCTGAAATGATTACAGGGATAAAGCCTGTCATCGAATCCATGATTCAGCAGGGAATTCTTAAGGAGATAATGGGCAGTCCATGTAACTCACCCATTATGGGATTAGAGAAACCAAGTGGGAAATACAGAATCGTGCAAGACCTGCGAAATGTCAACACGATTGTGGTTCCATGTTGTCCAGTGGTACCGAATCCATCAGTGATACTATTCCAGATTCCATGTGAAGCCGAGTGGTTCACGGTGATTGACTTGTGCCAAGCATTCTTTTCAATACCGTTGCACGAGGAGAGCCAATTTTTATTTGCTTTCCGTCTGGAAGATCGTATGTTAACGTGGTGTCGTATCCCTCAAGGGTATACAGAGAGTCCATCAATCTTTAATCAGATCTTTAAAAAGAATCTTGAGAGTCTTGTACTGCCACAGAATTCTGTTCTCGTGCAGTACATTGATGATCTCCTCATTGCGTCCGAAACGGAGGATGCTTGCAGGATTGACACGATTGCCTTACTGAATCATTTAGGGGAAAATGGACACAAGGTGTCCCCGAACAAGTTGCAGTACTGTCTGAGTGAGGTTCAGTACTTAGGCCATCGAATTGAGAAAGGCAAGAGAAAAGTGTCACCAGATCGAATTGAGGCGATCCTGAACATGACTGTGCCCACCACTCAGAAGGAAGTCAGAATGTTCTTGGGAATGGTTGGTTACTGTCGCCAATGGATTCCCAACTTCTCATTGAAGGCGAAGCCCCTGCAGAGACTGACGCATAAGGATGTGAGTGATCCGGTACCATGGGACAATGACTGTCTGATTGCGTTCTTGGAGTTGAGAGAGGGCTTATGTCGTGCTCCGGCTCTGGGAATGCCTGACTACAACAAGTCCTTTTCATTGTTCTGTTATGATCGAGAAGGTTGCGCATTGTCAGTCCTGACTCAGAGTCATGGAGGTGTCCGTAGACCAGTGGCCTACTTTTCAGCTACATTAGATCCAGTAGCTTCAGCGTTGCCCGGATGTCTCTGTAGTGTGGTTTGTTGCCTCATTGTCGACATTGCTAAGTTAGCTTAGGCCTGGCTGCCATGATGCCTCTTTTTGCACACGTTGCTTCGTGACTTTGTTTTTCCAGACTCTGCTTGTGCCCGTTCACATTAGAACTGTCTGCACTTCTGCCTTTCACCTTTTCTGATGTCCTCTGTGGGTTTTGTCTGCACACAATGTACAAGGTCGAAAAAACAACGTCCCTTATTGTTGCTGTTCTGGTCAGCCCCTCGCACTTAGACATAATATGAAACACAGCTGTGCTGGAGAATTTTGTGTGCTTTTAATATAGTGTTCGCGCTGTTGAAGGCACTTGCAGAAAGACCTTTCCAGAGAGAAGAGCTGTGCTTGTCTTATGATGTAAACCTTGCATCTCGTTCTTGAGGTATGGGGGTCCCCTGATCAAAGCCCAGAGGTCTTCTATTTATATTATAAACTAGTTACTAGCACGGGGAGGGTGGCAAGGCCATTTAGTCCTTCATCCACTGTCATTATAAAATGCTGTCCCCGTTTGTATTCTATGGAATTGTAACAATGCTTACTGTTTTGACTTTATGCATTATGCTGCTAGTACTGGCACGTGTACTGTGTCTTAGAGCACGATAGTTCAAATAAACATTTTAAACTATACTGTGTCTCTTATTACGCACGTTGTGGACAAGTGTGAGTGAGTAATGAAAGAGTGTTCTTGCTCCCGCGATTCCTGAATGAGTCCGTGTTCTGGGATGTCTAATCATTGGTAGCTTCGCTGTAGTATGGAGAACGAATGTGACACTATAGCTAGTCGGATTGGGATTGTGGGCACTAAGGTGGATGGTTGGTACACCGCTATACACCGAGGTCCTATTATCCTGCGCATAGTTCTGTATATGTGCAGAATCCCCGCAACATGGCGCCACCAACGAGGTGGGCTTCTTATCTGCGAGACGCTTGAGTAGTGCTTATGCCTGTCCACAATCCCTTCACTTCTGTTTCCGGAAACGGTTGTGAGGGTGTAACCTCCTATATTGATGTTTTTATAGGTTCTTTCAAGCTTGAAGTTATTAAAAGGTATTTTCATTAATGTTAACCCCATATTGCGCTGCCACGCACTAGGTTGTTCTACATTCTTAGTCTTCATGGCTGTGAATATTGCGGCACATAGCCGTGCCGCTCTCAGGGCTCATTTAACAGCCTATGGAGTGCCAGACGCGGGTGTCGCACTTATCTTTGTGGTGCAGGCTGATCCGGCTTACCACTTTGAGGTATTTTATTCTTGGGTCACTTTTCCGGCGGTCAATGGAGCTGATGATTTGTTCCACGAGTATACCGCCACGGCCCTTCCTAATATTTATCGGCCTTATCAGGCTCTTGAAGTTCCACTTACGGCATGGCAACACCGAATTTGGTTTAATGGCGCCCTCCCACACCCGGTCACCCCAATCCGATTAGGCCCTTTATCGATAGATGGGGACGCTTGGCCTGTTTTGGCCGGGTATACCCCACATCCACGTTATTTGACAGTTCCCATTGATGAACTGCGCATCTTGCATGCGTCTTTGGTACGAGTGCATAGAGCCTTAGTGCAGTATGCTATAGGCAACGTCCAGATGGCCCCTCCTGGAGTTGCAGCACATCCAGCTGGACCTGGCGGTGTGACTATTAGCCCCGTCATGGTTAATTCGGTGATGGGCAAGCGACCACAGAATAAGGATGATTTACCTTATTGGCTTGCTGAAAAATTTGAGCAGCTGGAGGCAGTGTTTCCAAATACCTCTCCTGTGGAAAAACACAGGATTTTGACTATAAGTTTGCCAAAAGACCTAATTCCCGAGTTGACTGAATGTAACAACTGGGGTAGGGTATTTGCGGCAGTATATGCGAAGTGTTTCGGCACTCCATCCATGACAGTCCTCCCCACCGTGATTCAGCGTGTTCAAGACGAACATGGCCCTGAAGCGGCTGTAGAGTTGGGGATAAGACTAGTGGGAGTGTTCGACGTAGTGGCTGATCTAATCCTTGCGAACGTCAAGGGCGATGCAGTTAACTTTCAAGTAGCTAATGCCTTGGCTTTAGTCCCGGAACCGGACAAGCCACGCGAATTACCGAAAATTATTGTACAGGCTTATAAAACCATTGGCCGCAATAGTTTGGGAGTTAAGCCTTTTGCTAAAACGCAAACTCAACCACAGACTCAACAAAAAACTCAGTCTAGTACAGACGAGAAACCTTTCTTTTCTAAAAAGAATTGGAGGTTAAAGAAACAGGGAAAGCAACAACAAAAACCAAGGTCGCGAGGCGCGTCTCCGGTTTCCGCTTCTTCTGAACGCACATATCATTTGCGCGACAGGGCGAGAATTAGGTCTCCTGACAGATTTCAGGTTCCTGATCAGCGTTCTCCTTGTTCTTCACAGGCACCATCGACCTCACAGGCTGGTGGAGGGGATCGACAGGAAAGAGGCAGGGGTCGTGATGCCCCACCAGGACAAGACCCACCTCGACAGCCTGGAAAAGGGAAACAAGAAGAGTTTCCACGTTCTCGCCCACAATTCCAGACGAAAAAAGTTGCTGCTTTAACAGCGAGATATGCCACAGAAGGTGAGAACGAGACTCCTGAATAGGACGTGGGCGGTGACGCTGCTAGACAGCGCAGCGGAAGTTACCATAGTGCGGGAGGCACTACGTCCTCATGTGGAGGCGACAGCAACTGACATTTTCATTACTGTCGAGACAGCTGACACCCGAGTGGCACCCCCTGACAGACTATTTAACATTGTTCTTCAAATCGAAGGTGACATAGAGCGTGTGATAAAAGGGATTTTTTGGTCAAATCTGACCTCTTTTTATGACATTTTGTTAGCGGAGGCGGATTGGCCGCTCCCATTTGTTTTAGCTGCTCCTAGAGGGAGGCAGTGGTCCTTCCGAGCTTTTCTCGTCATGTCCCCAAGGACAAGGCGGAGGCTCTCGCAGCGGAATGGGCTATGGCCCAGGCCCCGGCACTGTACCGTAATCACGTGGGCTGGGATGAAGATTCTCCCCCCCCATGAAATACCATTGCGGTCTATGCCACAGCCGCAACCCCAATATCCCATCAGACGGGAAGCAAAGGGTCCTGTTTCCAAAATTCTGACACAGTTAGAATATCAAGGAGTAATTGAAACATGCGTGTCACCAATGAATAATCCCCTTTTTGCGGTTTCTAAACCCGATGGGTCTTACCGCTTAGTTTTGGATTACCGGCATTTGAACTCTCATTGTCGAACCTTTGCGGTACAAAATACCCATAGTTCTGCGCTAGTAGACAGTCGTGTTCGTAAAAAATATAAAACGACACTTGACCTTTTCAATGGATTTTACACGCACAATTTGTCCCCGGAGCACAGCCAATGGAGCGCTTTCACTTCCGGTGGAAAACAAATTAAATTTCGGCGTTTGCCCATGGGCTACAAGAACAGCCCGGGAGTCTTCGCCGCCCATGTTGTCTCTTTGTTGGACAGCATAGACCCAGATGCGTATTCGTACGTCGACGATATCTATCTGACAGACGACGAATTATGGCCGCATCTTTCCCATGTGGACCGCATTATTCTTGAGTTTGCGGTCGAAGGTTACAAATTTAACTTTGCCAAATCTCACATCGTGGAATATACTGTGTTGTTTTTGGGCTACGAGCTCAACAATGAAGGGCTTAGCGCCCCACTTCCCGGAGAAGTGCGCACTTCTGCGCCCTCCAACCACCCTGAAAAAACTTCAGTCTTTGCAGGGATTTTTGAACTTCGGGCGTTCATACATTCCCGAATATGCCCAGCGTATCAAGCCTCTCTATGCCTTGATACAACCAACCTTTTCAAAGTCATGCTGGCTTCTGGAACATTCACTTATTCTGCAGTCTTTGCAGTCTGATCTCCTTGAATCTAAGTTCTTGTTAACTCGTGATAACCACACGAACCTGGTGATTAGAATTGTGCCAGGGGCAGTGGGTTTCACTTACTTGACATTTAACGAAGGTGACACAGTACCTATTGCATACAAGTCACATCTTTACACTTCAGCCGAGTTGCGCTTTTCCACTGTGGAGAAAGTTCTGACTGCAGTGCAAATGGCGATTCTAAAGGGTAAACGCATCTTGGTAGTAACACCCTATCCTGCCCTAGAGGCAGTGACAAAGGCAAGTGTACCGAACTCTAAGGCTTTGCACCCCCGTTGGATTCAATGGGCTACTTCTTTGACGTCTCCGGATGTTACCTTTATCTTTGATGCTTCTCTACAGACACAGGAGTTTTTACAATATGAGTTTGGTCATCCTCCTCCACTGTCTTTGCTGCCGTTTGAGGAGTACAAATGTATCATTTACACAGATGGTTCAGCGCAACCGGCCACTGGTTCTAAGCATGCTTATTCAGCGGCGTGCACTATTGTGGCAGGTAAAATAGTGAACGGAGAGTTCAAGTCCAGTGCTGTGCACACGCAGGCACTGGGCGACAGTACCGCACAATTGGCCGAGTTGCGTGCTTTGGTGCTCGCACTTGAGTTTGCAGACCCTGAAGTGACTACACTTATTGTATGCGATTCTTACTACTGTGTTCAGTCTTTTAATGACAACTTGTTCTTTTGGTCTCAGAATGACTATAGAGATTCCAAGGGCAGCGCAATTAAGCATAAGATGCTTTGGGTTCGAGTGGCAGATCCTAAACGATGTCTGCCGCTCACACAGGTGATTCACACTCTTGGCCACCAGCGTGTGGGCGCACACGCTGTCGGTAACAGTTTGGCAGATGAAGCTGCCAAATCAGCAGTAGCCAGGAGCTCAGTAGCAGCCGTTACAAGATCCATGACTAAAATAGATAAGGAGATCTTGGCAGCTATTGCTGCAACAACGGAAGGTACTAATTACCCGCAGGGTTTCCCTTCCAAATACTCTTATCATCTAAGTCCCGACCAAGTTCCATATGTAAGAATTCCAGACGTTGGTGATCGACTGATTCCCAACGCGGACCGCAGAAATTCTTTGATAACGGCCGCACAAGAAGGCTTGGCTTCGGCTCATGCTGGCGTGTCGGCCACTGTTTCACTCTTGCAGCAGCGTTATTGGTGGCGTGGTTTATACAAACAGACCCGTAATTATGTTCTTTCTTGTGACATCTGTCAACAAATCAAGCCCTCTACGGTTGCCCGTCCGCCACAAACACAGCTCTGCATTTCTAACAAACCTTTTGGGTGTGTCTATCTTGATCACTGCGGTCCGTTTTCTTCTGATACTGCATATAAATACATCTTAGTTGCAGTTGATTCGTGCAGACGTTTCATCTGGGTTTGGCCACAACGAAGTGCTGACGCTCGAAATGTCATCAGGGATTTGCGTGTCTTTGTGGGAATTTTTGCCTGTGGCACCTTCCATTCGGACCAAGGTCCCGCATTCGCCTCTAAGGCGTACAAGGACGCAATGCGGTCTATGGGGGTGCTGGTGCAATTTTCGTCTCCGTACAGGCCTGAGGGCAATTCAGTTGTTGAGCGAATGAACCGTGACTTAAAGCAATCCTTGACAGCTAGAGTCTTAGGTACTGGCAGAAACTGGCTGGCCCACTTGTATGGCGTGCAACGTGCACTTAATAATCTCCCTAGAAGATCTCTAGGTGGGCGGACCCCATACGAAATGCTCTTTGGCATAAGGATATTTGTGCCAGATCTTGATGGTCTAGACATGGTGGCAGCAGCCACAATCTTTGACGTAGGTAACCATTCTACTATGCTACAGGACTTACAAGAGACCCGTGACAGACTTGCAAGTGAACACTTACCCTCAGCCACAGACCCTGCTGCGCTGCGGATTCCGGTTGCCTGCTGGCTTCCGAAGATTGGAGATCTGGTCAGAGAGAAAGTGGAGAACAAAAAAGAATTTGGCCCCTCTTATCGTGCACCGGTTCCAGTTCTGGGCTTGAAGGGTACTCGTACAGTCATCTTACCACTGCTTCCTGGTCACAAAGGCAACAGGTACATCTCAGTGGACAATGTCAAGCTACAACATCTGGCTGATTCTGAATAGTGTAACACCTGCTGTGTCATGCCCAGCAATTTCCAGAAATCCTGCTCGTGGCCCTCCTGGCTCCACTTTTGCAGATGTTGCCATTGGGATGGTCGCTTTACCAGATCGCCTGCCCGACTTCCCGGCTTCCTCCTGCAACGAGGAAACTGAGTATGCTTATCCCGCAAGTGAGTCGGTAGCTCATTTGCCTACAACACCACTGAGCCCGACTCATTTTTCCTTTGATTCGTCTTCCACCTCATCATTCGTCCCAACCAAATTCAGTATTTTTGTATCCTGGTTCAGAGACAATTTTTTGATTCCTCCATGGACCTACATCTGGTTGGTGCTATTCCTGATTTTCCTCTTCATGTCCATTGGTTTTGTGACAGTTTTTTTCTTGCTCATTAATGGTCACTACTTACCTGAACGCTCTGCGGTGAACTCTGTAGCAGGAACTTTGGCTCTGCATTCTTCTTCACACATCATGAAGCGTGACCACACATTTGTGAACATTACAGCCTTTCCAGTTGCTGATGGAATCGTATGGGATGCGGTGCCTTTCCAAATTCATGGCCCGACAGAGATTATTAATGTCCCCAATGTGCTTCGTGTTTCCATGGGAGATGTGGTTAAAAGGAATATTCATTCAGATGATTGGGATGTGCATGCAATTGAATCGTTATTTTCTGATTTGAAGTATTATGCTGCTTTTAAAGCTGAGGATTTGTATTTGAATTCAGCTAATTATACCGATTTATATTGCTATCAACATTATGGTAATCATTTTCTGCATAAACCAAGTACACCTCGAAGTACTTTTAATTACACCCAGTGGGAACATTGCCCAACCCCTCAAAAAGGTAGCTCCCAAACTCTGATAAATAAATATACCTACTTTACAGACTTTAACCGGTCAAACCCGGGTTCATATTATTTTAAATTAAACAGTTCCTCAACTCCGAAGGTGAGGTTGACCCACACCAAATTACTATACTCCAACTCCTTTATGGACGCATTAGCAGTTGGTGGCTATGAGCACTGGGAAGACACAATTGATTTGAAATCAATTTGGGGTATTAAATCATGGCAGGTGCAGGGTGCTGAAGCTTTACACCGCGCCTGCCTAATCCCGACCCAAATATTGTTTTTGAATAGTACTATATACCAAACAACTTGTTTTGTTCTGGCAACTTCCAAACAATTAAATACACCTACAATTCCTGTATCATCTTTGTTGCCGAACAAGAGCTTGCATTTAAATTTTTCGATCGAAACATTGCAAGCTTTGCTTCGGAACAACCCATTTAATGTGTCAACACTAAATAACACAGCCTGGTTGGCGTGGCCCGAAGCTGCTAATGCATGCCAATTACGTTTTCATAACTCTGCTCCTGGTTATAAACAAGATAAACCAGATCCACGTTTTTCTGATTCACGTTCTATCACAACATATTCAGTTGGTAAATTATGTAAACAGTTGTTGCAGCACTCTACATTAGATTCTGTGAAACAACATTTATCCCTGTTAACAAGCAATATCGATCTGGCCGATTTTATTCTGGGACCTAGAGGTCCAAGACCGAAACGGTTTGTTTATGCGACTTACAATGAGATCTGGAAGCTTTCACAAATAGAAGCTGCTTCCCGTCTACGGGAAATAGATCAGGCAAATCTAGAAAAAGTGCTTGCTGTTGTCGACAACAGTATTAACACCCTGGGGCATATTATCAAGAACGGTGTTAAAATTATCGCCGCTTTAGCGGCAGAAAGCTGCCGCTAAAGCGGTGATAAGGGGCTTGATAATATGCCCTTGAGAATTCCAATAGAAGCCCATGTTGACACCAGAACATGGGCTTCTATTCGAATTCTCAAGGGCATATTATCAAGCCCATTATCGCCGCTTTAGCAGCAGTTTTCTGCCGCTAAAGCGGCGATAATTTTAACGCCGTTTCTTGATAATATGCCCCCCTGTCTTCCCGCAATTACACGTTAGAGAATATTGTTTCATCTGTTGTTGATATTGTTCAGGATGACATGTCTGTGTTATATCATAGTCAGAATCAATTGCGTTCAGTAATGCAGTTTGCCTGGACTTTGCAGACACTTAAAATGGATAAGGTTCCCTGGCATTTTTTGAACACGTCTGCTTTGTTTCTGCCTTTTAACTTAACTGAAAAACAGCAATTCATGTCCATGAAAGATGCAACATACTCTCTTCTACATATCGAAAAAATAGATCCCTTACCGTTCTCGGTGGCGGAGACTCACTCTGCCGTGTGGCTAGTACATGGGGTTATCACTTTGCCCTTTTCTTTGTTTGAGTTCAGTTCATGGATAAAGCATTATCCCATTGGCCGTTTTGAGCCTTTGGGCAGTGCCTTTTTGCATGAACTTTGGTCCCTTCCTTTTACATACCGATGCCTTAGGGATGACAAGGAGGTGTTTCTCACAGGAGAGTCTTGCGATTCTACAGTGGGTCATTCCCTTGTTTGTAAGAACATTAAATTGCACGGGGCATGTAATGTTTCGGCCCCGAATCTTGCTTGTGTTTTAAAAGCTATTCCTGCTCCTGTAATTTCACCCACTTTCTCTATGCTTGCTAATGGTAGCTATCTGCTTTTCAATAATCAAGATTGCTGTGGTTTGCTGGCTGGCATTCCCTATACAGTAACAGTTTCGCAACGCGTGGTGTGCTGCAAAAATGTGCTTTTCCCGCCCCCGCGTGGGAAGTTAGATAGTTCCATTTGGCCTTCCATACCTACTTTGAAAGCGGATTTCAATAAATTGAGCAGAATAAAGGCACTCTTACTGAACCAGAAAGTTATGCTAACTTCCGCGCGAGAGACCTTCGTGCTCCAGGTGGCGAGTACCCACAGTGAGATACAGGCACTGTTGAACACTAACCTCCCCCAACATTTCGGTGAACTGATTCACCGTATATTCAATGCATCTAACACCGCCGGCCTTGTACACTTTTTTAAAGTTGTGGGCTCTGGCCTTTTGACTTCCTTTCAGACTATATTTGGTGTAATACCGGCTTTTATTCATTCTATTTTTTCCAGCGTCTTCGGTGGCTTTCCATTGATCCTTGCGTTAGCTGCTGGAATATTGCTTTTGTTTTGCCTGATGCGCAATGGCTGCACCTCTTGTGGCCCACCACCTCCCAGGGCGCCTGCAGATGCTCCGTGACCGCATGATTGACAGCTTCGGCGTGCTGCCGTTTGCAACATTCAGCGTGTCGTATGGCTTATTGGAAGGTGTTTCTGTCTTCTGCGCATTCACCCTGATGGATTAATTTTCTTGACTCTCACTTAACAGCAATCTCGGATTTTTTATCTTCTCCTCTTTCAGTGATAGATTTTTTTCCCCCCTTTTGGATTATTTTCCTACAGCAGTGAATTCACCTACATACAGACGTTTGCATTCTGCTCCGTCCATTTGAATTCTGCTTTCGTCCTCTGTCTTGTCCAATGGACTGACCAGGGGAGGGTGTAGTGTGGTTTGTGGCCTCATTGTCGACATTGCTAAGTTAGCTTAGGCCTGGCTGCCATGATGCCTCTTTTTGCACACGTTACTACGTGACTTTGTTTTTCCAGACTCTGCTTGTGCCCGTTCACATTAGAACTGTCTGCATTTCTGCCTTTCACCTTTTCTGATGTCTTCTGTGGGTTTTGTCTGCACACAATGTACAAGGTCGAAAAACAACGTCCCTTATTGTTGCTGTTCTGGTCAGCCCCTCGCACTTAGACATAACATGAAACACAGCTGCGCTGGAGAATTTTGTGTGCTTTTAATATAGTGTTCGCGCTGTTGAAGGCACTTGCAGAAAGACCTTTCCAGAGAGAAGAGCTGTGCTGGTCTTATGATGTAAACCTTGCATCTCGTTCTTGAGGTATGGGGGTCTCCCGATCAAAGCCCAGAAGTCTTCTATTTATATAATAAACTAGTTACTAGCACGGGGAGGGTGGCAAGGCCATATAGTCCTTCATCCACTGTCATTATAAAATGCTGTCCCCGTTTGTATTCTATGGAATTGTAGCAATGCTTACTGTTTTGACTTTATGCTGCTAGTACTGGCACATGTACTGTGTCTTAGAGCACGATAGTTGAAATAAACATTTTAAACTATACTGTGTCTCTTATTACGCACGTTGTGGACAAGTGTGAGTGAGTAATGAAAGAGTGTTTTTGCTCCCGCGATTCCTGAATGAGTCCGTGTTCTGGGATGTCTAATCATTGGTAGCTTCGCTGTAGTACGGAGAACAAATGTGACACTATAGCTAGTCGGATTGGGATTGTGGGCACTAAGGTGGATGGTTGGTACACCGCTATACACCGAGGTCCTATTTTCCTGCGCATAGTTCTGTATATGTGCAGAATTCCCGCAACATCTCAAATCCGTTGCTGCAACAGGTGTCAGCATTGAAAGGTGTGAAAGCATTGTTATGGGTCATCCTTTGACTGTATATGTTCTGCATTCTGTTGAACTGTTGATGACAAGGACTAAAACACAGCACCTGACGAACAATAGACACACACGCTACGAGCAAGTCATACTTGCCGCGGAGAATGTGACTCTGAAGAGGTGTTCTGTTTTAAATCTTGCTACATTAATACCATTGCCAAATGTAGATGATGTAGATTGTGAAGATTGTGTCTTGATGTGACTGAACTTTGCACCAAACCAAGACCCGACATTGTTGATGAACCTCTGTCTGATCCTGATGAAATTTTCTTTGTCGATGGTTCATGTCTCAGAGACAATGTGGGTCATTTGAGAGCAGCATTTGCGGTATGTACCATTACTGGAGTGGTTGAAGCTGCTTGCCTAGAAGGAGCATACTCCGCACAAGTGGCTGAAATCATTGCTTTGACTCGCGCCTGTTTGGCAGCTGATCAGATCCGAATCACCATCTATACCGACAGCCAATATGGGCTTGGTGTGGTTCACGACTTTGGACAGCTATGGTCTCAGAGGGGTTTCTTGACCTCATCTGGATCTCCCATCAGAAATGGAGATTATGTGAGACGACTGTTAGAAGCGTTGCAATGTCCCAGGGAAATTGCAGCGGTAAAGTGCGCTGCACATGGGAGGGGGACGGATTTTGTTTCTGTTGGAAATAAGTACACGGACGAAATTGCACGTTTCTGTGCTGAACAAGGGTGCCAATTTACTGGAGATTACACTGGAGAGAGCCAAGAGGGAACCGAGCTCAGCATGATGTTAGCCATGGCAGACACTTGGGAGGAACTCAAGAGCCTGCAGGAAGGAGCTCCAGGTCAGGAAAGGGATGTATGGGTCAGGTCAGGATGTGAGAAGGGAGACGTTGGAATTTGAGTTTCAAGTGATGGTCGAGCTGTGTTACCAGATGACCTATTGAGCCCGATGGCAAGGCAAATTCATGGTGCTGTACATCTAGGGAAAGATGCGATGGTGCGAGTCTTCAGACAAACGTGGTACAATCCACGGTTTTGTGCGTTTGCTGAAGCAGTGTGTCATAGGTGTGTTACCTGCCAACAAATGAATGCTGGAAAGAAAACTGTGGTCGCACTGAGTCACATTGGGAGGTCAGGAGGACCTTTCAACAGGATACAGCTTGACTTTATTGAAAGGCCTAGGTGTAACGGATTGAGATACATTTTAGTGGTGGTATGTGTCTTTTCACAATGGGTGGAAGCTTACCCAACACAAAGGTGTGACACTCTTACAGTAGCCAAGCTATTGTTGAGAGAGTTGATTCCTAGGTTCGGTTTTCCAACTTCGTTGGAGTCGGATAGAGGAACACACTTCCACAGTGAGATCATGAAATTGCTTTGCGTGGCTTTAAATGTTGATCAGAGACTTCATTGTAGCTATCGACCAGAGGCTTCTGGGATAGTGTAGCAGATCAATGGAACTTTGAAAGCTCGGATGGCGAAAGTGTGTTCGTCTACATCTCTGAAGTGGCCTGATGCGTTGCCTCTAGTGTTGATGAGTGTTTGCAGTGTCCCAGATAGGAGGACCGGTCTTTCCCCGCACGAAATCATTATGGGGAGGGTGATGCGATTGCCAGCAATACCGTATTCAGCCTTGATAAACATCACTGATGAATTAATCCTTGATTACTGCAAAGGACTAGCTGATGTGGTCCGTTCTATGTCTCAGCAGGTGGAAGCTGCTGCTGTTTCGGCTTCAAGGGATCGCTGCCACGACTTGTGCCCGGGAGATTGGGTGCTGGTCCGGAAGCACGTGAGGAAGAACTGTTTGGATGCTCGGTGGCGAGGCCCCTACCAGGTGATACTGGTAACGAACACAGCGGTGAAGTGCGGAGGGTTGCCGAATTGGATACATGCTTCCCATACTCGCCGAGTTTCAGAACCCTTGGAAGAAACAGCTCCTCTCGTAAATGAAAATCCAGCTGTGGCGGCAGGGCCATGAGAGAGGACAAGCCAAGCTGTGAGGGTTGCTGACGAAGCTGGTTGCTCACCAGACCAGGCTGAGGAGGGTTACGCTACACCCTACCCAGGTATTGACTCTGAGGAAGAAGGTAACGTTACGGGTAATATAGAGTCAGACTCAGCCACAGGAAGTGGTGCGCAGAGGGTTCAAGAGAAAAGCAAAAGGGCTGATCGAGCAGAAGAATCGTGGCCTGAAAGACAAAGAAGGTTGAATCTGAGGTTGGCCCCTGAGAGAGATCTCGCCCCTGTGTCCGAGACATCAGAATCAGAAGTGAGTGAAGAAGAACAAGACCGAGAAGGTCCAAGAAGGTCAAGAAGGACAAGAGTGCCTTGCCAGAGATACGCTGCCCCGGAGTGGATTTACGCAGTAACTGATGCCGGGAGTAGTGAGTTCCGGGAGGCTGAGGTCCGTGTGAGTGATCAGCAGGAATCCTCTACTGAAAATTGATGTGGGACTGGTAGTTCCAGGACTCGAAGTTGAAGGAGTACTGACAATCACGGTCCCAAATCCTACAGTTTTGAGCAAGGTGCGAATTCTGATATTGCATAAATTCGTTTTCCCAACGTTTGGATTTGAAGCATCACCTCATGAACTGGTAGATGTTCATCTTGAGATTTTGCAACATGTTTTAGCTGCAATCGGATCTGAGCTTATCGTAGATCGTGAATGAACTGTGCATTGTAAATAGGTGTTCCAAAGAAGATAACCTAGGCCCGAGTGGGAGAAGAATAAATGTAGGGCTTTTTCAATAGAAGAAGAAAGAGGGCTAGGGAAGTCTTTTTGGACTGTGTAAATAAATCCGGAAAAACTGAACTTTGAACAAATTTCCAGAATTCCAATGAACTTTGCTTGAACTTTTGAGCAGAAAATCGAGGTGGAAAGAAGAGACTTTTGTGTATCCTCTAAATTGAACGACTAACGAAAAAATGGAGTCTGGAAATCCGAACCATAGATCCAAGTGTGTGATAGGTACTTTCATAGTGGGAGTGATAGTTTCAATAGTTATAGTTATTATAGTGTCCGTTACTACTTCACATGAGCCAGAAGGCGTGGAGGTGAAAGGGACACCCACACCTAGTACTTCTAGCAAGAAAGAGGACACCATAGGAGCTGAAAAGGCTATGCTAGATCAAAATAGTCGTAGATTGCATGTAGATTTGTCTAGAAGTGATTTTAAGCTTAACGCGTATGCGAAGCTGCTATACAAATATATTGAAACGATGGACGTGAGTGATTGTTATGTGTGTATGCAATTGCCTGCATCAGTGGATGAGGGCATTAGATATCATCATCTTCCGTTGACTTATGGGATTTCATGTAGTTTGATGCTTAGCATGTTTTATGGGAGAGGTCATTATGAATACTTCTTTTCCAATTATGATGCAGTGCTTTCAGAGGTTCCAGCATATAAGCACCTGAATAAATATGATTATTACAAGCAAGAAGATAGAATTGGGAAGTATTTCATACCGACTGCATCACTAGATACAGCTTATGCACATAGACATAACCTAACATGTTCACTAACAGAGATAGAAAAGAAGTTTGTTGATCAAGTAGAGGATAGATATAGACAGCTAACACAAACATGTAACACTGGAGAAAGTCCATTAGATTGGACAAAGGAAGAGTTGGCTCACAGAGCGAAAGGGAGCTATGGCCCTATAGCATTAGATCTGGTGCAAAAGGGAAGCTGTGTGTGAAACGTGTCCAGACCTATTATGATAAGGTTTATGTGGGAGAGAGTGCGTGTGATCACGTTTTCACCATGGAAGAGTCAGCAAAGAACTTTTTGCAGAGTCCGGTACAAGTGGTGCCAACAGTATACTTCGTATGTGGGAAAAACGCTTATGTGAGATTGCCTGCCAACTGGTATGGTACTTGTAACCTGGCAGCTGTTTTCCCCAAGATTTACCATGTGGAGGAGCTAGGACTCCTCGAAGGAGGAATACATTCTAGGGCAAGGAGAGATGCAAGTGCAGGAGGAGTGATTGGAGACATTTTTGGAGTTGTAATACCAGGTTTAGGAGTGATTTTGAATGATGTGAAGATTAGGAAATTGGCGACTGTTGTGGACAGATTGTGGATGAATACAGCTAAATCACTATTGCTCGTAGATGGAGAGATGTTGTCGATAAAGGCAATGGTTATGCAGAACCGTCTTGCTTTGGATGTCTTATTGGCAAAAGAGGGCGGAGTCTGTAAAATGCTGAAAGTGCAAGAGTGCTGTACTTATATACCAGATAATAGTAAAGATCTGAAGAAGTATATAAGTAACATCACTGAGATTCATCATGAGATCCAGGATCTGACCGAAGAGGGCGTTTGGGAGCAAGTTGGAAAGGGATTTGGTAAAGTGGGGAGTTGGTTTGCGAGCTTGGGAAAAGGTATTCTTGGTTACATTCTGAGACCTATCCTTATAATCGTGGTCTGTGTGATTTGCCTATGGGGTTTTGTGAGAGCTTATCAGTGGTACAAGCCGAATCAGGTCGAAAGGTCCCTTAGGGCAAGAGAAGTAAGGATGACTAGACTGCAGGACAGTCATTAAGAGAATATCAAGAATCTGGAAAGATTCCGACAGGGAAGGATGGCTACGAGCTCTGTTTAGGTCGGTTCTTTCTCCAGGGAATTATGATTTTGTTGATGACACTAGTCATCAGAGGGGGGAACTGATAGAGCGCAAAGATATTCTGAAAATTGTAGGGGTACATTATATTCGTAGATAGTCCGTACCCGCATGTATTCTTATGTGTGCGCTAACATTAGTTAGAATTCGTGTTGTAATAATCAGTGGTAATTGAAATGCTAATCCATTTAAGAAACATAAAGTGGCATTTAGAAGAAATCATGTAACTTTCAATGTTCATTGCAAATGCATAATGAAGTAGTTATATGTAATGCAGTAGATTTAAATTGTGTATCATGTTGAAGTTACACACGCATAGGTGATTAATTGTGTTTAAATGTGCTTAAGTGATGTTAAAGGCCTAGATGGAGTACCTGCTCCTTCGCGTTAAGAAAGGCCTATTCGTTTCCTTATGTTAGCTGGTTTATGAAGGCCTGAAATGTATTTTCCCCTGGTGAGGCTCTCATTTGGAGACAGTCAGCAAAATTCATCTGCGTGCAAGGTTGTTTCGTTCTCATGCATTCGTTGCAGGTGCAAGGACATCGTCTTCGTTAGTTAGAATAATGCTTTTGTTTTAGGAGTTAGGTATGGAGGAGATCCGCTACAGAGTATCCAGGAATGCTGATAATTAGAAGTTGCGCTGAAGAAGCCTGAGACCCAAGGACACTCCAACCGTCGTTGGACCGAGTTCAACTTTTAGTGGAAAGTTACCTAGGAGAGGTGCTTGGCCAGGAGAGGTGTTACCTGGGCGGGCCTATCGAATGTCCATTTTGTATTAGGCTGAAAACAACAAGAGAGGGAGGGAATGTAAAGTAAGGACCACTCTCAGTCCCCCGGGGTAGATATGATTATAAACAACGAAAGAGTGTACCTTATATTTATAAGTGGAGCACAACAGTAGAATCCAACTAAGTTCTTAATAAAGCCCTCACTCACCAACCTAGTTGGTGACATGCTTCATCATCGGGCCCCACCAGGAGAGGCCGAGTGCCACCCTGGTGTGCTTCGGCGCCAGAATTACTGCGGAGCTGGTTTAGTGTGTACAGTGTGTAGTGAAAGTGATTGTTAAAAATGTCTTGGTTGTGTCAAACAATAAATTTTATTAAAAGCCAATCAGACATAGATAAAAACAGAGTGTGGGACATCAAGGCTGAATAAATTGTTCAGCAAAGTCCGCTAAATCATATCTATGTCTGATTGGCTTTTAATAAAATTTACTACTGAATTGCTGTTTCAGCAATGAAACATGCAGCGGACATTGCCGACCTAATCCTGAACCAGGGTATTGACGTAGCTATTCTAACGGAAACGTGGCTCAATAATGCATTGTCCCCGTGCCTAGCCCTACTGGTTCCACCAAACTACAATATTGTGAGACTAGATAGGCTAAACAAAACAGGTGGAGCAGTGGCCTGTATCCACAAATCAAACATATCCATCTCTAAAATGCACTCTGACCCTCTTGAGTCCTGTGAATACCTGGGTCTCTCTCTACGTCTCTCAGATAATCAACACTTTAAACTTCACACGTTCTACCATCCCCCAGGTAAAAATGCATTGTTCATAGACCAACTAATGGAAATTATTACAGCAAATTCTGATCCACATTTCATTGATATCTTTCTAGGGGACTTCAATCTACATTGGAATGACCTTATAGATAATCAGGTCAATATTTTCAAAAACTTCCTAGCCGACCATTCCATAGTGCAGGCTTGTGGTCTTCAAACTCACTCTAAAGGCGCTACTTTAGACTGGATCATCTCCAAAGAAAATGAGGTAGACTCAATCGCCATTGTACCTCGCGACTGGTCAGATCACCACATCATCACCTTCCAAATTATATCCTTAAAGATGAAAAGAGCCAGACAAGCAGTCAAGCCTAAGCAATGGGTTAGAGATACTAAAGGCCTGAACATGGAGTCTCTAACAGCAAGTTGCGAGAACGAACTTTAACCTCCTCCTGAAATGGTGGACGTCAGCGAGCTTACGGATCATTACAACAGTACGATGTCTAAAATAATCAATAACAGAGCCCCTTTAAAACTCAAAAGAATTCAAGTTAAAGATAAAACACATGGTTCAATGGCTCTCTGAATGAAGAAACACAGAAACTCAGACTCTCAGAAAGGAAATGGAGACAGCTCCCATCATCACCACATCTTAATCAGCTAAGAAAGATCAGGAAAGCCTACAATAAAGGTGTACTCTAGTCAAAAAAATACTTTTTTAGAAACGAACTTGATAATGCTTAGAACAGACCGAGAAAACTCTTTGATCTACTAAAGGATCAGTCGAACAAATTAGCCAAATCCTCTCAACTAACAGCTCAATCAGTTCTGAGCTGTGAAGACTTTTCAGCATTTTTTACTTCCAAAGCTAGTTCCCTGGAAAGAGAACTTAAGGTTACTGCTGATAAACTCATGACTCATAAGAGTACTCAAGAGAATCAGTCAGCCCAGCCTGCACAAACAGTACCCAAAAATAATGCCGATTGGTCAACCTTCAAACTTTATGATCAGGAAGACATTGCTAAAACCTTATTGTCCTTAAAACCAAACAACCATTACAACGATCCTCTTCCCGCAAAATGTTGGCCTACGGTCAACCTCATGATCATCCCTAGTTGGACTAAAAGAATTAATGCCTCGCTTTCCCAAGGTTCCTTTCCTGACTGCCTAGAAACAGGCCAGGTCATCCAGCTACTGAAAAAACCTACCGAGAATCCTTCGGACCCAAACAACTTTAGGCCGGTAACAAACATTCCCTTACTGGTCAAGGTTTTGGAAAAATGTGCTCAACAGCAACTGAACCGTCACATCACAGAATATAAGCTACTAAACGAATGCCAATCAAGGTTTTAGACCAGACCACAGCATGGAAACAGCAATTTTACACATAGTGGATGATGCTCTACTTGCTCTAGACCGTAATGAAACCTGTCTACTAGTCCTCCTCGACCTATCTTCAGCATTTGACACTGTAAATCATGGCAAATTACTAGACCGACTGGAGAATAGGATGGGTTTTTTGGGTACAGTCCTAAAATGGTTTCATTCCTTCTTAGAGAACAGATCACAAAGATTCTTGGTGAACCACATGCTATCCCTTCCATCCCTGAGTCATATTGGAGTTCCTCAAGGTTCAACTCTATCCCCATCCCTATTCAACCTGTATATTGAGCCACTCACTGAAGTACTGCTGCAGGCTAACATCTCCTTCCACATGTATGCAGATGACACTCAGCTGTATATGAAGATCACTTCGCTTGAAGAGATCAACAAATTGAACCAGGCACTTCAAAAGACCGATCATTGGCTTTCAAGCAATCATCTAAAACTCAACTCACAGAAAACTGAATTCCTTCTGATCTCCCCCCCTAAATTCTCCACGATGATCAAGGAATGGACCAAATTGATCACAGCGCTAAACGGTACTCCGATTCTAGTTGATTCTATCAAGTCACTTGGAATCACGCTGGATAAGGATTTAAACATGCGAGCTCACATCAACACAATGGCAAAAAATGCCCGATTCCATCTGAGCTATCTCAGAAAATTGAAACCGTTCATCGACACTGCTGACCTGAAAATGGCTGTCCAAGCTTTGGTTATCTCAGGGATTGAGTATGGATGCACAACTCTAGCAGGGCTCCCTAAGATTTCAACAGCTCCACTAAAAGCCTGCCTGAATTCTGCAGCGAGACTCGTAACAGGTACAAGAAAATTTGACAACATCACTCAACATCTGAAAGCGCTAAAATGGCTACCGTTCGAGGCAAGAATTCAGCTAAAGATGGCATGTATTACACACAAAGCTCTACACTACAAAACACCACTTTACCTTGCACAGAAACTTACAATTTCTGGAGGCCTTAGATCTTCGAGGGGGGCTGCTGATTACCTACTGAAACCAGCAATTTTCCGTAAGAAGAGAACATACAACAGAGCATTCTCGGGAGCTGCGCCAAGAATTTGGAATGCGTTGCCTCCGAATATCAGAGGAATCACCTCGGTCTCGAGATTCAAAAAAGAGGCTAAGTCCTTTCTCATGAGTAAATTCCTCCCTTAACCAACTAGGGTCCTCTCTCGGCTCCTTTGAGACCTTTAGTCATTCCTGAAGCTACTATTTTCAGTTGTGCTAATAGGTGAAGATAATCAGGATGATTGTACTGCTATTATCTGAGTAATGACTCCGGAGATAGCACAAGTCTGGGGGCTTTTATCGAGTCTCACCTATGGTCCTCAGTCAGACCTGGTGGGATACCCAAGTCCATACGCAAGATTCAGGGACGATGGCTAATGAAGGTACCTCTATCAAGCCACATGGTTATGGGTCTGGTCTTGTAACTGTCTTCGAGTTGTGACTCCACATTTTCTTTAGGGATGATATTACATTTAAATGCAAGTATGTCATGTCATGTACTACTATAACCCAAGTGGTCGCCTTGTAAGACTTAATATGTATATTATTTTAAATTTGTAAACTGTGAACGAAACTGATTGCTGTTGATTTGTAAAGCGCTCTGACACCCAGGATTTGGTCATGTTCGCAGCTATAGAAAACACTAAATAAATAAATTTCATGTAAATCCAAAGTACATTCTTCAAATAAAACGCTCTTTTAAGAGCTATCCTAAGAGGAACATAAGTATATATAAAAATCTATGGGTTGTGTTTGAAAAACACTCTTAAGGTACTGCGGTACTCTCTATAGACTAACGCGACAATACCCGGTACTCCGTATATTTGTTAAAAAAACATAGAAGCATTAACAGGTTTTATTGCCTTCATATCTGAACTAAAGTAAACTAATATTAATCAGAGACACACCACAGAAATTAGTTTTATACTTAATATTCATGTGTATTATGAAACACAGACAAACTGCTCAGTAAAACAACATGGCTGCCTTAATTGTTTGAAAAAGAGCACATTAGCCAATCAGATAATACCTTGTCATCGATACGTACCGCGGTCGTACTACGGTACTACTGCAGCCACAGGTATCACTAAAAATTATATCTTAACATTTACTTACTCTGCTTACCTGCACTACCCCACAGAATTATCTGAAGCCCCTACTATGTAAAACTGCCAAATTAAAACAAATCCAGTAGACGGTTTTCGCGCTACACAAAATATAAAAATCTATGGAAAATGCATTGGATTTCAAGCCCATTTTGGGGCCCCCCTTTTTTCTTTGCACCCCCTTCAGCAAACGCCACATAACTTTCAGTCCTCCCAAAGTGAAATGGAGGCTGCAGGTCTGCAAACTTTCGCGCATATTTGTCAAACAGATGCGAAGTTATTAAGAAGCAGAATTCCCAAAAATCCCTATCTCTGTTCACCCTAACTATAACTACAGAGTGCCTACTGCCACTCTGTAATGAAAATAGATAGATAGATAGATAGATAGATAGATAGATAGATAGATAGATAGATAGATAGATAGATAGATAGATAGATAGATAGATAGATAGATAGATAGATAATGTATGGTGCTTGTGGCAATGTGAATGTGAAGAAGATTTTTTAATTAATCATATAGGTCCATACAAACATCAACGCGTTTCAGTATGAATAGCCTTCTACTGGGTCTATATCACACAGTGGTGGTCACCACTTTATAGTTATAGTTAGCTCAGAGTTTCTATTGGAAGAGAACTTCTTGTTTTGCTAACAACTTTAGCATTAGTTGACAAATCTGCACTAAACTTTCCAATTCATTCAACTCGGCAACTTCCTGAAAAGTTTTGCGCCAAGCGAGGAGCAAGAAAAAGGGGGATCACAAAACGTTGATTTCCCATGTTAATTCTCATAGGAAATTTTTCTCCCCAAAATAGAAAAAATTGGTAAAAGAAAATTACACCAATTTAGGCACAAGTTAGATTTCTATTCAGCATGCAATGTGATTTGGTCTAATTCCGGTCAACTGATTTTGAGTAATTAGCATTAAAAGAGGTGCATGAGGGGTTAAATCTCAGAAAACATTAGGGGGCTTATTTATTAGTTTTTGACGCAGGGCAGGTCAGCACCTCACTTTGCTCTGCTGCTCTGCGTCAAAAGAAAAGAGCAGGAGTGTGCTGGATCTATTAGATATGCACTGGTGCACAAATGGCTGCCTAGCGCGAACGCAGGCACCTTTGCACCATGCTGCAAGGGTGTCTGCGTTGTAGGAATAATTGTTTTTGTGCAGGAAGGGACAACTTACTGGACAAAAACAATCAGTGGAGGCGTTTTCCTCCTTCTATGTGTGCTGCATAATGCACCACACAAAGAAAGAGGAAAAACAAGGAGGCGTAGACTTTTAACACATTCCCCCTTTAGGAATATTGATAATCTTCTTGTTATCTGTTTCTTCTAATGCATCAATGAAATCATCAAATGTCTCTATCCAATCAGCCCATCTGTTGCCAATATTCAACTTTTTGGTGGTATTGAATGGTAGTGGTGGTTTCAGGAAGGCGACGGCATGTAGCCGTTGGTGGAACTTACTGATATGGACAGTAATGTTCTTTCCCATACTTCTTGGTGATCTTGTTTATGCAAACCATCTATGAAGCCTTGCAACTTGCTGGCCTCTGGGTCATCTTTGAAAATGACAGGAAATGTGACTTCTCACTTGGTCTCCATTGGAAAAGCAACCTTTCACGATTCCGAATGCTGCTTCCGGCTTTCTGATGTTCAGAAACCTCTGGAATTGTTCTGTGCCCCACTTTGCAGCTTTGGTGGTGCCCCGCTTCATTTATGGACGGCTCTGCAAACACAACCCCGGGCGCTTCCTGTGGGAACACTCCACCCGGCGCCGTGGCATGATGACTCTCTTTCCTAAGTTCTGCTAAGCAGATGACAGTTTCTTGTATTTGAATTGCTTTGCTTGTAAGTGTTTCTCTGTACTGCCTGACACCTAGTGGTCTCAGCCTCATAGCGCTTCTGATCGCAGCGTTATCTTGCTATTAGATGTCACTATTTGCTGCTCTTTCAAAACCTGTTTGCAACCGTCTTTAGCGTTATCACTCTGTGTGATGTATGGCTTTTAATTGCGTAGTAGATTGGTACCTCCCTTTGCGGCCTTCCCAGTAGGTTCTCAGCCAACGATGTGTAGACTTTTCAGTGTAGCTTTCGTTATCATCAAATGCTTCACACTGGAGTTGAGCTTTGACTCCACATATGCCATACGTTAGGTTGGCACTTCGACTGAGGCACACATGGCACACACTAGCAGTCTGCTAGAACATGGCAAACTCTCTGGGAGAGCACTGTTGATCTTTTGGTTACTTATCCCATCCTCGTCACCAGTTGTCGCTTCCTCCCCAGCTTGGGTACCCGCTAATGACTATGCCACACATGGAGCTTAGTATAAAAACGTCTTTATTCTTCTCGTGTAACCATGAACTCAACATTCTAAACCTGCATTCATCGTCATCATAAAATCTTTATTCGGTCAGACAAAGCGACCATAAAAGTGCAGCATATATTACAAAAGCAAGTATAAGACACAAATCACAATAGCATAAAAACATCTTAAAATGCAAAGTAAAAACAAAATTAAAATCTCGATATTAGCTATAAACACAAGATCATCAGTCAGGGTTCCCTTTAATGACTACTCCACACAGGGAGGTTAGTATAACATGTCATTATTGTTATGCATGTAACCGTGAACTCAACATTCTAAACCTGCATTCACTTCATTACGCTCCAAAGTTTACGTCACAGTTCTACGGAGTCCATCAGGGGCCAAAAGGGGTTCCGCCATTGCTATCTCCCACAAAAACTCCATCCAACAACCTTATAAACTTCTGCAAATCTAGCAGACACCATCGCTCAGCTGGATTTCTAGTCGCACACATCCCCTGTATATGCAAAGCCAGATCTGATGGTCGCGCCTTCTCGTTCTTCGCTCCTAAAGCCTGGAATGACTTGTCCATGCACATCAGAGCTACGTGCTCAGGTCTTGAATTACACAATAAACTGAGGACTTGTCTCTACACCTGCCCTGGCTTAGTCCATACAGCTTCTGCTTCACAACCAAGATACCCTCCTGGAAGAGTTGTGCGCTATGCAACTACTTATAACATATTTATTTATTTATTTGAAAAGTTTTATATAGCGCTGGCTAGACCCGGAGGTATCAGAGCGCTTTACATGAGGTAGAACATTGTTTCAGAACATAGTTACACAGTTACATCAGCTGCTGGAGCGTAGTTACATGAGTTACAAAATCATAGCGTAGGCATAAGGATAAACAAAGCAGGCAGGGGGAGAGAAATACAGGAGGGAGAGGAAAGGAATAGGGGAGGTAGACAAAGAATGAAGGAGGGAAGAGGTGGGGGAAAAGCATAGCATAGGCACAAGGATAAACGAAGCAGGCAGGGGGAGAGAAATACAGGGGGGAGAGGAAAGGAATAGGGGAGGTAGACAAAGAATGAAGGAGGGAAGAGGTGGGGGAGGGGGTAGGAGACACAGCGTGGAGACGAGGAAGTAACAGTGTCAGACGTCCGGCTGGGTAGGTGATGGCTCTCAGTGGTAAAGGGATCATTCCCAGTCCTCCGTTATGTGTGATTCCCTTGTTGTGGTGGACTCTCTCAGAGGGGACTCTGAGACTCCAGGGCATAAATGCTGGATCCCTCCCCAACAAGGGGTGAGGAGCGCTTTGGCCACGGGCACACTCTGAAGAATGAAGGAGGGAAGAGGTGGGGGAGGGGGTAGGAAACCCAGCGGAAACATAGTGTCCGACGTCCGGCTGGGTAGGAGACGGCTCCCAGCGTTAAGGGGATCTTTCCCAGTCCTCCGCTATGTGTGACTCCCTTGTCGCTGTGGACTCTCGCAGAGGGGTCTCTGAGACTCCAGGGCATAAATGCTGGATCCATCCCCAACAAGGGGAGTAGGAGTGCTTTGGACAAGGGCACACTTATGGAGGCCATTTTAGGGACAGTCGGGCTGTAAGAGAAAGACCCTCACTGTAGATGGGGAAATGCGAGTTGGGTCAATGGGGCAGCTAGAGGCCAGAGCCAGTGACCGCAAGCCTCCCGAGGAGGAGGAGAGTATAGCTATATTATAGCAACAAGGGGGAGAAGCGGCCGCCATTTTAGGATCAGGCGGGGCACCTCCTATATCCCTCTCACTCTTCTCTTAAACATAAACTAGTCTCAACAAAATGAGGACAAGTCATTGTCTCACAGACACAGTTGCAATAAGCGTCACAGCGTCACAGGCCCAGGATCTCTACAGGGGATTTCTATCAGTCTATTGGTTGCTGCAAGGCGTTTGCCATCTCTAGGTCTCTCCAGACTGCTCCACCAGGGCTCACCGGCATACTGGGTATCTCTCTCCAGGGGGGATGGTTTTGTTGTTCTAGGGGTTCAGGCCGTCACCAGTTACCATCGGCAGCAGAAAATCCTATCACTCAGGTCCCCTGAAGCTTAATCCTGTGTCTCAGGGCCTAGAAGGCGGGAGTCCATTCATCCCCAGTCAGAGCCCTGAGCCCAGAGGGTCGCGCACTGTGGTTCTCTGTCACAGCCTAACCAGGCCTCCACACGGGGGGGTCCCGCCAACAGCAAGCCAAGCGCCCCTGCCCGTATGGCACTATCAGTTTTGGACCGCTATCGTTCCCAGCGTCCCTCTCCTCACCTCACCAGTCAAAGAAGGGGGCTTCCACACGCCCCCGGTGCCTTAGGAATCTTCGGGCCGGCGGGCGGATCCAGAGCCTCCCCTCTTTTCACGTACGGGGACACTGGTTTCTTCCCTCTTCCGATGGCGACTTCAATCGGGCGGCGGGGAGCCCCAGGAACATTCCCGCCGCCACTCGGCTGCCAGGGGAGCAGCCGCACGGGAAGGCGCCTCTTAAGCAGTAGAGCGGTGAGCCAGCTCCCGACCCGTGTCTCCGCCACAAGAAGCCGCCATCTTTGAGACGGGCAGCCGGGATCGCCCGTTTCTCAATCCTGCCGCCTCTCATGATCTGCGCCACGCAAACCTGGTGAGTAGCATCAGCCCTCCACTCTCCAAGAGCGAAGGTGCGGCAGGCCGCGTCAGGGGCCCTCACGCCACTGTGAACCCCGTGGACTCGGGGAACTCCCCTGGGAAAAATGGCTGTCCGCCTCTCGTCGCCCTCGCCACTCAGGGGTCCCAGTCCGCTCCGGCTGCTGCAGCCACAGCCCGCAATAGGTCCCCGGCACAGACACTGGACCTCGGATGGCCCAGGAAGCCTCGGAGACAACCGCAGATGACCCGCAGGGGTAGGAAGCCCCCGGAGATAATTGAATCGGCCACACTAGCTCGGTCTCAATGGGGGAAAGCCTCGAGCCCGTCTTCCTCCACGAATCACGAGTTCGCAAGCGGGGGAATCAGCGCAATTGAGGACCGCTGAACAGCAGGAGCCCAGGTGAGAAGCGGGATCTCGGGAGGAAATCACCAGAAAGGCGATGCCTGGTCGGGAGCTCCCGGCCGGAGCTCCTCACCGGTCGGCCATCTTGGAGCCATAATATAACAATAACGTCTCACGCACACACATGTATGTGGATACGTATGTGTATATATATATATATATAGATATATATATATATATATATATCTATATATATCTATCTATATATATATATATATATATATATATATATATATATAGGTATATATATATGTAGAAAAGTAGGATCTGCTTCTTATGGTTACCCTCACTTTTTGCTTGATGTGATGCTGTTTTTGACTAGTCTGACTGGGATCCTGCTAATCAGGACCCCAGTCTATCTGCTTTCTCCCTAAATTGTTGTGTTCAGTACTTAGGTACATCCCAGATTGGATACTGGGGTACCCTTGTCAGTCCTTAGTATATGGTACCCATGTATCCCGGGCATAGGTACCCCAGAGGTCTCCCATGGGCTGTAGCATGCATTATGTCACCCATGAGAGACAATTCAAAATGGAACTACAGGTCTGTCATTGCATCCAGTGTAAGTTGGTGCATGCACCACTTACTAAAGATATAGGTCTACTATGTCTAAGGGTCACTGCACTTAAAACATATTAGTCACCCCTATAGCAGGCCTTTGAAATCCTGATGGCAGGGTGCTTGGTTCTAAGTGAGAGGGTGCCCCTGCATGAGCAGGACCCCCTGCAGCCTACGGAGTCCATTCTCCCAAGTTGTCAGTGAAGCACCCATATACAATATAGAGGGGCAAAGCGTAATTACGCAAAGACCATCTCGAAAACGGCTGTAACGAATCCTATCATATTTGGTATCAAACAAGTTGGAATCATACCCCCACATGGTAAACGGTGTGGGAGGTATGATTCCAAGCACCAGAAGAGCCCTCCGTTAGGCTCTCAGTGTTCTCTGTGCCAGCCTTCTAGTCCCGGACAGCACAAAATGGTTGCTGCCGACTAGAGACACATTTCTGCCCTCCTGCTGCTGAGCCAAGCTTGAGCAGAGGAAGGCAGAACAATGGGCATCCTGTCACAGGGAGGTGTGACCACCTCCCAGACAGGATTTAGTGTATTGGGACGGGGTGAGTGCGCTTGCCAGCGCCTGAAAGTCCGAATGAGGGGTACACTTGGAGTCCCTGTGCATAGTCCAGTTCAAACCAGTTCTGGGAGCCGTTGGCTCCCGCTCTGGAGTGAAACTGGACAAAGGACATGGGAGTAACCTCACCCCTGTCCAGACCCTCCCCTGGGAGGGTCCCCTGAATCTTCCCAACCCTTTCCCTAGGGTACTTAAGGGCTTACCTGGGTGTAGGTCCCTAGATTCGTCGTGGGATAAGATTCAGAATTAACACCACTGCACTTCTGCCGTCTGAGCACTCTGGACTTCGCTGGACTTCGTTTGGGCCTGACTTTGTCTCCCTTCCAGTCTGCTGCATTGTCTGTGCCTGTGCACCATGCAAGATCCATGCAGGACCTATGGAGCATCAAAGACACTTGAAGGAATCTCCCTTGAAGTGAAGGAGTCGCTTTCCTGCATGTGCAGGCACCTCAACACTGCTGACCGGTCTGCTGATCCCTATCTCCTGCGGACTCCGAAGGTTTCAACAACACAGGTGGTGGTTTTCTACGTCCCTCGAGCCTGAGCTGCCCTCTCACCGAGTTTGAGGCCAGTATCCCTTGCAATCACCGCACCCTCCGGCAACTTCTTCCACCAAAATCTTCAGCCACACCGCTACGTGGCCACCGTGGCCTGCTCCTTTGTTGAGCTGCTCGAGGTCCTCTCGCGACTCCTGTGCCTCTAGCCTGTAGGTCCATTTCAGGGTCACCTTTATTTTCTTTGGGCTCCCCTGATTGTCTGGGGCCTGCCCTGACATCCTTCATGAGACAGCTTGTATCCAGGTCCTCAGCGTCGCCTGGTCCTCACAGCTGCAGAGTCAAGATCACTGTCATCTTTCCTGAAGCACCTGACATCGGAGGGCATTCGTCTTCTAAGTCTCCTGGTCACTCCCGAGTGACATAGAATCTGTCCCCTCTGCTTTCAGGTACTCCTCTTCAAGAATCCACGTTTAGATTCCCACGGACACTTTCTCCTCTTCCAGCAGCGGCACTTTCCTGACAACCTCCATTGGTTTCGACGGCGGCTTCCGACACCACTTCACACGTATGCACCCAGCTTCCCTGGTGTAGGTAACATGCATACTAGGGTATCCACGGGTGGGATGGCTCTCCAACCTTCTGTCTTCCACGGGGTTTCTTCAGGGTCCACCGGGAAGGGTCCTTAATCTTTAAAAATCTAACTGCGACTTGCACATAGAATTGTACGGAGCACGCGGTCGTGTACTCACACTGCATACGCTCTCCGTAGGGTCCCTATCTACTTACCATGGGTGGTTCAGTGGATCCCCAGCGATTCTACATCCTCTCAACATCGTCCTGACTCAAGTCGTGGTACTTATACCACTTTCTTAGTATATGGTTTGGTCCCCCCCCTGGGGCCACTGTGTAATTCATGCTATTTACTGTGTTTCTTTGCTAAAGTATTGTGTGCATTGTGTTTATCTCCGTGTTGGAGATACTTGAACCTTCTAGAGAGTATTATATAATAAATACATATTTTTATAAATACTTGGTGTGGTTCTTTTCACATAATCTATACTATAAGATTGCATTTTGGTAAAACAAGCTGCTTTACACTCCTTCTGGACTAAGCCTGAAGGCTGCTCTCCACAGCTACCGCTTAGAGAGCTTTCTAAGGTTGTTTAAGACCTCTTAAATCACCATAATGGTTGTCTGGACTGGTGCCAGGTGCCCACTTACATTAGTGGACATCATATACCAGGCCAGCCTCTCACAATATATATATGGAACTTTGGAGGTCATTACGATGGCGGACGGAAAAAAAACCGACCGCCATGGTAGCGGGAAAACACCGCCCGCCGCTACCGCGGAAAAACCGACGGCTAGATTAGGATCCCCAGTGGTAAAACCACAACCGCGGCGGAAAGGAGACCCGAGAATCCTCCGTACGCCTGCGGAAAGAGCCCAAACCCGTCCGCGGAGGTCAAATTCGCAGCGGAAACAGGCCAAACGCCCGCAACCACAGCGGAGACACCGCCATCAAAATTATGATATTCCCGACATCCCCGCGGTGCAGTGCGCTGTTTCCGACCGCCGCAGTCGACAACAGTGAAGAATCAGTGAGACGGTGGAAGCGCCATAACCGAGCCACCACTGCGGACGCTATGCCAAAAAAATGGCGGTCGCAAGAAAAACACACAACATGTCCACAAAGTGCACCAACCATACAAGGCATGCACCCAAAAATAGCTAACACAGCCCAAAGACACACCCCCATGGGAAACTCCAAAACTACAAATCCCAAGTACACACACACACCACACCTGCAACCAATACCCCATCCTGACACACCCACAGACACCAGTATAAATCCAGCCCCCAACAGACCACAATCCTTTGCAAAACTCTACAAATGAGGGGACATCCACCAAAGATGACAGGAGAGGCAAATCTGCACAACACACACACATCACCACCACCACCACCACTCCCACACCTGCACCTCTAACACCTTTGCACAGCACACACCATACACATCACAACCACCACTACCACTCCCAAACCTGCACCCTAAACACCTTGACACATCACACACCATGTCACCACAGAGAATACCCAAATTCACTGAGAGCGAGTTGAGGGTCATGGTCGATGAGATAATCAGGGTAGAACCACAATTGTTTGGTAACCAGGTCCAACAGACACCACTAGCAACAAGGACGCAAATGTGGAGAAGGATAGTAGAGAAGGTCAATGCAGTAGGGACCGTGCCACGCAATAGAGATGAAGAGGTGGCACGATCTGAAGGCAGTGGTCAAAAAGAGGAGAGCCAAGAACCATGAGCTGGCGCAGAGGACAGGCAGTGGCCCTCCCGTTCCACTCAAAACATTCACTGAATGGGAGGAGAAGGTGCTTGGCATTCTACATCCAGAGAGTCTCTCAGGAATACCCGGGGAGTGGAGGCTGGTAAGTACAAACAAATGCCTAACATCACACAAATGTACTGTCTTGCCCTATCACAAAATAATACCTCCTATGTACAAATTCATTCATGTGCACAACACTCCTCCCAACACATCTCTCACAGATACAACAGACACTCCCCCTGAAGCCCCCAAAGGTAGTCAGCAACATCACCATGGGTACATGTGTACATGCTGCCAGCACTACAACTCCCACCAGGCCCCCTTGTCCCACAGCTGAGCAGGATGGAGCACTGCCCCCACCCAGAAGCATGCCTCAGCCATTGTGTGCCGCACCCTCACCTAACAGGTAGGTAGCCATCTTCACAGGGAGGTGGGTGGGTGTTTGGGAGGCCTGCACTACAACTCCCACCAGGCCCCTTGGCCCACAGCTGAGCAGGATGGAGCACTGCCCCCACCCAGAAGCATGCCTCAGCCATTGTGTGCCGCACCCTCACCTAACAGGTAGGTAGCCATCTTCACAGGGAGGTGGGTGGGTGTTTGGTAGGCCTGCACTACAACTCCCACCAAGCCCCCTTGGCCCACAGCTGAGCAGGATGGAGCACTGCCCCCACCCAGAAGCATGCCTCAGCCATTGTGTGCCGCACCCTCACCTAACAGGTAGGTAGCCATCTTCACAGGGAGGTGGGTGGGTGTTTGGGAGGCCTGCACTACAACTCCCACCAGGCCCCCTTGGCCCACAGCTGAGCAGGATGGAGCACTGCCCCCACCCAGAAGCATGCCTCAGCCATTGTGTGCCGCACCCTTACCTAACAGGTAGGTAGCCATCTTCACAGTGAGACGGTGCAGTGTGTTTGGCTATCCGTCCCACAAAATGCAACATGCATGCTGTCCCACCACTATGGAGGATGGGACACTACACCCCCAATAAGAAGCATGTGGCAGGCAATGTATGCTACCCACCCAACTCACAGGTAGGTAACCGCATCTCACAGGTCGTGGTGTGTGGGGCTGGGAAGCTTGCACAACAACTCACTCGGGCCCACCTGACCGCCAGCACACAAGACCCATTACTTCCTGGCACCAACATGCATGTGTCAGTCATTGCAATGTACACTGCAAAAGAACTGGCATGTGGACATATCATGCTGACTTGTCCCACACTGGACCAAGATGGAAGCCCTCATCCTACACACACGGAGAGGTCGCACAAATACAAGGAAAACACAGCAAACACAACATATCCACAGCCACAACATAAAGCCAGATATGCATTTAAAAAACATGTTGGCATATGACACCAGGCCTCTCAATGCACAACTGCACACCCAGATAGCATTGGCAACCATAGTGTGCACACACCTAAGAAAATGAAACTGTGACAGCAACCAAAGTGTGAATGACTGAAACACATGTCGATGGAACTCCGAGCACAACCATGCACACCACCACATGCCATCTGACAGTAGCAGTGGACCAGACCACCTAGGATCGACTTAAAGCAAACATAAGCATGTCTGGAATTGCAAATACAGATATCTACACCACATTGAAAAGGTATGCATGAAACTACAATGCTCACTCACTGTGCAGAGAGAACCGCTACAAGGGCTCTACAAGTGACACATACGCGTAAATGGAGGACATATGATTGATCAATAACAGGATGCCAACATGAGACTGTCAATGTCAAAATATCATATTGTGCATGTCATGTCTTGACAACTCCCAAAATGGACAAGTAATGTATGTACCACAACAGCTTGTAATGCATCACTGGATGTCGGTCAATGCTAATTTGTACAGTGAACAACTGCTGGATGTACAAACAGTTGATGTAACACTGCTAACACAAACTTTGATGGGTGCAAAACAATGACCATTTCTCATCTGACCCACAGGTGACCAAGAACTCACTGCAGAGGATGACACCACCCTGCAGAGCCAGTCCCCCCCCGGAACAGAGACAACTGGATGAGGACTCCCTGGATTCCTTGGATGAGGAGCTCCACGCTGGCCCATCTGGTGTGGCAGGCCGCAACCAGTCCCAGTCACCCATTGTCCCCCCAACCACATCAGCTGCAGCCCCTGACCATCCTCTGACAGCTGCTGTCACAGCCTGTGTGTCACCCACTACTACCACCACCACCACCACCACAGCTGTCCGCAACACCCACCCTGCCCCAGGGGTTGAGCAGCCCACCACATCGACTGCGGAGGCCAGGGAGAGGATGCAGCGGGCCAATGTGAGGACCGGACAGGACCGTGGCAACAGTGCAGCTGGACGGGACAGGCTCATGCAGAGGGGGACTGATCCTGGGACGGAAGCCCTGGGCCACATCGACAGAGTCCTTGGGGCATACCAACAGGCCCAGGGACGAATGGGCCGGTTAGCGGAAGAATCTCGGGAGCACCTCCTGCTGTGGAGGTCCATGGACACACGCATGGGACAGATTGTGGACCTCTTGGGGCAGCTAGTGGCGGTTCTGAGGGACAGGCAAGCGCAACATTCTACCCCTCTGCCTCCCCCCGTTGGGCAGCAGGATGACACCTCATCATCCTCCCCTGCGTCCACAGAGGGGGGTGAGTCCTCAGACACCACTGTCCCTGCAGCAGTGGCCCCTCCAGTGAAGCGCAAGAGGGGCCGTCCAAGGAAAGGCCAGGGGGACTCACGTGCCCAAGCACCTGCCAAACGCTAGTCCCCAAACCGCCATGATGGCAGACCACTGCACCACTGCATTGACCTTTTGGACTATCCTTCACCACACTGCCATGTGAATGGCATCCATCTGTTGGACTGGGTCTCCACATCATTGTGGGGACTACTCAAGTATCTCATTTACCTTGACTGTCAACTCACTTCCTCAATTACCCCCTTCACATGTTCTCCACCCTTGCATGTCACAGTTGTTAATAAATACACCTTACACACATGTTGTTGTGTCTGCTCCGTCTTTAATACAGGATGTGCAACCTTCACCGCGTAGGACATGGTCCAGGGGAATGGAATGCAGGTAACAAGTGAGATGCTGAAGGGACCTACGGAAAACCGAAGAACAAGAGTCACTTGTATGGGTGTGGCATTGAACACATCACACAACACTTGTCAACAAGTGTCAGAGCGTGTCTAACCACAGATGCACGGGAGCAGAATGACGCTATTTCCCAATGCCCCTATACAGCTTCCCAGCAGCACGCTCTCTATCTCGTGGCTTGCCAAGGAGTCCGCAGGGGGGAAAGGGGATGGGACAGAGAAGAGACTGCCACAATCTTGAGTCTTCGGTTCCTCCTGTAGATCTTTCTCTCACTGGTCATCGTCTGATTCTTGCCAGGTGTATCTTTATTTTTGGAACTAGGAATAAATCTTTTATTAGAACAATTACACTTCTCTCAATACATCAGCATTCAAGTCTTTCCTTTGCTCCCTTTTCTTCCCTCTTACACCTACCCGACTCTCTGGTGACGTGTGCTCCTCTTCTTTTCTTTCTATGTTAAGTGATAGGAATTTTGCCTTATCTGTAACTACAAATAACAGTTGAATTAGGTATGTGCTGCTCACCTTAATAATCTTGCTCTCTCTTTTTTCCTTCAGGTTTCTTACCTAAGATTTTACAGACGGCTCCTATACGTATTCTTCTTCACCTTCAGGTAAGTGTTTTTTCTCTAGCCCTAATATGGACCTTGTCTTGTGTGTTTTCAAAAGAAAGTAAACGTGTGTATTCACGGTCAAAGAGAACTAATAGTTAATGAGTCTAAAACTCTGCCACAAACTACTTGGGGAGATAACTTTATGCACGCTAAACCCTAAAACTCCCAGTGGGCTAATGAAGGAGATATGACTGGGAATATGTCACTTATTTTTGCTGAAACGCGAGGTTGAAAATCATTTTGCCGCTCAGCACAGGAAAACTCTGGTGTTGGTCTTAACCCGAAATCTACCAACGGAAACTAACAAAAGAAAAAGGCAACAATGTATGCAGAAGTTGCCTATTCGAGTAAACCTTGTAGCGCTATTCTTTCTTTACTCTCTCAATCCCAGTAACCAAAAACACGAGCGCACAGGCGCCTGAAAACCTTGGGCAAAACTAATTTCTACAAAATTCTCTAGCGCACCACTACGCGACATAGCCGAACTGGAAACTGCTTCTTGTGCCGGAGACGCGTCGAGAGAATGCCCGACGGGAGGTCCCTGACTATCTTTCGCGCCGCAAGAGTCCGACGCTCCTTCTTCCGCGATGTCTTCAGGTGAAGTGCGCACTTCTGCGAGCGCTTCACCTGGACGTGCCTGATTGTTCCCAAGCTCTGGCACACTAGACTGCTGCCTCTTGAGTCTCCTTTGTCTAATCCGGTTAAAGGTACAACAGCCCTGCACTCTACTTCGCGCTCTCTTCCCTAGTATAGAACAGGTGGCAAGACTTTGAATGCAAGGCTTCTGGATGGTTCTGACAACAAGGTACTCAGATCTACAAACATTACACAGAGCAACAGTCAGCATAGAGACAATCTGTTTCACACTAACCAATCACACATACATAGGCAGGCAGCAATGAGTCTACACCAAGCTGCAGTCAGCAAGCTCACATACACCCACACAGCAACAGCGACACCATCAGACCATTTTGTCCCTTCTACATCGTCACTCACCTTCAAGTGAAGTAGCGGGTGATGAGCTGTCGACGCATGTCGACCCCTTCCTCCTCTCCACTGCCCTCGTCACTGGATCCGGCTTGATTTGCAGGTGGCGGCCTTGGCTGCTCATCATCGTCATCCAGGTTCAGGGGTATTGCCTTGCGAATGGCCAGGTTGTGGAGCATGCAGCATGCCACCACTATCTGACACACCTTCCCTGGCGAGTACATAAGGGCCCCCCCAGTATGGTCCAGGCACCAAAATCTTGATTTTAGGAGACCAAATGTCCGTTCTATCACACGACGTGTCCTCCCATGGGCATCATTGTATCGCACATCAGCTGGCGTGACGGGGTTCCGCAATGGGCTCAGCAACCACGGGCGGTTTGGATATGCAGAGTCACCTGGGTGTGAGAGACACAGATTAACCTTGCAGTCCCAAAATGCAACACAACAGCATGTCACACACACACACCACTCTAATCCACCATACATACACACCCACAAGCCATGCACGCTCAGGAAGCAGATTGGCCATCAACTGAGGAACGATGCTGCTGCGCAAGATGTGGGCATCATGGGCTGAGCCGGGAAACTTGGCACACACGTGTGAGATGATCATGTCCGCCAGGCACACCACTTGAACATTTACCGAGTGTGAATGCTTCCTATTGCGGTAAACCTGTTCACGTGCCTGTGGTGGCACAAGCCCAACATGTGTGCAATCAATTGCACCAATGACATGTGGGATATGTCCAAGGGCATAGAAATCGCCCTTCACAGCCACCAACTCAGGCCCCCTGGGAAAATGGATATATCTGTCTTTGAACAGCATCATAGCCGACAGGACATCCCTCAGCACCATGCTGAACATCGGCTGTGACATCCCGCCTGCACTTGCGACCGTGTGCTGGAATGAGCCTGTTGCAAAGAAATGCAGGCATGCCATCACCTTAGCTGTTGGGGTGAAAGCTGTTGGATATGTCCGACGTGGCTGCAGGTGGGGCTCCAACATGGCACATAGGTTCAGCAGGGTTTGTCGGTCCAGCCTGAATTTGCGGATTATTTCCTCATTCTCCATGTCTGCCAGGACTGTGAACGGACGATGGATTTTGTGCCTCCTCCTCCTAGGACAGATCACAGAGCACAGATGTCAATGCAGAAGCCCATGAAATGTGCATCACATCAATTTCTGCTCCAGACACATTCCCAACTCTTACAACATGCACCATTAACCAACAGGGCACTTCACAAGTAGGTTCACATCAGGCACACTACTCGTACACCTGTCCCCTTACCAGCAGCAATTATCTGTGCACCCCTCCGGCTCATTCGCATGCACAGTGTGATATACTAACAGATATGTGTGCATACCTGTGAGTATGACCCCCAGCATATGTTAATAATTGCAATACTACCCGAACACACCATGTTGCTGGCCCTGACACACCTCCCAACACAGGTTGCACATGGCACACATCAACTACACACTGACCACCGGCTGAGCGTGGGGGACATGTGTGTGCATGTGCATTGGACAATGTGCCAGATGCTGATGCCCCTAGTCCAGTCAATGAGACGACATTGTGCGTTACATTGCACACACAGACATTGACCATTATCTCCATATGCTATGCAACACAGTAACTGGACAGTCTACATTTCATTACACAGCACATGTGACAGGTGCGAGTGTATTTGCCCATGCAATGTATTGGCGACCCATATATGGTATGTGTTGGTGACGTGGAGTGACATGTCCCTTTTGTGCAGTTGCCCTCATGAGGACCCTTCAATTGTTGAGACACTGGGCACTGTATATGTTGGCCTATGCAGAGAGCTGGAGGACACGTTAGGTGCAGCACAGCTACTCCACAACTCCATTAATGCTCACTCCAGGCACTGTCTGGCAGACATATGGCGGTGCCCACCGCCTGGACACTGAGGTGTGGCACCGCCCATAACCCATGCACGTTCGCGGGAGACACCGCCAGTTATGTATGTGACAATTGCGGTCACCATGCATCCGCTACCCAAATCACGGTCACTCCAGGCACTGTCTGCCAGACATATGGCGGTGCCTACCGCCTGGCCACTGAGGTGTGGCACCGCCCATAACCCATGCACGTTCGCGGGAGACACCGCCAGTTATGTATGTGACAATTGCGGTCACCATGCACCGCTACCCAAATCACGGTCACTCCAGGCACTGTCTGCCAGACATATGGCGGTGCCTACCGCCTGGCCACTGAGGTGTGGCACCGCCCATAACCCATGCACGTTCGCGGGAGACACCGCCAGTTATGTATGTGACAATTGCGGTCACCATGCACCGCTACCCAAATCACGGTCACTCCAGGCACTGTCTGCCAGATATATGGCGGTGCCCACCGCCTGGCCACTGAGGTGTGGCACCGCCCATAACCCATGCACGTTCGCGGGAGACACTGCCAGTTATGTATGTGACAATTGCGGTCACCATGCATCCGCTACCCAAATCACGGTCACTCCAGGCACTGTCTGGCAGACATATGGCGGTGCCTACTGCCTGGCACCTGTGGTGTGTCACCGGCATGGACCATGCCCCTGCAGCCAATGGGAAGCAGCCTCGCGGTAGCCTGATGCGAGCTTGAAAATCGCGGTGGGCGTGCACCACCCCCGCGGAGGCGGTCACTGGAGGCATTCAAATGATGCACCACCGCGGTAGTGCGCACATGCATCCTACGGTGTGTCACCGGCATGGACCATGCCCCTGCAGCCAATGGGAAGCAGACTCGCGGTAGCCTGATGCGAGTTTGAAAATCGCGGTAGGCGTCACCGCCACCACGGAGGCGGACATTGGATGTATTTGAATGAGGCAGACCTCGTACACCAATTGCAGCACCCTGGGACCACTGACACAGCCCCAGGGGCCTATATGTGTGGGAGGGCGCACCACATTCCCACAGCTACCAGGGACTGCTGACTGACAACCCTCCACCTGCTGCTGCTGCCTCAAGGGACTGCTGACTGCCACCCTGCACCTGCTGCTGCTGCCTCAAGGGACTGCTGACTGCCACCCTGCACCTGCTGCCTCAAGGGACTGCTGACTGCCACCCTGCACCTGCTGCCTCAAGGGACTGCTGGCTGCCACCCTGCACCTGCTGCCTCAAGGGACTGCTGACTGCCACCCTCAACGTGCTGCTGCTGCCACATGTCCATTGTGATGTCGAGGACTCAGAAGATCCGTGCCAGTCCCTTCACCAGTGAGGAGCTTGGGGTCCTGGTAGACGGGGTGCTTGCACAGTACCCAAGGCTTTATGGCGGCCCTAATGTCGTGGTAAGTCTCCCAGACTGTGAGTGAGAGTGCAGGGTGTGCACACGTGGGGTGGAGGTGCTTCGGTATATGTCAGTAGTTGTGGGGCTCTGACATGCACTGCCTATCATGTTTACTACAGCAGGAAGGGCTTGGTGGGCTCTTTCACACGTTACCCTGCATGCCTATCCTGAGTAGAGGGACATGTCCTGTAGTGTCAGCCATACAGTGCAGCTGCATTTTGGTGATGCAGGAGTCTGGCCAGTTGGCGTTTGTGTGAATGGCTGTGTTGCTCCCAATTGACCCACTCAGTGTCAGTCGACCTGCCCTGCACAGTCCCCACCTAATGCCACATGTCCACATCAATGCATGTACAGTGTGTACCATGTGTGTTTGGCTCACGCCTCTTCATCTAAGTCCCATCTCTGCCATGTAGATTGCACAGGAGCAGGCGTGGGAGAAGGGTGTGTGTATGACAGTTGTTGTCACTCTATGTGAGTTCCAAGACACAGTGAGGCTTTCACAGGGCTAGGACACTTGGGTCTGCGCAGTGTTGGACACAGTGAGTCCAACAACATGACACATGTTGTGCTATCTTCTCTATGTGTAGTTGTAGGTGACTGCAGACAGTAGCTGCAGGCAGACTACACGTTGCTTGCTGTGTTGGTATCCTGGATGTGAATGGGATGTGGAGGTACTGTGTCTACCATCGAACATGCATGCCTGTACGTCTGATTGACCAATGACATTGCATCATGTTCAGAGCAATTGTTGGCTATGTGACAGTTGTAGCTGGAGTTTTGGATGAGTCACTGTCGTGCTACTGCATTTTCGTTGTGTTGTTATTGTGCACTGTGTCACTGGCACATCACCCCTCTTGTCTCCCATGCCTGCAGCTGAAGGTCCACCAGCGTAAAGCCGTGTGGAGGGCCATTGCCTCCAGAGTCCGGGATCTGGGTGTGTCAAACCGAAGGCGCACCCACTGTCATAAAGGTGGGACGACATCTGCCGGCTGAGCAAGAACGTGGCCGAGATGACGCTGGGGCTGCTCCCTCGGACTGGCAGGTTGGCTAGGCGCAGCATGACACCACTAATGGCCCGCATCCTGGCTGTCACACAACCTGAGCTGGACAGACGACTGAGGGAGCATCATCAGCGAGCCAGGGGTGAGTATGTGTTGCAGGCTGCCTTTGGCTGGGAGTGGGTGCATGTGTCTACAGAGTGTGCAAATTGTCAGCTGTGTGGCGTTGGTTGTGTGGTGCAATGTTTTGTGAGTGGCCTCTGTGCTGGGTGTATATGCCATGCTTTTGCCCAAACAGCGCTTCATGAAGTGAGTTTTAGCACTGTGCATCTCTCTTACATTTGGAGTTGTGGCCTTCAGGTACCTTCTGCTGTGGGGTGGTGTGTGAATTCTGATGGATGGTAATGCCAGTGTGCCAACTGTGAATGCGTTTCAATGAATGCGTGCAATTCCAGACCTCAGATGTCTGCCAGTCAGACATCTGAGGCCAATGTGCAACAGTAGATGTGCCCATGGACTCGATATGGTGGATGGCATGTGTGCAGGGTCATTGTGGGCTGGTATGTTGTAGTCTGTGTGGTCCCCTACTGCTCCACACATGTAGGTGATGTGCACCATGTCGTGGTGTTCATCCTTGCCAACATCGGGACAGTGTATGTGCACAGGCCATTTTGGGGCTGTGTCTGATGTGAGCCAACTGCAGGATGGTGTGCTGTGTGAATCACCTGGGTCACTTATGGCAGGACGTGTGGCGGACATGCACCGTTGTGTCGAAATTTTGGGTGTCAAGATATATGTGTGCACAGGGTGGCATGCAATGTGCTGCACTCCTCTTTCTAGGATGCAGATGTATTGGCACGTGTTAGTTCTGTTGATGCCACTCATCTCACAGTACTTCTCTCTCCTATGCAGCAGCTCCCGTATGTGCAGAGGGAGAGGGGACGGACACCAGTGGTGAGGCTTCCACTGCAACAGCCGCACCGGAGCTGACTGACACAGATGTGACCAGCGCCGAGGAGGGGGACAGGAGTCTGCTGGAGGACTCACTGCTGGAGACACAAAGCTCTACCTCATCTGACGCCAGCGGTGACACATCCATGTTGGGGGTACAGGGAACGGGGACTCTGCCTCCTCTTCCGCCACACAGCGTCCAGTGCCCAGCCTCCCTTCAACCTCCACTGGTGCTGCCCGTGTCTGCACAAGTAGGAAGGGAAGAGTCACCTTCACCCCAGGCACAGCTGCCCCAGCCCATGTCAGCTCTGCTGCCCTCAGTGCAGAAGCAGTCGAGCTATTGCGCCAGCTGTGTGTGGGGCAGACAGCACTTCTCAATGCCTTCCAAGAGCACGACAAAAAGTTGGGGCAGGTTATAGCTTTCATGGAGGGCTTACATTCCGACGTAGGTGGGCTACACAGCACTGTGCAGTCCTTGTCATCAACTGTCACAGCAGCCCTGCAACAGGCACATAGTCAGGGAGCGGCTCCCAGCACTCGGTCCGGCCCCGTGTCACTGTGCACCTCTGACAACAGTGACAATGCCCAACGGACCCCAAAGTCCCGATACAGAACCCGCAGCACACAGGAGCAGTAGCAACCCAAACGTACTAGGGCACAGACACCATCCCCACATAAGAGTAAGGCCACCCCAGAGCGCAGAGAGAAAAGCCCATCAGGCGACAGCAAGGGCCACAAAGCAAAGAAGAAAGCATCAGGGTCACAGGCCTCACCTTCCTCCCCTGCCAAAGACTGCCCTGTCCCAAAGACGTCTCGCAGAGGCAAAAAGACAGTTTCCACACCCACTGAGAAGGTGTTGCCTGCAAACATTTCACAGGATGAGGGCCCCATGGATAATCCATCCTTGACCTCCACTCCCATCCCAAGCCCTGTGAAGCCAGCATGGGAGGACACTGTAGGGGGCAAAGCTGGTGGACAGAGGGAGGCAGGGTGGCGGCAAACACCAGGCAAGCGCACAGCGGGTTCCAGCATGTCCCCAGAGGGGGGGTCACCATCCACACCAGAATCAGCTTTGGTGTTGGGGTCACCTGTTGTGTCTGCCCCAGTTCCCCTCAATCCCCTGACAGGGAAGCCTTTCAGGATCCCCAAGAAGTGGAGAGGCACCCCTCCACAATCTCCGGCACACACTGTGTCTCACCAGGGCATGAGTCCACCTCCCCGGGCCACCACCCCACCTGGTCCAAGCAGCCCCACAGCTACCACATGCACAGTTGGCTCTTCCACAGTTGTTACTCCCACTGCCCAGGGTAGTCCGCCAACAGACCCCAATACACAGTCAGCTCCAAGTCCGACAGACAGCCCCATCTGAGTGGTGGTCACCCTCACACACCTGTCTGTCCACAGGGGTGCGTGTGATGCCCATTGTCAGACCCATTACTCTGTTGCTGGGCATGGCATGGTAGAGTTGCATACATTCCCTGTGTGGCTTCTGATGTAACTACTCTGCACATTGTACTTTCCTTGTGTTTCACTGCTGTGTGCCCCCTGCCTGTGCAGCTTCTCATGGACTTAATCTGCACTGTGTCCTGGCCACTGGCCTTGTTGTTCACTGCTGGTTGCCCCTTGCCCCTGCAGGTTCTCATGTACCTCACCTGCACTTTGGACTGGCCACTGGCCTTGTTGTCGACTGATGTCCTGGACTTGCCTGTGCAGCTTCTCATGTACCTCACCTGCACTGTGTCCTGGCCACTGGCCTTGTCGTTCACTGCTGTGTGCCCCCTGCCTGTGCAGCTTCTCATGGACTTAATCTGCACTGTGTCCTGGCCACTGGCCTTGTTGTTCACTGCTGTGTGCCCTCTGCCTGTGCAGCTTCTCATGTACCTCACCTGCACTGTGTCCTGGCCACTGGCCTTGTTGTTCACTGCTGTGTGCCCCCTGCCTGTGCAGCTTCTCATGGACTTAATCTGCCCTGTGTCCTGGCCACTGGCCTTGCTGTTCACTGCTGTGTGCCCCCTGCCTGTGCAGCTTCTCATGGACTTAATCTGCACTTTGTCCTGCCCACTGGCCTTGTTGTTCACTGCTGTGGGCCCCCTGCCTGTGCAGAATCTCATGGACTTAACCTGCACTGTGTCCTGGCCACTGGCCTTGTCGTTCACTGCTGTGTGCCCCCTGCCTGTGCAGCTTCTCATGGACTTAATCTGCACTGTGTCCTGGCCACTGTCCTTGTTGTTCACTGCTGTTTGCCACTTGCCTGTGCAGCTTCTCATGTACCTCACCTGCACTGTGTCCTGGCTACTGGCCTTGTCGTTCACTGCTGTGTGCCCCCTGCCTGTGCAGGATCTCATGGACTTAACCTGCACTGTGTCCTGGCCACTGGCCTTATCGTTCACTGCTGTGTGCCCCCTGCCTGTGCAGCTTCTCATGGACTTAATCTGCACTGTGTCCTGGCCACTGGCCTTGTCGTTCACTGCTGTTTGCCCCCTGCCTGTGCAGCTTTTCATGTAAATACTGTGCATATTGAAATGCCCACTGGCTTTGCTGTTGCCCAAATTTGTTGGCTCTATATGCAAATAGTGAATAAACACAGTTGGTCCTGCAGTGAGTTGTGTCAGTGTCCTTCCTGTATGAAGTTGTTTCTGTGTGTGCATGGTTTACTGTGTCACAGGCTCAGTATGCCACTTCGACATTGCCAATGGGTTGTCTGACATTTCATTTTTTTGCAGGGGTGGGAGGCACTTCATTTCTACATGACTGTGATACTTATGGGTGCAGTGCAGGTGGTTGGCAATGAAGTCTTGTAGTCATCTTCCTTCTTGGCTCATGTTATCTATGGTGGACACATGTCAGGTTTGTGGGCAATGGCAGCACAGGGTGGGAGTTTGGGCACAGGCTTACAGGCAGGCAGGCCAGGGTAATGGGGTCTGTGTGTGCTTCCTTTCTGTGTGCCAATCAGTGTCGGTGTATGGACATCTTGTGGTGATGAGTTATCCAGGTGCCATGGCTTACTTCCAATGTGTGCACTTGGGTGGTGGAGAAGTGTATGGTGTGAAGGGGTGACTTTGTTGTGACTGTGGATGTGTGTGCACATGCATTGTCAACTACTGCCATGTGTGACCCTGGAGTGGTGTGCCTGTATGTGTACTTGTTTAGCCCTGTGGTTGTGTTTTGTGCACATGGCAGTATTGTGTGTTGCTGTTGTGGGAGGAGGTATGTGTGACATATCCTACTTGTGCTTGGCTGTCATGTGGTGTGTCACTGGGCCCTGTGTGTTGTGCAGCAGACGTTGTCTTGTCCAGTATTTGGATGCCTATGTGTGGCTGGTCAGTGTTTGTGTTCAGGGCCTTCCTTACATCCCTTGCCTATACATGGGTGTCCTTGCTGTCTCCAGGTGTTGTAGCATTGGGGTGACCGTGGTTTGTGTTGACTGACTGTGTCAGCCATGTGTGCTGTGATGGGCTGTGTGTGTTCTCACATGTGTCTTGTCTTGCATGTGCATCACACATGCTTGATGGTTTACTCACTGCCCTTCCATTTGTGGGCACCTCACTTTGGCTTTCCTATATGTTGTCCTCCATTACTGCTGGCATGTGGTGTGTGTATGTAGCTGTGAGTCTGGGTGGTGTGTGTGTGTGTGACTTGTCAGGTGGTGTGTGCAGTGAAGTGTTTGGTCCTCATCTGTGTGTACATTTTGTGCCTGGCCTCAGTGTTCTTGGCTTGTGTGTGATGTTGTTGTGGTGTGTGTGTTGGCTGGGGCCTGGGCTTCTGTGCTATGTGTTCCTTTGCAAAGGGTCCTGCTGTGGCTGTATATGCAGTTGTTGGGACGTGGGGCATGGTGTGGCTGTAGTTGTGTTGTTGTTGTGCAGGAGTGGCACTTGTGAGACACATGTTGTGTCCCTTCAGGGCGGTTGCTGGTGTGTTGTGTATGTAGTTGTGGCTCTGTGCAATTTGTACGGTGCCCTTGGCATGCGCTGGCCCTGTGCTCTGCGTTGTGTGCATGGTTTCATGCACACTGACCGTGGCGGTTACGTGACCGGGACATTTGTTCATGAATGCGGTACATGGGTGGGCAGTATGTGGCGCGATGTTTTTGTGACAGGTGGGACATGTGTGTGTGCAGTGCTGGCTGTGTGCCTGTCCCCACAGGGGTGTGTGGTGTTCCCATGCGATGCTTTTCCCCCCTGGAGCTGTGTATTGTGTTACTTGCACTGTTGTGTCTGTACGTATCTGCGGAGGCGTCCGTGGCGGTGGATGACTTGCAGGTAGTGGATCATGTACAGCACCGGGAGAGCGTGTAGGGCAGGATCCATCGCGGTGTGTTCCGGGTGTTATTTTTTCTGTCTCCGCTGTGATGTCTCCGCCGTATTTCGCTGTGCGGTTTCTCCGTCGCGGTGCGCTGCCCTGTTTCCGGCATCGTGATGTCTTCGGCGTACGGGACGTCATTCCGCACGGCGGTGTGTGTTGATTGGCCCACTCCGCCGCGGTGGCAGGCGCTGTTTGATGGCGGTCGGCGTCACACCGCGGCAGACGGTAAATGCCTATGTTTTCCCATCCTAATATGGCGGGCATGAAGTCCGCTGCTGGCGGCCGGAAAAAGGCATTTTTCCGCACTGCCGCCACCGCGGTCGTGCCTCCGCCCGCCATCGTAATGGGCCCCTTTATTAGCATTTTACTGTCCCTCGCCACTGCCAGGGTTTGCCTGCGACGGACAGTAAAAAATGGCTATATGTTCACCCATCCTGATTGGGTGGGCGAACATGTAGCTATTTCTCAGATGGCCCTTACTCCGTCGTCCCGTCAGAGAGGTTTGACTATGGCAGCGACTGAGTAGCCACCGCCTTAGGCAGCAGACCATTATGTTGGCAGTAAGGATACTCCATCGCCGTTGTAATGTAGTATCCTTTCCACCAACATATAAATCAGGCCCTAAGTTGTTAGATAAATCTATGAATTGGGGCGAGGTGGCAAATTCATCAAAGCAACAAAGCGACCTCAGCAGCTATAAAACCCAGGTTTTCCTCTCTGCTTCCTTCCACTCATAGGTTTTGTCAGCAAAAACAATGGCTTTAGTGGTAACTCGATGATGACATATGTGACTTTAAATGACCCTCGCAGTCCTCAGGCCTGGATCTTTTCCCAGTGAAGGATTTTAACATCCATTTCAGAGACTAAGTAAGAGGGTAAAAACTTTGACTGGGAAGACTTGCTTGGTATACCCAACCACAGCTCCATTGCGGTCAGCCTGAGATGCCTCCAAAATATGAAAATTTGTATCTCCCATTTCTCCATATTGAATTTGAATGATTTTGGTTTATTTTTGTTAATTCAGTATTTCTCTCTTTTTTACTGGTTTGGTTATTTTAGTGTGGGTTTTTTCTTTACTTTAGAATGGGTGGAACTGCTTGAACTTAGCACACTCTTCCCTGAAGGCTGCCTGCTGCTTGTGCAAATCTTCCAGGGGCTGAGCAGAGATTCTCTAAGAACTGTGTTTGGACTAACCAAATTGTGTTTATTTAGTTGGTAGGGGTCATTCGCACTCAAATTAAAAAACGATTTCTGACAGTCTGCATAGTGATGATGTGAGAATACAAAGCAGGAAATAATGTAATCTACAGGTGATGATTATATAGGAAAGGCAGAGGCCCAAGAGGGCCAAGAATGAACTGTGTGCAATGCCAGTGGGTAAGAGAGTTGGTTATAAGTATGAAGAGTAGCTTTTCATCTCTGTGAAAGGCAAGATGTGCTGAAGATACAGGAAGTGACATTTTAGAATTGTACTTCTTCAAAGCTCGTTGTGCTGACTCAGAGTCCTTGACATAAGCATGTGCCTCTGAAAGACCTTTATGTTAGCATTGTTAGTCACATCTTAGGGCTGGAGAAAAGTCAGTGACAAGTCAGGCATGAGCCTGAAAAAGTTCTTAGGGCTAAGATAAAGTCTAATATATCTTAGGCAAGTGCTTCTGAAATGTCTGTAGGGATATTCAACACAGAATGGTGGCATGTGGAATGGTCAGAACAGCAGTTGTACTTTGCTGTTGCTCTGGCCGGTCGTTTACTCTGGATCTCTCTCTTGTTACAAATAAAGAGATTGAAATTAACCAGCCAAGTTGTCACTTCCTTTCATTGGCAACGACTGGATTTGGACCCTGGACCGGCGAAGAGCATCGTGATTTCCTGAGGAGAACTTTACCGCGACCTGTTCGTGTTCTCCGGTGTTGACAGCCAGCGTATTCCCTTCTGCTTTGGGATCTTCTTCCTGGGTTTTTGCTGAGCGGACTCCGGTAGGACTTTCACTTTTATCCTTTTCTCCTTCTGGCAAGATTTCCTCAGCAAGATTTCTTCGTGACAGTCTTCCGCCCTGTCCCGCGCTTATCCTCGCTCCAGAGCTCGAGCGCGGCACGGGGCCTTTGTGTATTTCCTTGCGCATTGGCACATCACTTACCGGCGCATGGAGAAGTAAGCGCCTGCATCTCCTGCTTTCTCCTGCCTGACGTCACCCCTACGCTACGTGCTACATAGCGTGTAGCCATCTACAAATGTGTTCCTCGTCGTTTCCTAGCAACGGAGAAACAAGAGTATGCATTACTTGCCTGCCCTGCCTGACGCCGTTCCTACGTTACGTTGCCACGTAATTAGTGGCCATTTTGAAAAAGTGTTTCTGCCCGTTGCCTAGCAACTGGTCCCCTCTACTTGCCTGCCCTGCCTGACGCCGTTCCTACGTTACATTGCCACGTAATTAGTGGCCATTTTGAAAAAGTGTTTCTGCCCGTTGCCTAGCAACTGGTCCCCTCTACTTGCGCACAGCTGACTTACGGATCGCTGATGCGCACAGCTTTAAATAGATTGTACACTCTATGCTTACCTTCACTTGTGCACAGCTTATTTGTTTTTCGCTGGTGCACACAGCTTTCTCAAAGCTTTCAGTTCCCACACGTTTTTGGTGTTAGTGCATAACTTGCTGATGCACACAGCCTGTTCCTGCAGCGTTGTGTCTTTTCTGACTTGATAAACATTTTTTAAGCGTCTTCTGAACTTTACCTTCCATCAGCTTATTTTGCATCAACATTCTTTACGAATTGCTTTTATAGCCCTACTTACCTTCCGGTGCATATTGGAGACTTGCACACCTCTTCACTAAAGTGTATTACTGTTACAGTTTTGTATTTTTGTGTACCTAATAGTCAAAATGCAACAATCTGTACTTCCACCTTCCACTCCTGGAAATCCTCCTGTAGAATGGGAATTATGGTTTGAAGGTTTTGAAGCTTACCTAGAAGCCATTAAAGCGGAAGTTTTTACACAAAAGAAAAAGTTTGCTTTACTGCGTCACTCTTTGGGTACAGAGGGGAGAAAGGTTTTAAAACATTTACCTCCTACTGTAGTCATGGGTGAAGGTGATGCCATTGATGAATATGCTTCAGCCATAAAGATGATGGACTCCAGATTTAAAAAGAAGCGTAACATCATTATGGAGAGGCACAAGTTTTATATGAGAAAACAGTTACCTGGTGTGCCTGTAGAAACGTTTATAAGTGATCTAAGGGTTTTAGCGTCCACTTGCGATTACAAAACATTTCATGATGAAATGTTGAGAGATCAATTAGTTGAAAAAACGAATAGCAGAAAAATTCAAGAGAAATTGTTAACTACACAAGACTTAACCTTGGATAAAGCCTTAGAAATAGCTAAAAATATTGAATCAACAGCAATGTACATGGACCATATGGCTTTGGATACTAAGGTACATGCCCTTCCTGTTGACAACGTTGTTGTCAAGAAAGAAACTAAGTATGACAAACAACGCAAACAATTTGAATGCTACAGGTGAGGTAGCAGGAGTCATTTGGGAAATGCTCCTTTTTGTCCTGCTTTGGATAAGTTATGTGTCAAATGCAAAAAGAAAGGTCATTTTTCTAAGGTTTGCAAATCTAAACCCAGCAATTCCAATTTTAAACCATCTACCAAAAAAGTTCTTTCTATTGAGGCCAAATCTGAAGTAGATCCTGATTCTGATAGTGAGGATGGTAATGAAATCATGATGCTATCTATTGCTGATGAAGTATTTGTCAAAGCATCCCAAAACATTTTGAGTACACCCCCTAATCCCAGCCTTCCTGAAAATGTTCCTCAAATATTGAAACTCCAATCTTCCAGTGTAAAGCGGCCTTACTGCCAAGTTGGAGTCAATGATAATCACATTTCCATGATGGCTGACTCAGGTTCTTTCTTCACGTTAATCGGTCCTGAGGAATGGAGCAAATTAACTGATATCCTTTTGAGAAAGTCTCTGGTCAAACCAGTAGCATATGGTGGCAAACCTGTTCAAGTTTTGGGTGAATTTGATTGTACCTTAACGTTTAAAGAGCATGCCACTCCAGCTACTGCCTATGTGGCTGAAGATGGATCTTCACTTCTTGGTTGGTTGGAACAAAAGAATTTGGGAATCATTTTGGATCCTAACAGTCCTGAACAGGTTCTCCTTAGGGATCATTTTACACCTGTTTGTACTATAGATGCCCATGATTGGAAAACATCTTTTCCATCTGTATTCAGTGGAACTCTTGGTAAAATTAAGGGTTTTTCTCATCAAATCATTCTTAAACAAGGAGTCCAACCAGTTTTGCACAAACCCAGACGAGTTCCCCTGGCCATGAGGAAGGAATTATCCCAAGAACTTGAATATCTTTGCAATCAAGGCATCATTGAGCCCATAGAGAGCTCAGATTGGCTTTCTCCCGTAGTTTTAGCCAGGAAACCCAATGGAACTCTTAGGATGTGCATAGATTTGAGAGACCTAAATGACAAGATATCGGTGGATAGGCATCCCCTTCCCAATATCACAGAAATGTTGAGTTCCCTCAAGGATGCTAAAGTATTCACTACGTTAGACATGTCATCAGCATATCACCAAATTGCTCTTAAAAAAGACTGTCGCCACCTCACTTCTTTTGTCACTCCTGCTGGTGCATATAGGTTCAAAAGGATGCCTTTCAGTTTGGCGTCAGCTTCAGCTGTATTTCAAAGGGTAATGGAGTCCATGTTTTCCAATGTACCAAATATAAAGTGTTTTCAGGACGACATATTGGTTTATGGTAAAGACATAGAGTCTCATGACAAGACTTTAGCTATTGTGTTATCTATTTTAACTGACCGTGGCCCAACCTTAAAAGCAGAGAAATGCAAATTTGCCGTTAAAGAAGTAAATTACCTTGGTTACAAGCTTTCAGCTAAAGGAGTGGAACCTAAAGAAGATTTGGTCTTTGCTATGAAATGTTTTCCCACTCCACAGAACAAAGATCAACTTAGATCATTTTTTGGCATGCTGGAATTTTACGCCAGGTTCATCCCTAACTGTAGTAGTAAAACACACAGTTTAAGATTATTCATAAAGAAAAACCAACATTTTGTTTGGTAATCTGATTTAGAGAAAGAATTCCAATCCATAAAATTAGAACTTAGTAATGCTATTCCTTTACAACCGTTTGACACACGTGATAGATCCATTGTAGTCACTGATGCCAGTCAGTACGGTTTGGGTGCTGTTCTTCTGCAAATCAGAGAAGGGAAGGAGGAGGTAGTGGCCTTTGCCTCACGCACCTTGAGTGGTGCGGAGTCCACTTATTCTGTTGTGGAGCGTGAAGCTTTAGCCTGTTGGTGGGGTGTGGATCACTTTAGACAATATTTATGGGGTTCTGAATTTACTATTCGTATGGATCACAAGCCCTTGCTTAATTTGTTCACAACTAAAGGAGCTGGTAATGCCACACCCCGCATTGCCAAGTGGCATTATAGGTTGATGGAGTTTCATTTTCATTTAGAATACATTCCTGGTGTTAAGAACATTTTTGCGGACTGTTTGTCCAGACTTCCTCTAGTAAATGAACAGTCTTGTGAACAAGGAGAGGAAGAATTTTGTGTCGTTGCCTCGTTAATGGACTCTAATTTTTCCTGCATCTCGGAAGAAGAGTGGAAATCTGCTGTTCAGCAGGATATCTTATTACAAGAGGTAATTACTATGTTAGGTAAAGGTTGGTTGCCAAAGCACGAGGAAGTAGTTTCATTTAAACATGTTTTCCCTGAATTGAATCTACAATCTGGCATTCTCAAGAGAGTGGATCTATTGGTAGTGCCTGTGTCTCTGCAGAATAAGGTTCTGGTAGTTGCTCATGAGGGTCATATAGGTATGAGAGCGATGAAGAGAAGACTTAGAGAGGTATTCTGGTGGCCTGGTATGGATCGTTCTGTTGAACATTTTGTAAGAAGATTGTATTTCATGTGCCACTAGTGACAAGACTCAAATCACTTTCCTAAAAAAAAAATTTTAATCCGTATTTGTAAAGCGCAAACTACTCACCCTTACGGGTCTCAAGGCGCTGGGGGCCGTTGTGGAAATTAAGTGAGCTATTGCCCAGGGTCACATGGTGCTGAGCTGCCGCCAGAGATCGAACCATGAACCCTGTGCTCCGAAGTCAGCTGCCCTGGCCGCTGCACCACACCTCTCCACTTTCCTAGTCCCATCGAAGCCATTCCCATTCCTGACAAACCTTGGGTCAAGTTAGCCTTAGATATTATAGGTCCCATGTTTGTTTTGGATGAAAGGAGCAGGTACGGTTTGGTGTTGGTGGACTACGGTTCCAGATGGCCTGAAGTAAAATTTGTGAGGTCTGCGACCACTGAGGAGGTTGTAAATTTTCTCCAGTCTTTCAGGCACATGCCTCAAGGTCGGATTTTGCGAGTCCTTAATTGCGATTATTAAGGAATCGCAATTAAGGACTTGCAAAAGCCTATGCATGTAGGAATCGCTATAAAAATAGCGATTCCTACACATTCCTTATTTGAGACTCGCAAATTGCGAGTCGCAAATAAGGAATGGCTTCCCATTCATTCCTATGGGCCTTCAGGCCCATAGGAATGAATGGGAAATTGCATGCGCAATTTGCGAGTACCAATTGGTACTCGCAATTTGCGCATGCAATTTCAAGGGTGTCAAAAGGACACCCTGTTGCACCCCTGAAATTGATCTGTACACAAATGTTGTGCATACACATGTCCCAAGGACATGTGTGTGTTTAACCTACAACTTTGAAAAATGCACTTTAGTGCATTTTTCAAAGTTTTTGCAAATTACCATCAAGTTCAACTTCATGGTAATTTGCGCCCCTAGTAGCGAAATCGCTACTTCAAAGTGGTTCTTGCATTGCATTTAAGGAATCACAAAATGCGATTCCTTAAATGCTATCGCAATTTGAGAACTCGCAATTAATTGCGAATTCTCAAATTGCGAGTGCCTTGAACCTTGATGCATCGCAAATGCCATTTTTGCGGGCGCAAACGGCCGATTTTTGCAAATTGCACCGTTTGCACTCGCAAAAATGGTTGATGCATGTGCCTGTTTGTTCTTAAAGGAAGGTGCCCCAGTCGAACTTGTCACCAATAATGGGGTACAATTTGTGTCCAAAGAATTTCAGGAGTTTATGTCGCATTGGGGTATCAAACACATTACCACTTCCTTATATCACCCCCGCAGCAATGGCTTGGTGGAACGCTGCAACAGGGTCATTAAGGATAGTATTCAGCTGTCCGTGGTCAATGGTTTAGACTGGAGGAAAGAGCTGTCTAATTTACTGTGGGCTTTGCGAACTACACCTAATGCTGTAAATAAAGTTTCCCCCTTTACATTATTAAAGGGCAGATCAGCCTCGTCTAAGTTGGTTAGACCGTGGATGCGTGATCTAAGTGTTCCCAAGGTTGATCGCGACTTAGTGAAGGCTGATTGTCTCAAAGCCCAAAGCAGGTATGTTACTAATGAACCAGCTAAAGGAAGGAAACAATTTGTTTTCAAAGTAGACTGGGTCAAAATGAGACTTCCTGGTTTCATTGCTAAGGGTCATTCTACGTTTTCACGTCCCATGCAAATCACATGCATAAGGAATAGATCTGTTAGATTATGCGATGGTAAATGGTGGAATATGGAAAGATTATCTAAACAGAGTTCATCTGGCGACCCTTGTGTGGATTCCTTCGCGCACAGTGCCCCCAGTTCCATGCATGGTGATCCCAGTTCCAGAATTCCTGCAAGGGAACGGAAACCGCCCATTTGGTTAAAAGATTACGTCAAATCTTAACGTTTTCATAGCTTTTTCTATCACATGCACTGTTGTTCTTCTTATAATATGTTTTTTTTTTTGGTTAAGGGTGAAGGTGTGTTGGGTTCTGTGTATCTGTATAATTATGTCTATGTACCTTTAAGTTCAGGTTTACCTTTGAATGTTAGCACATGCCACCTTTACCATTGTTCTATACTAGAATGGTGGCATGTGGAATGATCAGAACAGCAGTTGTACTTTGCTGTTGCTCTGGCCGGTCGTTTACTCTGGTTCTCTCTCTTGTTACAAATAAAGAGATTGAACTTACCAGCCAAGTTTTCACTTCCTTTCACAGTCATATGTACATCTTACCTCCTTAAAGGCACAGAGTATCATGTCTAGGGAAAGGTTCATCACCACACGACGGGGAGACATGGCTAAGCCAATGTCCAAGGTGGGCTAGGCAAGACAGAGCAAACATACCTGGAGCGTCCTGTTCAACTAATAACCATGACGACTGAATGGATGATCATCTGCCTTAGACGTGTGAATCATAGGATTTTAGAATATCCATCTAACATAGCTGAACTTGATGAACTGCATAATTCTGTATTTAAGGCGCTTGATTGTGTGCAGTGCTCCCAGGACACATAGAAATTTGGATGTGTGCTACTTTATGGATAACCTACAAATTCACGTAGGAGACCCTGGAACCTTTTTGCTGATGTATGTGTAATATGAATCTATTATCCAATCACTCATATTTAAAGATCGCAAATGAACTCTAAGCACCATAGGTTACACCGTGGTTGCCTGAATTTGTCTTTGAGTCCTAGCGCCAAGAAGCCTGTTTAGTGGGTTTGCACATTTTTTCAATACCTAAATGATCTCAGCTCAACCCAAATGGGCTAGTAAAAACTTAAAAATGCAGTTCTTATTTAGAATTATGGACTGTACAATACTTGGATTTTGTTTTGGGGAGGGAGAGCGCAGGTCATCTGAGCAGCTGAAGATCTTTCATTTAAGAGCAGTGTCTTCCACAGTCCCATGAAAGTAAAGATCATAGCACGATAGACAAAGCAATCATATAGATAGGAAGGCACTGGTACATTTACTCCACCTCCTGACCTATGTCAGAAGTGGGAGTGTCCTCTCGTGCAAGCCACCAGCGTATTCCTTTCAAATGATTCTGATTCCTGCCATTGGTAGCAGGATGCTAGGGGCGGGACACGGTGCAGCTCCTACGCAGAATTTACTGATTACAGATGCTCAGGATTAGTGCAGTCTGCCTGCAATTTAATGTAGAGCTGAGGAGACCCTCCCACCCCCCTTCTCAGAAAGAGTCTGGTTCTCAGTGCCCGTGTAACATTCTATGGGTGCCCACCTAGCTGTCATAGACACCCAGAGAGAGAGCTGAGGCTAGGGGAAACAATCCTTGTAGGGATTGTATTATTTTTGGGTGCAATAACATAAAAGAATATTAAGGTGTCTCACGCTCTATTGTTTAAGTAGTCTTGCGGGAGCAGTTGTTTTAGGGCAGTAATCCTGTATCTCAGGACCTTAGTATCTTTATTCTCCTTGTACAGTGACCTTGTCAGATTCTTTGTCAGTGACGGCTTGGGAACATGGATTACTATACTCTCCTAACTAATCTGTCGGAGCATAAATCCCTGGTACAGTGATATGAGGTGAGTATTCTCCTTAAAATGCAGGCAACGGATTCCCCCGGCCTGGTCCTGTGTCTGACCATAAGTCTCTGGTACAGAAATCTAGCAGCATCATTTCCTCACCCTAGTGATCTTTGTGCATTATTCCTCAGCACAGTACTGCGTCGGCATGCTTCTCTCTGCCTCCAACCTCTAATATGTGGACAGTGCCATGAGTTTAAAAAAAATCCCAAATGGCACAGCATTACTGTGACATCCTTGACACAGACAATGTCACTGGCAGACAGTGCTTCTTCAAATACACAGGTCGCCTTGGTTCATTGTGCCTCATGACTTTCTGTAAGTTGCCATCTGGGTCTTGTAGGTAACGCTTTCCTTATCAGCCTGTATCTATCGCTCTTCATGACCATCATCGGACGTCATTTAGGGGGTCACAAGTGGACGCCGCTGTGACGCCTCCCATGCCCCTTGTGACCCCTGACACTGGCATTCTGACCCCTAGCCTCAGCAGTGGCAAAATTAGTGGCAGGAACAGAAGCAGCTCGTCCTTATGGACATAGGTGGGGGCTTTACTCAACTCGTTTTTTGTCAATTTTTTATTATACTAATAGTGAATAACATTTAGGGCTTCCGGTTTTATGGGATTTATTTTTTCGACATTTCTGTCTGTATTTATCCATATTTATTTTTTGCTCATTTTTTTGTAGCTATTCATTTTTATTATTTAGTGTTTTCTGTATACATGAAGCTGCAATGGGCATTTTTCCACATTTATTTGATTGATAAATGTATACTCGCATTTGCATGTTCAAAAGGTTTCAGCAGTATGCAGCGCTATAGCTTTTTCAGAAAACACTTGCATTGTAGAGCTGCATAAATAACTGTAGATCTGCACTTAATGAAGCTGAATTAGGAAATATATTGTCTTTTTCTTCTCCTTTACCGATGAATCTGTACACCTACGGACCTGGCACTCATGGTTGACAGTAGAAAAAATCATCCAAAGAAGGCCTATTTTCTGTATTTTTGTGCATTTAAAAGTAAATACAGACAGGAAAAAAATAGTTTTCTGTCTGTAATTATCTGTAAAAATCAGTAAAAACGGAAAACTGGGAGACCTAATAATATTCCATTACTGACTGCATGATGTGTCACTGTGCAATGCCCACACAACAAAGCAGCCAGTATGGGCTCACAGTGCTCCTTTCTTGCGTTAATCTTCAGGCTAACGTTACACTGTGTTTTTATCAATCTGCTGCAGTGTGCCATATTTCTCACTGGAAAATGGTCCATGTGTCGGGCTTCTCAAAATATAGGATTCCCCAGCAGCCTCCTTCATAAATGGCATCATTTCTTTCATTCATGTGTCTCCTCTATCTTTATTCAAATGACTTATCCAAACATTCTTCCCATCCCTGGCACAGTTCTGGCTGGATTTAGGATTGGAACAGTTTTGGACACGTTGGGCCTCCCTTAGGAACTGATGTCTTGTGCTGATGAGTTATTGCCCTGACTTTCTATTCAAATTGGTCCAATGAAAATTTTCAATTTATGTAAAACACATTTTCCCCTGAGCAGCTACTACTCTTTTAACCCTGTCTAATCCCATGTGAAGAAGACACCTGAGTGGTATTGAATGTTTATGATCTGTACCATATCAGTATATAGCAATACTATTTTTGGTGAGTCCAATGATAGGTGCTAGATGCGTAAATCCTGGATTTTTGTAGCAGGCTAGCGGCAAAGTGGAGACCTGTCTTATCCATTATAAGTAGAAGATCCTTAAATGATCTGCCTCACACTACATGGAGAATCTAAACAATACAGGGCCCTGGTGAACAGTGCACCTTGTAACATCTTCTTTCAGGGTGCATAAAGGCTATTTAGTTCACAGTTCTACTCATTCTCAATAATTCACTGGTCTTCTTAGAGCGTAAAATCTACTACTGCGGAATCTATTAAAGCTAAAGCTATTTGTTTAGCACCCCTTTACCTTCAGGATTGTAGTCTACAAGCCCAGATTAAACAGTAGGGACTAGCTTTAATAATCTTTAAGAAGCAGTTTTCAGTATAGTCCTAACTGTAAGGCTGATTATGAGCATTTTCCATGGGACAGCATTGGCTAATGCAAATTATCGCACTGATTTTCCATGCAGAATTGTCCTGGTAGTGGTCAGGGCCGGACTGGCGGACTGGGCATCGGGCTTTCCCCCGAAAGGCTGGAATGGAGGGGGCCGGTTTTGCAGTAGTGGGGGCCAGTGTTGTTACTGGTGGTCAGGTTTGCAGCGAAGCTGTAATATCAGTCTCCCAGTAACAAAAGCAGCAGTGCTTCACACTTGGGTGCGCCTCCGTGGTCTGACAAATTAGCCGGGGCTGCTTTGAGTTCCCAGTCCAGCCCTGGTTGTGGTTACAGAAATGACAAATAGTTTATGACTTGAATACTGTAGCAGTCTTGACATGGCTTCCCTCTGAAAGTCCGTGAATGCGTACAGCGATTGCAGGCCATTTGTCTGAAAAACCGAGAGCTTCAAACAGGATTGCGCTGCGAGCACTGTTCAAGCTCCAAAATGCGGTGTTGCTCCATCAATTCAACTTCGGGCGCTACTTATCTCTGCCCTGACTGGTTAAATAAAGAATCTCCTTTACCCAGCCATATCTTGTAGTCGACCACAGGAAATTTACATGTTCATGTTCATAACCTTGTTCATGAAGACACGAAGGGCTCAAAAGTATTTGTGCCGGTAGGTAAAACTCTTATTTAGATTTAGGGCCAGATTTATCAAAGATTTGCTAGGGCGACGCAAAGCCTAGATGAGATTTACCAAGCCACGAAGGCCACCTAGCGTGGCCCTGCATGGCAGTCTGGAGGAACGCAAGCCAACACAAGTTGCTGCCTTGTGTTACTCTACATGGTGGGGGCGTGCATGGGAGGAGTGTGGCTGTTCCCACACATCCAATCATCTATTCTGGGGCATTCTCAGATTTACCAACACTGTTAGACCTGGGAATGCGTCTGAATTGTACGCCTTCCCATCAGAGGCGCAACAAGGAGAAGTATTTTTATTTCTCCTCAATGTTTCCTCTTTCTAAATGTGCTGAATTCTGCAGCACAATTAGAAAGTTTAATATGCCTCTAAAGATTGTTTTTGTGCAGGTAGTTGTCCCTTTCGGCACAGAAATAATCCTGCCTGTAGTGCAGGCACCTTCGCTCCATGGCACAAGGGTGCCGGCATTGGCGCTAGGCTGCAGATTGTGCACCAGCACAGACAGATGACGGGAATGCACCATACCTGGATAGATATGGCGCATTCCTACCCTCCCCCTTTCACGCAGCGCAGCAAGTTGGCTTGCTGCGTTGTATTGCGTGAAAGAATGACAAATCTGTCCCTTAGTTTTTGTAATTTTCAAATACAGAAGTTATGATGGTGTGCTGGAATTTCCATGGCCACTAATATAGGGCTGGAGATAGGTTTGTAAACATTTCACACAGGTCCTGAGTACAGAATTATGAGAACACAAGCACATTCAAACATTTGTAGGGAAGGACAATTGCTTTGACCTACCGGAAATGCACACAAATGTACCGATGCCAATGACAGGTGTAAAGTGACCTGATTGCCAAAGAAAAGTGATACATCCACGCCTATGCAAGTGTTTCTACAGCTGGCTGTAGATTAATGTGCTTTGCAAATTCACAAAGCTTCTCAGTAGTAGTTCTAAAAACTTGCACCAGTAGCATCTTCATTGTAACACCCCAGGGGAAGTCATGCCACTCGTTGGTGTGTAGGCATTTTATCACTGCAGGACTGCACACACAAAACCGCTGTGCAAACGCATTTTTTCGTTTCTTCATTTTATTCTACATGGAGAAAGCATTTACTCTGTGAAAAAAAATCCCTGACACAGCAACCATGATTGGTGGTCTTCCGTTCCCCTTGGAAAGCTGCAAAAGGAATTACTCCAGCTCGTGACTGGTGTTTATCTATGAGACCAACTCCAGGGTGAGAAAGGGTCGGAGAGGAGTTTGTGGATGTTCACAAACTGACGTCCGTGTAGGCTTTCACAAACTTCCTAGGCCTTGATCCAACCCTTTGTTTATGATTTACTCCTGTACAATATTGTGCAACAACAGGTTGATATTACAAAGTAGTAAATGGTTTTATGCCTTCAAGATCGCATTTTGTGAATGTACCATTTGCCATCATAAAACTTCTTTAAGGATGAAAAATGCCGGCTGCCGAGTGAATCCAGCATGTTTCCAGGATGGGAAAAGAGTAATGCATCCATGTTTTTAAAGTGGCCATGCATGTTACATTTACAGTCACAAGTCTACTGTCTAACTCCTCGCATGTACAAACTTGTCCCCGAAAGATTCTGCATATTTTCTCTTAATACTTGTCAGAGAGTCTCTGGCTTGCATCAGTCCTTTTGAAACTCAGCTCCGGCCCAGAAACAAGGTTTTAGAATGTATGAGGGTATACCAGCACACCTTCCAAGTTGAGGGCATTGATTTAAATTCATTTAAATTAAATATCTCGAGCAATCAAACTTAATGCCCTCATTCATGCCAGATTATTGGATATAAGGTCCTACTAGGCATGGAGCTGTCCATTTTTAATCAGTCCCTCACCAGAGGGATATGCGTATCGAGCCACAGATATCCAGACATGCCACTGACTTATCCTTAAAGGACGCCTAGAATGAAGTCTTACCCTGATCGCTCGCTCTTAGAACAGTGTTCTAAGTCATTGGTAAGCCATAAGAATATAGCGCTTGTAAAAAAGGATCCCCAACAGCTTTATATGCACAATCATCTTCGCACTTTTTCTGTTACCTTAGGGTCTTATGAAAAGCCCCCTCTTCTTAAGTACTCTGGAAGTGACTGAGAATTGCCTTAATTAAACAAGCCTTACCAGGTAATCAAAAGAGTCTTTAAAAAGAGCACCCCACCCCCTTATAATTACACAGAGCTTTATTGCCGACACTCTGCAGCAGAGAGATGAATTTCAGTGCTCGAATCACATCAGAGAGCTTTGTCTTTGTTTTTATGATGTGTCCTCGGGTGCTTTGCTACGATGGAGACGCGCAGAGACTGGCTTCATGCATTGAAAATGAGCGCATCACCTACAGATGTTTGCCGCGCGACAGCTGAGACTGCGCGTGGGGTGCAGAATGACACCACGGTCTACGGGGTGCATCCTCGCATCCTGATAGAGCCCAAAGGAGCCGCAGAATTATATTATCGTCAGAAGGATTTAATTTGATCAGCGAGGGGAAAAACATGATTGCCGTGCATAATGCGAATTAATGACCCCGCGCATGCCTGACCGACACATTTTGCAGAGCTTGGACTTCCAACAGGATTCATTTCAATCTGGGGTCAGGAGGGGTAGATTAGCCATGTCCATTATTCAACAATTCATTGACACCATTGCTTCCTCGATGCCCCTCTCCCAAACATAAATGGAAGTGTGTATCTGGGATTCTGAACTCGGCACAATGACAATTAAATATAAACTTGAAACAAAAAACCTGAAATTAAGACATAGACTGAAAGTTAATTCTATTGAGTTGGAGGTTCCCAATCGTGTGCTTTTCACTACAAATATAAAAGCCACATTTCCTTTGCGAGATGACCTTTGGTTCTGCTCAAGCACCCATCAATTTCATTTCCTATTGATGCATGACGTCTACAGATGCAGCTTATTGCCGAGTACAGTGCTAGACAAAAACAATCGAATGAAGAAAAAGGATCAAAGAGATGGAGCATGTGAGGGACTGGGTTGGCAGAGTAGACATAGACACTGTTTCTAACCTTCCACAATACAACAAGCCAGCTGCTCACTAACAGCAGGAGGACAAGGGTCAAGCGGAGAAACACAAAATAAAAAGTAGATGTACCCCGCACTTTATGATTCTAGCAATGGGACACTGTTATAAAGTTACCGAATGGTGGGTGTTAAATAGTTCAGAAAGGCATCAGTGGGCCGAGTTCCATGAGTTGTGGTAATCCCTGTTCGGGTGCAACCCAGTCCTTAATTTCTGAATAAATAAGTGCAAGGCCCACATCAGAAGCCCACTGTTACTTACACCACCCATTGTCTCTGCCAGCGCTGGCAATGTCGGCACCAACACACTACAAACCATCACAATCCTATAAGTATGACAATTCAGACCATTCTAGGCCCCCCAAAGCTACAAGAATGGCTTGTACGACAGGTATTAGTCCTTTTTCAATGTAAATAGAATAATTAAACAACTGTTTTTGTGTTCATCTCTAAATTAGACAATCATTGCCACCATGTGGCAGACTGCCATAAGTGCCGGTGTTGTCGATTAAGTGCCGATGCTGAGCACCGGAAAGCACCAGTTCGAATTAAGCACCGGTACACTGGAGTTTGAGCTCAAATTGGGATTCCAACTTGTGTAGTCATACCATTGCAATGACAGACCCCTAAAAGTCCTTAGTATATAATAAGGCAAGGGGGATTCAAACTACCTCTTGTACATGGCCCTTCTTAGGGAATTTCCCTAAAACCTTTTACTTTTTCTCCTCCTGGTTTTTGCTGATTCTCTTTCCATGGCCTTAGGACTCTGGGCGCTTACCCAATGTAATGTATTGCAAAAGTGTGTGCACCATTCCAACACATATTAGGAAGTGGTGCTTACTTGATTGGTTTAGGTGTTTCACCTATGGGTGCCCTGTAAAAATGTACACCACTTACCCAGGGCAGGTACTGCACTGGCTGATGGTGGGATGCATCACTGATTGTGCGACCCGCCAGAATAGCCTTTCAGGCCTGTGGCTGCACAGTCGCTCCTAGGCTCAGGTTGGCATTTTTAACACAAAGGCCAACGCTGAGTGGGCCTTCCACTACCACTAGAGCTCCCCTAGGGTAAGCCCTGAGGGGTGGGGCAAGTGTAGACGAAAGGCATGGCAGGTATACATTAGTGTTCCCTGCCCAGGTAGTGTAGAACCCCCATGAGGATTTTCCCTACCTAGGAGGTCAGCTCTTCCCCTGGGACACCACATGGGTTTTGCTGATTCTCTTTTTGTGGCCTTAGGGATCTGGGCACACTCCCACTGTAAATGCAGTGTGAAAGCATGTGCTGCCTTCCTACACACGGTAGGAAGTGGTGCGTAACTGATGTTTTTAAAACATGTCTCAAGCCTGACATTGCAGGCCTGTGGGTGCGCAATTGCACTTATGCTCAGGTTGGCCTTTTTAAACCACTGGCTAATCGTGAAGGAACCTTTCACTACCACTATGGCACCCCTGGAGTAAGTCTTAAGGGGTGAAGCAAGTGGTAGATGCAAGGCAAGCCAGGTACACAAGTGTGTTCCATGCCCAGGTAGTGAAGAATAACCATGTATTTTTTCACTACCTATAAGATTTACTCTTCCCATATGTTAACATGGGGGAATGGTTGAAATTACTTCAAGCTGCAATAGTGGCTTACAGTGGAGCAGCCTCATCATGGCATACCAGTAGTAGTGCCTCATTCTACCTCGTGTGCCACTGCTGAACTTGCACCTGTGTGTTTGACTGGAATTGTCTGATTCTCCTAATAAAGTGGTACTACATGTACCCAGTACCAGTAAATTAAATGCTACTAGTGGGTCTACAGCACTTGAGTAGCTTTTTTTTTTGTGTTCTTGGAGTTTTATATAGCGCAAACTAGACCCGAAGGTATCAGAGCACTTTACATGAGCACCAGTTACGTTACAGGCGGACACATTCATTTTTTTTGTTTGGCACGGGGAGATTAAGTGATTTGCCCAGAATCACAGAATGTTGAGCGTCCCTGCCGAGACTCGAACCCGGTTCCCCAGCTCCGAGGTCGACCGCCCTAGGCCTAAGGTAGGCCCAAAACAGCCCTTATGGAAGGATACAGTGTATTTTAAAAGTTGGACATGTACTTTTAAGTTTTACAAGTTCTGGTAGAGAAAAACTATTAAATTAGTTTTTCACCACTGCAAGGCATACCTCTCACACAAGATAACATTGAGTTACCTTATTACATTTAATAAGTGATACATTTTGATTGGGAGCAGTTAGGAATGTCAAGTTTGGTCTCAAAGTAATTGTAATTCAAAACCTTCTTTAATGGTAAAGTCGAATTTTAAGTCACAATTCTAAAAATTCTACTTTTAGACAAGTTAGCATTTGCTCGTCCTAACCATTTGGTGCCTGCAGCCTGAATCCAGGGTCACATGACCAGGTGTAATTGGCAGTAGGCGTTTGTGTATTCCTCTCAGACAGTGATACAAAGGTGGATTAGATGTTGTTAGGATGGGCTGTCTTGTCAGGATAGGAGGGGCAAAGCGTTCACCTACCACACTTGAACTTCAAAGGGGCTGCCTCAGCACACTCACAAAGGACTTCACACTAGTCTATAGCCACCCTAGACCCCTCGGAACCAGGACAGGGGAAGGAAGAAAATTCCAGAATCAGATTTGAGGAGAAGTCTTGAAGTTTCTGTCACTTCAAAGCTGGCACCACGTATAATTATTGAACCCTCTGAGCAACTCTTCAGATCACATGTGGACCTGTGGAAGGCTCAGAAGAAAGACTGCCCTGCTGCTCTGCTGCTGGTAGTTCTTCCCTGATGTAAGAAGAATGCCCTGCTGCTCTGCTGCCTAAGGAAGAAAGACTGGACCTGCTCCCAAAAACCACTCAATTGTCTCCAAGAGCTAGCTGATTGGCCTCCTGTTATCAGTCACAAGGTCACAAGAAGCTCCAGAGACCTGCCCTGAGTCTGCCCAGCTACCCAGATTCAACTGGACCTGGCTGTGCCCTGCTGCTGGCCTCTAATGGAGTGAGTACTGATCCCCATGTGCCCCCATGCCCTAGATCCTTGACTGGCAACAGAGTGTACTCCTCCTGGCTGAACTATGACAGACCGTAACGCAGGACCTCTCATCGCAGCACCTTCCAGGTCCTGATCAGTGACCTCATCTGAATTTATGCTGTGCAATGCTTCTCGATGCAGGACTTTGAAACTTTGCATAGCAGCACTCCACAGCTCCTGATCTATGGCCTCATCGAAACTGATGGAGTGCGACGGAACTATGACGCAGCACCTCGCAGCTCCTGGTCGGCGACCCCATCTGAACCAATGCAACTCGACGCAGGGCCTTGCATCTCAGTCCAAATACAACCAGGTACATTGTCCAGTGGGCTAAACTCAGTCCTGCACTGGCCCCTGCTCCATTACGGTCAGTTTGAACTTGTGACTTTGCCCCAGTCCGGTGAAAAAGAGTCAAAAAGTGTAAGATGGAAAGTGCCAGGGAAGAACAGTAAAAATAGGGATCAAAGAGTAGAATTTGAAGCATGAAAATAAAGGGATGAAAGAGATCAAGATGATCAGAGGAGAGGAGATGTAGGAGTGAAAGGGAATGGCAATAAGAGATGAAGAAGACTAAAAGAGAGAACATGAAGAGTGCAAGGGAAGGTTGTAAAATAGTGATCAAATACAAGAAGATGAAGAGTGATAAATGAACAAAGGGATCAAAAGGGTAAAGATGAAGTGTGCAAAGGAAGGGTGGAAAAGATTAGGAGGATCGTAAGATGAGTCAAAGGAATGCTGGCAAAAGAGAATGTGAAGAAAAGGGAGACATTGAGCAAAAGACAAAAAGAAGCAAAAATAAAGATATGAAGATTTTGACTACACAGAAAATTCTGAAAAGTAAGGAGAAGAAGAATAGGAGAAGAAAGAGTGAAAAAGAAAAGTTGATGTATAAGTTGAAAGAATAATTAGTGTGAGGAAGAAGTTGATCAAAGAAAGGATCAATAAAGGATACCTTTGAAGTGGAAAGAGGATATGATTATTAAAAATGATTGAGATAAGAGGAAAGTGAAGATAAAGATGCAAGACTTGATGGAATGGCACTAAAAATACAAGATAATGGGAAGCAGTAGATGGATAGAGGCAAATCACAGAGTACAAAATAAGCAAGAAAGAAGGGATGGGCGAACAACACAGAAAAAGTAATGAAGGACAGAATGAAAGAATGGTACAAGGAATTAAGGTAGAAAGAAAAGAACCCAAATAATGAAACAAGGGTAGAAGGAAAGAGATAATGGAAAAAGAAGGATGGCAAAAGGTTCTAGTGAAGGAGGAAGGAGGACTATGTGCGGTTCAGAAAACAGCTTAAGACCTGGCTGTTCACATTAGCTTTTAATTAGATGATCTCGGGCCTGACTTTCTCTACTCTGATTCTTAGCGCCAAGAGACCGGTTGGTGTACGTGCGCTTTTATAAATATCTCTATAACATATAACATATAACAAGGTAATTAAGAAAGAAAAACAAAAAAGAAGCAACAGAAACAAAGAAGAGAAGGAAGAATGCAGAAATAGAGCAAAAACATAGTGGAGGGATGATGAAACACAGGAGTAGGGAATCACAGAATGCATAAATGAGAAAAAAGAAAAATGGGAAAAAAGAGAACGGAAGGGAGGAAGGAAGGAAGCAAGCAATGAAAGGAAGGAGAAAATTAGGCAGAACCTAGTATTTTGCTACTCTTTGCTGAAATACTTCTATAGGGTAGCATTATGCAGTAAGGCTCCTTCCTTCAATAACAAGCATTGACAAGGCCAATTGGTTTGGCTTAAAATGAATGCTGTATGGTAATGTGAAGCATCACAAGTAGATAGCACAGGAATGGATATATATTAGTGTGGAAGCAAAGAACTGTAGGATATTATTGGTGTAGTGTAAAAGGTCAGGTGACAGTTGCACTGTCAAGCAAGACCTAAAAATGCATGTAGGTTAATCACTGCCCTGCTTTCGTTTGTGACACTGCCAGAGAAAACCTCCATCAATTATCTAGTTATTTAAGACAATTTATTAGCATTACAATAAAAAGTGTGGGCTCCTGAAATTTAAAGCTCAGGCAGAGGAATAAATAAACAAAAATGATATCAGCTGTGTGGAGAGCAAGCACTTTTTGTGGAAACACACAGCCTCTACCCAATCAAAACATGTACTCCTCGCTCCCCGCATGTGGGCAGAGCCAAAGCCACTCTCCTGGTGATTCTCACATAATTGTTTGGTGACAGCTGCACCATCAAGTCACAGCATACGATACGTGATTCCTTATATTATGGGGACAGATAATATAATGCATCACTGTCAATACAAAATCGATGGGTCTCAATGCACTCGACCAAATCAATAATGGAATATTTGTATTTATTTATGTTGCAGAACCTATCTGGGCAATTAACTTGGGACAAAATTGCATTTGATGCAACAAAGAACCTCGTAAGCCTATAATCAGTGTGATTCCTGTACCCCTACTGAGATAAACTGCAACAGTCTTTATGGGACCTCCGTAGCCTACACACCTGTGCTGTAGTATCTCATTCTAAAGGCGATGACAACATTTTTAAGCATTTTGATGGCTTTCAAAGTCTCCTTGCATTTGCAAGAACACAGTCTGCACCAGACACAACTAGTGCTTGCGTCTCGTAAAGAAGTAAACTACTGGGACCAAGCTCTAAAGCCATACTGACATTTTGAGGGGGTTGTGATGACTGTTGCCATGGCAATTTGCTAAAGTTGCAGTTTTGTCTGGGCACAGGTGGGAAGTATCCACACAGACTGAGTGGTCCACCCTGGATCACTGTGTCCATTTCAGGTCACAATAACAGGGCATTTAGAATACAGCACCTCAGAAGCTACTGGCTCTTCATGGAGAAAAGAGCGGATATTTCACCGTGTGAGGGGTTGTATCACCGGGCGCCTTAAGACACAGGAATAACATTTCCTCACCACAGAGCCTTATGAACCCAGGTGCATCCAGTTTTGTTCCAGTTTGAAATGAAATTTGAAATGAATGAAATTTGTACTTGTAAAGCGCACTTATACCCCCAAAGGGGTGTCCTGGCGCTGTACGCATACCGCTGTGGAACCCTTTCTGGCTTTTTTCCCTGTGAAATGTCCACTCCTGGGCACCCCCAGGCATCCCAGTGCTGTTGGGGCCGTTGTGGAGATTAAGCAAGCTATTGCCCAGAGTTGCAGAGTGGGACCCATGATTATAATAGGCACCGAGGCGAGAATTATCAGGTCTGAGGAAATTGAGCCCAAGACCCGCCAAGGCGGGAGTTGAACCCTGGTCCCGGGACAGATCTCTGCATCAGGGTCTGCCGCTCTAACCATTGAGCCACACTTCTCCACTATATGGTAAACTACTTCTTGATATGTTCGATACTGTCACCATCAGATTTATAGCCTCCCTCGAATATGCAAAATAGAGGCTTTTTTATGTTTAATACTTTTATTATTAGCTACATTGAAGTACTTATAAAAGGTGAAGAATAAATCCTTCAGAAAAAGAAAAATGTTGCTTGCTTTACTATTTTTTTTCCACTTTCCATCCTGGGTTCGCAGTTTTGTTTATTTTGAGGTCTGCTGTGTCAACCCCATTGCCTGCGCTATGTATTGTTACCAGTTCATTAACATGTACATGTAGTGCGCTTTGGCTATTCCCCGAGGAGGATAGCTGTCTCACCTCATGCTGTTGGCTGGTTAGTGTATCATTCGGCCTTCCAGGAAGTGCTCCCAATGGAACGCATGAGGGACGTTTTAAAAGCTGATAAGTGCACTCAATCGTCACACCGTTTGTCATTTGAATTGTCTCCTATACAGAAAGCAATCCTTTCTTGCTACTTTTCTCCCAGCATTAGCAAAGCCAATAGGTCCGGCTTTATTAGTGATAAACATAATTTGTGCAGGCAACTCATGTAGACAGCATTGGCGAGCTCCGGTGTTTACAAACATTGGATCAGTCAAGATATGCGACAGGTTTAGCCAAGGCTCGTTAACATTTTAAGTAGGTAACACGAATCCCAGCATGGAGAGAGCTGCTGATTAAAAGTCAGGACTGGCATACAGTGTGATACATGGCATGGCATACTTGGCAGCTAGTAGGCATTTAAAATAAACAACAGGTTCCATTTTAAGGGTTATCAAGCAGCGTAACTAATCATATTTCTGTCTTTGCTGGTGACCCATATTTCCATGGCTAGTTGCCAGTCTTGCTAAATAAATTACTCTGCAGTGATTTTATTATTACACCCTCCTCCTTAATAGCTGCTAAGTGGTTCCATGTAAGGCATCAGCCTGTAAGTCGCTTCTGACTTTTAATTCAACATCATGTGGCATGCTCTGATTTTTGAAAGGATAATTATGATATAAAAAGTGGAACTACAAGTCCCAAGATGCATCTGGCTGTGGCTGAAATGCCAGGATGCCTCTGATGCCTAAGCCAGTTCTGCTCATGAAGTGGAAACCCACTATTCACCAAGAAAACATGGCTACCTACAAAACAAGCTGTTCTCGCACAACAAACTGTCACTTTATCGAACACATCCTCTTGCAGCTAAACCCTGCATACAGTAAGGTCTAAATGGAAATTTAGGAAAAACACAAGACTCACGAAATTGGTGCAGTCTTCTTTAAGAAAACATGTAATGTAAAATACAAGACCGCGTTGAACTAGCGAAAACAACCAGGCACGGCCCCTGGTAGCAGTGCCGGTCAGGCGGTGACGTGCGGCGGGGGAGGGGGTAGTAAACTACGGATTAAGGCCGAATACAGGTAAGTGAACATTTAAATAAATAAAACGCGATGCAGCGCTCACAACGAAATTCGTTTTATTTATTTAAATTTTCACTTACCTGTATTCGGCCTTAATCCGTAGTTTACTACCCCCCTCCCCCGCCCCACGTCACCGCCCGACCGGCACTCCTACCAGGGGCCGTGCCTGAAAACAACGTGTGACTGGGCACACTGGGCGCTATTCACAAAGGCCAATTTGCACTCAAGTGTAGTTTTTCAACAGAATTTACCTTTTTACACCTGGCCGGAATTCACCCAGGGATTCCTGGCATATGTAAATCCATTTACAACAGCAGATTTCTGCATCACGAGCACTCAAGGGATGGGAATGGGTGATCGTAGACGGCATGGCTTGCTTGGTAGTACCCCCAAAAACATGTGCATGTGTGGGCATTCAAAAACTCCTCTTGTTCCCAGGACAGGACTGGCGTAAAAGGAGAACAAGTCAGTCTGGCCTTCAGTGAGCTAAAAGCCAAGGGAAGGGCTTTCGCCATAGGGAAAAATGTTACCCCTATTGCTTAAAAAATAAGTGTGCATTTCTACAAGAGACTCCTAATACTGACAGGGGAACTTTTCAGCTATGGCACACCTCGTAACTTCTAGGTGTCCTTCTGGAAATGTTTGTGAATCCCCTAAAGTAGTGAACCTGTGTCCAAACGTAGACGTAAAGCTGCGGGTGCCGATTTACCATTTTATCATAAATCTTGTCCAAAGTTAATTATGTTGCAGGAGCATCGGCCATTCTATTTGAAACACCCAAAGTACTCCTGCACTATGTATAGTCCCAGCATTGGCAACCTACCCCACCCCTCCAACGTAACATGCATGCTCATAAATAAACACACAACACATTTCTTGTTTGGGTAAAATTGCTGCAGGTTTATTACATACACCGTTATGTAATATGGTGGGTTATCTTACGGGCGATCCAAGGGCAGGCAACCGTCTGGGCCGCCTGCCCGCCTGATGAGCCAAGCAGCACTGGGGCGAACCCCATCTGTGCTGCCACTTCTGGTGATCCTCTTCCCGGATCACGTGACACATGGTTCCTTATTACTTACGCCCCTTTCAGGGCAGAGCGTAGCATAGCAAACCCCCCGGTTGTTCAGGCCCACAACCGCCCGAAGGACTAACGGGGCGCCGACACGGTTTTCTAGGAACCTCCCATGAGGCTCCTAGGATTTGGCTCTGGCACCCACCATGGTGCCGCGCAGAGGTACCCTTCTGTACCCCTCTGCTTCCAGATCGCCCTGTAACTCCGCCTGCAACGAAAAAGACAACATTACAACATTCTCTGCCTCCTGCCTGCCACGAACCACGCCGGGTAAGCGGTAGGGTGGGAGACGGCGTGTCCGGGCGCGCGAAAGAGGACGACAAGATGGTGGGGGATGCCTATATACCCCTCCCCCTGTCCTCGCGCCCCGGACGTGATGCTCGCCTATCGCGCTGCGACAAGGCTTGGGGGACTCCTCCCTGAGTCCCTGCCCCTACGGGGGTGTGGGGTGCCCAGCTGGCACTAGAGGGCTGCCCTCTTTAGTGGGCCCCTGCGGGGGCCTCGGACAGCCGCATAGTCCCAGCATTGGCAACCTACCCCACCCCTCCAACGTAACATGCATGCTCATAAATAAACACACAACACATTTCTTGTTTGGGTAAAATTGCTGCAGGTTTATTACATACACCGTTATGTAATATGGTGGGCTATCTTACGGGCGATCCAAGGGCAGGCAACCGTCTGGGCCGCCTGCCCGCCTGATGAGCCAAGCAGCACTGGGGCGAACCCCATCTGTGCTGCCACTTCTGGTGATCCTCTTCCCGGATCACGTGACACATGGTTCCTTATTACTCACGCCCCTTTCAGGGCGGAGCGTAGCATAGCAAACCCCCGGTTGTTCAGGCCCACAACCGCCCGAAGGACTAACGGGGCGCCGACACGGTTTTCTAGGAACCTCCCATGAGGCTCCTAGGATTTGGCTCTGGCACCCACCATGGTGCCGCGCAGAGGTACCCTTCTGTATCCCTCTGCTTCCAGATCACCCTGTAACTCCGCCACAGCTCTGGAGGTGGCCACCGTCGCCGCCAGAGCCCCCACCAAAACAGCTCCTTTCTCACCTGCAACCTCTCATTTTCAGGCCTCCTGCAAAGCTAGGGAAGGATCCCTCCCACTGGTGATAGATGAACCCCATCTATATCACAATAGCCCTTGCCGGTAGCCTGGATCAGCTAGTGTCTAATGCAACACAAAGGCCCTTCTGCCCTGTGAATTTGTGCCAAGAACTATCCACCCTCCTGTGGGAAAGTTCCACTACTTCACATAACTCAGCCCGTGCCAACTCTGGGCGGGGCAGATGATTCCCTGGCTCACATTGCCCCATTAATTTGCTGAGCTCACCTAGCTGCCGTCCTACTAGGATGGTGTGTCTAGCACACCTGTGTCCCCACTTAAGGGACAGCTGCCTGCTTGGTGGGAGACCGCTCCCACACCCACCTGCCTACTTTTGGCTATTCGGGCGAGAAGGATTATATTTTTAACCTTTGCACCGTCCATTTGCTTTCTAACTCATGACGCACAGGAAATCCATAACTAGACGTGTGTGACAATGAGCCAGGGTGCCCTCCTGCCCTTGCCGTGCATCCCTTATTTCTTATGGGAATTTCGCCAGCCCAGCTCCCTTCGTGGTGAACCCCCCTAGGGATACCAGCTAGGGAATCCGTCTGATTAATGCAGTGCGCACTGGCTGCCATATGGTGCCTAACCTTAAGGATTGGCTAAGTCCTACTTTGCCCTTCATCCCAGAATATTCCCGAATAGGGGGGTTCACACTGCTCGCCTTGCCTTTTGTGCTTGGCACCTTGTTCCCCCTTTCTTGGGGACGCAGCACAATGTGTTAGCTGACAGCACCCCCACCCAGTGAGGCTAATCTAGCTAACCGGGCAGGGCATTTGACCTTAACTGCAGGAAAAGTCGACAGGCTAGAACCCTCCCTGCGAGAGCCCCCAAATAGGGGGCAAGGGCGTTCACACTGCCCACCCCAGGGCAACCCCAGCGGTGGAAAATTACCTGCTCAGTTAAAAAAATTTTTTTTTTTTTTTTTTGTTGATCACTAAACATGCCAAATGTTCTTTTACATAGTAGCCTTTTGTGCTTGACACCTTGTGTCCCCATTACTTGGGACGGCAGCCCACTGTTGGCTGACAGCGTCACCACCCAGTGTTGCATCTATTACTGACCTGGCTTGCGTTTGCGCTAACTGCAGGATCCTAGTCAACTGCCCTTGGTTCTGGGGTGCACTTATTTTGCCCTGTTGCCCAGACGTATGCACAAACCCTTTTGCTTGCTACCCTGGTGAACACCTTAATGGTATCAAAGCTGGTTTGAAACAATGTATGTCTTGCGCCCACTACTGGAGACACCTCACCCTTTCGTGCAATTACAACTTACGCAGCGCACCCCGCTTGCCTAACTGCCGTCGGATCACAGATGCACAGTACCTACTGTGCATCTCCGACCCTGGATGCTTTAAACCTGCCACAGTAGCGGAAACCAAGCTTCCCAGTTCCCCGTTTAGCTGCAGTACACCTTCAGTGGGTCCGCTAGGAGATACCACAAACAGACACACCTATATGTATTGTGCCCACTATTGGAGACAACTCACCCCTTCGTGGAGTGACAACTACACAGGTGCCTACCCAAGTCACCCAACAGACAAGTTGGCCCTGACTACCTTGTGTTCTGGTGCCAGGTTTGGGAAGAGCCTTGCCTTCACTAGCTGCCCCCTGGGAAACAAGACAGTGCTCTGGCCGCAGCGCAGCGATGCCCTCGTGTAGCATCGAACCCCTGGTCAAATAAGAGTGACAACTCCAACTTACTTAAGACTACACCATGGCCATGGGTGGAGTTTAGCTCTTCCCCAAACTTCTGCTAGCGTAACCCACGGTCACGCCTCCTGTTCAGTTCACTTTAGTAATTCATGGCCCTGACCCACAAGGGCCTAATACTGGGCTGTGTAAATGGGGCCCAGGGTGACCTTAAACACTCGGCTTGGTGTGGATGGGTGCTAACAATACCTGGCTGAAGTGCAATCCCTTTGACAATCACTCCTGACAACATGTGCCAATGCAGGTAGAAGCAAGAGTTATCCAGCCCACCTTACTTCCTGTCCCAGTGATCTGAGTAACTTAGTGAAAGATGCACATTTGAACTGGTAGCGGAAACTGTTACTTACGCCTGCAAATGCTCTGCTCAGAGCAGCCCGCCAGACAATGGCTTCCATTGAAAGGCGGTGCCAACAGACCTCCAAGCACTCTACCCATGTTGTAAATGGAGTTTCAGGTAGGCTAGGGTATGCACCTAAGCCTGGCCGAAGCCACCCCTCTAGTCAGGGGAAGGGGGTGCACACTTATGCTGACTCCTGCCCACCCCTTAGGTGGCTAGGCAGAGACTGGCTATCCCAGAGGCAGTTTAAATTTGATGTGCCATATGCACTCCCACATTGGCACCTGCAGCAGAGATTCCATACCAGGCAATTCTAAATACCCTGCGTATCGTCCACCCAAGAGAGACTTAGTACCATCTGCCCCTATTACTCTGTGCTACCAAACCTTATCATGACCTCACTGGTATTATATAACTCACTAGGTCAATCGGGCCACCGTCCTACAGCTCAGATAGCACAACCCCGTAGTTGTTGGCAGCAACTGTACTTCGCATAACAGCACAGAGTAAATAAAAATTGTGCTCCCCCCTTGGGCCGGTAACTAACATCCAACAAGTCAGAACCTGGTCATGAGATCCCAGTTTCCTAGAGTAAAACAATGATTGTCCTGCACCATTAACAAATGTGCTACATGCCCGCATGACCTAGCCCCTTGGTGCTACAGTGGGCAGACACCCCTGGAGGCAGTGGTCTTACCAACTCTCCTCCGAAATACGCAGCTATAGGGGCTCCAGATCTAGGGTGTGAGAAAAGTCTTTCTGACGTAGCCCACCAACAGTTTATACGTGTAAGTGACTGGCCCCCAATATGGTGTGACCAAAACAAGGCTGAAACAAAGGAGCATGAGGCCTTACGCAACGGGGTCTTTGTGTACTGGAAACATTACTTAGCCCCGCCAAGAACCATGGACATCTCCTAAATGCGGGTCACCAGATCGTCAAAGAAATATTGATGGATTAGAGACCTATGCCCCATCCAAACTGCCGAATTAAAATTGGCGAGAATAGTTCTATGAAAGAAAAGCATTGAATGACCCGCTCAAAGCCAAAGGACATATCAAACCACTTATGTCTACTTAGCTGAGAAGGATGGAGCGATGCCCCTTATCGGTATTAGTGAATGGAGGCATTATTCATTCACGCACATACTCAAGCTGAAGTTATCGATGCGCCTTTCATGAGCACCCGTCACGTAATACCATGACCTACGCCATATTACAGGCACAGTTAGCTCTACATGGCAGTGGCCCCCGCCAATTATTACACAAATTAAGCCCCTGCTCTCAAGCTGGGAGAGGGAAAGTGCAGTGGGCACAACTATCTCTGGGGTGGCACCCAAATTAATGGCCCGTGCGACAAGCTAACCAAAATATATACCAGGCACAAGGCAGCAGGCGCGCACCACCCGCCACCAGGAACTTGGCCCCCTCGGGGCACACGGCAGCCCCACCAGGAGAGTACGTCGCCAGCATAACCAGACGACCTCAGAACCGGAGCGGCGCCCTTATACAACTGCAAGCATGGTACTAAAAGCGAGGCATGGGTGCGCCTTAAATATTTTCAGGAGAAACCCATTGAGTGAGGCGTTCATAGTACTCTCAGGGCAATGCCTTTGACCGTCCCATAGCCCTCTAAAATTCGAAATCACTGCCTCAAAGCGTAAACCCTGGCCCGTGGCGCAGTTCCCAGGCCGCGACTCTCGCCTTGTCCCCCCAGCCATGTGGTGGCCTAAACACCTACGGCACCATAGAGGGTAAAGAGTCTCATAGGTCCGTGTTTTCCTTGGATCACAAAACCAGCAGAGGTGTTCTCTTTCCATCCTTCAGAAACTCACAATGCGACTTTATTTAGAACCAACTAATTAGTATACAGTGATGGTGATTTGGCAGTATACTCCCTGCTGAGCCGTCTCCCTGTACACTATGCCACATTTGGCCCAAGAGCCTACACCACATTTTCCATACGGAATACCTATTCTTGTAAAGCCAGGTTCAAGCATCAAAACAAAAAGAAGAAGAAAAAAAAAAAAAAAAAAAATTGAGGGCCTTTGTCCATCTGATGGCGACATGTGCTCCAGCACGCAGCTCGCCCCAGGGGATCAGCATGAATATCAGTGCAGCCCAACAACCCAAACATCGATCAGAAACTACGATAGACTCATCAAAATCGAGCTGTACTGCATAAAATGTCTTAGACTCTTGTCGTCTCTTAGGCACATGGCAAAACGGGCTGAAGGAATCACACAGGTATAGGTTTGCTTCTCAACTCCCCCACAGCCGGATCTTCCCCGGGGGTGCTTTTCCTGCCCAATGCACAACTTCTGCCGGACACTCTGCTACCTTGACTCCTGCAGTGTCTAAGCATCGCGCTCAAGGCATATTGCTGTACGCGAGACACTTCCGCCAGAGCCCTGACCCGTGCCCCTGGCCCCATCGCCACTGCTCTTATTGAGGACGAAACGCACTACTCAGCGAGACACAATAAGAGGTGTGGGGCGCCATGGACCCCATAGAGGAGTTGGTTCCTGCGTTGACTTGTATGTAATATTGAAAAGCTTTCACTTAACGCCGCTGACACCATGACAATGTTGCTGCACTGCCCTAAACATCAATCTCAACAGAACAATGCAGCGAAGGACTCGATGTGTTTCCCTTGAAATGTGCGCATTTCCAAAGTACAAAGCTCTGTGTTTACCGTTTCCGTGACCCCCACTGTAACACAGGAGCAGCGGGGGGGATAGGAGCCACCAGGGACCCGCAGCTCCTAATACAAAATTGTCTTTATGACCAAGACCTGTTTCAAGAAATCCAAGGGTTTCCAACCTTGTCCCAACCCCACCTAATATCCGACCCTTAAATATGCAGCACAGCAAACCAAGACAAACGAGCACGTACACAAACTCACATACACGAGATTGAGTGGTGTGAAACAAACGTGCATTTTCACACATGAGTAAATTTTTGACTCGTAGACTAGCCATGTGGCTGTTTACACGAGTCTGTAAAGCTAAAGACCTGGGCTCAGCACCCGATTTCTGTATTTGTACACCGGCGCCTGTCTGAAGAACAGGAGAGTTCAAAGACACAAAAAGGATTGAGATCATAATGATATCGGTGTGTCTCACTGATGCCAACCATGTACCGATACCAGGTGTAACACAACATACCACGCCATTTGTTTCTCTGCAGAAGCAAACGTGTAAACTTGACGAGATGCCAGAGTGTGTTTCCGCTTAGACAGTCTGTTATACTTGAATAATTGCCTCATGCTTTGATAATGAAAATTTGAGCACGCAGAAGGGGTGGATACTGTGCTCTTAACAGGGCATTTAATCATGGCTAGGGAAAGAACAGGTAAAATGCTCGACTCCTTGTTAAGATTCCAGGTGCCAGTGACCAAACCTGCGTGCCTCCGGCCAGACCGGGAAACCATGTGCCTTGACGCACCACCCCGCCCACCGAAGGCGTTGACTCGGCTCGTGGCCGGCAGGGGTCCAGACAGTCACCACAACAGAAGAGGCCGGTAAGCGCTGCCACACATCCGCCACCACACGACGGAGGATGCCCGTGGATTCAACCACCAAACCGCCGACGCCCTACAAGCACCTCAGTTTTGCGGTGTAACGTGCAGTCAGAGCCAAAAAGTCAGAAGCTGGGGTGGTGGAGACACATCCTCACGACTAATCCACCACAGGATCGTTACGGGGTGAGCCACCTTGTACAGGGTGGAGCAAAAGTACACCGCGCCCCCGTGGAGATCTGGACTGGCAGACGTAGGGAGAGGCGCCACCAGGCTGCGAACCACCCATGCTGTGCTCAAGTGCCTTAGACAAACAATGTCTACGTCGGGGAGAAAAAGTGCCCTAAGGGCACGGACTCACCGCCGAAAACTGTGCCTCCCGACGCGATGCGCAGCGAGGGACAGACCTAAAGGCACGCACGCGGCCGCTTAGGCACAAACCCGGAGGCCCAGGGATCATGATCAGCCGCCCAGTGCGCCACAGGCATCGTTTCGGCGCCCCCCCACTATGGCCCGTAGCTCTTTTCGCGAGCCCCATCCCCCCATTTAAAAGCTCGGCGGCCGCGAAGATGTATTGCGGTCAGTGCTGGGACTGAGCCTCTCAGAGAAGACTGTCTACCCGCAGCGGACCAGGCCAGATCTGCTGGCAGTCAGAATATGCCGGGAGGTGTGGAGGGTTGGGCCCAAAAGTGGTGGCCCACGCCAACACAGTCGGGGCCACGGCCACCAAACAACCCCACTTCCGGGGGAAACGCGCCACAGGCCTCCCCACACAAGCTCCACGGCCACCGCTACGCTCGGGGTAGATAACAACCACGCTGAAACAATGGCTGAACGCAGATGCAACATTTCAGCACTGAATTGTTTCCGGTTATCAGCCCTTCAAAGCCTGCTCCTGCTGTTCCAACCCATAAGTTTCACGGGGCACCAGCCAGGCAAATTCAAGATGGAATGCCTCTCCTTCCCCACCCCTCTCTGCACCAGGGAACAAGCCATGCACACCGCCCGACTAGTTCCCGGACACACCAATACCATCGGGGTCACCACAGGGGTCTCTCGCGCCACGCCACCACAGCCAATACACACTACAGCCTAACGTCACACCGAGAGAGGCAGGGGCGACACACAAACTCTGACTCACCATGCTAACACCGAGGGCACGACGATGACCCCGGCGAGCCTGGACAAACAGACGGCGTGTCCGGCGCAAACGGGGAGCTCTGACTATGCATGACAGATTGGTCAATGCTAATACATGACCTTCCGTGGACGGAAGGACATAACTCTAGTGCCCAGTTCTCGGAGCTCTTGCGGGGGAAGCGGAGGGCGCGAGGACTCGCTCCCATCCCTAAGGCAATCTTTCACCTGCCTCCCAATTTACCTAGGCAGGGGAGCGCTCCCACACCCGGCGCCATGCCCCATTACCCCGACGCTTGCCTGCACCCGCAGAACAGGGGCTCGAACCTGCACCCTCGTGACCGAAAATGTACGCACGCCATACGGATGCTGAATTTACGGCCGCCCGCTACCTCCTGTAAGTCTATACCTCTCCGCAAAACCAGGGAGCCTGACAACTACCGGGGAGCTCCTAAATCCGCACCCCCCCCTCCTTAGGCATCACAAGTCCAGCAAATGCCGGGCAGCGCCAACCCGAAGAGGCTTGGGGGGGGGACAGACGACTCACCCTCACTTGCAGCTCCCTCAGACGGCGTTTATCTCAGCACGAGGAAAGACGGCGGGAGACGACCGACCAGACGGCGTGTCCGGGCGCGCGAAAGAGGACAACAAGATGGTGGGGGGAGGCCTATATACCCCTCCCCCTGTCCTCGCGCCCCGGACGTGATGCTCACCTATCGCGCTGCGACAAGGCTTGGGGGACTCCTCCCTGAGTCCCTGCCCCTACGGGGGTGTGGGGTGCCCAGCTGGCACTAGAGGGCTGCCCTCTTTAGTGGCCCCCTGCGGGGGCCTCGGACAGCCCCAGAAATGCAGGAAAGAGGACAGGAGACTGTCAATTCAGGTCGCAAATGTCTGGAACAATCTTCTCTCTTCCTGCCACTTAATCACTTCACCACCTTAGTTTCTTTTATTAAAAGACCTGAAATACCTCACTTTCTTTACCAGGTTCCTTCCCTCTTATTGTCGACCCCATTTGCCAGCTCACTGCTAATGTTTTACAACACTCATTTATTTTTCCGCTTTTAATTAATAGCGCTGCTCTACTATTTCTAATTTCACTGCACCTTCGTTGGTGACCTCCTAATTCTCCCATTTTATGTATAATGAATAGTGGGATTCTTTTCTTGCTTGTCTTCTGCTCTCATCACATTTAGTAGAGGTCTTTCCTCCTTACACCAACCCAGGGGCATATCAGTAAGGCGGCGCTATGAAATTATCGCCTCTTTTGCGTCCGTTTTCGAGCGAAAAGCGGCGATAATTTCATTGCCTTATCAGCAAAGACACGCTAGAGCGATAAGAAAAGTAGCGATAACCACAGTTATCGCTACTTTCCTTACGCCTGCTTGTAATCTGATTTAGCCATGTAATCCAATGCGAGGTGGATTACATGGCTAAAACCACCCTGCCCTATCAGCAAGGTATCGCTGGTCGCAGTGCGATTATCGCTGGATTTCCAGCGATAATCACACTGTTTTCCAGCTTTTGCATGGATTCCTATCGCTTGGGAGATAAGCGTTGCTGATAGCACGCTATCTCCACGATAGAATCCAGCGTTAGCCTGCGATAATTATCCTCGCGCTAAAAGCGCTGAGCGATAATTATCGCAGGCCCTTGCTGATATGCCCCCCAGTCCTTCTATCCTACTCCATCATTACCTCTTGGGTGTTACATCTGATCCCTCTCACACCTTCCCTTTAACACCTCTCTTTAGTCTCTCGCGTGGAGAGGCTAACTCCATATTAATTGAACAATTCATATCCTCCTAGTCTTCAAAGCCACTAAAGCTCTTAGGGGCATATCAGCAAGGGCCTGCGATAATTATCGCTCGGCGCTTTTAGCGCGAGGATAATTATCGCAGGCTAACGCTGGATTCTATCGTGGAGATAGCGTGCTATCAACAACGCTTATCTCCCAAGCGATAGGAATCCATGCGTTAGCTGGAAAACAGTGTGATTATCGCTGGAAATCCAGCGATAATCGCACTGCGACCAGCGATACCTTGCTGATAGGGCAGGGTGGTTTTAGCCATGTAATCCACCTCCCATTGGATTACATGGCTAAATCAGATTACAAGCAGGCGTAAGGAAAGTAGCGATAACTGTGGTTATCGCTACTTTTCTTATCGCTCTGCTTGTTTGCGTGCAGCTTGATAATTGGAGAAATGTCGGTTAGCGACATTTCTCCAGTTATTTTGGCACGGAACGCCCACTTTGCATCTCATTAGAGATGCAAAGCTGGGCGTTGTTGTAAGGGGCGCTAAATCAGCAAAACACGCGATAGCGTGTCTTTGCTGATAAGGCGATTAAATTATCGCCGCTTTTCGCCCGAAAACGGACGCAAAAGCGGCGATAATTTCATAGCGCCGCCTTGCTGATATGCCCCTTGGTCTCTTTTAAGTACCCTATTGATCATCCATTCTTGCCTGTTTCATGACCTGCAAGCTAGTTCCTTTCAGTCAATTTCCCCTCCTCCAGTGCTCTGATCTTCCTGTCATTTTTCAGTTCTGACATATACGCGTACGCCCCACTCGAACATACACTCTTTTACCCAATGGTGGTGTTGACCATAATGTGTCTTTCTTAATTAGCTTCAGACATGTTTTTTGATGCTGTACTACCACCCAGGAAATCTATGTATGTTGTTTCTGCTGCAGTGCTAGAGTCTGTGGTACTGTTATGGTACTTGCTTGAACAATGAGCTACTTTACATAGACACATTATAGTCAATAACCACTATGGAATGCAAAGAATGTTTGTTGATTTAGGTGTGCACATGTATATATATGTACACCTGTCGCCACTGGATAGTTATAGTTAAGATTGTGTTTCCATAGGAAGAGCATTTTTTGGTTTGCTAATAATGTTGGTGCTGTTTAATGAATCTTCATGAAACCTCCGTTCCTTCCTAGAAAGTTTCAGAGTGATCCTTCAAGCGGGGCCAAGAAAAAAAGGGAGTCCCAAAACCAAATTTCCCCATTCATTTTCTATAGACCTTTTCCACGTAATACTGCAAAAACTGCTCAACAGAATGACACCAAGTTTGGGAGAAAACTAGTTTTTGGTCCAGAAAGCTGCTTTTTTGTGAATTGCTGTAAAACCGTTCAGTAGTTTTTGAGAAATTAAGGTTAAAAAATATTTGTGTATCTGGATGGTTGCGTTCGAGGGACTCTCATGAGAGTCCCGCAAGATCACTTCAAATTCTTTTGAATTTTTGATTAGCAGAGAGGGCTTTTTTTCCCTTGGACCAAAGCGCTCCGATTGGCTGTCCGCATCTTGAATAAAAGTGTTGTACCGGCCATTACAGGACTACACGGACTGAAATTAGTTTTTATAAAAAACAATACCCCACCCTCCCTGCCTTCATAGCCCTTATGGGGTGTCCCAGACAGACACCCAGGCTAAAATTTAAAAAAAGTTTTTTGCTGTATTCCCAGCTGTACTTAGGTGAGCTCGCAGCCAAATAATTGGCAGATGCTATTTTTTTTATATGAATATATCCCTATGTTAGGCCAGGGTCCTGGGGGTCATTACATATGTTTTTCTGAGGTTGGGGACGTACCTGGGGCCCTCCCACCTGAGTCGATTGGGGGATCTCTCAGGTCCCCAACTGTAAAACAAAAGAGAGGGGGGCATGTGGTCCCCCTCCCTGACCCTCATAAGTCCCTGGAGACCCCATCCCCTAGGTCTGAATTTAAATAAGGGAAGGGGGGGCGCATGGCAACCCTACCTGAGCCCTCCGTGGTCCAAGTGACCCCATCACATGGGGCCCATGCATAAATTTAAGAGGGGGTGGTCGGCCTCCCTCCCAAAGTCTCTTAAGACTCCAGGGACCCCATTCCCCTGGGCCAATATTTTTAAAGGGGGAGCGGGGACACAGCCCCCTCCCTGAGTCTCTATGAGGCCCTTGAAACGCCTTCCTTTGGGGCCACTGTTTAATTACAGAGGAGGTTAAACTTACCCCCTCTCTGCAAGGCTTGAAATGTTTAAAATGTTACTTTTTAACTAACATATTCATCTAACTATAAGATCAGTTTAACCTTTTTTTTTCTAGTGAATTTCTAAGGTTTTTTTGTTAATATAAAGTAAGATATTATTACCAGACATATTACTTCACTTTAACCTTTGTTTTTTCAGTGAATTAGTGAGTTTTTCTCAGCGTAACAAAGAGATGTCATTTTAAGTAACGCAGATACACTAGTTTTGTCAAAGGGTCAGAACACCACAATAGAAAAGACTGGCCTATTGATTTCAGCAAGGGGTTAGCACATTCACCTATAAAAAGCAGACCTACTGGCTGTGCCAAAAAATTGTCAGAATAGTTTATCAATAACCATCTTCCAAAGTAATCCTTATCAATACACACAAGGCAATGCATAATAATTATTGTCACAAAAATATTTAAAATAAAGCATTTTTATCCAAACAACCAACAATTTGTGATTCTTTCTTTAAAATTGATCAGGCCACAAAATGCAGCCATGGAACTAACCACAGAGGGTCCCCACGCTCCAGCTGAAGAGCATACAGCTCCACCTCGGAGTGCTTTAAAAATAATAATGCATCGAATGGCCCAGGAGACTTATGTTTTTTAATCTACTTCCAGCCCACCACAACATTTTTTTAAATTGTTGGTGGTGTCCATGCTTCTCCTTTGGGCACCATCACAACTAGAATACACCAAACTAAATCCCATGCAGGGCATTATGGGGCGATCCCGGGATGGGGCAATGATTTTAGAAGGAGAGGCCTCGCTACTTCAATAGTGACTAGTATAGACTATTTCTTTTTTAAAACTTGGTACCTTAGTCCCACCCGGTGCGCACACAGTCTATTTTTTTTTTGTAATGGTAGTGAGGGGCTCACTTTAATGCTGGCCAAGCAATTTAATTTTTTTTTATTATAATCTTCTTTTTAATGGGTCCCACCTCAGACACCCACAACATACACCGACATCGGGGGCTGTGGAGGAGAAGCCCATGGCCTCCGACGACCTGCTGTCTCCCCTACCAGAACTCATTCTGGGTGCCGCCTGGAGCAGCAGTACTGCTTTGCTCCCGACCTGCAGGACCAGCTTTTATTTCTGCTAACGCTGGATGGGAGCAAACCTATGGTTCCTGCCTGGGAGAGCGCTGGCAGGGAGCTGGCCTTCTGTTCCCTGCCCCCGCTCTCACAGACAGGGAACAACACAGTGTTCCGGATGGGGTCCCTGGGTCCATTCTATGGCTCAGTGAGGTGGCCCCATGCCTCCCTCCTCAAATAAGACATTGGGCCCTATGGGATGGGGTCCATGGGGCCATAATATGACTCGGGTGGGCACATGCCCCCTCCTAGATAAAAAATATATTGGGTCTTGGTGTATAGGGTCCCCCTGGCTATTAAATGGCACCAGACCGAGGGCGCATGTTTCCTTCCCCATACAAAACAATGGTTAAGGTCCTGGGGATGTGGTCCCTGGTACCATTCTATGGCTTGTTGAGGTGGCCCCATGCCCCCCTCCTCAAATAAGACATCAGACCCTAGCATATGGTATGGGAATGTAAGAGTTTGAACACGTTTTGGGAAGGGGTGCTGGACTTATACATACTGCCACTGGATGGTCTACACCCAGAACGATACGTTCAGTCTTACTGAATCTAATTCCTGCACTGAAAAAGAAAAAGCTGAATAGGAGGTTCATGCTTTTGGAGTTAGTGATGGCAAAGAGAAGGATAGCAATCTCGTAGCTTAGCCCGATTCCTCCATCTATAAACAAACTGCTGCTTGATATGAAAGAGTGGGCAACCGCTGAATTGGTGCGGATGAAACATATCAGAAGAGATGATAGACTAGAAGAGGATGTGCGGGCGTGGTCTGCAATGATTGCAGACCTGAGAGAATCTCAGGAGGGGGAGGGTGGAGAGGAGGGAGACTCCCAGTAAGCTCTGGAATAAAAACTGAGATAGATTGTGTGGTGCTGCACCCGGCTGCTGGATATCGCCCCCCAGATATGACTATGGCAGTAAGGCATCGAGACTCAGGAGGGTGAGAGTGGAGGGGGGAGTTATGGTTATAGAAGTATGGTACAGTTATTGTTGTAATGCAGGTTAATCTAATGATAATTCTGTAACAGAGGAATATTCTCATTGTTATGTGACACGTAAACTACCACTGAAATATGTTATGTAATGTTTACAAAGACTATTTACAATGAGAACTGGAGCTAGATACGCCAGGAATAATGTCATAAGTATGTGTATTATCTGGAAATGCAATTTTGGATTAATCATAGAAATGCCAATAAAGACCTTAAAAAAGAAAGACAACAGGCCCTAATGGATGGGGTCTCTGGGGCCATAATATGACCAGGGCCACATGCCCCCTCCTAAATAAATAATTTATCGGGTCTTGGAGTATAGAGTCCTCCTGGCCCTTAAATGGCCCCAGGAGCGGGGGGCGCAGCTTCCAACCCCATACAAAACAATGGCTTATGCCCTGGGGGTGGGGTCCCTGAGGCTATAAAATGGCCTAGAGAGGGGGAGGGGGATGTTCATAGCATGAAAATAATGATGTAGTGACCAACCCATCCCTGGCTCACCCAGGGTGATTTTGTTCGAAAAAAGGATGGCTGCCCCTTCTTTTTCAATTCTTACTGCTGTACCAGAGTAACAATTCTTTTTTAGATTTTGGCCCCGGAGGCCCCTCAGGGACCCCCACAAGGCCTATGGAGTCCGGGTATCCTTACCTAAGCCCCTATATATATTTTTTCAGGACAAGGGGACTAAGTCCTCGAGTCCTTAAATGACTGGCAAACATCTTTGTTGATGTAAGGCAGCCAATCAGATCTTATCTTTTGATTTGCCCTTCCTACGGTACTCCTAGGTCTCTAGATATCTATAAATGTTGAACCTTAATTTCTCAAAAACTACGGAACGAATTTACCCCAATTCACAAAAGCACGCTTTCTGGATAAAGATCTAGCTTTCTTCCGAATTGGTGCAATTCCGTTCAGCTGTTGTCACTGTAGCTGTTTCTTAAGTACCTATGAGTTCTTCTGAGATTAAGAAAAGGGAAAATGCGTTTGGCCCACTCTCCCGTTATTTTTTTTATAGGCCCCCACTTGATGACCACCCCAAATTTTTCCAGGAAGCAGCTCAGGTGAATGAATTATTTTTTGGGGGAGGAAATTCTCTGAAGCTTTGTCAAATAGCACAAAAGTTATTAGCAACCCAAAAAATGTATTTCCAATGGAAACCTGCTCCTAAATGTGACTATACAGTGGTGATTGCCACTGCATAACATATTCTTCCTATGTGTTGGGAGCCCCTCAATTACCCCTCTTGCCTCCTTTCCTTATATCACATTCCACTGTTTTACAAATGTTTGCCTTCTGTCATTCCTTTCTGTTGGGTAACTTTACTTCCTGGAGACATTTATTTTCTTTGTATCATCTCCAAATGTGCTCACGGTTTGTTCCAACCTCTACTATCCTCACCTTTCCAGCCCTTCCAGTCTCATCTATATCCTCCTCTCCCTCAGTGCTCCTGTACATTGGAATGCTCTCCCTACGTCTATATCGACGAAATGTAGACCTCACCTCGTGGATTCGGCATCCTCTCTGGGGATCATTTTAGACAAAAGCCTAAACATGCAGAAGCACATCAGTTCCCTCACCAAAGGAGCAAAGTTCCAACTCAACATCCTCAGAAAACTCAAACACTACCTTCCTGCTCCTGACCTTAAGGTTGCAGTGCAAGCCCTAGTGATTTCAAAGCTGGACTATGGAAGTGCTACGCTGTGTGGCTTGCCCAGAGTGAAGACGGCTCCTCTTAGGGTTGCCCTCAATTCTGCTGCTAGGCTCATAACAGGCACAAAAAAAGTCAACCATATCTCTCCGGACTTGTTAGCCCTTAATTGGCTTCCTTATGAAGCCCGGATACACTTAAAAATCGCATGCATGGCACACAAAGCCATCCACTACCAGACTCCGCAATACCTCGCGCAGAAATTGGAGCCCTCATGTGGTTCGAGAGCCTCCAGAAGTGCCAGCACCCTACTACTCAAACCCCATAAATTCAAGAAAAAAAAAGACCTACAATCGTGCCTTCTCTGGTTTGGCTACAAGGATCTGGAACTCCCTCCCCCCCGAACTCAGGACGAATCCTACCACATTCCTCTTCAAGAAAGTAGCCAAAAGGCTCCTAATGAAGAAATTCTTACCTCAGTCTGGCCCCACCACTTGATGCCGTGGCCTAACTGTCGATCCGTGGCCAGGCGGCCTGGACCATTTGAATGCCTGGACTTTTTATGTCTGTGAATTTTCGCTCTGTATATTACGGCCTTGACATTTTATGACTCAGGAGAATGTTTGATCACTTTTGACTGTGACATTTTAGCTGTGTTTTCCATGTTGGACATTTAAGGGTGATGAGGATGTGCGGACACCTAGGACTGTGTAATTATCACTTCGTTTATTTTCTCCTGCTGTGATATTTTATGTATATGATTCCTTCTCTTTGGTTACTCTTGGTTGTTTACATGTACCCTCTTGCCATATATATTGTAAAGCGCTCTGATACCCCTGGTGGTCATGTTCGCGCTATATAAAACTTTAAAATTAAAATAAATATGTGAGTCCGAGCTTCACCCCTCAGTAGTACTTTACCCTTCAACAGTGTCACACCTTGGTTTTGATGGAAGATTATCTTAAATAAACCTTCTCATGGGGACTAACCATTATGACTCAAACAGCGCCAAGAAGCTGTGTAAACGGCATGATGTGCTATACAACCCAAACAACAATCGGTAACTCCTCACCATTGGAATCCTCTTCGCTATCTTAGTCATGATTCTTGTGTTCTGTCGCATTTCTGGTCTTCATCCAATAATGTTACTAAATATAGAACCCAGATTTATTTTTCATCATCACACTTTGACCCAGAGCAAAAGCGATAAAGGGGAAGAGAAAAGGAAGAACAATAAAAATAAAAATAAAGATAGCATAAAGTGACAAAGGGAGCAAGACTGCAATAAAAAGACAAGAAGTGGTGGAAGAAAGAGGCACAAGGAGGAATTAAACCAAGGCTGCTTTTGGTCTTCAGCAATCCGGCATTCGACAGCGACGACGAACTCCTTCGAAAACCCCGAAACCCTGCACTTATTTCTTTTACAAACTATGCACCCATAAATGCTCGCCGTACTCCCTTCTTCTAAATGTCACTTTGCGTGACACTGTCCTTCCTCTGCTGTCTTCCATGGTCTGAATGTTCAGCCAGGAGGCGACCAGTGGGCTCTTGTGTGGTGTCCCTCAAACCTCAGTATCGAAATGTTTTTCCATAATTTATTTGTGGCTCTTATCCTTAATGTCCCTAAACATCTCAGTAGTCATACTTAATCTATTCATCATCCTCTATCTTTCTTTCTCACATGTTTTTTTCTCTCTCAGCGGTCTTAAACATCAGAATGTTCTCCCATCTATTTATAATGCTTCTGGTTTGAGGGATGCTTTTTCTCTTCCACATTAGCACGAAGGCCCCCTCAGTTAACACCAGTTCACACATTTTTCATTTGTAATTTATTTAATTCTTTGCAATATTTTCAGTTATTTTGTAAATAAATTTGCAATAAGCGCTACATATATAATACCTAAATTCAATTAGATTAAAATAATGACTGAAATTAGCCCGTTGTTTCATCTGCAGGTTTGTGAATGCAAGAAACCTTCTTTTAAGAAAAAACTGCATTATTTAAGCCTGAAATTCGTGGAAACTCCCGTCTTTGAATACTTTATTACAGGCAACTTGTGAGACAGAAAAACAAGCATTTGCAATGCAATAGGTCTCGCATTTACGAGAGTTTGAGCTATCGACATTGTAAAGGAAAATGCCTTTTATTTATGTGTTGTTTTTTAACAATTTACAATGCCAATAGCTTAAACTCTCGCAAATGTAAGACCTATTGCATTGCCCGCGCTATAATTTTTTTTAAAAAGCATTAGGAGAGAGCGTGTCCTGCCTGCAACAGCAGGCAGGACAAAGCTATTTGAGAAAATAGTGCTCCGAGGCTGTAATTAAAGCCTACCAGTAACAACACATGTAACAGGGTGTGTCGCCATGGGAGGTTACAAAATGAGACAAGGCGATACTAAGTAGGGTCTACTAAGCCTATTGACCAATGAACAGCCACAGTTTACAGTGGACATTGACACAAGCCAATGAAAAATATGGGCGGAGAGTGGACAGAGCATCAAGTCCATACCTGAATACAGCGTACCTCGCAGAGCTGCGCTGCCCAGGCTCGACCTAAAAATGGCAAAACATAATTTTTATCTGAGGATGCTTGAACCACCAAGTTCTCAGGAGAAGGATGGGTCAATAAGAATTTTGGATCAGAAGGCATGAGCCTGTGGCACTGAGAAATCTGCCTGCGAACTGCCTGGCTCAAAAAGGATTTCTTCTAGGAATCCAGCACCAGTTCTTGTAGAGCTTTGTTGAAAGGCAGAAAAGGCCCCAGAGCCGCCGAAGGCCTTCTGTAAGAATGTTGGACTTGAGCTTCAGAGATGGTAGGGGCAACTCAATTGCATCTGCTGCTTTAAACAAAATGGCTGTGGCGAAGTCGACTTATCCAGAAGGAGGGCCCTTAAGCATAGAGAACATCACCCTCTGGAGGACCTTTCAAGGACACTGGCTTTCCGAAGGTCAAAGTAAAGCCCAGATTACTGTTATGTTAATGGGCTTGAGGCCAATGAGGCAAAATTTTGAAGTCACTATTGCAGGCCAGAAACACAAACATAGGAAATCATTGTATATTAATAATGCAAAATTAGGGAAAACAAAGCAAAAATGAGAGAGGTACAAGAGATTTCCCAACTAGAAAAATAGGATATTGATTAACTCATAAAAGAAAAAGCCATAAATAAATCAATGATCTACAAAAGACTGATGAACGATTTCCCGGATGAGGTGACAGAAGTAAAGCAAAAATAGGAAAGAGGCCAAGGCCATTTAGATGAAGAGAACAGAGAGGAGCCTAGTTGGGAGGAGAGTAGGATCACACCAAGGAAAGTAGCAATGAAGCAGTGTTTAACGTGGTCCAAATTAAACTGCTGCATAGAACATACAACAAAACATCTGGCGTTCCAGAGCCTGGCTACAGGTTATATACAGTTGAATATTTGATTGAGGGGATGTGGCTTAAGCAAACATTCTTTCACACACAGTGGGAATGCCCCAAAGTTACTAAAGACTGGCTGAACACTAATACAAAACATTATGTTGTAATACTTGCCTGGCAGTAGCTAGACAAAATACTGCTAGGCTTTGAGGAGAGGCAGTACCAACCTATGATGAACCGATTTTAGATATGGATTGCTCAATGTTGCAAAAGAAAGAAATGGAAGAAAGCAGGCACAGGGTCAGCCCACACACGTCGGTAAATGTGAGGATATGTAATGAAACGTATTATGATTCAGAATAATGCCATTATAAGATTGAATAAAGGTAAATTCTGGAAATGTAAACTCTGAATAGGGAATCACTCAACCACTTTTACCCCAGTCAACTCCACTTAGTAGAAAAATGTAAAATAAGACATAATATCTTGCTTAATGTGTTACAAAACAGGATGCCTAGACTACAGTGTAACAAAACTAAATGTGAGAGTATCTGGACAATATACAAGGAAACGTATATTTCTGATAAATAGAAAAAAACATTACAAATTGTTTGTTTTAAAAAATGCATAAAAAATATGATGAATCTATCTAGGTTTGCAGTTCTCCTCATGCCAAATTAAAAAGAGCACTGCCGTCCTATGTAATTTTAACTAGGTGGCAATAGACCTGAACTTAAAGCTGAAAAGGGGTCGGTCATCTGCTTCTGGATGAACTCACAGAGCTTGGCTGGTTGTATAGACTCCATGGTCGACCCATGACAGAAAATGGTATGACTGGTTTCATAGTATTCATTTGTCTGAGCTGCTCCCTGCCCTCCTTGGTGAACTCCTCGGAGGATGTAACATGGCATAGTACCTATTCTTATGGTTGGCTCGTGTGAAGTCCATAGCACATGGTACACTTGATGCAAGATTGCACCTCCTAATGGTAGAACGCTTTATCTACAGGAACTTTCCATTATCCATCTTCAATATGATCTCAACTGTGTGATATAGGCTACTCCAAAGATGGTAGGTGTACCTATACACAATTCGTCTATTCTCACACTCCTCTCCTACACCCACGCCTAGGTGCAACTACACATTTTCTGCACTGCGGTTTGCCTTGTGTCTGCAGTACACTTGAAACACCAAAGCACCTTACACACACACACACACAATCCATAGCCACTTATGATTAATATCCTTTCAGTAACTCTTCTCTTCAAATTTACACATAAAACACAATAGGATAAAAAAGAGCACAACTCGGATCCTTACGCATAACACTGAAACACTACACATATAGGTCACAGGACAGCTACATGGCCATTCTCTTCCATACAATGCACTCCCACAGAGTAAAGTACTACCCATCCGCAAATGCCCTACAGCACCTCGTCAGCGGTATGAAGCACAATTTAAAAGGCAGTAGAATACAATAAACAGTTCAAACAAAGTGCACAAATAAAAATTCAAGCTAGAAAAAACAGCTGAAAAAATAGACCTACAAAGCACATAGTAATAGGTGACCATATTGCTACGGATACTCCATCTCCTGCCCATGTAAACAGCAGAGGGATTTCCATTTTTTTTGTGCCTCGGGAGGTGGGGAAGAGCTTCCCCAACCTCCCGAGGCCCATCAGCTGTTTTCAGTCTAATGACGATCGCGCGCATGGCCCGCTGTCGTCATTAGACTGAAAACAAAACTGAAACTTAGTTTCAGTTTCAGTGTTTCAGTGCTCGTGGGGCTATCTCAGCCCCCCGAGCACTGAAACACTTGGGAGAGGTATCGTCCCTTTCCAATGGTACCCTTCCCTAGTGGATCCCTGCTTGGGGATCGCCCCAGGAGGGTGATCCCCAAGCAGGGATCCACCCACTAGCCACCAGGGAGGGGGGAGCAGCCCCTTGGGCAAGGGCCTTTGCTCCCCCCATTTTTTTGGGCATAATTTCAGTCTACAGCCCCCGATCTGGCCCCCTGGGGGGGCAGGAAGCCCACTAGAAACAGGGAATTTTTTTTATTATGTAAATTAGTGGTGGGGGCTGCCCAATATGGGCACGCAAATGCCCCTACCCCCCCTGCACAATTAGAGTCTTTCTGCCCCCCCTGGGGGGCAGATGGGGGCAGTAGCTCCCAATTTGGCCCCCCGGGGGGGGGCAAAAAGCCCACTAGACACCAGGTTTTTTTTTTTTACATTTAATTTAGGGGTGGGGGCTGCCCAAGATGGGCATGCCAATGCCCCACCCCTCCCCCCACAAAATTCCAGTCTTTCTGCCCCCCTGGGGGGCAGATGGTGGCAGTAGCCCCCAATCTACCCGCCCGGGGGGGCAGAAAGACCACTAGAAACCAGGGATTAATTTTTTTATGTAAATTAGGGGTGGGAGCTGCCCAATATGGGCACGCCAAAGCCCCCAACGCCCCCCCCCCAGCACAATAACAGTCTTTCTGCCCCCCCTGGGTGCAGATGGGGCGGTAGCCCCCAATATGCCCCCCTGGGGGCAGAAAGCCCACAAGACCCCAGGTTTTTTTTTTTACGATTAATTTAGGGGTAGGGGCTGCCAAAGATGGGCATGCCAATGCCCCCACCCCTCCCCCCCACAAAATTCCAGTCTCCCTGCCCCCCCGGGGGGGGGGCAGAAAGCCCACTAGAAACCAGGGATGAATTTTTTTATGTAAATTAGGGGTGGGGGCTGCCCAATATGGGCACGCCAAAGCCCCCAACCCCCCGCACAATACCAGTCTTTCTGCCCCCCCTGGGTGCAGATGGGGGCGGTAGCCAAAAACCCAGGTGACCCCCCTTGCAAAACCAGGTCGTTTTGTGATAGGCAATGTTGATGTCGCCTCAATACGTTTTGGGCCCTTGCCTGTCACGGGTATTTGGGCCTCCCACACGAGTGAGGCACCATTTTTATCGGGAGACCTGGGGGAACGCTGGGTGGTAGGAAATTTGTGTCAGCCCAGTGATGCCACAACTTTCCCACACAAAAATATGTAAAAAAAAAGTGATTTTTTCAGCTAAATTTCAGGTTTGCAGGGGATTCTGGGTAAGAAAACGTTGGGGGATTCACACAAGACATACCTCCCTGGAATCCCCCGGGTATCTAGTTTTCAGAAATGTGTGGGTTTGGTAGGTTTCCCTAGGTGACCGCCGAGCCCCTTGCCAAAAAGTCAAGGGACCCCCTTTGCAAAACCAGGTTGGTTTGTGATAGGTGATTTTGATGTCGCCTCAATAGGTTTTGGGCCCTTGCCTGTCGCGGATACTTGACCCACCCACGCAAGTAAGGTACCATTTTTCTCGAAAGACTTTGGGGAACGCGAGGTGGGTGGAATTTTGTGAATCCACGCAGATTCTAGAACTTGCCACCACAGAAATGTGAGGAAAATGTGGTTTTTTTGACAATTGTTTAGGTTTGCAAGGGATTCTGGGTAACAGAACCTGGTGAGAGCCAGTCAAGTCACCCTATCTTGGATTCCCCTGGGTGTCTAGTTTTCAAAAAGGTATAGGTTTGCTAGGTTTCTTTAGGTGCCGGCAGAGCTAGGGTTAAAAAACTACAGCTAGGCACTTTGCAAAAAAAGGGTCATTTTTCACTGTTAAAATGTGGTGTGTCCACGTTGCGTTTTGCGCCGTTTCCTGTCGCGGGCACTAGGCCTACCCACACAAGTGAGGTACCGTTTTTCTTGGAAGACTTTGGGGAACTCGGGGTGGGTAGAATTTTGTGGATCCACGCAGATTCCAGAACTTTCCACCACAGAAATGTGAGGAAAATTTGTTTTTTTGACAATGTTTTAGGTTTGCAAGGGATTCTGGGTAACAGAACATGGTGAGAGCCAGTCAAGTCACCCCATGCTAGATTCCCCTGGGTGTCTAGTTTACAAAAATGTATAGGTTTGCTAGGTTTCCCTAGGTGCCGGCAGAGCTAGGGTTCAAAAACTACAGCTAGGCACTTTGCAAAAAAAGGTCATTTTTCACTGTGAAAATGTGTTGTGTCCACGTTGCGTTTTGGGCCGTTTCCTGTCGCGGGCACTAATCCTACCCCCACAAACGAGGTACCGTTTTTCTCGGAAGACTTTGGGAAATGCGGGGTGGGTGGAATTTTGTGGATCCACACAGATTCCAGAACTTTCCACCACAGAAATGTGAGGAAAATGTGGTTTTTTTTACAATTTTTTAGATTTGCAAGGGATTCTGGGTAACAGAACCTGGTGAGAGCCAGTCAAGTCACCCCATCCTGAATTCCACTGAGTGTCTAGTTTTCAAAAATGTATAGGTTTGCTAGGTTTCCCTAGGTTCCGGCAGAGCCAGCGTTCAAAAACTACAGCTAGGCACCTTGCAAAAAAAGGGTCCTTTTTCACTGTGAAAATGTGGTGTGTCCACGTTTCGTTTTGGGCCGTTTCCTGTCGCTGCCACTAGGCCTACCCACACAAGTGAGGTACCATTTTTCTCGAAAGACTTTGGGGAACGCGGTGAGGGTGGAATTTTGTGGATCCACGCAGATTCCAGAACTTTCCACCACAGAAATGTGAGGAAATGTTTTTTTTTTTAACATTTTTTAGGTTTGCAAGGGATTCTGGGTAACAGAACCTGGTGAGAGCCAGTCAAGTCACCCCATGCTGGAGTCCCCTGGTTGTCTAGTTTTTAAAAATGTATAGGTTTGCTAGGTTTCCCTAGGTGCCGGCAGAGCTAGGGTTCAAAAACTACAGCTAGGCACGTTGCAAAAAAAGGGTCATTTTTCACTGTGAAAATGTGGTGTGTCCACGTTGCGTTTTGAGCCGTTTCCTGTCGCGGGCACTAGGCCTACCCACACAAGTGAGGTACCATTTCTATCGGGAGACTTAGGGTAATACAGAATTGTAGAGAAACTGTTATTACCTATTGACTTTCGATGCATTTCTGCCTTCCAAATGAAAGACAATGTGTAAAAAAGAAGTCATTTTGAATAATGACCTATAATTCTCATGCTAGTATGGGTACTCCCAATTTTAGAAATGTTCAAATATCTACTGTTTCTAAACTCTATATTTTATTCCCATTTCAGAAATACATAGGTGTCTTTCATACCGATTTTTCCATGTATACATTTTCCCAGAATAACTGCTATATACCCGGTACATAATAAAAAACCATTGCAAGACGCTGCTCAGTTATTGTCTCTGGGTTCGTCAAGTACTTGGTGAACCTACAAGTCCTATATATCGCCACAACCAGAAAGGTCCAGCGGATGTAACGGTATTTTGCTTTTAAATAGCTGTCATATTTAGAAGAATTTACAGGTGAAAACGTTGACACAAATGCCTGTTTTTGTCAACTAATTTTCAATTTTTCCTATATTTAACTGTTAGTTTCTATAAAGAAAACTTTTAGGATCTACACAAATGACCCCTTGCTGAATTCAGAATTTTGTCTACTTTTCATAAATGTATAGCTTTCTAGGATCCATTATTGCTTTCATTCCCATTTCCACCATTAACTGTAAGGAGGTTGAAAGCACAAAAAATAGCAAAAATAGGCTATGTCCCACAAAAATGCCAAAACTGTGTAAAAATTTTTGATTTTATGACAAACGTCTGCTCGTACCTGAAATCTGGGAAGATGGTGATTTCAGCACCACAATCCCTTTTTTGATACCATTTGCATTGAAAAAACCAGACGCTTTCATCTGTAGCCCTTTTTTCGCATTTTTCCCAAAAAACACAAAATTTAGCAGTATTTTGGCTAATTTCTGGGTCCCCTCTAGGGGAATCCACAAACCCTGGGTACCTTTAGAATCCCCATGATGTTGGAAAAAAAGGACGCAAATTTGGCGTGGATACCTTATGTGGTCAAAAAGTTACAGGGGCCTAAGTGCAAACTACCCCAAATAGCCAAAAAAAAAGGCTTAGCACAGGGGGGGAAAAGGCCTAGCAGCGAAGGGGTTAATGCGAGACCTATTGCATTGCAAATGTTTATTTTGGCTTTCCTGCCACTGTTGCTGTTAGCTGCTCAAGTGGCTTGTTTTCAGCTGTAAAGAGTGCAACAGGGTCAGCGCCAGTGTCCTGCCTGTAAATGCACACATGCAGAGCAAGAAATAATAAAAACAAGCTCACGAATGCAAGTTAGTGGGCATATTAAAGCAAATTTGGGTAGAAAGCAGTTTTTAAACAAGCGCTTTTCAACTGATCCTCGTTTGTTTGCAAGCGACTAACGAGGATCAGCTGAAAACACAAGGGCTTGCAAAGTTAACTAGGATTGGATGAAAACAGAAGCGCTTGTTTAACCCCTTGGCCGCTGCGCGACCTCGCAGCGGCGCGGGGGTGACGGAACCACGCCATCATGAGTCACGGGCGGCGTGTGCTCATGATGGCGTGGTTCCGTCACGGCCCCGCCCGCTCATTAATTCGCCCACACAGGCGGGGAATTAATGCCGCGTGGGCGGAGCGGTAGCCGCATGACGGAACCACGCCGTAATGAGCACACACCGCCCGTGGCTCATGACGGCGTGGTTCCGTCATAAGCAGGCAAGGGGTTAAAAACAGTTTTCTACCCTAATCTGGTTTAATATGCCCACTTACTTGTATTCTATTCCGGCAGCTAATAACTTCACAATCTAGACATAAGTATTTTAACAAAGACGGCCTTTTCCCACTGTCTAAAGTAATTATTTTGGGAACTGCTTTCCTAACCTGCGTCCCGAGGAAACTCATGGATCCTGCCTCTGCCTTGTCCATGCCCTGCCTGCGAGGGGGGACGCTCACGGGTCCTGCCTCGTCCAAGACCTGCCTGCCGGCGAGGCTCAAAGTGGAAGAAGGCGGGTCTTGGGCAGTAGCAGAGCACTGACTGCAACCGGAGAAGAGTCTGCGCTGGTGAGGAGGTGGACGGAGTAAAGGAGGGTGAAGGTTGGCACAATAGGAAAAAAATAAATAAAGCACAAACAGAATACGAAAAAAATAAATAAAGCACAAACAATATGAAAAAAATAAATAAAGCACAAACAATACAAAAAAATAAAATAAAGCACAAACACTATGAAGCAGACACGGGGACGTGGACATCGCGCTACGCCAAAAAGAAGAATGGCAGGTGAAGTGAAGCCAAAGCAGCAAGCAGCAATTAGCGGAAAAGCAACTAGTAAATAAAAAAAAAACTTCTAAACCACAGTATAAAGAGGCTTTGCAAATAAGAAGTAGTGCTGGCATTACAGAGGATGGCCACTAATTAAGGTTAATTAATATGTACTTGAGCGGTGCTCCTGCGCTCTACACGGAAGTGACGTATCGGGAGCCCGAACGAATGAGGAAGCAGCAAAGAAGATCGAGGTCGGAAACAACCTATGGTAAGCAGCAGGTGGGATTTTACTCGGTATACAGACAACTGCAGGTCTTGCAGACAGCGCATGCGCTGATGCTCGACCTAAAAAACGAAAGGGATACTGGAGCCCATACCCCACCCCTCCCACCGGGAGTACTTAAGGCTTACTTACCCAGCATTCCCTCTGTTCTTTTTTCTGTCCTCCGACAGAATGTTGACCACAAGGAATAGGGGAGCTCCTGCGTGTCTTCACCACTCTGTTGGTTGCGGTGTTAACCGGCTGACTTTTCAGCTGGGTGGAGGTGTCAGCCGGCAGGATTTGTGTCTCCCTGCCTGGAGGGTCTTTGGGAAGATCCGTGGGATCTGGATGCCATGTAGGAGTTTTTCCTGGTGACGGCGTTGCTGCAGGATGGGATTGGAGCGCCTGGCTTCTGGAGTTTCCTTTGCACTGGCGCCTCCACGAGCGCGGTCCGGCCTTTGGGTATCTCAGCATTGTAATGTTATGCTGGGGGTCCGGCATCTATAACCCTGGGTGCCTTCAACCTCGGAGGAAGGTAAGGGCTGTTGACGCCTTCTTGGGAGCTGCGTCGGGCCTGGTGTGGCAGAAAGAGATGGGCCTCCTGCTAGAGCAGTGGTCTTTCGAACTAGGCACCTAGTTTGACTCCTGGCCTCGGCTCCTGTGCTTCTGGATAAATCACTTGCAGCTTCATACAGCATAGCAGTGTTTTCTGGGGGCCACGTTTTCAGGAGGATTCCCTGGCAGGAATTCCAGCTGGACAGGGTGTCGGCCGGTGGGATGCCATGTCTTCCAGCTGAGGGGCTGTGGTAGGGAGGCTTGGATGATGGCTTCCACATGTTTAGTTTTAGGCGCGTTATAATGGCACACGTGGTAACGACGCGTTCGTTGTATTGCCCGCGTTGTAAAGGCATGTGTTGTAAAAGCATGCATGAATACGTCATACATCTGCATTGAACAGCAGTGGTAAAGTGCCCAGAGTTCAAAAACCAGCAAAAACGAAGTCCAGCATAGAGTAAAAAATGCAGGAGGCAGAAACAAAAATACAGGGGAAACAACACCAAGGACGTCAGGTCTATGGGGTGGTGGATGTTCTTTGTCAGTGCTTTCCTCACTCCCAGGTTTTGTCTGACACCAATGTGGTCTTTTGTCGGGTGTGTAGGAATTTTGGTGTTCCTTTCCTGGACCTGCTGGCTTCCTGACTCCGTGCACAGGTTCCCCGGTTTTGTGCTCGCAGTTCACGTGCTGTGTCTGTTTTGTCCATTCCTTGGCCAGTCCTCCTGTTGTATGCATTTACTTATACTGCTCTCCTTCCTGCTTTTTGGGCCCGGCTGTTGGGAACTCCTGGGTGGTAGTGATAAGGGTCCTGTTTTAGCCAATCGCTCTTGGTTTCCCTGTCTCGTTCTTTGACAGTTTGGGGTCCCTGGATGGCTCCATGTTTCCCCTTTCTTCTGTGGTCTGCTTCTTTGTTATCTCTTCCGAGGCTTCATCTCTCGATTTGGATGTTGTGAAGTGAGGGTTGTGGTTTACGGGGCTCCCACCGGCATTTGCGGTGACCCTCAGTCAGTCTCATAGGCCCTCCATTCTGAGGTCCTTTGGGAGGCATTGGGGTGTTTTTCGGTGTGAGTGGAAGTTTCTTCAGTGGTCCCCTGTAGTGCTCCCTGACAGATGTTTTCCTGTTTCTGGGGGTTTATTATGATTCACAATGTACCCTGATATAGGCCTGGGTAGTCTCCTAAGCTTTCACCTACATTTACCCTGCCATTGTACTACATAACGGTTTTGGTGCTGACCCTTTACCTAGTTAGGTGCTGCATAAATGTCATGTGGTTTTCTCCGAAAACTAGCCTAATTTATTATGCATGAGGATTCTCAGAATCACAGCAGGATTACCATCTTCTGCATAATAACTGTGTATAAGGTTCATCACTATCGTCATCTTCGGCCGACATGACACAGCAAGGTAGTTGCTACTTGGGCCATCTCTACTACCTTTGTCAGGTATCGTCATCTTCTGCATGTGTTGCGTGTTGGTACCCATTTTGGAGTCAGGGTGTTGTGTGCTGAGAGCTCTGTACTTGTGTTATGGCTGGGTTGATGGATCACTTTTCGGTACAGCTGTTTGGTGGTGTATCCTTTTGTGTTTTTTTCTATATGAATGCCGGATTCCTGGCTTTGGTATTCTCACTTTGTAATGAATGGGAAGAGGACAGGAGGGACCTGGGAGTAGTATTACTTACCGGTAATCTTCGTTACTCCTGGTCTTGTTGTCCTCGTCCTATTCATTACGCCCCTCCTGGACGGACGGCCTTCATTTGTGGGGCTTGGTAGTTCAGAGGGAATGCTGGGTAAGTACGTCTTAAGTACTCCCGGTGGGATGGGGTGGAGTATGGGCTCAAGTATTCCTTTCGTTCTTTTTCTGTCTGCGAGATAGATATATCTCACTTTCTATCGAATGGGACGAGGGTAATAGGACCAGGAGTAAAGAGAATTACCGGTAAGTAATAGGCCATTAAGGTAATTATTTGAACCATAGATTCTCTCTGCATGTTTCTACACATTTTGAGCTACAGGGATTTTTAAATCAGACTTGAATTAAGCTGATTCTAATATAATTTAGCAACAAATATCTAACTACTTTTGAATGCATGTAATTTTGCGCTACAGATCATAAATGTATTCTTAATATTTGAAAACATACTACCTCTTTCATATGAAAGAGCCAAACACCAAAGATTTAAACAGTTTGTAGGAAGGGTGATGGTGAATGTATCAATTAAAAGGAAAAAAGTACCCCTGATGTAAATTTTAAGGCTATTCCAAGTCACCTTGGAGCTTCATGACCTTATAGAGGAACACTGACTTCGGCCTCATTCCTCTATAAGGGCACAGAACTCCTTAATGACGTGCAAAATTCCTGTATTGTGTGACAGATGAAATTTTAATTGTAGCAAAATTTGCGTATTTTTTTGTAATGCTTATAAGGCAAAACTATGGAAATCATGTCATTACGCCATATTGTGTAATTACACACAGTTCGTGGCAAAATGTTACCACTGGCGTGTGTGATAAATGTTAAAATCAGAAGGTGAGAAGCTGTCGCTTGCACCACTTGTGTTTTTTTGCACTATTCTTTTAACCAGCAAATTTGTCTTTGAATCAAAAATTGATGAGAAGACACATTTTGAGCTAAAATATAGGGATAAATGATGAATTCGCATTTCATGTTTTTATGCACAGTTTCGCATAATATTTCCAACATTTCTTTTAATTACACTAAAGCAGATTATGCAAATTTTGCACACCCCTAAAATATAAATATATATGAACATTTAGCATTAAACTACTTAAAATATATGAAGATCGTTCTTCCACCAGTAGTGTGATATATATATATATATATATATATATATATATATATATATATATTTCCGCAAAAAGTACAATAAGGCGATCACTCAGAGGTCTGCAAACACCAGTAGATGATTTATTCCAGGTTACGCGTTTCGCCTGCACAGCAAGCTTGGTCACACAATGATTCAGGGGAATGGACAGTCAATACATACAAAATGTGAAAATCAAAGAAGGACCAAAAGGTAGGAACCTTACTACAGCCAAAGTGGCATCCATTTTGTAATGTGTTATTGTTACACATAACTATAAACCAAACTGAGTTAGAAAGGTGTATTCCAACATACATACAATTCCAAAGTGGGTCATAGGTCCTGCTCGTACATACAAATTAAATCACATTTTCAACAAATAGACTAGGTGCAATCCAAAGTACATATTACATTAGACACCCAAAATAGTGCGGCAGCCATATTGCAATGTAGAGTTTTCAAATCATAGTGCATGCAGATAAGCATTAATATACTGCAATTGCAATATTCTCTGTATTCATTCTACTTATTACCACACATACCGGCAATAATGACATATATTTATAGTCCTGGTAATGTCCCTATTTAAACTAAAATTCAGTCGTGAAATTAAATGCTTCCACTCGGCACAGTGCCTGAGGGACCCTCTGATAGAGCCGTACTGCTTGGTAAGGTGCTATATAATGTCCTTACTAATGATTTAGGGTCTATACAAAACCTAAGGTAGATTGTTCTGGCAGAAAGTATCCATATGAACTATCCATCAACACCTAGCCTTTATATTTCACCATGTATTTCACCTTCCCCCGTACATCAACACTACACCCAGTAGTCCACCAAGGAACAATTAAAATGTCTATGTGAAAATAAAAAAGGTTTAGTACTAAAGCATAAACAATAGAGAAAAAAGAATAAACAAGTCTCTTATCTGTCTAGTCGAGCCCTCCACCATAACGATAGAAGAAAAGGGTAGGGGTGGAAAGCCCACTAGAAACCAGGGATGAATTTGTTTATGTAAATTAGGGGTGGGGGCTGCCCAATATGGGCACGCCAAAGCCCCCAACCCCCCGCACAATACCAGTCTTTCTGCCCCCCCTGGGTGCAGATGGGGGCGGTAGCCAAAAACCCAGGTGACCCCCCTTGCAAAACCAGGTCGTTTTGTGATAGGCAATGTTGATGTCGCCTCAATACGTTTTGGGCCCTTGCCTGTCGCGGGTATTTGGGCCTCCCACACGAGTGAGGCACCATTTTTATCGGGAGACCTGGGGGAACGCTGGGTGGTAGGAAATTTGTGTCAGCCCAGTGATGCCACAACTTTCCCACACAAAAATATGTAAAAAAAAAGTGATTTTTTCAGCTAAATTTCAGGTTTGCAGGGGATTCTGGGTAAGAAAACGTTGGGGGATTCACACAAGACATACCTCCCTGGAATCCCCCGGGTATCTAGTTTTCAGAAATGTGTGGGTTTGGTAGGTTTCCCTAGGTGACCGCCGAGCCCCTTGCCAAAAAGTCAAGGGACCCCCTTTGCAAAACCAGGTTGGTTTGTGATAGGTGATTTTGATGTCGCCTCAATAGGTTTTGGGCCCTTGCCTGTCGCGGGTACTTGACCCACCCATGCAAGTAAGGTACCATTTTTCTCGAAAGACTTTGGGGAACGCGAGGTGGGTGGAATTTTGTGAATCCACGCAGATTCTAGAACTTGCCACCACAGAAATGTGAGGAAAATGTGGTTTTTTTGACAATTGTTTAGGTTTGCAAGGGATTCTGGGTAACAGAACCTGGTGAGAGCCAGTCAAGTCACCCTATCTTGGATTCCCCTGGGTGTCTAGTTTTCAAAAAGGTATAGGTTTGCTAGGTTTCTTTAGGTGCCGGCAGAGCTAGGGTTAAAAAACTACAGCTAGGCACTTTGCAAAAAAAGGGTCATTTTTCACTGTTAAAATGTGGTGTGTCCACGTTGCGTTTTGCGCCGTTTCCTGTCGCGGGCACTAGGCCTACCCACACAAGTGAGGTACCGTTTTTCTTGGAAGACTTTGGGGAACTCGGGGTGGGTAGAATTTTGTGGATCCACGCAGATTCCAGAACTTTCCACCACAGAAATGTGAGGAAAATGTGTTTTTTTGACAATGTTTTAGGTTTGCAAGGGATTCTGGGTAACAGAACATGGTGAGAGCCAGTCAAGTCACCCCATGCTAGATTCCCCTGGGTGTCTAGTTTACAAAAATGTATAGGTTTGCTAGGTTTCCCTAGGTGCCGGCAGAGATAGGGTTCAAAAACTACAGCTAGGCACTTTGCAAAAAAAGGTCATTTTTCACTGTGAAAATGTGTTGTGTCCACGTTGCGTTTTGGGCCGTTTCCTGTCGCGGGCACTAATCCTACCCCCACAAATGAGGTACCGTTTTTCTCGGAAGACTTTGGGAAATGCGGGGTGGGTGGAATTTTGTGGATCCACACAGATTCCAGAACTTTCCACCACAGAAATGTGAGGAAAATGTGTTTTTTTTAACAATTTTTTAGATTTGCAAGGGATTCTGGGTAACAGAACCTGGTGAGAGCCAGTCAAGTCACCCCATCCTGAATTCCACTGGGTGTCTAGTTTTCAAAAATGTATAGGTTTGCTAGGTTTCCCTAGGTTCCGGCAGAGCCAGCGTTCAAAAACTACAGCTAGGCACTTTGCAAAAAAAGGGTCCTTTTTCACTGTGAAAATGTGGTGTGTCCACGTTTCGTTTTGGGCCGTTTCCTGTCGCTGCCGCTAGGCCTACCCACACAAGTGAGGTACCATTTTTCTCGAAAGACTTTGGGGAACGCGGTGAGGGTGGAATTCTGTGGATCCACGCAGATTCCAGAACTTTCCACCACAGAAATGTGAGGAAATGTTTTTTTTTTTTAACATTTTTTAGGTTTGCAAGGGATTCTGGGTAACAGAACCTGGTGAGAGCCAGTCAAGTCACCCCATGCTGGAGTCCCCTGGTTGTCTAGTTTTTAAAAATGTATAGGTTTGCTAGGTTTCCCTAGGTGCCGGCAGAGCTAGGGTTCAAAAACTACAGCTAGGCACGTTGCAAAAAAAGGGTCATTTTTCACTGTGAAAATGTGGTGTGTCCACGTTGCGTTTTGAGCCGTTTCCTGTCGCGGGCACTAGGCCTACCCACACAAGTGAGGTACCATTTCTATCGGGAGACTTAGGGTAATACAGAATTGTAGAGAAACTGTTATTACCTATTGACTTTCGATGCATTTCTGCCTTCCAAATGAAAGACAATGTGTAAAAAAGAAGTCATTTTGAATAATGACCTATAATTCTCATGCTAGTATGGGTACTCCCAATTTTAGAAATGTTCAAATATCTACTGTTTCTAAACTCTATATTTTATTCCCATTTCAGAAATACATAGGTGTCTTTCATACCGATTTTTCCATGTATACATTTTCCCAGAATAACTGCTATATACCCGGTACATAATAAAAAACCATTGCAAGACGCTGCTCAGTTATTGGCTCTGGGTTCGTCGGGTTCTTGGTGAACCTACAAGTCCTATATATCGCCACAACCAGAAAGGTCCAGCGGATGTAACGGTATATTGCTTTCAAATAGCTGTCATATTTAGAAGAATTTACAGGTGAAAACGTTGACACAAATGCCTGTTTTTGTCAACTAATTTTCAATTTTTCCTATATTTAACTGTTAGTTTCTATAAAGAAAACTTTTAGGATCTACACAAATGACCCCTTGCTGAATTCAGAATTTTGTCTACTTTTCATAAAAGTATAGCTTTCTAGGATCCATTATTGCTTTCATTCCCATTTCCACCATTAACTGTAAGGAGGTTGAAAGCACAAAAAATAGCAAAAATAGGCTATGTCCCAGAAAAATGCCAAAACTGTGTAAACATTTTTGATTTTATGACAAACGTCTGCTCGTCCCTGAAATCTGGGAAGATGGTGATTTCAGCACCACAATCCCTTTTTGATACCATTTGCATTGAAAAAACCAGACGCTTTCATCTGTAGCCCTTTTTTCGCATTTTTCCCAAAAACACAAAATTTAGCAGTATTTTGGCTAATTTCTGGTCCCTCTAGGGGAATCCACAAACCCTGGGTACCTTTAGAATCCCCATGATGTTGGAAAAAAAGGACGCAAATTTGGCGTGGATACCTTATGTGGTCAAAAAGTTACAGGGGCCTAAGTGCGAACTACCCCAAATAGCCAAAAAAAAGGCTTAGCACAGGGGGGGAAAAGGCCTAGCAGCGAAGGGGTTAATGCGAGACCTATTGCATTGCAAATGTTTATTTTGGCTTTCCTGCCACTGTTGCTGTTAGCTGCTCAAGTGGCTTGTTTTCAGCTGTAAAGAGTGCAACAGGGTCAGCGCCAGTGTCCTGCCTGTAAATGCACACATGCAGAGCAAGAAATAATAAAAACAAGCTCACGAATGCAAGTTAGTGGGCATATTAAAGCAAATTTGGGTAGAAAGCAGTTTTTAAACAAGCGCTTTTCAACTGATCCTCGTTTGTTTGCAAGCGACTAACGACGATCAGCTGAAAACACAAGGGCTTGCAAAGTTAACTAGGATTGGATGAAAATAGAAGCGCTTGTTTAACCCCTTGGCCGCTGCGCGAATTTCGCAGCGGCGCGGGGGGGTGACGGAACCACGCCATCATGAGTCACGGGCGGCGTGTGCTCATGATGGCGTGGTTCCGTCACGGCCCCGCCCGCTCATTAATTCACCCGCACAGGCGGGGAATTAAAGCCGCGTGGGCGGAGCGGTAGCCGCATGACGGAACCACGCCGTCATGAGCACACACCGCCCGTGGCTCATGACGGCGTGGTTCCGTCATAAGCAGGCAAGGGGTTAAAAACAGTTTTCTACCCTAATCTGGTTTAATATGCCCACTTACTTGTATTCTATTCCGGCAGCTAATAACTTCACAATCTAGACATAAGTATTTTAACAAAGACGGCCTTTTCCCACTGTCTAAAGTAATTATTTTGGGAACTGCTTTCCTAACCTGCGTCCCGAGGAAACTCATGGATCCTGCCTCTGCCTTGTCCATGCCCTGCCTGCGAGGGGGGACGCTCACGGGTCCTGCCTCGTCCAAGGCCTGCCTGCCGGCGAGGCTCAAAGTGGAAGAAGGCGGGTCTTGGGCAGTAGCAGAGCACTGACTGCAACCGGAGAAGAGTCTGCGCTGGTGAGGAGGTGGACGGAGTAAAGGAGGGTGAAGGTTGGCACAATAGGAAATAAATAAATAAAGCACAAACAGAATACGAAAAAAATAAATAAAGCACAAACAATATGAAAAAAATAAATAAAGCACAAACAATACAAAAAAATAAAATAAAGCACAAACACTATGAAGCAGACACGGGGACGTGGACATCGCGCTACGCCAAAAAGAAGAATGGCAGGTGAAGTGAAGCCAAAGCAGCAAGCAGCAATTAGCGGAAAAGCAACTAGTAAATAAAAAAAAACTCTAAACCACAGTATAAAGAGGCTTTGCAAATAAGAAGTAGTGCTGGCATTACAGAGGATGGCCAATAATTAAGGTTAATTAATATGTACTTGAGCGGTGCTCCTGCGCTCTACACGGAAGTGACGTATCGGGAGCCCGAACGAATGAGGAAGCAGCAAAGAAGATCGAGGTCGGAAACAACCTATGGTAAGCAGCAGGTGGGATTTTACTCGGTATACAGACAACTGCAGGTCTTGCAGACAGCGCATGCGCTGATGCTCGACCTAAAAAACGAAAGGGATACTGGAGCCCATACCCCACCCCCTCCCACCGGGAGTACTTAAGGCTTACTTACCCAGCATTCCCTCTGTTCTTTTTTCTGTCCTCCGACAGAATGTTGACCACAAGGAATAGGGGAGCTCCTGCGTGTCTTCACCACTCTGTTGGTTGCGGTGTTAACCGGCCGACTTTTCAGCTGGGTGGAGGTGTCAGCCGGCAGGATTTGTGTCTCCCTGCCTGGAGGGTCTTTGGGAAGATCCGTGGGATCTGGATGCCATGTAGGAGTTTTTCCTGGTGTCGGCGTTGCTGCAGGATGGGATTGGAGCGCCTGGCTTCTGGAGTTTCCTTTGCACTGGCGCCTCCACGAGCGCGGTCCGGCCTTTGGGTATCTCAGCATTGTAATGTTATGCTGGGGGTCCGGCATCTATAACCCTGGGTGCCTTCAACCTCGGAGGAAGGTAAGGGCTGTTGACGCCTTCTTGGGAGCTGCGTCGGGCCTGGTGTGGCAGAAAGAGATGGGCCTCCTGGCTAGAGCAGTGGTCTTTCGAACTAGGCACCTAGTTTGACTCCTGGCCTCGGCTCCTGTGCTTCTGGATAAATCACTTGCAGCTTCATACAGCATAGCAGTGTTTTCTGGGGGCCACGTTTTCAGGAGGATTCCCTGGCAGGAATTCCAGCTGGACAGGGTGTCGGCCGGTGGGATGCCATGTCTTCCAGCTGAGGGGCTGTGGTAGGGAGGCTTGGATGATGGCTTCCACATGTTTAGTTTTAGGCGCGTTATAATGGCACACGTGGTAACGACGCGTTCGTTGTATTGCCCGCGTTGTAAAGGCATGTGTTGTAAAAGCATGCATGAATACGTCATACATCTGCATTGAACAGCAGTGGTAAAGTGCCCAGAGTTAAAAACCAGCAAAAACGAAGTCCAGCATAGAGTAAAAAATGCAGGAGGCAGAAACAAAAATACAGGGGAAACAACACCAAAGACGCTCAGGTCTATGGGGTGGTGGATGTTCTTTGTCAGTGCTTTCCTCACTCCCAGGTTTTGTCTGACACCAATGTGGTCTTTTGTCGGGTGTGTAGGAATTTTGGTGTTCCTTTCCTGGACCTGCTGGCTTCCTGACTCCGTGCACAGGTTCCCCGGTTTTGTGCTCGCAGTTCACGTGCTGTGTCTGTTTTGTCCATTCCTTGGCCAGTCCTCCTGTTGTATGCATTTACTTATACTGCTCTCCTTCCTGCTTTTTGGGCCCGGCTGTTGGGAACTCCTGGGTGGTAGTGATAAGGGTCCTGTTTTAGCCAATCGCTCTTGGTTTCCCTGTCTCGTTCTTTGACAGTTTGGGGTCCCTGGATGGCTCCATGTTTCCCTTTCTTCTGTGGTCTGCTTCTTTGTTATCTCTTCCGAGGCTTCATCTCTCGATTTGGATGTTGTGAAGTGAGGGTTGTGGTTTACGGGGCTCCCACCGGCATTTGCGGTGACCCTCAGTCAGTCTCATAGGCCCTCCATTCTGAGGTCCTTTGGGAGGCATTGGGGTGTTTTTCGGTGTGAGTGGAAGTTTCTTCAGTGGTCCCCTGTAGTGCTCCCTGACAGATGTTTTCCTGTTTCTGGGGGTTTATTATGATTCACAATGTACCCTGATATAGGCCTGGGTAGTCTCCTAAGCTTTCACCTACATTTACCCTGCCATTGTACTACATAACGGTTTTGGTGCTGACCCTTTACCTAGTTAGGTGCTGCATAAATGTCATGTGGTTTTCTCCGAAAACTAGCCTAATTTATTATGCATGAGGATTCTCAGAATCACAGCAGGATTACCATCTTCTGCATAATAACTGTGTATAAGGTTCATCACTATCGTCATCTTCGGCCGACATGACACAGCAAGGTAGTTGCTACTTGGGCCATCTCTACTACCTTTGTCAGGTATCGTCATCTTCTGCATGTGTTGCGTGTTGGTACCCATTTTGGAGTCAGGGTGTTGTGTGCTGAGAGCTCTGTACTTGTGTTATGGCTGGGTTGATGGATCACTTTTCGGTACAGCTGTTTGGTGGTGTATCCTTTTGTGTTTTTTTTCTATATGAATGCCGGATTCCTGGCTTTGGTATTCTCACTTTGTAATGAATGGGAAGAGGACAGAGGGACCTGGGAGTAGTATTACTTACTGGCAATCTTCGTTACTCCTGGTCTTGTTGTCCTCGCCCTATTCATTACGCCTCCTGGACGGACGGCCTTCATTTGTGGGGCTTGGTAGTTCAGAGGGAATGCTGGGTAAGTACGTCTTAAGTACTCCCGGTGGGATGGGGTGGAGTATGGGCTCAAGTATTCCTTTCGTTCTTTTTCTGTCTGCGAGATAGATATATCTCACTTTCTATCGAATGGGACACTGTGAGGTTCCTGCTGCTGAAAGTGTCAAAAATATTAGCCGCGTGCTATACTTGCCAGCACGATCTCTTGAGAATGTTCGTAATCAATACTGAGGGTAGGCAGTGGTAATTAACGTGCAATGTCCTTACTGGTTACTTTACTGCAGGAGAAATCCCCCGTACGTTTGCCTTTAACCAATATATTAGTACTTGATTTGGACAATAGTGCTACGTGCTGTTAATCCGAGATATTTCAAATATATGATGATGGAAATAACCAAACGGAAAAGACATAGCCGCAAAAGGTGAAGAAAAAAATATATAATATACACGGTGAAAAAATGTCAAATGTAATGGCAGACCCATTGTATCCTCCATTGGGTGTGTCACTGAAAACATTTCTAAATACATTGATCACTTTCTCCGTAGAAAAAACTTCCCTCACACATAAGAGACACCAAAGACTTCCTGGAGAAAATCAAAGATATTGTATGGGAAGAGGATTACCAGATGATCGCCCTGGATGTAAACTCATTGTACTCCATTATTGACCACTCACTGGGGATTCGGTGTTGTCAACACTTTCTTAACACACGAGAAATCTGTTACCTGGAGCATACTGAAATGTTATTAACACTCATGAAATTTTGTCTCCCCTTAACAATATGTTCTTATTCAATGGTAGCATGTTCAAGCAAATCCTCGGAACTGCGATGGGTACTTGCTTTGCCCCCAGTTTTGCTAATCTATTTCTGGGGGTATGGGAGGAGGAAGTTCTCAGAAAACTTAGGCAAGACCCCGCCCCTAATAAGGTGATAAAATGGTACAGGTATATTGACGACCTTTTCGTGGTATGGAAAGGTAGTGAGGAAAGTGCCTTAGACATGATCACAGAATTAAACAACAATACCTTTAACCTTAAGCTGACTTACACCATCAGCAATAAACAGATTGAATTCCTGGATATAATGGTAGAGGTCCTAGATAATAGGATGAGTACTAGACTCCACAGGAAGCCAACAGCAGGAAACAGCCTCCTTCACGCTCTCAGCAGTCACCCTGAAACACTTAAATGGAGTATTCCATTTGGTGAACTGCTGAGAGCGAGAAGGAACTGCAGTACACAAGAAAGTTTCTTAAACGAACAGGAGAACATGATGACAAGATTTAGAGAAAGAGGGTATCCGGATTGGGTCTTGAATAGAGCGAAAAACAAAATTGACAAGATTGAAAGGGAGGACACACTGAGAGACAAAACCAACACCGAGGAAGATACCACTACCAGAGTGATCCTTACGTATAATAAGGAGTCCAAGGCAATTTCCAAAATACTGACTCGAAATTGGAATATTTTAACCAGTGACCCTATTATAGGCAATACCGTACAGGAGAGACCACAGATTACGTACAGGAAAGGGAGAAATCTCAAAGATCTCTTAGTGAAAGGGGACATCACCAACACTAGCAGGAACACACAGATCAACCTTCAAGGCTTTTTTCCCTGTGGCCACTGAAAGGCTTGTAGAAATAGTTACATGAGGAAAAGTTACTCTACACCAACAGGAGAAAGAACTATAAAACAATTTCTCACATGTGGCACCATATTCACCATCTATATCCTTGAATGCCCATGTAAGAAAAGATATGTAGGCAGTACCACCTTAGCCACAAAGAAAAGGGTGTTGGAACACATGAGGGCAATTACGAACAAGGATACCCATTACCCAGTGGCCAGACACTTTAACGAGTACCATCTCTCAAACAGTTCCCTTCTTACGTTCTTTGCTATAGAACAGATCGAACACACACAGAGAGGGGGCAACAGAGTCCTCCAATTGCGCAAAAAAGAATCCTGGCATATAATTAACCTCCAAACTAAAAACCCGGATGGGCTTAACCAAGATGAAGAAATAAGTATTCATCTACATGAATAACGAATAGTAAAATTCTTCCGGTTGTAACATATGTCTGTATTGTAAATACTGCACACCTGGCAATTTTGTTTGTCTTTGTTCTTGAAAGAAGTTTTTTAATCCATAATATGAGACCACTCATGGATTTTAATGTTTTCTCTTCTCTTTTTTTACACAGGAGAAAAGGAAGGGGCAGAATTTAAGAAACACCTCTACTGAAATCCACCCCTACCCTTTTCTTCTATCGTTATGGTGGAGGGCTCGACTAGACAGATAAGAGACTTGTTTATTCTTTTTTCTCTATTGTTTATGCTTTAGTACTAAACCTTTTTTATTTTCACATACACATTTTAATTGTTCCTTGGTGGACTACTGGGTGTAGTGTTGATGTACGGGGGAAGGTGAAATACATGGTGAAATATAAAGGCTAGGTGTTGATGGATAGTTCATATGAATACTTTCTGCCAGAACAATCTACCTTAGGTTTTGTATAGACCCTAAATCATTTGTAAGGACATTATATAGCACCTTACCAAGCAGTACGGCTCTATCAGAGGGTCCCTCAGGCACTGTGCCGAGTGGAAGCATTTAATTTCACGACTGAATTTTAGTTTAAATAGGGACATTACCAGGACTATAAATATATGTCATTATTGCCGGTATGTGTGGTAATAAGTAGAATGAATACAGAGAATATTGCAATTGCAGTATATTAATGCTTATCTGCATGCACTATGATTGGAAAACTCTACATTGCAATATGGCTGCCGCACTATTTTGGGTGTCTAATGTAATATGTACTTTGGATTGCACCTAGTCTATTTGTTGAAAATGTGATTTAATTTGTATGTACGAGCAGGACCTATGACCCACTTTGGAATTGTATGTATGTTGGAATACACCTTTCTAACTCAGTTTGGTTTATAGTTATGTGTAACAATAACACATTACAAAATGGATGCCACTTTGGCTGTAGTAAGGTTCCTACCTTTTGGTCCTTCTTTGATTTTCACATTTTGTATGTATTGACTGTCCATTCCCCTGAATCATTGTGTGACCAAGCTTGCTGTGCAGGCGAAACGCGTAACCTGGAATAAATCATCTACTGGTGTTTGCAGACCTCTGAGTGATCGCCTTATTGTACTTTTGCGGAAATTTGGATGTTTGGCGTGCTGCGCCAACTTTCGGCGATCCTCTGCAGAGGGCGTGGGAAGGCAGAAGGAGCCCTAACGCAGAAACATATATATATATATATATATATATATATATATATAAATATATATATATATATATATATATATATACATATACATATATATTATCTACTGGCGGTCGCCAGTAGATAGTTATAGTTAGGACCTATTTTCCATAGGAAATCCGCGACATTCTATTTGAAATAACTCTTGCGTCGGTTGACGAATCTTCGCGAAATTTTCAAACTTTATGGCCCGCTCCGGTCCGCTCCTACCCTGAAAGTCTCAGGGTGATTCGTCAAGCGGGGCCGAGAAAAGGGGGGTCCCAAAACGTGTTTTCCCCATTCATTTTCCCATAGGAAACTTTAGACACGGCTACAGCCCGAACTGCTGAACGGAATTACACCAAATTTGGCAAAGAGGTAGTTCTTGGTTCAGAAAGAACCCTTTTGTTAAATGGTGTAAATCTGCTCAGTAGTTGCTGAGAAAATCAAAAGTAAAAGTACATATATATCTATGGCCGCAGTAGGATTCGCGCACCCTCCCGATCACGAGCTGCATGCTAACTGGCTGTCAACACTCCAAATCAGGAAGTGTTGGCAGCCATTTTGTCCCTCGGTAGGGACAGAAACAAGTGCGCAAAGCGCAAAAAGGGGGCAGGGTAGAAACACCCTGACCCCCTAGGTATTTTTTATTTTTTTTTAAATCGGCAGGATGCGCTCAGGGTGCGCGGATCCTGCCCAAAAAAAAAAAATCGAGCGCGTGTCTCCGCGCTTGATGTAAATCTGCCCCCGGGTGGCCCAAGTCCCGGGGGCATGCGGGAGGAGGGGGTGTGTAAATTGTTTATATGGGGGCCCTAAGGCCCCAAGCCCCAGGGACCGCCACCCCCGGGGCTTAATTAAAAATGGTGCGGGAGGGCTCTCCTGCCCTCCCGCAGCCCCGGGACCGCCACCCCCGGGCTTCTTTTAAATTTAAAATAATGTGTGGGGGGCTCCAGCCCCCACATGCCCCGAGGACCACCACCTCCCAGGGGCACATAGAAAATAAATGTGGGGGTCCGTTACGGACCCCGAGCCCCGGGGACCACCACCTCCCCGGGCTGTGCAATTCAAGGGAGGGGGCCGCTTGGCCCCCTCCTGGAGCCCTTGATGGCCCTGGGGACCGCCACCCCCCAGGGCCGGCTCCTGCAGTGTCCCGGGGTGCCTACCCCGGACACTGTAGTTGCAATGACAGGACGGAGCCTCGCGGCTCCCGTCCTGTCATTGCAAACTGCTTTGAATATTCGAAGTGAGAGCAGGAAACCTGCTCTCGCCTAATATCCAAAGACAATTGCTTTTCCACATGGGGAGCAGCATGTTAGCTGCTCCCCATGTGGAAAGCAATGCCGGCTCGCTCAGGAGGCGGGGAGCCGGCTGGGACTGTGGGGGGATTGGGACCCCCACAGTCCCCAACCAGAGGCCAGGCCCCGGGGATGGGGTCCCCGGGGCCATAAGTGGCCAGGAGGGGGCCACGCAGCCCCCTCCCCAAATTAGTACAAAATTAAAAAAATAAATAAAAGTGCAAGGCCGGCCCCGGGGGATGGGGTCCCCGGGGACTTAAATGGCCTGAGGGGGGCCACGCAGCCCCCTCCAGATAAAAAAATTGAGGGCATGCCCCGGGGGATGGGGTCCCCGGGGCCAATACAGGCCCAGGGAAGGGGCGCCACGCAGCCCCCTTCCCGTTTTTGTTTTTTCATTTAAAAATGCTCAGGCCCCGGGGATGGGGTACCCGGGGCCAAAGTGGGCAAGGGAAGGGGGCCACGCAGCCCCCTCCCTTTAAATTTTTTTTAAAAAAACAAAAACGACCGGCATAGTGCCGTAGGCCCCGCCCCTCCCTGCAGTACTCTGCAAACGCGCCCCCTGGCACGTTTTAAGAAGGGGAGTAATTCCCCTTGAATACTGGGGGTCCCTGGGGCCAACTAGCCCACCAGGAACCTCCAGTATGCGCCAGGGGCTGCGTTGCAGAGAGGTGTACAGATGCCACGCCCCTTTTACACCTCTCTGCAACGCAGCTCTGTGGCGCTTTTAGAAGTATATGGTGGCCTAGTTGGACTCCAGGGACCCTCAGCATTCAAGGGGACTTAATCCCCAACTCAAAACGCGCCACGGGCGCGTTTGCACAGTGGTGAAGGGAGGGGCGGGGCTTCAGGTGACATGTGTGCAAACAGGCCCCGTGGCACGTTTTAAGATGGGGAATTAAATCCCTTCAATCCTGAGGGTCCCTGGGGCCAACTAGCCCAACAGGTACATCCAGAAAGCGCCACAGAGCTGTGTTGCAGAGAGGTGTAAAGGGATGTGGCCTCTCTACACGTCTCTGCAACGCAGCCCCCTGGCGCATACTGGAGGTTCCTGGTGGGCTAGTTGGCCCCTAGGGACCCTCATGATTCAAGGGGACTTAATCCCCAACTTAAAACGCGCCACGGGCGCGTTTGCACAGATGTCACCTCAGGCCCCGTCCCCTCCCTTCACCATTGTGCAAATATTCCTCTAAAATCTGCCGAATTACGAATTCCGATTTACTCACCTGTTATCAGGAGAGACCTCAGTGCTGCATCTTTCAGCCCAGTACTAATCCTGAAAAGTAATTTTAACCGTACTTACCAGTAACTTGAATTTCCTTCCATAGGATATCATTGCCTGCTTTTTGCTGAAAAGTTTCTGTGTGATTTTGAAACATACAAATATTCCTCTAAAATCAGCCGAAATACGAATTCCGATTTACTCACCTGTTATAAGGAGAGACTTCAGTGCTGTATCTTTCAGCCCAGTACTGGTCCTGAAAAGTAATTTTAATCGTACTTACCAGTAACTTGAATTTCCTTCCATAGGCAAACATTGACTGGTTTCACTTGGAAATTCTTCTAAGTGTGGAGTTTTGGAACTTTAAAATATTCCTCTAAAATCAGCCGAAATACCAATTCCGATTTACTCACCTGTTATCAGGAGAGACCTCAGTGCTGCATCTTTCAGCCCAGTACTGATCCTCAAAAGTAATTTTAACCGTACTTACCAGTAACTTGAATTTCCGTCCATAGGATATCATTGTCTGCTTTTTGCTGAAAAAGTTTCTAAGTGTTGATTTTTGAAACATACAAATATTCCTCTAAAATCAGCCGAAAATCAATTCTGATTTACTCACCTGTTATCAGGAGAGACCTCAGTGCTGCATCTTTCAGCCCAGTACTGGTCCTGAAAAGTAATTTTAACCGTACTTACCAGTAACTTGAATTTCCTTCATAGGCTAACATTGACTGGTTTCACTTGGAAATTCTTCTGTGTGTGGAGTTTTGGAACTTTATAATATTCCTCTAAAATCAACCAAAGTACGAATTCCAATTTACTCACCTGTTATCAGGAGAGAACCCAGTGCTGCATCTTTTAGCCCAGCACTGACCCTGAAAAAGTAATTTTAACCGTACTTACCAGTAACTTATATTTTCTTCCATAGGAATCCATTGTCTGGTTTTCAGCAGAAAAGTTTCAAAGTGTCGATTTTCACAAACTACAAATATTCCTTAAAAATCGCCTGTATGACTTAAACGCATTCTTTCAACTGTTTACAGGAGATGCACCAGTGCTGGATCGGATCCAACACTGAGTAAGAAAAAGTAACGATAACAGTTTTTACCTGCTAAGTGAATTTCCTTCCATAGGATAACATTGGTGATTCTATGTGAAAAAGTTTCTAAGTGTCAACTTTTTAAAATACAATAATATTCCTTAAAAATCACTACTGTAACCAAAACGCTTTTACTCAACTGTTTACAGGAGATGTCCCAGGACTGAATCTAGGATCCAGTTCTGTGGTTAGAAAAGTAATCCATAAAGTAACTAATTGCATTTAACTAGAAATTCACATTGAGCTGAATGTTGCATTGTGTTTGAAAATGTGTTGCCCATTGCAACAACTGTAACTACTGTACTTAAAAGTCTATTGCCTATGTGCAAAGTATTTAAACTAAAGTAATTCATTCTCAGAAAGTATTTTTGTAATGTAATGTATAATGTAATTACAATGTAATTTAAAAATAAAATATGTAAAAAAAGGTTTCTAAAATGTAGTAAATCAGTATGACAAAAATTAATATAACAATTAATACATTTAAAAATTGTCATTTACAAAACCTTTGAAATTCACTGAAAAACCGTAGGTTTCAGACATGTTATAGTTAAGGAATTAGCATTTAAAAAACCTTTGAAATTCACTGAAAAAACCATAGGTTTCAGATATGTTATAGTTAGAAATTAGCATTTAAAAAACCTTTGAAATTCACTGAAAAACCATAGGTTTTAGGGACAGTTATAGTTACTTGGACATTGCACTCGTACAAAACCTCGTGAAATTCCCCGTTATAGTTAGTTCAGCTAACTATAACTCGCGCCCGCAATGCACTGCTGATGACGCCACATATTACATCACTCATGACATGGTCAGTGACATCACTGATGACATCACTGATGACATCTCAAATGACATCACTGATGACATCATCCACGTGATAATCTGATGCACCTCCTCACACCCTAATATAACCTTTGATACACCCACTCTTAAATTACAGACTGCCATTCGCAAAACCATAGACACTCCAACACCAATAACTACATACCCACTCACTGATTCATAGGTCTACGCACACATCCACTCACTCACCCGTACAGTCACTCATACTTACGGTCACTCAGAATAGGACTATCATATGCACTCATACTCCTATATAGACACTCAAACACCGCCACTCATCCATAGAGGTACTCACACACCTAGTCAGTCATGCAAATAATTAAACACACTGCCATTTACTCACCTATACAGTTATACACACACCAGCTCACTTACTCATACAAATACTAGCACATTCTTACGCTCTTATACAATCACTGATACAAGCACACACTCATCCATACAGCCACTATCACAATCACTCACTCTCGCTTATAGCTATTTATATACTCCAACACACATATATACTGCCTTTCACATATGTAGTTACTCACACATGTACCACTGGGACATACATTCACTCACTCTTCAATACGTCTCTTTCCTATATATATTAAAAATATTTAAACTTTACAGAAACACACAGTCACTGGATGATGTCATCAGTGATGTCATTTGAGATGTCATCAGTGATGTCATCAGTGATGTCACTGACCATGTCATGAGTGATGTAATATGTGACGTCATCAGCAGTGCATTGCGGGGCGCGAGTTATAGTTACCTGAACTAACTATAACGGGGGAATTTCACGGGTTTTGTACGAGTGCAATGTCCAACTAACTATAACTGTCCCTAAAACCTATGGTTTTTTCAGTGAATTTGTAAGGTTTTTTAAATGCTAATTTCTAACTATAATGTGCCTGAAACCTATGGTTTTTTCAGTGAATTTCAAAGGTTTTTTAAATGCTAATTCCTAACTATAACATGTCTGAAACCTATGGTTTTTTTCAGTGAATTTCAAAGGTTTTGTAAATGACAAATTTTAAATGTATTAATTGTTATATTTATTTTTTTGATACTGATTTACTACATTTTTTTAAACTATTTATTTTTAGATATTTTATTTTTTAAATTACATTGTAATTACATTATACATTACATTACAAAATATACTTTCTCAGAATGAATTACTTTAGTTTAAATACTTTGCAAATAGGCAATAGACTTTTAAGTACAGTAGTTACAGTTGTTGCAATGGGCAACACAATTTCAAACACAATGCAACATTGAGCTCAATGTGAATTTCTAGTTAAATGCAATTAGTTACTTTATGGATTACTTTTCTAACCACAGGACTGGATCCTAGATTCAGTCCTGCGACATCTCCTGTAAACAGTTGAGTAAAAGCGTTTTGGTTACAGTAGTGATTTTTAAGGAATATTATTGTATTTTAAAAGTTGACAGAAACTTTTTCACATAGAATCACCAATGTTATCCTATGGGAGGAAATTCACTTAGCAGGTAAGTAGTGTTATCGTTACTTTTTCTTACTCAGTGGTGGATCCTGGATCCAGCACTGGTGCATCTCCTGTAAACAGTTGAAAGAATGCGTTTAAGTCATACAGGCGATTTTTAAGGAATATTTGTAGTTTGTGAAAATCGACACTGAAACTTTTCTGCTGAAAACCAGACAATGGATTCCTATGGAAGGAAATACAAGTTACTGGTAAATACGGTTAGAATTACTTTTCAGGGTCAGTGCTGGGCTAAAAGATGCAGCACTGGGTTCTCTCCTGATAACAGGTGAGTAAATCGGAATTCGTAGTTCGGCTGATTTTAGAGGAATATTATAAAGTTCCAAAACTCCACACTTAGAAGAATTTCCAAGTGAAACCAGTCAATGTTAGCCTATGGAAGGAAATTCAAGTTACTGGTAAGTACGGTTAAAATTACTTTTCAGGATCAGTACTGGGCTTAAAGATGCAGCACTGAGGTCTTTCCTGATAACAGGTGAGTAAATCGGAATTCGTAGTTCGGCTGATTTTAGAGGAATATTATAAAGTTCCAAAACTCCACACTTAGAAGAATTTCCAAGTGAAACCAGTCAATGTTAGCCTATGGAAGGAAATTCAAGTTACTGGTAAGTACGGTTAAAATTACTTTTCAGGATCAGTACTGGGCTTAAAGATGCAGCACTGAGGTCTTTCCTGATAACAGGTGAGTAAATCGGAATTCGTAGTTCGGCTGATTTTAGAGGAATATTATAAAGTTCCAAAACTCCACACTTAGAAGAATTTCCAAGTGAAACCAGTCAATGTTAGCCTATGGAAGGAAATTCAAGTTACTGGTAAGTACGGTTAGAATTACTTTTCAAGGTCAGTGCTGGGCTAAAAGATGCAGCACTGGGTTCTCTCCTGATAACAGGTGAGTAAATCAGAATTCGTAGTTCGGCTGATTTTAGAGGAATATTTGTATGTTACAAAAATCGACACTTAGAAACTTTCTCAGCAAAAAGCAGGCAATGATATCCTATGGAAGGAAATTCAAGTTACTGGTAAGTACGGTTAGAATTACTTTTCAGGATCAGTACTGGGCTCAAAGATGCAGCACTGAGGTCTCTCCTGATAACAGGTGAGTAAATCGGAATTCGTAGTTCTGCTGATTTTAGAGGAATATTTGTATGTTTCAAAAATCGACACTTAGAAACTTTTTCAGCAAAAAGCAGGCAATGATATCCTATGAAAGGAAATTCAAGTTACTGGTAAGTACGGTTAAAATTACTTTTCAGGATCAGTACTGGGCTCAAAGATGCAGCACTGAGGTCTCTCCTGATAACAGGTGAGTAAATCGGACTTCGTAGTTTGGCTGATTTTAGAGGAATATTTGCACAGTGGTGAAGGGAGGGGCGGGGCTTCAGGTGACATGTCTGCAAACAGGCCCCGTGGCACGTTTTAAGATGGGGAATTAAATCCTCCTCAATCCCGAGGGTCCCTAGGGGCCAAGTAGCCCACCAGATACCTCCAGTATGCGCCAGAGAGCTGCGTTGCAGAGAGGTGTTCAGAGGCCCCTTTTTGAACCTCTCTGCAACGCAGCTCTGTGGCGCTTTCTGGACGTACCTGGTGGGCTAGTTGGCCCCCAGGGACCCTCAGGATTGAAGGGGATTTAATTCCCCATCTTAAAACGCGCAATGGGGCCTGTTTGCACACATGTCACCTGAAGCCCCGACCCCTCCCTTCACCACTGTGCAAACGCGCCCCGTGGCGCGTTTTAAGTTGGGGAATTAAGTCCCCTTGAATCCTGAGGGTCCCTGGAGTCCAACTAGCCCACCATGTACCTCCAAAAAGCGCCACAGAGCTGCGTTGCAGAGAGGTGTAAAAAGGGGCGTGGCCTCTGTACACCTCTCTGCAACGCAGCCCCCTGGCGCATACTGGAAGTTCCTGGTGGGCTAGTTGGCCCCCAGGGACCCCCAGGATTCAAGGGGAATTCGTTCCCCCTCTGCAAATGCGCCAGTGGGCGCGTTTGTAGAGTGGTAAAGGAAGGGGGGCGGGGCCTGCAGCACGATCGTTTAAAAAAAAAAAAAAATGTAAATGCTTTTTTCTGCCCATGGGGTCCTTGTGGGACCCCCTGAGCAGACCTAGGGGGTCAGGGTGTTTCTACCCTGCCCCCTTTGAGCGTTTTGCGCACTTGTTTCTGTGCCTTGGTTCTACCGAGGGACAAAATGGCTGCCAACACTTCCTGATTTGGAGTGTTGACAGCCAATTAGCATGCAGCTCGTGATCGGGAGGGTACGCGGACCCTACTCGGCCATAGATATATATGTGACTTTACTTTTGATTTTCTCAGGAACTACTGAACGGATTTACACCATTTAACAAAAAGGGTTATTTCTGAACCAAGAACTACCTCTTTGCCAAATTTGGTGTAATTCCGTTCAGCAGTTCGGGCTGTAGCCGTGGCTAAAGTTTCCTATGGGAAAATAAATGGGGAAAACACGTTTTGGGACCCCCCTTTTTTCTTGGCCCCCGCTTGACGAATCACCCCGAAACTTTCAGGGTAGGAGTGGACCGGAGCGGGCCATAAAGTTTGAAAATTTTGCGAAGATTCGTCAACCGACGCAAGAGTTATTTCAAATAGAATTTTGCGGATTTCCTATGGAAAATAGGTCCTAACTATAACTATCTACTGGCGACCGCCAGTAGATAATATATTCATATATATTTATATATATATATATATATATATATATATATATATATATATATATATATATATATATATATATATATATATATATATATATATTCACTGAAAAAACCATAGGTTTTAGGGACAGTTATAGTTAGTTGGACATGGCCTCTGTACACCTCTCTGCAACGCAGCCCCCTGGCGCATACTGGAAGTTCCTGGTGGGCTAGTTGGCCCCCAGGGACCCCCAGGATTCAAGGGGAATTCGTTCCCCCTCTGCAAATGCGCCAGTGGGCGCGTTTGTAGAGTGGTAAAGGAAGGGGGGCGGGGCCTGCAGCACGATCGTTTAAAAAAAAAAAAATGTAAATGCTTTTTCTGCCCATGGGGTCCTTGTGGGACCCCTGAGCAGACTAGAGTCAGGGTGTTTCTACCCTGCCCCCTTTGTGCGCTTTGACGCACTTGTTTCTGTGCCTCGGTTCTACCGAGGGACAAAATGGCTGCCAACACTTCCTGATTTGGAGTGTTGACAGCCAATAGTATGCAGCTCGTGATCGGGAGGTACGCGGACCCTACTCGGCCATAGATATATATGTGACTTTACTTTTGATTTTCTCAGGAACTACTGAGCGGTTTACACCATTTAACAAAGGGTTCTTTCTGAACCAAGAACTACCTCTTTGCCAAATTTGGTGTAATTCCGTTCAGCAGTTCGGGCTGTAGCCGTGGCTAAAGTTTCCTATGGGAAAATAAATGGGAAAACACGTTTTGGGACCCCCTTTTCTTGGCCCCGCTGATGAATCACCCCGAAACTTTTAGGGTAGGAGTGGACCGGAGCGGGCCATAAAGTTTGAAAATTTTGCGAAGATTCGTCAGCCGACGCAAGAGTTATTTCAAATAGAATGTTGCGGATTTCCTATGGAAAATAGGTCCTAACTATAACTATCTACTGGCGACCGCCAGTAGATAATATATGCATATATATATATATATATATATATATATATTATCTACTGGCGGTCGCCAGTAGATAGTTATAGTTACAACCTATTATCCATAGGAAATCCGCGACATTCTATTTGAAATAACTCTCTTGCCGGTTGACGTATCTTCGCGAAATTTTCAAACTTTGTGGCCCGCTCCGGTCCGCTCCTACACTGAAAGTCTCGGGGATTCGTCAAGCGGGGCCGAGAAAAAGGGGGTCCCAAAACGTGTTTTCCCCATGCATTTTCCCATAGGAAACTTTAGACACGGCTACAGCCCGAACTGCTGAACGGAATTACACCAAATTTGGCAAAGAGGTAGTTCTTGGTTCAGAAAGAACCCTTTTTGTTAAATGGTGTAAATCCGTTCAGTAGTTGCTGAGAAAATGAAAAGTAAAAGTTAGTGATATCTATGGCCGAGTAGGGTCCGCGCACCCTCCCGATCACGAGCTGCATGTTAATTGGCTGTCAGCTGGCTGTCAACATTCCGATTCAGGAAATGTTGGCAGCCATTTTATCCCTCGGTAGAACCGAGGGACAGAAACAAGTGCGCAAAGCGCACAAAGGGGCAGGGTAGAAACACCCTGACCCCTAGGTTTGCTCAGGGGTCCCACAAGGACCCCTGGGCAAAAAAAAAAATTTTTTTAAATCGGCAGGATGCGCTCAGGGTGCGCGAATCCTGCCGGAAAAAATCGAAGCGCGGTCTCCCGAGCTTCGATGTTAATTGGCCCCGGGTGGCCCAAGTCCCGGGGGCATGGTGAGGGGATAATTTAATGTGTGGGGGCCTCAAGGGCCCCTAAGCCCGGGGACCGCCACCCCCGGGGCTTTTTAAAAAATGGTGCGGGAGGGCTTTGAGCCCTCCGCAGCCCCGGGGACCACCACCTCCCCGGGGCTTTTTTAAATACATTATTAAACCTGTGTGGGGGGGCTCCAGCCCCCACACGCCCCGGGACCACCACCTCCCGGGGCACTAAACATTTTAATATTGGGGTCCGTTACGGACTTCCAGAGCCCCGGGACCACCACCTCCCCGGGGCTGTGTGCTGAATGGGAGGGGGCCGCGCGGCCCCCCTCCTGGAGCCCTTGATGGCCCTGGGGACCACCACCCCCAGGGCCGGCTCCTGCAGTGTCCCGGGGTGCCTACCCCCGGGACACTGTAGTTTGCTATGGCAGGACGGGAGCCTCGCGGCTCCCGTCCTGCCATAGCAAACTGCTTTGGATATTGGAAGAGAGAGCAGGAAACCTGCTCTCTCTTCCAATATCCAAAGCGATTGCTTTTCCACATGGGGAGCAGCATGTCAGCTGCTCCCCATGTGGAACAGCAATGCCGGCTCCCAAGGGACGTGGGGAGCCGGCGGGACTGTGGGGGATTGGGGACCCCCACAGTCCCCAACGGAGAGGGCCAGCCCCGGGGGATGGGGTCCCCGGGGCAAGTAGTGGCCCGGGAGGGGGCCACGCGGCCCCCTCCCCAAAAAAGAGCAACATTTTTTTTTTTTAAATGGAAAGGCCGGCCCCGGGGATGGGGTCCCCGGGGCCTTAAAATGGCCAGAGGAGGGGGCCACGCTGCCCCCTCAAAAAATAAATATAGAGGCCATGCCCCGGGGGATGGGGTCCCCGGGGCCAATACAGGCCCAGGGAAGGGGGGCCACGTGGCCCCCTTCCCGTTTTTTTTTTTTTAAGGTAATTTAAAAAAAGGGGTAAGGCCCTGGGGGATGGGGTCCCCAGGGCCCAAAAAAGAAAAGGAAGGGGGCCACACAGCCCCCTTCAGGGAGAAAAAAAAAAAAACGATCGGGCCCGCAGGCCCCGCCCCTTTCTTCACCACTCTGCAAACGCGCCCCTGGCGCGTTTGCAGAGGGGGACAATTCCCCTTGAATACTGGGGGTCCCTGGGGCCAACTAGCCCACCAGGTACCTCCAGTATGCGCCAGGGGCTGCCTTGCAGAGAGGTGTACAGAGGCCACGCCCTTTTTACACCTCTCTGCAACGCAGCTCTGTGGCGCTTTGGAGGTATATGGTGGGCTAGTTGGACTCCGGGGACCCTCAGGATTCAAGGGGACTTAATCCCCCAACTTAAAACGCGCCACGGGCGCGTTTGCACAGTGGTGAAGGGAGGGGCAGGGCTTCAGGTGACATGTGTGCAAACAGGCCCCGTGGCGCGTTTTAAGATGGGGAATTAAATCCCTTCAATCCTGAGGGTCCCTGGGGCCAACTAGCCCAACAGGTACATCCAGAATGCGCCACAGAGCTGCGTTGCAGAGAGGTGTAAAAGGGGTGTGGCCTCTCTACACATCTCTGCAACGCAGCCCCTGGCGCATATTGGAGGTTCCTGGTGGTCTAGTTGGCCCCTAGGGACCCTCAGGATTCAAGGGGACTTAATCCCCCAACTTAAAACGCGCCACGGGGCGCGTTTGCAAAGATGTCACCTCAGGCCCCGCCCCTCCCTTCACCATTGTGCAAATATTCCTCTAAAATCAGCCGAAATAGGAATTCCGATTTACTCACCTGTTATAAGGAGAGACCTCAGTGCTGTATCTTTCAGCCCAGTACTGGTCCTGAAAAGTAATTTTAACCGTACTTACCAGTAACTTGAATTTCCTTCCATAGGCTAACATTGACTGGTTTCACTTGGAAATTCTTCTAAGTGTGGAGTTTTGGAACTTTAAAATATTCCTCTAAAATCAGCCGAAATACGAATTCCGATTTACTCACCTGTTATCAGGAGAGACCTCAGTGCTGCATCTTTCAGCCCAGTACTGGTCCTGAAAAGTAATTTTAACCGTACTTACCGGTAACTTGAATTTCCTTCATAGGCTAACATTGACTGGTTTCACTTGGAAATTCTTCTAAGTGTGGAGTTTTGGAACTTTAAAATATTCCTCTAAAATCAGCCGAAATACGAATTCCGATTTACTCACCTGTTATCAGGAGAGACCTCAGTGCTGCATCTTTCAGCCCAGTACTGATCCTGAAAAGTAATTTTAACCGTACTTACCGGTAACTTGAATTTCCTTCATAGGCTAACATTGACTGGTTTCACTTGGAAATTCTTCTAAGTGTGGAGTTTTGGAACTTTAAAATATTCCTCTAAAATCAGCCGAAATACGAATTCCGATTTACTCACCTGTTATCAGGAGAGACCTCAGTGCTGCATCTTTCAGCCCAGTACTGATCCTGAAAAGTAATTTTAACCGTACTTACCGGTAACTTGAATTTCCTTCATAGGCTAACATTGACTGGTTTCACTTGGAAATTCTTCTAAGTGTGGAGTTTTGGAACTTTAAAATATTCCTCTGAAATCAGCCGAAATACGAATTCCGATTTACTCACCTGTTATCAGGAGAGACCTCAGTGCTGCATCTTTCAGCCCAGTACTGATCCTGAAAAGTAATTTTAACCGTACTTACCGGTAACTTGAATTTCCTTCATAGGCTAACATTGACTGGTTTCACTTGGAAATTCTTCTAAGTGTTGATTTTGAAACATACAAATATTCCTCTAAAATCAGCCGAAGTCCGAATTCTGATTTACTCACCTGTTATCAGGAGAGACCTCAGTGCTGCATCTTTCAGCCCAGTACTGGTCCTGAAAAGTAATTTTAACCGTACTTACCAGTAACTTGAATTTCCTTCCATAGGCTAACATTGACTGGTTTCACTTGGAAATTCTTCTAAGTGTGGAGTTTTGGAACTTTAAAATATTCCTCTAAAATCAGCCGAAATACGAATTCCGATTTACTCACCTGTTATCAGGAGAGACCTCAGTGCTGCATGTTTCAGCCCAGTACTGATCCTCAAAAGTAATTTTAACCGTACTTACCGGTAACTTGAATTTCCTTCATAGGCTAACATTGACTGGTTTTCAGCAAAAAGTTTCAAAGTGTTGATTTTCACAAACTACAAATATTCCTTAAAAATCGACAGTATGACTTAAACGCATTCTTTCAACTGTTTACAGGAGATGCACCAGTGCTGGATCCAGGATCCAACACTGAGTAAGAAAAAGTAACGATAACAGTTTTTACCTGCTAAGTGAATTTCCTTCCATAGGATAACATTGGTGATTCTATGAGAAAAAGTTTCAAAGTGTCAACTTTTAAAATACAATAATATTCCTTAAAAATCACGACTGTAACCAAAACGCTTTTACTCAACTGTTTACAGGAGATGTCCCAGGACTGAATCTAGGATCCAGTCCTGTGGTTAGAAAAGTAATCCATAAAGTAACTAATTGCATTTAACTAGAAATTCACATTGAGCTGAATGTTGCATTGTGTTTGAAAATGTGTTGCCCATTGCAACAACTGTAACTACTGTACTTAAAAGTCTATTGCCTATCTGCAAAGTATTTAAACTAAAGTAATTCATTAAGAGAAAGTATTTTTTGTAATGTATAATATAATTACAATGTAATTTAAAAAATAAAATATGTAAAAAAAAATGTTTTCTAAAAAATTTCGAAATCAGTATGAAAAAAATTTATATAACAATTAATACATTTAAAAATTGTCATTTACAAAACCTTTGAAATTCACTGAAAAAACCGTAGGTTTCAGACATGTTATAGTTACAAATTAGCATTTAAAAAACCTTTGAAATTCACTGAAAAAACCATAGGTTTTAGGGACGTTATAGTTACAAATTAGCATTTAAAAAACCTTTGAAATTCACTGAAAAAACCATAGGTTTTAGGGACAGTTATAGTTACTTGGACATTGCACTCGTACAAAACCCGTGAAATTCCCCCGTTATAGTTAGTTCAGCTAACTATAACTCGCGCCCGCAATGCACTGCTGATGACGTCACATATTACATCACTCATGACATGGTCAGTGACATCACTGATGACATCACTGATGACATCTCAAATGACATCACTGATGACATCATCCACGTGATAATCTGATGCAGCTCTTCACACCCTAATATAACCTTTGATACACCCAATCTAAATTACAGACTGCCATTCGCAAAACCATAGACACTCCAACACCAATAACTACATACCCACTCACTGATTCTTAGGTCTACACACACATCCACTCACTCACCCGTACAGTCACTCATACTTATGGTCACTCAATACAGGACTATCATATGCACTCTTACTCCTATATAGACACTCAAACACTGCCACTCATCCATAGAGGTACTCACACACCTAGTCAGTCATGCAAATAATTAAACACACTGCCATTTACTCACCTATACAGTTATACACACACCAGCTCACTTAATCATACAAATACTAGCACATTGTTACGCTCTTATACAATCACTGATACAAGCACACACTCATCCATACAGCCACTATCACAATCACTCACTCTCGCTTATAGCTATTTATATACTCCAACACACATATATACTGCCTTTCACATATGTAGTTACTCACACATGTACCACTGGGACATACATTCACTCACTAACACACTCTTACACACACTTACCCACCCATACAGTCTATCACAGATGCACTCTTGAAACCATCCACCCAGTGAATCACCCACTCACACATCTATGCACAGTCGCACACACCCCATCCACACAAACACTCAGGCACCCATACAGATACTCAGACAACAAATCAATAACTCTTATAGACACTCATGTAGCTATTCACAAACCCATGCAGCCACTTACACAGCAACAGACAGATACAGACATTCACCCAGTTTAGTCACTAACCCATGCATTCAGTAAGATACGTTTAATCACTCACTTATAGAATTAGTCACGCACCTACTAAATCATCCATACAGACACTTATACACCCACTCATTCTTCAATACGCCTTTCCCTATATATATAAAAATATTTAAACTTTACAGAAACACACAGTCACTGGATGATGTCATCAGTGATGTCATTTGAGATGTCATCAGTGATGTCATCAGTGATGTCACTGACCATGTCATGAGTGATGTAATATGTGACGTCATCAGCAGTGCATTGCGGGGGCGCGAGTTATAGTTAGCTGAACTAACTATAACAGGGGAATTTCTATGGTTTTGTACGAGTGAAATGTCCAACTAACTATAACTGTCCCTAAAACCTATGGTTTTTTTCAGTGAATATATATATATATATATATATATATATATATATATATATTCACTGAAAAAACCATAGGTTTTAGAGACAGTTATCAGTTTTCAGTGAATATATATATATATATATATATATATATATATATATATTCACTGAAAAAACCATAGGTTTTAGGGACAGTTATAGTTAGTTGGACATTTCACTCGTACAAAACCATAGAAATTCCCCGTTATAGTTAGTTCAGCTAACTATAACTCGCGCCCCGCAATGCACTGCTGATGACGTCACATATTACATCACTCATGACATGGTCAGTGACATCACTGATGACATCACTGATGACATCTCAAATGACATCACTGATGACATCACTGATGACATCATCCAGTGACTGTGTGTTTCTGTAAAGTTTAAATATGTTTAATATATATAGGGAAAGGCGTATTGAAGAATGAGTGGGTGTATAAGTGTCTGAATGGATGATTTAGTACGTGAGTGACTGACTCTACAAGTGAGTGATTAAATGTATCTTACTGAATGCATGGGTTAGTGACTAAACTGTGTGAATGTCTGTATCCGTCTGTCTGTTGGTTTGTAAGCGGCTGCATGGCTACTGAATAGCTAGATGAGTGTCTACATGGGTTATTGATTGATTGTCTGAGTATCTGTATGGGTGCCTGAGTGTTTGTGTGGGTGGGGTGTGTGTGACTCTGTGCATAGATGTGTGAGTTGGTGATTCACTGGGTGCATGGTTTCAAGAGTGCATCTGTGATGGACTGTATGGGTGGGTGAGTGTGTGTATGGGTGTGTTAGTGATTGAATGTATATCTCAGTGGTACATGTGTGAGTAACTACATATGTGAAAGGCAGTATATATGTGTGTTGGAGTATATAAATGGCTATAAGTGAGAGTGTGTGATTGTGAGAGTGGCTGTATGGATGAGTGTGTACTTGTATCAGTGATTGTATAAGAGCGTAAGAATGTGCTAGTATTTGTATGAGTAAGTGAGCTGGTGTGTGTATAACTGTATAGGTGAGTAAATGGGTGTGTGATTAAGTTTTTGCATGACTGACTAGGTGTGTGAGTACCTCTATGGATGAGTGGCGGTGTGTGAGTGTTTATATAGGTGTATGAGTGCATATGATAGTCCTGTACTGAGTGACTAAGTATGAGTGACTGTACGGGTGAGTGAGTGGATGTGTGTGTAGACCTAAGAATCAGTGAGTGGGTATGTAGTTTTGGTGTTGGAGTGTCTATGGTTTTGAGAATGGCAGTCTGTAATTTAGAGTGGGTGTATCAAAAGTTATATTAGGGTGTGAGAAGATGCATGAAATTATCACATGGATGATGTCATCAGTGATGTCATTTGAGATGTCATCAGTGATGTCATCAGTGTTACACATGTCATGAGTGATGTAATATGTGACGTCATCAGCAGTGCATTGCGGCGGCGCGAGTTATAGTTAGCTGAACTAACTATAACGGGGAATTTCTATGGTTTTGTACGAGTGAAATGTCCAACTAACTATAACTGTCCCTAAAACCTATGGTTTTTCAGTGGAATTTCAAAGGTTTTTTAAATGCTAATTTCTAACTATAACGTGTCTGAAACCTATGATTTTTAAGTGAATTTCAAAGGTTTTTTTAAATGCTAGTTTCTAACTATGCCTACAGAGGTAGGACATGTGAAGAAAGAAGAAAAAACGCACAGAAAGAAGCAAAAGATGTGCAGAAAGAACCAACAGAGGAGCAGAAAGAGGCCTTGTTGCAAATTCATCCTGTGCCCACAACTTTTTCAGACGGGTACTGGTGGTAACTGACTCTGACTAACCAGAGCCAGTGCTATGCTAAAAGACACTTAGAATACAGTGAAAACACCTACATACACTAGGGAACACTATGCGTTGGGGTACCCCTGTGATTAGCATGACCTCCTCTGCAAGTCCCTAGTACATAATAGGGCAGGGGATTAAAACTACCTCTTAAAACGCGCTACAGGGCGCGTTTGCACAGTGGTGAAGGGAGGGGGGCCTGAGGTGACATGTGTGCAAACGCACCCCGTGGCGCGTTTTAAGTTGCGGGATTAAGTCCCCTTGAATTCTGAGGGTCCCTGGGGCCCAACTAGCCCCCAGGTACCTACAGTTAGGACCACAGAGCTGAGTTGCAGAGAGGCGTTCCGAGGCCACGCACCTTTTTCACCTCTCTGCAACGCAACTCTGTTGTGCTTACTGAAGGTACCTGGTGGGCTAGTTGGCCCCAGGGTCCCTCAGGATTCAAAGGGAATTAATTCCCCAACTTAAAACGCACCACAGGGCGTGTTTGCGCACATGTCACCTGAGGCCCCGCCCCTCCCTTCACCACTGTGCAAACGCGCCCCGTGGTGCGTTTTAAGTTGGGGGATTAGTTCCCTTGAATCCTGAGGGTCCCTGGGGCCCAACTAGCCCACTAGGTACTTCCAGTAAGCACCACAGGCCTGCGTTGCAACGCCTGTAACAAATTGTGCAGTTGTGTTTAGGTAGTGAAGAGGGTCGTGCTGGGGGTAGTGTTTTAGGGTTTAGGGTAGTGCAGTGGTATTTGTGTAGTGTAGGGGGTCATGCTGGGGGTAGATTTAGGATTTAGGGTAGTGCAGTGGTGTTTGGGTAGTGTAGGGAGTCGTGCTGGGGGAGTGTTTTAGGGTTTAGGGTAGTGCAGTGGTGTTTGGGTAGTGTAGGGGGTCGTGCTGGGGTTAGTGTTTTAGGGTTTAGGGTAGTGCAGTGGTGTTTGGGTAGTGTAGGGGGTTGTGCTGTGGGTAGTGTTTTAGGGTAGTGCAGTGGTGTTTGGGTAGTGTAGGGGGTACTGCTGGGGGTAGTGTTTTAGGTTTTAGGGTAGTGCAGTGGTGTTTGGGTAGTGTAGGGGTACTGCTGGGGTAGTTTTTAGGGTTTAGGGTAGTGCAGTGGTGTTTGGGTAGTGTAGTGGTTCGTGCTGGGGGTAGTTTTTAGGGTTTAGGGTAGTGCAGTGGTGTTTGTGTAGTGTAGGGGGTAGTGTTTTAGGGATTAGGGTAGTGCAGTGGTGTTTGTGTAGTGTAGGAGGTCGTGTTTTAGGGTTTAGGGTAGTGCAGTGGTCTTTGGGTAGTGTAGGGAGTCGTGCGGGAGGTAGTGTTTTAGGGTTTAGGGTAGTGTAGGGGGTCAGGCGGGGGGTAGTGTTTTAGGGTTTAGGGCAGTGCAGTGGTGTTTGGGTAGTGTAGGGGGCGTGCTGGGGGATTGTTTTAGGGTTTAGGGCAGTGCAGTGGTGTTCGGGTAGTGTAGGGGGTCGTGCTGGGGGAGTGTTTTAGGGTTCAGGGCAGTGCAGTGGTGTTCGGGTAGTGTAGGGGGTCGTGCTGGGGGAGTGTTTGAGGGTTTAGGGCAGTGCAGTCGTGTTCGGGTAGTGTAGGGGGTTGTGCTGGTGGTAGTATTTTAGGGTTTAGGGTAGTGCAGTGGTGTTCGGGTAGTGTAGGGGTCGTGCTGGGGGTAGTGTTCTAGGGTTTAGGGCAGTGCAGTGGTGTTTGGGCAGTGTAGGGGCTAATGCTGGGGGTGGTGTTTTAGGGTTTAGGGCAGTGCAGTGGTGTTTGGGCAGTGTAGGGGTCGTGCTGGGGGTGGTGTTTCAGGGTTTAGGGCAGTGCAGTGGTGTTCGGGCAGTGTAGGGGGTGGTGTTTCAGGGTTTAGGGCAGTGCAGTGGTGTTCGGGCAGTGTAGGGGGTCGTGCAGGGGGTGGTGTTTCAGGGTTTAGGGCAGTGGTGTTCGGGCAGTGTAGGGGGTCGCGCTGGGGGTGGTGTTTCAGGGTTTGGGGCAGTGTAGTGGTGTTCGAGCAGTAAAGGGGTCGTGCTGGGGGTGGTGTTTCAGGGTTTAGGGCAGTGCAGTGGTGTTCGGGCAGTGTAGGGGGCGGTGCAGGGGGTGGTGTTTCAGGGTTTAGGGCAGTGCAGTGGTGTTCGGGTAGTGTAGGCGGTGGTGCAGGGGGTGGTGTTTCAGGGTTTAGGGCAGTGCAGTGGTGTACGGGCAGTGTAGGGGGTCATGCAGGGGTGGTGTTTCAGGGTTTAGGGCAGTGCAGTGGTGTTCGGGCAGTGTAGGGGGTCGTGCTGGGGCTGGTGTTTCAGGGTTTAGGGCAGTACAGTGGTGTTCGGGCAGTGTAGGGGGTCGTGCTGGGGCTGGTGTTTCAGGGTTTAGGGCAGTGCAGTGGTGTTCGGGCAGTGTAGGGGGTCGTGCTGGGGCTGGTGTTTCAGGGTTTAGGGCAGTGCAGTGGTGTTCGGGCAGTGTAGGTGGTCGTGCTGGGGCTGGTGTTTCAGGGTTTAGGGCAGTGCAGTGGTGTTCGGGCAGTGTAGGGGTCATGCTGGGGCTGGTGTTTCAGGGTTTAGGGCAGTGCAGTGGTGTTCGGGCAGTGTAGGGGGTCTTGCTGGGGCTGGTGTTTCAGAGTCTAGGGCAGTGCAGTGGTGTTCGGGCAGTGTAGGGGTCTTGCTGGGGCTGGTGTTTCAGGGTTTAGGGCAGTGCAGTGGTGTTCGGGCAGTGTAGGGGGTCGTGCTGGGGGTAGTGTTTCAGGGTTTAGGGCAGTGCAGTGGTGTTCGGGCAGTGTAGGGGGTCGTGCTGGGGCTAGTGTTTCAGGATTTAGGGCAGAGCAATGGTGTTCAGGCAGTGTAGGGGGTTTTGCTGGAGGTGGTGTTTCAGGGTTTAGGGCAGTGCAGTGGTGTTCGTGCAGTGTAGGGGTGGTGTTTCAGGGTTTAGGGCAGTGGTGTTCAGGCAGTGTAGGGGGTCTTGCTGGGGTTGATGTTTCAGGGTTTAGGGCAGTGCAGTGGTGTTCGGGCAGTGTAGGGGGTCGTGCTGGGGGATGGTGTTTCAGGGTTTAGGGCAGTGCAGTGGTATTCCAGCAGTGTAGGAGGTCGTGCAGGGGGTGGTGTTTCAGGGTTTAGGGCAGTGCAGTGGTGTTCGGGCAGTGTAGGGGGTTGTGCTGGGGGTGGTGTTTCAGGGTTTAGGGCAGTGCAGTGGTGTTCGGGCAGTGTAGTGTGTCGTGCTGAGGGGTGGTGTTTCAGGGTTTAGGGCAGTGCAGTGGTGTTCGAGCAGTGTAGGGGGTCGTGCAGGGGGTGGTGTTTCAGGGTTTAGGGCAGTGCAGTGGTGTTTGGGCAGTGTTGGGGGTCGTGCAGGGGGTGGTGTTTCAGGGTTTAGGGCAGTGCAGTGGTGTTCGGCCATTGTAGGTGGTCTTGCTGGGGGTGGTGTTTCAGGCTTTAGTGCAGTGGTGTTCGGGCAGTGTAGGGGGTCTTGCTGGGGGTGGTGTTTCAGGGTTTAGGGCAGTGCAGTGGTGTTCGGGCAGTGTAGGGGGTCTTGCTGGGGCTGGTGTTTCAGGGTTTAGGGCAGTGCAGTGGTGTTCGGGCAGTGTAGGGGGTCGTGCTGGGGCTGGTGTTTGAGGGTTTAGGGTAGTGCAGTGGTGTTCGGGCAGTGTAGGGGGTCGTGCTGGGGCTGGTGTTTCAGGGTTTAGGGCAGTGCAGTGGTTTTCGGGCAGTGTAGGCGGTCGTGCTGGGGCTGGTGTTTCAGGGTTTAGGGCAGTGCAGTGGTGTTCGGTCAGTGTAGGGGGTCGTGCTGGGGGTGGTGTTTCAGGGTGTAGGGCAGTGCAGTGGTGTTCAGGCAGTGTAGGGGGTCGTGGTGGGGCTGGTGTTTCATGGTTTAGGGCAGTGCAGTGGTGTTCGGGCAGTGTAGGGGGTCGTGCTGGGGGTGGTGTTTCAGGGTTTAGGGCAGTGCAGTGGTGTTCGGGCAGTGTAGGGGGTCATGCTGGGGGTGGTGTTTCAGGGTTTAGGGCAGTGCAGTGGTGTTCGGGCAGTGTAGGGGGTCTTGCTGGGAGTGGTGTTTCAGGGTTTAGGGCAGTGGTGTTCGGGCCGTGTAGGGGGTCTTGCTGGGGGTCATGTTTCAGGGTTTAGGGCAGTGCAGTGGTGTTCGGGCAGTGTAGGGGGTCTTGCTGGGGGTGATGTTTCAGGGTTTAGGGCAGTGCAGTGGTGTTCGGGCAGTGTAGGGGGTCGTGCAGGGGGTGGTGTTTCAGGGTTTAGGGCAGTGCAGTGGTGTTCGGGCAGTGTAGGGGTTGTGCTGGGGCTGGTGTTTCAGGGTTTAGGGCAGTGCAGTGGTGTTCGGGCAGTGTAGGGGGTCTTGCTGGGGGTGGTGTTTCAGGGTTTAGGGCAGTGGTGTTCGGGCAGTGTAGGGGGTCTTGCTGGGGGTGATGTTTCAGGGTTTAGGGCAGTGCAGTGGTGTTCGGGCAGTGTAGGGGGTCTTGCTGGGGGAAGTGTTTCAGGGTTTAGGGCAGTGCAGTGGTGTTCGTGCAGTGTAGGGGGTCGTGCTGGGAGTGGTGTTTCAGGGTTTAGGGCAGTGCAGTAGTGTTCGGGCAGTGTAGGGGGTCGTGCAGGGCGTGGTGTTTCAGGATTTAGGGCAGTGCAGTGGTGTTTGGGCAGTGTAGGGGGTCGTGCTGGGGGTGGTGTTTCAGGGTTTAGGGCAGTGCAGTGGTGTTCGGGCAGTGTAGGGGGTCGTGCTGGGGGTGGTGTTTCAGGGTTTAGGGCAGTGGTGTTCGGGCAGTGTAGGGGTCTTGCTGGGGGTGATGTTTCAGGGTTTAGGGCAGTGCAGTGGTGTTTGGGCAGTGTAGGAGGTCTTGCTGGGGGTAGTGTTTCAGGGTTTAGGGCAGTGCAGTGGTGTTCGGGCAGTGTAGGGGGCGTGCTGGGGGTGGTGTTTCAGGGTTTAGGGCAGTGCAGTGGTGTTCGGGCAGTGTAGGGGGTCGTGAAGGGGTGGTGTTTCAGGGTTTAGGGCAGTGCAGTGGTGTTCGGGCAGTGTAGGGGGTCGTGCTAGGGTTGGTGTTTCAGGGTTTAGGGCAGTGCAGTGGTGTTCGGGCAGTGTAGGGGGTCGTGCAGGGGCTGGTGTTTCAGGGTTTAGGGCAGTGCAGTGGTGTTCGGGCAGTGTAGGGGGTCGTGCTGGGGGTAGTGTTTTAGGGTTTAGGGTAGTGCAGTGGTGCTTGTGTAGTGTAGGGGGTCGTGCTGGGGGTAGTGTTTTAGGGTTTAGGGTAGTGCAGTGGTGTTTGGGTAGTGTAGGGGGTCGTGTTTTAGGGTAGTGCAGTGGTGTTTGGGTAGTGTAGGGAGTTGTGCTGGGGGTAGTGTTTTAGGATTTAGGTTAGTGCAGTGGTGTTTGGGTAGTTTAGGGGTCGTGCTGGGGGTAGTGTTTTAGGGTTTAAGGTAGTGCAGTGGTGTTTGTGTAGTGTAGGGGGTCATGCTGGGGGTAGTGTTTTAGGGTTTAGGGTAGTGCAGTGGTGCTTGTGTAGTATAGGGGTCGTGCTGGGGGTAGTGTTTTAGGGTTTAGGGTAGTGCAGTGGTGTTTGTGTAGTGTAGTGGGTCATGTTTTAGGGTAGTGCAGTGGTGTTTGGGTAGTGTAGGGGTCGTGCTGGGGGTAGTGTTTTAGGATTTAGGTTAGTGCAGTGGTGTTGGGGTAGTGTTTTAGGGTTTAGGGTAGTGCAGTGGTGTTTATGTTGTGTAGGGGGTCATGCTGGGGGTAGTGTTTTAGGGTTTAGGATAGTGCAGTGGTGCTTGTGTAGTATAGGGGGTCGTGCTGGGGGTAGTGTTTTAGGGTTTAGGGTAGTGCAGTGGTGTTTTTGTAGTGTAGGGGGTCATGTTTTAAGATGCAACGCTCCAATACCTGACCAGTCTGCACTACATAAAACTGCAAAAAAACTAAAAATAAAAAGTGTTTTGCACACTTTTGTCATTGGGCTATATGTGGGCTACATCTGGGTAATATTTGTGCTACATTTGGGCTCTTTTTTCACTGGTGGCCATCTTGGAAGAATTCTTTGTTATGAAGTTTCCTAATTTCCTCATTTACTGCAGTCTCCTCAGTAGGAAATGCTTTCAGTTTTTACTTTGATTCCATCAAGAAGGCATTCAGATGTGTCACACATTTGCCATAAATTCAGAATGTTAGCACTCTAGTTGTTCATTAGATCACTGTAGTAAAGCTACTGCTCACCAAGGAGTTAACTGGAAGTCTACTGCTGGTATTGAAAGTGATTGTTTCAGTCTGCATGTCAGAATTTTCTAATGAAATAGAAGAGGATTTGAGATCTCACTTAAAACATGCACTAAATTTTCTTTTTGCAGCACTAACCATAATTTCTATGGCAAAATGAACCCCCTCATTTTGTTCCTTTTTAAATTAAATGTTTTAAGTGTTACCAGTTTATTCAAATCAAGATGGCTTCAGGTGTGCCATACTTTTGTCATAAGTAAGGCTGTTAGCACTCTAGTTGTTCTTTAGAACACTCTGGGAAGCTGCAGTAGAACACAAAATCATCAACTGACAGGCTGCTCCTGTTGAAATATAACAGGAAGATATTTGAGATCACACTTGAAACATGTCCTAATTTTTCTTTCTACAGCACTAACCATCATTTCTATGACAAAATGAACCCCATCATTTTGTTCCTTTTTAAATTAAATGTTTTAAGTGTTACCAGTTTATTCCAATCAAGATGGCTTCAGGTGTGCCATACTTTTGTCATAAGTAAGACTGTTAGCGCTCTAGTTGTTCTTTAGAACACTCTGGGAAGCTGCAGTAGAACACAAAAGCATCAACTGACAGGCTGCTCCTGTTGAAATATAACAGGAAGATATTTGAGATCACACTTGAAACATGTCCTAATTTTTCTTTCCAGAGCACTAACCATAATTTCTATGACAAGATGAACCCCATCATTTTGTTCCTTTTTAAATTAAATGTTTTAAGTGTTACCAGTTTATTCCAATCAAGATGGCTTCAGGTGTGCCATACTTTTGTCATAAGTACGGCTGTTAGCACTCTAGTTGTTCTTTAGAACACTCTGGGAAGCTGCAGTAGAACACAAAGGAATCAACTGACAGTCTCTGCCCTTGTTGGATGTACATGTTTTACTGAGAATGTCAGACTTCATTCTCACATGACTGAGAAAGATAATGTGAATTTACAGAAAATATGCTCTCATTTTAGCTTCTGGAGCACCTTCCAAAACTGTATGGGACAAGCATGTGAAAATAGTTTTCTCTCAAACATGATTCATGATATCCCAGCAGAAGGTTTTTCACAGGGTAAAATCACCTTAGAACACACCACAATTCCTGAAATTAGTATGGTACCATCAACAAATGAATTCTAATGTAACTAAAGTCTGTTATCACCCTTTATAGTTCTCCTTTTGGTAACCCTCAAAATCTTCGATTCACTACAATGCATTTCAATGGGGTACTATCATTTATATTGGTCCCAAGATGGCTGCCAGCAATTCCAGGATGAAGTGCTGACAGCCAATCAGATCTCAAGATGACATGTGTGGTTAGGCTCCGCCCAGATATATATGTGTTTTTACTTTTGATTTTCTCAGCAACTACTGAACGGATTTACACCATTTAACAAAAGGGTTCTTTCTGAACCAAGAACTACCTCTTTGCCAAATTTTGTGTAATTCCGTTCAGCAGTTCGGGCTGTAGCCGTGGCTAAAGTTTCCTATGGGAAAATGAATGGGGAAAACACGTTTTGGGACCCCCCTTTTCTCGGCCCCCGCTTGATGAATCACCCCGAAACTTTCAGGGTAGGAGCGGACCGGAGCGGGCCATAAAGTTTGAAAATTTCGCGAAGATTCGTCAACCGACGCAAGAGTTATTTCAAATAGAATGTTGCGGATTTCCTATGGAAAATAGGTCCTAACTATAACTATCTACTGGCGACCGCCAGTAGATAATATATATATATATATATATCTGTATGTTATTTTTTACTGAAGTATTTATGTACAAACAGAGAGAATTGTTTAATTCAGGCTGAAAGACTGTGTAGTGGAAGATACTGAAAACATGGTAATAAAACACTGAAGAGGTGCCATCTCTCCTGTAACTGTTTGTTGTATATGGAAGGCATGCACTGTTGCTTCCCATACTGAAATTGGTGGTTATTCTGGAGAAGCTTGTTGTACATCTTTTCACTGTACACAGACCAAAATGACTGATAATCTGTAGGGAGAGTGCAAGATACAAAGCAGTGGCAGAACCGTATAGTGCGAGGGTGAGTTTACTGTACAAGGGGATACAGGGTACAAGTAGAATCAGGGTGAAACCCGATGCTGTCTTCCTTTGCACACATAGCACAGGTACAGTAAAGGGATCAGTTCATGTTTATTTTCACATACACAGAGCAGGGTCAACATTGGCACACACTCACACAAAAGAAACATAGCATGGACATCCGCAGTGCAAGCTTCCCCTGCACAGATAGAGACCAGGTACCAAATGAGCACCATCACAGGAAGTCTGACTGTCGCTACACATGTCTTCTTCTTTACCCTTACATACAAAAAGACCATGTACCACAATGGTGCACACTCATGAAAAAGAAATATAGCATGGACATCAGCAGTGCAAGCTTCTCCTGCACAGAGAGAGACCAGGTACCAAATGAGCATCATCACAGCAAGTATGTCACTACATGTCTTCTTCTTTACCCTTACATACAAAGAGACGTGTCCCACAATGTCACACACTCATGCAAAAGAAATATAGCATGGACATCAGCATGCACAAGCTTCTCCTGCAAAGGGAGAGACAGGTACCAAAGGAGCAAGATTAACTGTCGCTACATTTGTCTTCATCTTTACCCTTACATACACAGAGAATGCATCCAACAATGCCACACACTCAAGTCAAAGAAATATAGCATGAACATAAGCAGTGCAAGCTTCCCCTGCACAGCGAGAGACCAGGTACCAAATGAGCACCAGCACAGCAAGTCTGACTGTCACTACACATGTCTTCTTCTTTACCCTTACATACACAAAGACCATGTTCCACAATGGTGCACACTCATGCAAAAGAAATATAGCATGGACATCAGCAGTGCAAGCTTCCCCTGCACAGCGAGAGACCAGGTAAAAAACGAGCATCATAACTAACTGTCGCTACATGTGTATCCATGTTTACCCTTACATACTTAGAGACCATGTCCCACAATGCCACACACTCAAGTCAAAGAAATATAGCATGCACATCAGCAGCACAAGCTTCCCCTGTACAGAGAGAGACCACGTACCATATGAGCTTCACCAAAGCAAGTCTGACTGTCACCACGTGTCTACATCTTTACCCTTACATACACAGAGACTGTCTCCCAGAATGGCACACATACATGCATATGAAATACAGTATAGACATCAGCAGTGCAAGCTTCCCCTGCACAGAGAGAGACCAGGTACCATCATCACAGCAAGTCTGACTTTCTCTACATGTGTCTTTATCTTTACTCTTACATACACAGAGACCGTGTCTCACAATGCCACACACTTAAGCCAAATAAATATAACATGGACATCAGCAACGCAAGCTTCCCGTGCACAGAGAGGGACTAGGTACCAAATGAGCATCATCACAGCAAGTCTGACTGTCGCCACATGTGTCTTCATCTTTACCCTTACATACTCAAGATCATGTCCCACAATGGCACACACTCAAGCAAAAGAAATATAGCATGGACATTCGCAGTGCAAGCTTCTCCTGCACAGGGAGAGGCCAGGGACCAAATGAGCATCATCACAGCAAAGTGTGACTATCACCACATGTGTCTTCTGTATTTATGAGTGCTCATTTGAATTTTGCATGAGTGGTTAGATGCCTTTACATTTGTTGGTCTGTGTGTGCACGTGGAAGCCTGTGACTATCTTACTCAGTTGACGTGTGCATGTGTGCCTCTACGTGCATGCACTAGACCAAAGTCAACCCTATTTGATTTGGTAATACTTATTATGACATGGCAGCAGTGAATGGCAGGCCATAAGTGGTATGCAGTTGATTTTTTCATAGCATTCCTGGCCTTTCATAAATGCATGGTGCACCTGGCATGGGGCGGACTCTGCTCCAGACCCTACTGGCTGTCGGATGTGCACATGAAAAGTGAATGGCTCTCCTTGCTGACATGTGGTTATCATTCTCCCACTTCCACAGTCCTACCTACTTGAAAGAGACATAATGACCCCAGCCCTGCTGAGGTGTCGCAGGTGCGCCTGGCACATGTTTGATAACCCTCCCTCCCACTAGCCTCACAAACATGTGACGAATGCGTGATTGACTTTGACCTGACCTTCCATGTGCCTGCCTGGCATGTAACTGCATCTGTCCCAGCTCTACTGGCCTTTCAGTTAAACTCCTTACAAGTGACAGACTCTGCCCCAGGGGGTGTGCCTGGCCTATGATTGATGCTGTCCCAGCCCTTCTGGCATTCCAGAGGTATGCCAGGGTGGTGTCTAAGTTTGATTCTGCCCCACTGCCCTTTGAGGGGGCTCTCTGAAATGTAACTGACTCTCCCTGCAGTACTACCCTACACAAGGTTTTGTCTGACATGTGACTGGCCATAACCCTGCCCGGTGTGCGTCAGAGTCACACTTATCACGTGACTGACCCTGTCGCAAACTATTGGATTTTATCTCAGGAACTCTTCCCCCAGCCAAGGGGACATTCTTCAGTCCATACCTGTATGACTAGAAAGATCTGCACCGAGTCCTTAGTGCTTTACAAGGGCACATTTTCCACATTATGGGACAGGTATGGTTATTTTCATTCTTGCAAAACTAGCGAGTACATTCCAAATTTCTGAAAGGAACAGACGATCCACTGCAATTGTTTTCAAAGGAAGAATATACAGAATGTCTCTGTTTGTGTGCTCATCCCGCTGCTTCACCAATGAAATGGAAATAGGGTTTATGCTAATTGTGAAATGAAAGATACATATGAGTTACATCTACAATCATCTGGCGACTGATTGGCTGCTTGTTGCACTGTGTTTTAATATTTAATTTTAGCCACTGGTGGTTTTGTGTCCAACCGGTTGTTCCTTTACAGTCATCTTGCCTCAAGGGGGTCCCGTGATTAGAAGTACTTCAATTTATAGGGTTCAATTTATTTGGTTGGGACACTTTATGTAGCTAGAATTGTCCCAAAACATTACAACGCTTTACATGAGCAACAGATTATATTAGACAAGGGTGGTTTATTTTTTAGGCATAGGGAGATCTAGGGGCATAGTATCAAGAAAACTGCTGCTAAAGCGCCGATAATGGGCTTGATAATATGCCCTTGAGAATTCCAATAGAAGCCCATGTTCTGGTGTCAACATGGGCTTCTAATGGAATTCTCCAGGGCATATTATCAAGCCCATTATCGCCGCTTTAGCAGCAGTTTTCTGCCGCTAAACCGGCGATAATTTTAGCGCCGTTCTTGATAATATGCCCCTTAGTGATTTGCCCAGAATCCATTGGTTGAAGTGGGGCAAAAACGTAGGGGAACTGTGGGCGGAGAATCAGAGGGCGGGAATAACATGAGGATTGGGGCAGTGGGCGTAGTCAGAGGTTTGACCAGAAAGAGCAACACTACTCAATTTTTGGTATTTATTTGGCATTTCACTGACCAGTTACAGCTAATTATGTTATTTAATTCAACCATTGGATTCATTTGTTTATTTAAGGTTTAATATGAGTTATTGAAATTAAAATACATTTACAAAATGGGTTATGTTTCCAATCACAGATTGTCCCAAATACGCTTAATAGTGGAATCACAAGCCATTTGTCTCAGAGTCATGCAGTTTCTGTCATCCCCTCTTCTCCTCCCTTTTTCCACAAGAGCAGTTCAAACATGAATGGCAAAATATCCTAGTTTGCAAATGTTTTCCATATAATTATGGCTCTGCCATATTTGCCACATAAACATCATCTGCTGCATAATCTGACGATTGTAACAAAAAAATTGTTTGTAGCTCAAACGGATCAAAAGTTACTAAAATATTTGACTAGCGTTGCTGCCCAGTGGAGGGCCCTTTGCAAAGGTTGACTGGTCACCTTTCTCACTGCTGCATTTGTATGTTACACTGGTATCAAGGAGGCACTGTTAGTATGTGTAAAAATGTCAAAATAATAAAGTATCAGAAAATGTACTGCATTATGCTGCAGCTTTTTTTTTGCTGCATAATTTAGTCAACACTGCAACATAATTTTGTCCTCCATTGCTGCATAATTCCAGTAACCTCAAAGCAGGCAGCACATGTTAAAAGTGCTTGTGCATGAAGCAGAGAGATCATGAAGTTTGCAAACTTAGTTTGGTGTGCGTGTAAATCCCTGATGAGTTACATACACTACTACTGCTGAAACAAGGCCAATGGAGGTACCAATGAGTGAGGCGGACTGGCCTCAGGGGGCCCGTAACCCCAGTGACAGAGTCATTGTCGCTCTAGGGTATGCTGTTTGCTAGGCCTGCCGCAACACTAGAGGTGAACTTTAGTATGAATTGTGGTGGGCAGGCCCTCAAGGTTAACCCACAATTGCCACCGCTAGGGTCCACCTGCTGGTGCAAAAACTTCAGGGCTTCTAAGGTCTAGCGTGGCCTTGTAAGGTCTAACATGGGAATGTGCTCCCTCAGGAGGATGGTCATGTGGACTGATCATGTAGGCTGAACCTGGTTCCCCAGTTCCAAATTCAGAAGCTCTGGCCATAGTGCCACATTCTCTCTCATTATTCAGAAATCAATGAGTGTTTTTGCCTGAAAAGATAATGCATTTAAAAATGTCCATTGCTTATATCCTTACAAAACGTAAGCAGTATGGTTTAAAAAACCGCATCCCTGAACACAGAGCTGCAGTACACATTCTTTAAACTAAAATAAGGAAAACAGCTGTTAAGGATCACATTAAATGTTTTCCACTCCGCACATCAACCAGGTATTGCATAACCCTGGGCGTAGTTTGCATAGTAGCACTACACGTAGCTACGCACGTAGCTATGCAAATTGCGTAGCTGTGTGCTTGACTACACTGTACAATTATTGCCAAAGGCATCTTACACAGTGCAAGTTAAGATAAAATAAATATCTCTGTTTTTATATGCTAAAAATGCATATAGTCATTTCACAAAAGTGAAAATGATAAATTAACAAGCAGTGAGAGAGGTGATGATTTTGGGATCCTCCCTAACCTAGGGAGAGAACCAAGCAGATGCCTTGAAAACAAAAAGCACATCTTTTGAACGATTCGGTGGTGGTCCCATCCTCTTAGGACCACCCCAAGCACAGTTATTGGCAAAAATACAATCCCAACCAAAGGCCCTGCAAAGCATTATGGGATGAGATTAGCAGTGGGCAGTGAATATTATAGTATCCAATATCAAAATAATTCTACAAAGAGCTGCAGTTCCACTAGTCGTTACTAAATGTCCCTCATGAGTCAAATGCAAAAGCTTCATGAAAGGGTTTCAATGCTTTTGCATTTGACTCGTGAGGGACATCTAGTAACGACTAGTGGAACTGCAGCTTGATGTATTAATAATTTCAATGCTTTTGCATTTGACTCGTGAGGGACATCTAGTAACGACTAGTTGAACTGCAGCTCTTTGTAGAATTATTTTGATATTGGACACTATAATATTCACTGCCCACTGCTAATCTCGTCCCATAATGCTTTGCAGGGCCTTTGGTTGGGATTGTATTTTTGCCCATAACTGTGCTTGGGGTGGTCCTAGGAGGAAGGGACCACCACTGAATCGTTCACATGATATGCTTTTTGTGTTCAAGGCATCGGCTTGGTCCTCCCCCTGGGTTAGGGGGGACCCCAAAATCATCACCTCTCTCATTGCTTGATATTTTATTGTCAAAGTTCACTTTTGTGAATTGGTTATATGTTTTTATTTATTTATAGCATAGCACAGAACATTGCTTTTTCAAACCATTTGTAGGTGTTTATTATACTGCTGCTGCGTAATAGCACAAACTTTGCATGCTCTGTGAGCGTAGCGAAGTATTATGCCCAGGGTTAGTATTGCAGCATTTCCAGGAATGGTGCTCTTTCCACACCTGGGGAAAACAATGTAGTTCAAAGAAAGATGAGAAAACAAAGGTACCACTTCACTGCCAAACTCTGTAAAGTAGCGCCAATGTGTTTGGGTGTGAATAAAACCAATCTGGCCACTTTGCAACCACTCTGTCGTGCTTTATTTAGTTATTTTTCGTATTTTGAACCTTTTTTCTCTCCGCCAGAGGCTGCACTGTGTAATAGAAAAATGTCAGGAAAAGACATTTCCAGCAAAAGTGTTTCTTTCTTGTTTGGATCCATTTCACAGGGGAACGAATGAAGGAAAGGAGAAGAAAGAGAGGGTAAGAGCTGTTTCTTGAAGTCATCGTTTTCAGCAAGTGAGGAAGAGTGAGACAGAGACAGAAAGAGAGGGGATAAGAGGAATAAAGAAAGAGGGAGGGCAGCTGACAGCGGTAGAGCAGGAGAGTAGACATCTTCCTTGTCTTCTCTGGACAAGAACAAAAACACAGAGGGGCATATTAGCAAGACCCACGTTAAAATTATCGCCGCTTTAGCGGCAGGAAACTGCCGCTAAAGCGGCGATAATGGGCTTGCTAATATGCGTTATGGAATTCCAATAGAAGCCCAGGTTAGATGTCCTGCACATCTAACCTGGGCTTCTATTGGAATTCTATAACGCATATTAGCAAGCCCATTATCGCCGTTTTAGCGGCAGTTTCCTGCCGCTAAAACGGCGATAATTTTAACGTGGGTCTTGCTAATATGCCCCAGAGTCCTTTTCCTTCTCTATCCACCCCACCTGTCCCCGAACGACCACGAACGGCGAGCCTTATCTATAGACCATGGCTATTTCTGCCATCCTGGGACGCACTTTGCCAATCCCTCCCACTTCTACCACTGCCAGAATCACAGGATGTTAAGCAGACATCTCACTTAAACCTGGTTCCCGAGGTCCAAACTTAGCAGATCTGGCTGCTAGGCTACATCTTCTTCCACACTTCTTCACCCACACTTCAACTATGGTTTGAAGTAATCCCAGTGTGGTTATATATGCACAAAAGGCACCCACTATGGAAGTCTGCAGGTATATATGGATGTAGGAAATTGGGTTATTGGTTGAGGGTGGTATGGAAGCTTCACTAAGGCAATAGCCACAATCCTTGTCAAGGCGAACCACAAAATTCGCTAAATTTACCTGTTCTTAACCCTCTGATAGCTTGGCACAAAAGCAGACAGACGTAACTTAGAAGCAATGTGTAAAGTATGTATGCAGCACACAAACAGTAATAAAGTGAAACAAACACAGAAAAAAAAATCCAAACCAACATAGAAAATGAGAGGACATTCTAATAAACAAAATGACACCAAAACAAATTGAATCAAATCAGTACAACCGAAGTTGAGATTTTAAAATATTTTTAGTGAAATCTAGTGCCTAAAAGATCAAAGACCCAACTGCAAGTATCCGGTCATGCCAGATCTGGTCAAAAGTTAAGGCGGACTACAATGGTGCATGGGTCAGATACAAGGAGTGGATTAGGCCCTGTCTTGGCTTACCTTTGGATTTTGAAAAATTTCTGAAGAAAAGTCTTGGAGAAGATAGAATTCAGCCAGGCAAGGCAGCCGCCTCTGTCCGAGGAGAAGTCATTCTTACCAAGGAATCACTGGAAGAAGTATTGGTGAAGCCGTTGATGATGGTGGCAAGGCACTTATACCGGGAAAAGCAAAATATCAATTTCATTGATGTGGAGTTGGTCATCGTTTTTGCTGGGCTGGAGTTTAAAAGCAATGCAGTAACATGCAGAAAGGAAAAGAGCCTGCGTCAGGTAGAAAAACCTATTTATATGTATTAACTAAAATACATCTGCAGTGTGCCTTATAAGCTCACAGAACTGAGTGCTTGATATAAGAAAATCTGGCATAGGGTGAACAATTATCAAGAAGTTGTTTTCATTCCATAGGCAAAGTTACATTTTCCAGAAACAGATCTAGATATGAATAAAAGTATTTTCCCTTATTTAAGTGTAGGAAAATGAACGAGAGATGACCAAAAGTTATTTTTCACTTAGTTTCAGAAATGGTATTCAAAGGTTAATGCACATTTATGATAACTACAAAGGACAGGTTTTCAATGTATGCAGTATGCGAAGGCGCCTGCTACGGGTGTGCGTAGGTATGTGGCTACAATGAATATATGACAGTGCCACAGGTGGGGGCTAACCCTGAACCCCTGAAAACAGACACAAGGTCAACAAAACAACAATGGGCCTGTGCACACGTCGACGGTGTATGCAGAGCAATCTCTCTGTATCAAAACTTCTCACAAGTTGGTGTTACAGTGTTATACAGTAAATTCCACATGAAGAAGAACACTCAGGAGTATTATTTCTTCTTCTTTTTAATTCTGATCGATTGCCCAGCCAACACGTGTTTCGTCTGGGGAATACCCCAAGACTTCTTCAGGGCTGAAAGGATGTACAATAAAACAAAATCAGACACTCAACACCCATAGGGTAATGGGTGCAATGTACAAGGCGACCGGTGACATGGTGAGTAAGCACCCTGAGTGACACAACCTGTGTATACAAGATCCAATGGATCCACTTTCAAAGTGCTGAAACCCTAGTGGATTGGTCCATGGTACTAGTGAACATACGCATTAGACATAATTACTGGAGCGCAATATTTGCTGGTGCCAATGAAAAACAACCGTGTACAGGATCATGGTGGCAACAAATCGGAGGAAGAGAGAGTGAAAGAGAGAAAGAAAGGGGGGAAATGGTGATAAGAAGGGAGGGAAAGATTAATGCGGATAAGCTGCGAGGATGGGACAGACCCCTCCAAGTAAGAGGGCGGGGGTAAGGAAAACGAGAGAGGGCGCAAGAGTGGGAAAAGCGCGCTTCCGAGGTAGCTACAGGATAGCACCAACGAGTGGATGGCACCATGTAAGACTATAGTAAAGCGAGTGCCGAAGGAATGGCGGCACAACAAGGCGCAGTCCTACCTTGATGGCAAGTAAAAGGTCGTGGTAGATCTAGGGAAATGACGATAGGAAGGATGAGAAGCATCAATGGTCAGTAAGGGGAAAAGGGGAAAAGGGCGCGAACACAGGTAAGGAAGATCAAAAGAGATGTCTCACCTCTCTGCCGGTTATACTTCCATCCCGGCTGGTGTGGGAAATTCTGAGTTAAAATTGTGTCTGGTCCGGATATATGGACCATATGGTGGAGCCAGGTTTAGGCTTCACTGCAATAAAGAAAATAGGCATGGTTGATGTTATGAGTAGATGGTACGTGGTGTGAAAAAGACACGGGATGTAAAATCAATATATACACCCGGAGGTGACCGACAGTGGGGATCCCGGTCATAAGCCTCAGTCTGTATCTTAGTGGGGGATACAGTAATATGACAAGCCCTCCATAACCCATTAAACGAGGATCCCTAAGGGAAGGGGGCATTTAAGGAGTCCGTTTAAATCAAAGAGTAGGCGTGAGATATACCTCCTATGAAATGCCTGGGTGAAAGGAACTCCAGCTGAAAGCCCGGTTCTGGTTCAGGCAGGGGTAGCCGAAGAATGCTATCTGGGGAATAATGGGAAACAGTTAGATTCCTGAATGACTGGGTGGCCATCGGATGCGAGTGGGCACCCCCGGGAATGATAAGCCTCACCTGTGGTTAGTGGCTTGTTGCAGCGAGTGCACTGCATGTTCTGAGTATGTATTCCCATCCCTATGTACTAACAAATGCCAATTAAGTGTCTGGTTGATTCCTATGTGTACTGCTTTCCTCCCTCTACTCTAGAAATAACTCTCCTTCCAGTTTTGCGGCAACATAATGTATTTCCCCGTAGTCACGATCGAGTGCCGGCAGATCAAATACTAAACTGTTACTCCCATGCCGGCTTGACTCCTGTTGTACTGCTTTCCTCTATTCCCGCCTTCTAACTTCTCTTCTCCCTACTCAGATCCTTCGTGGGGATCACACTCATTGAGTTAAATACGCATCCATATAGTTGCACCGATATATCGCATTTCCACCAGTTTTCGTCCCTCTCCTACTTTTCACTCCCAAGCACAGACATAGATTCACACGTCAATTCCCTTCCCGTAAGTGGCACCTTGACCACGGTTGGCGGTTGTTGGACTTGGCCCTTTTTGGCTAAAGTTCCCTAAACTTTTTGCCTTCCCCCTAGACCTTTTTTTAGGTCTCGCCTAAACAGCGCGCAAGCGCTGCTTAGGAGTGACCTCTTGGAATCGGTCTGCACTTTTTGGAAAACTCGTGCATGTACTGCACTGTTTCCAATGAGCGCTCGTGCATGTACGGCATCCACCTTGCGGGAGCGAGCAGCTTTGCCATCTGTTTCCAATTACCGCCCCCGCGCTGCGCTTGTTAATTGGAAACAGATGGCGCTGCAAGGTAGATGCTGTACATGCCCGAGTGCTTTCACTTTCTTGCCTGCTCTTTGCTTCGTCCTCCTAATGGCTCCTCCCTCCTGTCGCCTCCCCTGTTCTCACTCCTGTGCTTACATCTGGCCTACTGTCACCCCTCACAACCCGCTGTGCCTTCTCCCCCCCTCCCCACCTAACCCGGGCTCTGCTTCCTGGAGCGGAGTGACGCAGCTCCATCAGCCCTATCAGCGCAGCTCTGCAGCTCCTCTGTCAGCACGCGGCTGAATGAGGCAGTCAGGCAGGAAAACGCTTTTCTTTTCCTTTTGTCTTGTTTCTCCTCTTTTGCACTCACTACTCTAGGTCATCCCCTTTTCTTCCCTCTAACAAGCATCTGAAGTGTGTGCCACCCTCCCTATGCCCCGCGTGGGCATACACTTCCTCTGCTCGCCCTAATCCTCGACACTCAAGTTTGTTTTAAAATGTCCGCCTCTCTGGGTAATGTTAAGAGGGGTCAGGCCGTCTCTCCTCGGCCCCTTCGGAGCCGGCACTCCCTCCCAGACTTGTTATGACATTACAGATCTTCAAACCCCAAACACAAGAGAGGGAGCGCTGACCCGGCACGGGCGCAGCTCCAGACCCGACATTTATTGTGCACAAAGACGATAAGGGCTATTATCAACGACACATTTTTTTAGCCCCAACACGTCTGCTTGTCTCTTTGTACTCCAGAGACAGCTCAGCACCCAGAGCACTTGCTTCTGATAAACAGTCTTCGGCCTATGAAAAGGCTATCATGTTACCCACTGCTTATTAGATAGGCCACATAAAGGGGCACTTGACAGCTGCGCTGCCGTTCACTAATGTGACTGTTGTCAGGGCTGTGGGCATAGATATCATATTTGTGAGTTTATGTTGAAAAACTATTTCTTCAAATAAATGCCTATCAATGCAGGGACAAAATCTGATCTGATGTACTAAGGTGAAACGATTTCGCGTGTTAAAGAAATTGACTTTTTTGTATTTCGAAGACACGTTCTCATATTTTGATACGATGTTCCTTGCATGATTTATATGTCAAATATTTTCAAGGCTTCGGTCTTCTTAGAGCCAAGCCAGACCCTTGGCTCGGCTCTAGCTCGCTCTCCCTGTTAATTTGCTGACTTGTCCACCCATAAATATTAACATATTCTACCATATAAACACAAATTAGAGCTCCAACCCCCCCTAAGCTTTCAGCGATTTCTTGATTCTCCTGCAAAATCCACCTTCATGAGCAATGTCTGCATTTTCTGTTAAAGAGCAGCTAAAAAATGATAATGTCTTATAGTTTATTTCTTCAATGATGCACGGCTACTGGCTCTTCACACAAGGCACTTCATAACGTGCCTGTGCGTGCCTCTGACGTATTGCATCCGTCTTTGATAATATATACACCCTGCCCTAGTTGCTAACGCAGTATCTTCGAATCACGAGATTGTCCTGATGCATGTGTGATCTGCTGCAGGCAGGAACCATTACTTTTGCCAACCATGTTTACAAAACTTGCCACCCTCCCCTTCATTGTTTCCTAATCCCACCACCTTCCCATCGCTGCTTTCGGTTCCCCTAATCCCCCAGTGTTGCTTTCAGTTCTCTCCCACCCTCCCGTAGTTGCTTTCAGTTCACCCCCACCCTCCCATCATTGCTTTCAATTTTCAAATCCGCCCAGGGAAAATGCGGCAGAAGCAAGCATGCATTCCTGAATTACACTGCATGACCCAGTGTGTAGTAATTGAATAGCTATCCCTAGCGGCACATGACCCAGCATAATATGCTGCATGACTAAATACTTATAAGATACCAAAGGTGAGACCTATTGGCTATGCCAATGCTTGTCTGACATGGTGTTGCCAACTTAGATGCTTTGGGCACTTTGCCACTGCTGATCAGTGTCAATGTGCAAGTGCTCCCTGTGTAAAGTGTAAGGGTAATTGGTTGTCCATAATTGGTATGTTTGCCTTACTAGTAAAGTCCCTAGTAAAGTGCACTATGTGTGCCAGGGCTGGTAATGCAAATGCTACTGGTGGGCCTGCAGCACTAATTGTGCCACCCACACAAGTAGCCCTAAAGAGGGAACTCAGGCCTGCCATTGCAGTGCCTGCGCGCAGTTTGCTAAACTGCCATGTTGTCCTGACAAGTGCACCCACTTGCCAGGCCTTACCCTTCCCTTTCCCTGCACATCAGACACCCCTATAGTAGGCCCCAGGGTACCCCCCTGGGCAGGGTGCAGTGTTTGTGAAAGGTAGGACATGTACTGAGGTGTGTACCATGTCCTAACAGTGAAATACTCTCCATTTCGTTTTTCACTGTTGCAAGGCCATCTTGCCCATAGGACAGAATGGGGAAGGCTGTGTAATATGTTTCCAGCCTATCTTCCCATAGGTTTAAGATGGAGAGGTGAAGTTTAGTGAGCCTGAGCTCACAATTTAATAACACATCTTTTTGTGAAGGTGGTTTTTGAATTGTGTGTTTAGAAACCACGCTTTTAGAAGTGGCTGTTTTTTTGTTCTAAGAATTCTGTGTGTCTCTGCCTGGTTGTGGATTGACTGTCTGTATCTGAATGTGATAGGATCTGGGAAATGTCTTGAGCCAGGGAGGGGAGGTGAGACAGCAACAGGCTGACCTGCATCTGGAGTGTAGGGGGGAGGAGTAGCCCCTGGAGGTGAAGAGGCCTGGGCTGCTGCCATAAAACAAAGGCTCTATCTCCTGCTAAGTGATTGAAGATCCAGAACCCCACTATCAAAGGAAGAAGGTGTCACTGGCAGGGAGACACCCAGAACTGGTTTGGACAGGGGTCAGTGCACCCTGAACACAAAGGCTTCAAAGACATTTAGGGGTATAACTATGAGAGCTGAAACCCCTGGACTTTAGACTGAAATCTCTATTGAAAAAGGAATGAACCTACTTGGTGCTCAAGAGGAACCTCTGCCAAAGAAGAACAGCTGAAGAGACTGAAGAGAAGGACTGACCCTTGCTGTGTGTTCTGGGGCTGGCCTGCACTTTGCTGGTTTGACTAAGGAGAGGACAAGGGACTTTGCTGTGTGCTGTGTCCCCCTGCTTGTGAGGACTTTGCTGTGTGCTGTGTCCTGAAGTAGCGTGTCTCCAAGTACCCGAGGAGTGCTGGCCCCCTGTTGTGGAAACTCAGGAACATAAAAGTTTCCAAGGGAGACTCAGCGACGCTGTGTGCGTGTGCTTTGTGCAGCCTGAGACCTTCGTGAAGATTGCCCTGAGATCGTGGGCACCCGGAGTCCAAGGGAGTCTCAGCGACGCTGTGTGCGTGTGCTTTGTGCAGCCTGAGACCCTCGTGAAGATTGCCCTGTGATCGTGGGCACCCGGAGTCCAAGTGAGTCTCAGCGACACTGTGTGCGTGTGCTTTGTGCAGCCTGAGACCTTCACGAGGATTGCCCTGTGATCGTGTGCACCCAGAGCTCAAGTGAGTCTCAGCGACGCTGTGTGCATGTGCCCTGTTGCGCCGCCATTCCTTCAGCACTCGCTTTACTATAGTCTTACATGGTGCCATCCACTCGTTGGTGCCACCCTGTAGCTACCTTCGGGAGCGCGCTTTTCTCACTTTTGCCCTCTCTCTCGTTTCCCTTACCCCCGCCCCGCCCTCTTACTTGGAGGGGTCTATCCCATCCTAGCAGCTTATCCGCATGAACCTTTCCCTCCCTTCTTATCGCCATTTCCTCCCTTTCTTTCTCTCTTTCACTCTCTCTCTCCCTCCGATTTGTTGCCACCATGATCCTGTACACGGTTGTTTTTTATTGGCACCAGCAAATATTGCACCCAGAGCTCAAGTGAGTCTCAGCGACGCTGTGTGCGTGTGCCCTGTTGCGCCGCCATTCCTTCAGCACTCGCTTTACTATAGTCTTACATGGTGCCATCCACTCGTTGGTGCCACCCTGTAGCTACCTTCGGGAGCGCGCTTTTCTCACTTTTGCCCTCTCTCTCGTTTCCCTTACCCCCGCCCCGCCCTCTTACTTGGAGGGGTCTATCCCATCCTAGCAGCTTATCCGCATGAACCTTTCCCTCCCTTCTTATCGCCATTTCCTCCCTTTCTTTCTCTCTTTCACTCTCTCTCTCCCTCCGATTTGTTGCCACCATGATCCTGTACACGGTTGTTTTTTATTGGCACCAGCAAATATTGCGCTCCAGTAATTATGTCTAATACGTATGTTCACTAGTACCACGGACCAATCCACTAGGGCTTCAGCACTTTGAAAGTGGATCCATTGGATCTTGTATATACAGGTTGTGTCACTCAGGGTGCTTACTCACCATGTCACCGGTCGCCTTGTACATTGCACCCATTACCCTATGGGTGTTGAGTGTCTGATTTTGTTTTATTGTACATCCTTTCTGTAGGAGAGTAGGATCTGCTTCACATGGGTACCCCCACTTTTTGCTGATGCTTCACTGTTTTTCGACTTTAGTCTGGCTGCGGCCCTGCTAATCAGAACCCCAGCCTAGCTGCTTCCTCTCTAAAATGGTTTCCATGTGCCTTAAGCACATCTCTGATTGGAATCTGGAGTGCCCTTATAAGTCCCTAGTATATGGTATACTATGTACCCAGGGCATAGGTACCTCAGAGGCCTACCAAGGGCTGCAGCATGTATTGTGCCACCCCTGGAAGGCCATCCAAAATGACACCACAGGTCTGCTACTGCAGCCTGAGTAAGGTGGTGCATGCACCCCTTACAGTGATATAGGTTACCTATATCACTACATACATACACACATATAAACCTATAAGTCACTCCTATGGCAGGCCTTGTCAATCCTGAAGGCAGAGTGCTTGGTTCCTATGTGAGAGGGTGCCCCTGCATGAGCAGAGCCCCTCTGCAGCGTTTGGAGACCCTTCTCTGATGCTGTTTGTAGTGCAGCCTGACCATATACTCTTAAGCGCATTATAACCTCGCGTTAAATGCTAACTTTGGGATGGCTGCACGGAAACATGTCGTGCTTGGTGTCAAACATCTTGGAATACTACCCCCCCCCGCCAGCGGGGGTAGCATTCCACCCTTCTAGAGGGAGAGACATGTACACACCGGCTTGCCCGGTAACTTCTTTCCAAGCCCTGGCATCACAAAATGGATGCCGCTGCCACAGACACGGGTCTGGACTCCTGCTGCTGACTGAAACTCCGGCAGGGGAGGCCTGGACAATAGGTTTCCTGTCCCAGGGAGGTGTAACCACCTCCCCAGACAGGATAATGTGTATTGGGGCTGGGCGGGAGCACTCTCTGGTGCTTTGAAGTCCTGCACTGGGGGCACACTTGGTGTCCCTGTGCATACCCCAGTTCAAACTGGCTCAGGGGCTTCCAGCCCCTGCTCTGGCGCGAAACTGGACAAAGGGAATGGGTGTAACCACCCCTCTTCCCTGACCCTCCCATAGGTGGGTCCCCAGAGTATGTCCAACCCCTAACTTAGTATAAGTATGGGACCCCAGTCCTTAGGACTTTAGATTTACCTGGACGAAACTCTGACACAGAATCCTGGACCTTCGACGCTCTACTTTAAGATTAGAGGACTGAAGAATCTCCTTGGGGTCAAGGAGTGACTCCCTGCTTGGCAGGCACCAACGAAGCAATTGTCCGGTCTGCATCGCTGAAGCTCCCGCCGGACACTGAAGTCTTTTCATCACCAGAGGTGGATTTCCAGACTTCCCCGAGGCTGCCCTGAGTCCCCAGCAAAGCTGAGGCCCGTAGCTGTCGTGGGTAATGTGAAACCGTGACCCCTGGACACCGAGCACATTTGCAAGTGCATCCTCTTCCTGGTCTTTCACGAAGTTGTGCTTTGGGCTCCGAGTAGCCCCCACCTCCAGCACCGACTGCACCGAAGATCACTGGCCTCCACTCCACGAGTGTCCCGTGAGCCAGCTCTAAGTGCGTCCACTCGAGGCTCCTTTGCGGTCGCTAGTCTGTTGGCTAGTAGGCCCTCCTGAAGGCCAATCTTCTTCTGCTTGGGCTTTCCTGGTTGCTCCAGGCGTGCCCTAACTTACCCTCGCTGGGTGAGTCCCTCAGACCTTGCTGGTCTGCACCACCGTCCTTCTTCTATTTCCACGAGACCTGCCGTTGCCAAGGCTTGTTGGGTCCAATCCGGTCGCCAACACCCCTGCAATCGACAGACGTCGTGGGACAGCTCGAACCCAGCTCCTGGTTGTCGTCGACGCCTCCTGGACCTCGTGGCTGAAGAGTCAAGACGACCGTCAACCTACCTGAAGCACTCAACATCGGTGGGCATCCGCTCATCGCCTTCCTGGTCACTGGCTAGTGACCCAGACTCTGTCCCCTCTGCTTTCAGGTTCTTCAGATCTTTGATCCATCTTTGGATCCACCCGAACACTTTCGACTTGGCCGCCAGCAGCACTTTGCAGCAGATCGCCATTGAAAACGACGACGAAACCCGACCCCGAAAGACACCTATGCACCCGGCTTCCCTGGGTGAGGTAACTCGAGTACTCTGGTGCTCCCGTGGGTATAGACTCTAGAACGACCCAGTTCTAAAGGGGTTTGCTCCAAGTCCTCCTCCAAGTGTCCCTTTTCTTTAAAACTCCAACCGCGACATTCCCCATAGAAGTCAACGGCGGCTCGCGGCTGTGTTCCCACACTGCACGCGTCCCCCGTGGGTCCCCTGTGTCACTACCTTGGGTGGTTCCTTGAGGACCAAGCACTTCTACAGGCTCTAGGCCTTGTGTCTAGCTCAGTCGTGGTTCTTATACCACTTTATTGGTATATGGTTTGGTACGCCCCTAGGGCTCAAACGTGTATTTGTGCTATTACTGTTGATAACTAACTTATAACTTATGTACTTCGAACTCTAGCCTCATAAAGAGACTAGAGGGGTGTGTTTAGCAATAAATACATATATTTTGAATATATACCTGGTGTGGTGCTCTTTCATTTGATCACTCAAGAGATTATAGACTGGTAAAACAAGCTGCTTTACATTCCTTCAAGACTTAGCCTGAAGGCTGCTCTCCATAGCTACCACTAGGATAGCTTTCAATAAAGGTTGTCTTTAACCTATCTCCAATAAGGGGTTGTTTGGACTGGTGCAAGGTGCCCACTATAATTAGTGGACAGCATATGCCAGGCCAACTTCTCACACTTTCAGCCCTGAAGAAGTCTTGGGGTATTCCCCAGACGAAACACGTGTTGGCTGGGCAATCAATCAGAATTAAAAAGAAGAAGAAATAATACTCCTGAGTGTTCTTCTTCATGTGGAATTTACTGTATAACACTGTAACACCAACTTGTGAGAAGTTTTGATACAGAGATATTGCTCTGCATACACCGTCGACGTGTTCACAGGCCCATTGTTGCACATTTATGATAACTTAAGTGGAAAATTAATTTTAAGAAAATGTACTTTCTTCTGTCTGAGTGAAAACTATTTTTGAACTGATTGACATCTCAGTCATACTTGCAAGCGCCAATACACATAGTTGGCTGGCGTGCTAGAGTCCCTCCTCCTGGAAGACAATGGCTTGGCTTCTGGCAACAGAAAGGCAAGGGTAATGCTAACAAGCAGTCACTGAACAGGAATTAGCCATCTTGATAAGAGTTTCCCATTCTGAACTGAAACTGAAACTGAATGAGGTGACAGGAACAGCTCGCAGAAAAACGGCAGCTTTCACGGTTCTTTCTCTGATTTAGAAATACCCAATGGGGCTGTGAAGAACTGCAAACTTCAATTCTCAAGGCTACTCTAGACATTCAGGCCCTGACAGATGGGAGTGCACCTCATCTCTGCTAGTGTTAGATCGCTTCCAAATGAAAGATGGTTGGAGCCATCCTGTTTGAGGGACTCTGGGTGGGTTTACAGTAAACCAAGTGAAGAAGTGCTAAAAACAGGAGATAGAAACTCTGTGAGAAAAAAACTTAGAATACACAGAATTATACTGGCAGCTCAACACTACCTCCCCAGAATGTTTCTAGACCTAGGGAGTCACATATGGAAGGAAAGAGCTTTTAGGCTGACTGCTGGTGAAAAAAAACTGAAGGACTCCTTACTCCTGCAGGCACCCAGGGACATAAATTGTTATCCAAGTAGTTGGCCTCCTGTTTCTGCTGCAGGAACCAAAGCAGCTAAAGGACTCCCTACTTTGAAGAAGGATCAGGTGGCCACTTGGAACTGGAGCCTGTCAGAGCCCTTGCTAGAAAACGGCATGTTGCCTGGTAGCCTGCCGAAGGATTTGAGGGACATAGAAGTGACAAAAGGAGTGACTTTGCAAGAATCAAGAGACTTTTAGGTCCTTTGTTCTAGCATTAACCAGAAACAGAGCCGCCCACTCGCTCCCCTAGGAATGAATGGAATCACCCAGAAGAACAAGCACTGAAGTTATCAATGTGGAAGATTATAGCCCCTGACCTCCCAGTATCTGAGGTAGAACAATTTCCTGGCAATTTTTCTTTTTTTGTTTCAGGTGCAAGAAAGGCACGTGGTGTCCATTTTGGGTTAATACATTTATTTATTTATTTATTTATTTATTTATTTTGTTTTATATAGCGCACGAATCACCCCATAAGGGTATCTCAGCGCACGGACTGCCTAAGAGTGCCAAGGAGAAATGATTAAAACAGCAATGTTTTTAACAGTTTCCTGAAAACCAGGTAATCTGTGCATTGTCGCAGCGATAGGGGGAGTTTGTTCCAATAGAGTGGGGCGATATGGTAAAAGGCCTTACCCCCTTGGCGGGATTTTTTGAAACGGGGGACTTGTATCAGGGCTTTAGCTCCTGAGCGGAGGGGTCTGGAAGGTACATAATTGACAAATTTGTCATTTAGATAGCTGGGGCCTAATCTGTTGACGGCTTTGTAGGCCATACAACATATTTTAAATATAATTCTTTTTCGTATGGGCAGCCAATGTAGTTTCTGAAGTAAGGGGAGGGAGGCAGTTCTAGGGGGAGCATTGGTTACCAGTCGAGCCGCCGTATTCTGGACAACCTGTAATCTATTTAAGGCACTTTCGTTGGCTGAAATGAACAGTGCGTTACAGTAATCCAGGCGGCTTAGAATTAGTGCCTGGATCAAGGTTTTTCGGGAAGATAACGGCAAAAAAGGGAAGACTCTTCTGAGCATGCTGAGGTTGTGGAAGCAAGCTCCGATGGTAGAAGAGACGTGGTCTCCCAGCGTAAGTTTATGGTCCAATCGGACTCCTAGGTTTTTACCACCTGTTTAGGACAAGGTGTGTGGCCCAGTTCCTCTGGCCACCAGCTAGGGGACCATTTCACAGTAACCTCGCCAAACAACATTATTTCTGATTTAGCCGCGTTCAGTTGTAGATAATTAATTTTCATCCATTCCGCTATGGTCTTCATTCCTTCACCAAAGGTGGTTTGAATATTGGGGTTGGATTTATCAAGTGAGAGGAGTAATTGGGTATCATCCGCATAGGATATGGGGATGAATCCCAGTTTCCTCAACAGCCTCGCCAAGGGAGTCACATAGATGTTAAACAAGGTTGGGCTCAAACATGAACCCTGTGGTACTCCCTTGGTCACCTTGGTGGTCTTAGAATGGTACAGGCCTAAATTAACGGTTTGTGTTCTGTTGGACAGAAAATTAGACAGCCATTTTAGAGCATTTCTTTCGCTGCCTTTAAATTTCCTTTATTCCTATGGCGACCTTTTGACCAAGTTGCCTTAAAACGTAGCACTTATTTGATTTTATTGTATTGTATATGCTTTATTTCGACAACTTGTGTCATAAAAGCTACAAGAAACATTTAAGAAGAAGTAGAAAAGTGCAAATTGACATATAATACAACGAGATAGTCCAAAAAAGTGTACACGGACAGTCCATAAAAGTGCACTGTTGCACCGCGATAAGTAATACAGTTGTCGAAAGCTACACAATAAAAACTATTAAAAATTCATTAATAAGAACATAAATGGTTTGCATTAAAAGCAGTTAAAAAGTATAAGCAAAACAATCCTTCCTGCCCTGGGCCTCATAATAAGTACAGTGTGGAACCCCCAGTACATACCCAATAAAAAACAGGTCGAACCCTCTTTCAGATGATGGGAGAGGTAATCTAATATAAAGTGCCAGTGCATAAGATATGGTCTCAATGGAGCATTAAACAGCGATCAAGCGCTAAAATAATTTCTTCGCAGCTTCTGGGGTACAATGTTAGGCCACTCCTGGCAAGGCTTTTCGCCTGATTAGCCAGGCATGGCTGAGGAACTTGGCCACACCACACACAAAAAGAGCTCTTGAATCAGACCTAAGAATGCGCAGAGCAACCCGATGGTCCTGCGTGCCCAGTTGTTGGCAGATTGGTTTTAGCCATTTGGACCTTGGTGCATTATACGCCGGACAGACAAACATAACATGAGCAACGCACTCCAACAGGGCTCTGCAGCAGGGACAATATTCTGATGTCTATTTGGGTGGGTGCCATTTTCCAGTTAATGCGCAGATAGGGAGTGTGCCGAACCTAAAATGAATGTACAGCGTCCTGTCCCTTGGGACCTGAATTATATCTAAATAGGGCTCAAGGCATCTAGTCTGCTTATGTAGATAGAACTCTTCCGTCAATCTACCCACATTGGGTTTACTGATTTCCTGGCTATCCACCCACACCCAAGACATCCGTTTGAGCTCCTCTTTACTTGGTGGGTCTTGCCTGTCCCAATGTCCTTGAAAGCCCAGAGCTGTCAGTATTTTCCTGATATTTGAGATCCATCTAATTCTATGGCCAGCATCTATGTGTATGACCTCAGTGAGTGCTTCGGCATATTTGGAAAGTTCAGGGGTCCGCCTAATACGAGCCCAAAAGAGCAATGGGCGCAACTTTGCTATGTCACTGATCTATCGCCTGCCCATATCGAGCATTAAAGGTGTTAATGGAATGTTACGGGGAAGCATCACCAGGTCCCTTAAAAACTTATGTTCAGATCTACAAATGTCATCGACATTATCAAAACCCCATAGCTCGGCTCCATAAAGAGCTGTGCTAACTGCTTTGGCGTCATAGACCGTGAGGGCCGGTGCAACTGGCCTACTTTGTGAGGAACGATGTTCTTTACCTAGTGCTCCAGCCACACGTTTATGACCCATGAGCATCTAAGCTAGGTGGGGCCTCCATGACATTTTGTCAGAGAGTCGGACACCCAGGTAGTCGAAGGTACCCACTCTCTCCAGGGGTACCCCACCCAGCAAAAGATTGCTTCTAAACGATTTGTGAGGGTTAAATGTCATGAACTTGGTTTTTGAGGTGTTGATAACCAGTCCCCGGGAGTCACAGAAAAGTTAAAATCTATTAAGTAATCTTTGTAAACCTGCTGGGGTCTTAGACACCAGCAGGGTATCGTCAGCAAACAGGATGGTCGGTACCTTGTCACCCGACAGGGTTGGTGCATCTGCTGGATCTTCTTGCAGAAAACTAACCACCCCATTCATATATAAGGAGAACAGGGTGGGTGCCATGACACAACCCTGGCGGACTCCCCTGTTGACAGGGATCCGCTCCGTCAGCTGGCCTTGTGTCCCCCATCTCACCTGAGCATAATTGCCCTCGTGGAGCCGGACCAGCAAGTTGAGGATAAAAGGCGGAATGCCCATGTCTCCGAGTGTGTGCCACAGCTTGTTCCTGGGTACCAGGTCAAAGGCATTCTTTAAATCGATAAATGCGAGATAAAGACTGCCCTTGCCAATTACCACTATTTTCCAATATATAAGGATCAGCCTGAAAACCTGGTCGATCATTCCAGTGCTGGCCCTGAAGCCGGCCTGATATTGATAGAGGATAGCTTCATCTTCTGCCCATAGTTGGATCCTCTGTAACAGAACTCTACCGAAGATCTTCTGCATTGCGTCTATCAGACTAATTGGTCTGTAGTTTGAAGGGTCTTCTCTGGCGCCCTTTTTATAAATCGGGACCACCTCGGCACCCTTCCAGGAACCCGGTACTGGGCTACCGCTAGCAATGGCATTAACGAGGAGAAGAATGTAACATGCCCAGTTTGCAGTGCCTGCGAGAAATAAATCGCCAGGCAAACCTTCCGGTCCAGCTGCTTTAGCAGGGACTATTTTCCTTAGCGCAGCCTCAATCTCGGCCAGGACAAAAGGCTCACTGTCATTATCGGCATTAGAAAAATCATAAAAGTCGCATGGCTCCCCGGGTGGCATGGCCTCTGGTGCAGAATAAAGCTTCCCGAAATGGTCATGCCATTCATGGCTTGAGATATGATTAGGGAGTGAGCATGCATCTTTCTTGTTGCCCCAGGTAACTAGGGTCCAAAATAAGTTGGTATCCTTGGCTAAACTTGCTTCCTTCAATTTCTGCCAGTGTGATTTGTCCCATTTAATCTTTGCTTGTTGCAAAGCTGCTCTATAGTTCTTCCTAGCAACTTTGATCAGAGGGCAGTTCTTATCTCTGATTGCTGTGGCTAGAATCTGTCGTTTGTGCCTGCAGTCTTTCGTGTACCACGAGTAAAGCCCTTTGGAGGACACACTGGACTTACTACACTTACCGGGGGCTAGGAAATATGCACTCAGTTGTTCCACTGTGCGAGAATGGACAGTGAGAACGTCCCCCAGCCCACGTTGGTCGGAAACTGCAGCCTGAAGCTCTGAAGTGCTCAGGGCCAGGACTTGCCGTATACCAGCAATTTTAGATTCTTGCAGTGCGACATTACGCCATTTTAGGAATCTTTTGCAGTTAGAAGGGACGATCTCACTAGTAGTAGTTAAAATTAGGGAGCTCTCAAGATAGCGAGGGACAACCCACAGAGACTTCATAGTAGCGCAAAGGGGGTTATGGTCGCTGTTGGTAGTGGTGCCCACATTCATATCTACCAGATCTCCCCAGAGCCTTACATCTAGTAAAATATAATCAATGTGTGACGGGCAGCTAACTCTATTGTAGGTGTTTGCACCCTGACTATCTGATGGAGTTCTTCCGTTTGCTGCCCTCAAACCGAACTCTGTGGTGAGGGCATTTGGGGGCATATTATCAAGGGTCAATTCGCCGCTTTTTTGGCTTTAAAAGCCAAAAAAGCGGCGATAATTTCATCTCCCTATTTACAATGCGGCGCTAACATGCATTAACGCATGTTAGCAGCCGTTTTTGTACCGCATCTCATTCAGCGATGAACATCGCTAATGAGATGCAAAGTAGGCGTGCCGTCAAAGTTACAACATATAAGAAAGCGCTAACACAACAGCGCTGTATTAACAAGATTTGCGAGGCGATATTGAAACTCCCGCTAACCGCGGGTATCGCCGGATCCTTACGTCTCCTCAAAACCTGACTTAACCATGTAGTGTATGGGAGGTGGATTGGCAGGTTAAATCCACACTCCCATATTTACAAGCTTATCATAAGCGCTCACAAGTTATCGCTGTTTTTCACGCGATATTGGCGCTTTTCGCCGCTATCGCTGGATTTCTTATCGCCTTTGGGAAACGCGTTGGTAATACCGCGCTAACTCGGCGAAGAAATGCAGCGATAGGAAAAACAGCGATACGCGTGCTTTGCGATCATTATCGCAATTTGTTGCTGATATGCCCCTAAGTTGGAGTGCTAACTGTGTCCATCTTTTGACAGGGGGTATATTTAGTGGGGGGACAGCCCATTTGTTATCGTCATCCTCGACCCCCAGCAGATCCTCTGTGTTCAGGGGCTCAAAGGTGCAATTGAAATCTCCTGCCACCACGACTCTAGAAGGGGGCGAGCAGCTAGCTAAGCTTTCTTCCAAAGCCGTGATAATAGGTGAAGGTCTGCCCCCTTTAGTCCCCCTTTTGTAGACGTTAAACAAATCAAGCATACTCCCCCCCCCCCCCGGGCCCCCTGATACTAAGTCTCAAAATGTCCAGGCTAGAGCTTGGTTGTAAAGTAATTCGACAGCCCAGGGCAATGTTCACCCAGATGATCAAACCCCCTGACGGGCGCCCTCTCCCCACAGTTGTTGCTGGCGAGTAAAAACAAGCCTAGCCTGATTTATGCAGGGGGGCCAGACTCCAGGTCTCTTGAAAAATGCATATGTTGAAACCCTCAATTAGTTCATTCCAATGGGGGATTGACAATTTGCTGCTTAGCCCAGCCATGTTCCAAGATAATATCTTCAGCTGGTGGTATGAAGCTGGACCAAATACAATATTTCTACTTGGAGTGTGTTGGCTGGGCAGGGCTAAGGCATGGGACGATGCCTGAGAGTCTAAGAATGTAGAATGTGACGCACCTCGGGCCCTCTCGGTGTCAATAGGGGAGCTGCTTTGACCCATCTTCCCCCGGGATCTATCTTCCGTTAGCTCAAAATCAACGCTTGGGACCGGGATGTTATGGGAGCTTGGCTTAGTATTTTATTTTATTTTAAGCAATTGGGTCTCTTTTTGCTTATTCATGTTTCCACTATTTTTTTAAATTGGATGGGGTCTTTCATTTCGTTAATTTCTTTACTGCAAACTTGTTATAAGTACTTGAACTCAACATGCATTTCCCTGGGGAAGTTCCCGCTGCTTGTGTCACATCTACAAGCAGGTGAGCAGAGTTTCTTTTTAGAATTACGTTGAAGCCTAGGTAGGGTGTTTGTAGGTTATCAAGGGCACCCCCTCCCGAAATTAGTAGCCCGCTTTCTAACACTGTACAAACCGTGTTCTTTTGACTTCACATGAAAGGGAAATAGCCACACCTTGATGTAAACTGTTCTCCGCGTTTGGTCGAGCATTCGAGACCTCTTATATATACTTTAGTATATACTTATATGTGTATGTACTTTGTGGGCTCTGGAGATCAGCCCTAGGATTTGTCTGCTTCCACTTAGGGACTTTTTTTTCTGTTCAACTGCCTCTATTTAACTGTATTGATAGAAAACGACCAGTAGAGGTCCGTAAAATCCCAGAATTGCTTTCTGCTGAGGGACTTTCTTTTTAAAATTTTTCTGGCAACTGCCTCTATTGAACTTTCTTGATAGAAAACGACCACCAGAGGTCAGTAAAATACCAGAATCACTTTACCATTCTCTAGATTCCAATTCATAGAAATTGTCTTCCACGAGCACCTGTAGACAATAATTTTTCTTTCAAATCTTGTATTTTCAATGATATGACCACTGAAGGCCCTGATTTTATATTAAAAACAGAGCTTTGGACTATACCATTTCCCGCTGAAAGGCAATATTTCCCTCCATGTGTTCCCATACCTGGCGTGTCACGCAGTTTGGTGCTCACTTTCCCTCCATGTTAAAGAACAGTAGATGTTTCAGCATCCCGGCTAATGTGCTGCATAGCTAAATAAATATAAGGGGGAAACATCCTTTACATCGCGGTGATTACACCGCGATGCATTTAGAACGCTGCCATTACAACGCAAGCGTTACATCGACTTGCACTGGAGGGCGCTATAACCTAAGGAATAGTAAGATTTACTATTCCAACACCTTCCCTACTCTACGTAGACTGGTGTTGGAATAGTAAATCTTACTACTCCTAAGTCCAGCGCCCTCCAGCGTAAGTCGTTGTAACGACTTTCGTTGTAAAAACTGCGATGTTACATACCGCGATCATTTTGATCGCGTTGTAACATCACATATTCATATAAGGTCCCAAAGGCGAGACTGGTTGCATTGCAAATGCTTGTTTAGTTTACACAGAAGATGAAGCTTGTAGGAAATACAAGTGCATTTTCCTAAGTTCTCGTTATCAATCTGTAACAAAAGTAGCACTAATATAAAACAGACAACAGGTGAAAGGCAGATAAGAGGCAACTTTGGCAGCAACAAGATTTTCTGCCCTAATTCTGGCTAGCCTGTAACACAGGGCCGGACTGGCCGTAGCGGGCACCGCGCGTTTCCCCGGTGGGCAGCTAGGGTGGGGGCAGGTTTTGGGCCCGTGGGGGGCCGTTTTTGTTACCGGGGGTCGGCAATATCGGCCCCCTGTAACAAAATCGGCCGAAACCGGCGCTCGCAAACTGCTCGGCTGGGCAGGGCCGGTTTCAGTTGCCAGTCCACTCTTCGACGCACCACATGAAAGGCAAACGGGGGTTCTCCAGCAAGCAGTTGTTAGCAGACATTGTGATGAGGCAGAGGGTGGTAGGCCATAGGGAATGCAGATAGTCTCTCCTTGGTGATGCCACTGGTTCCCACCCCAGGGCTAAAAGTCATCGTTGTTTCTGTATTTGTCTGGTGTTATTCACTTGTGCACTGTTAATGAGTGCCTCTGAATAAAAAATACATTTTAAACCATCAGTAACCCATTTTCAAGCTTCGTTGATTTTAGGCACAAGCTCGGAATATATGCAAAATAAAACATACCAAAATATCTATTCGAAAATAGAAAACAGGGCACATACAAATAGATAAATAAAGTAGTGGTTGGCCATATAAACAGCCAATGAAGTTAAACGCTCTCGCTGACAACTGCAGTAATGTGCAGTTCAGAAACCTTAAACTTGGCAACTCTCAACCCTCTATCCTTTTAAGTTTGGCAAAGGATGCGACATTAAATTTGATAGGAGTAGCACCTATTATTTACAACACTTAGCAATGATAGAATTGCAGTATAATGCGCTATATAAAAATAGGACATTGGGGTGAACTGCAAATTCTTGACTGTGTGTGAATCAGTTAGTGGTATAGGGAACTCCACATCCCCTACCAAAAATGTCCTGCTAGATCATGTTAAATGTATGAAACCTATTTGATAACAATTAATGATATTTTTATGCCTGAATATCTATAAAAGTTGAAGCATATTCAATTGTCCCTGAAGATTAGAGTATGTTTCTTGGTCAGGAACAATATAGCTGTTGGTTTGTTTTCTATCTGTCTTCATACTGCCCGTGCACATCCCAGCTCTGAAGGTCTTTACTGTCCACCCCTCTAAGCTTGAATCTTTATCTAGATCTGCTGCATCACGTTCAAGGCCACCAAAAATGATATACTTGCACAGATGTCCATAAAAATAAACACCTCCAGGGGGCCGCAACCCAGGAGAAGGTGGCAGACACAAAAAAAACTGAAAACAGGTCTTCTGCATCCATGCCCCAGGATCTGAAACAACAGCCCTAGCAAAATCAGAACTACCCTAACTCTCCTCCACTACAAAAAGGCACTAAACACCCAAGTCTTCACGATGGCGCCACACAGTGAGTTTCCATTCCAAGAATATCCAACTCATTTATAGCATTGCTCAATCGTACTCCTGGTGTCCTGCCAATGTTCAGCATTCTATGGCTTCCTAGGTTGACACTTCACAGATGCCCACTGTTGGACCTGGCCCTAACCCCAAAACATTTTGCCTTCACCCCTCTTGCTTTTCTGAATCTGTTTTTGTTGGCATTAGGACTTTGTGCACTTTACCAGTGCTAAAGTGCCTGTGCTCTTTACCCAAACATGGTAAAATTGACCTACACCTCATTGGCACATTCAGTTTACTTATAAGTATAAATAGTACTACATGAACCCATTGCCTGTAAACTTAATACTACTAGTAGGCTGGACCACTCATTGTGCCACCCACTAAATAGCTTTTTAAAGCATGTCTCAGGCCTGTCTTTGCAGCCTGGTGTACAGTTTTAAACTGCCATTTCGATCTGGCAAAATAAACTTTTGGCAAGGCCTAAACCTTACTTTTTAATACCTATAAGTCACTTTAAGGTAGGCCCTAACCACCCCTAGGGCAGAATGCATGGCATTTAAAAATAGGACATGCAGGTTTAAGTTTTACATGCCTTGGCAGTGAAAAACTCCTAAAGTAAGTTTTCACTGTTGTAAGGCTGTCTCTCCCAAAGACTAGAGGAGTTCCCAGCCCTGTGTATGCTTCAAAGGGCCCTGCCTGCCACACACACAAAGGAACCTGACACCAGGCCTGCCCTTGCATTTGTCACCCTAGATAGTTTGGATCCAGGTCCAGGGGCAGGGGGAAAACTGACCAGAACCAGTTTTGGGGGTAGGCCAGGGAATTCCCCCTCACAAAGGCTGGCACCAGGTATAAAAGTGGGGCCTTGAGAACCTCTGCGCAGAAGACTCCCAGGCCTATAGAAGGTTCAGAAGAAGGACTGCCCTGCCGCCTGAAGAAGGAAAAATGGACCTGCTTTCCTTGAAACCAGGCTCTCCAGGAGTGACTGCAAGGGTGAGTCGGCTTACCTACTGTTTAAGTTACAGGAACCCAACAATCTTCCAGAGGCCTCCCTGCAACTGCCACCTGACCAGCACCAACTGGACCTGCGTGAGCCCTGCTGCTGGCCTCTACTAGAGTGAGTCCCTATCCCCAGGAGGACCCCCACCAGGTCCTGGGTCCTTGACTGGCATCAGACTATACTCCTCCGGAAGAAGAGGTGAAGATACTGAAGTTTTGGGCTTCTCGCAACCTTGAAGTGACCTCTGTTATTGCAAAGTTCCAGCGAGACCTGTTCTCGCTGACAGTGACCGCATGCAACGATTGCCATAGCCAAGCTAGAGTGAGACCTGCTTTTCGTGCTGAGAGACAGCTCGCATTGACCACCAATGAGAATTTTCAGTGGATGACTGGCTCTCACACTACAACAGCAACCATCCGCGATGCCCGACCTACTCCTCGCACCAAAAAACTCCTCTTTGCGACTCCACCCAACACAAACTGTACTTTTTGTGCAGGACTTGAGAAGAGAACTGTTAGACCTGAAATCCTTAGTGTGGCCTTCCTCCCAAATATTTGCTCTGATCCCTCTTGTTTTCTGAATTTGTTTTTGTTGCATTAAAACTCTCCGCACTACTAACCGGTGCTAATGTGCTTGTTGTCTCGCCATGAAACATGGTAAAATTTGCTTACAAGTGACTGACATATTTATTTACTTATAAGCACCTAGTATATGGTACTGCATGTACCCAGGTCCTGTACATTTGATGCTACTGGAGGGCCTGCAGCACTCATTTTGACCCCTACTTAAGTGGCACCTTAAAACATGTCTTAGCAGATTTACAACTTTCATTTACAAATAATTGGAAATCGGGTCACAAGAGCCAAGAAACCTTTTCCCCATTTCGCCAACCCTTGATATGAGAGAGTTAAAATCCTACGTAATTCTCATTTTCTGAGTTATGTGCAGTGCTTAATTTGTGCTGGTGCTTTCCGGTGCTTAGCACCGGCACTTATTTCTTAGGGCCGGGTCTACACAGATATCTATTTGTGTGTAAAATACTTAAATTTGGAGCTGCCGCCGCCTGCCTTCAACTGCCCAGGTGAGGTCCCTGCCTCAAGCGTGACAAACAGCAATATTAGTAGCGTTAGTGCTCTATCAATGACAATTGAAAAATGGATTAGCCCGGCCCATCTGTTCCTCCTTGGCGCTGAATCGTCTTTCCCTTCGAGCCGGACCAATGCAGATTAGACCAATATTCCCACTTTTTGCCCGCCATACCGTACTGCGCAGCTGCAGCAGCGCTAGTCAGCCGAATGAGTTGAGTCATCTCAAAAAGCAAGCAGCGTGTGTCGCCATAACTCGAGCAACAGCAGGCCTCTCATTAAAACCAAAAGGCAGTAAGTAATTATTTCATTTTAACATGCGCTAGTAGTACTGTAGTGTGAAGCAAGTATGTTGTTTTATTGGTTGAGGACGGTACGTGCCCGGAAAAGTGCACCTCTCATTTGCTGCGCGTTGCCTTTATGTAAATGACCTGCCAAACAATCCTGATTGGCGGGCTCCCCGAGTAATAATATGACTTGAGTGGAGAGGGCGGGAGACTGCATCCCAGCTCTGTTCTGAAGGGAAAGATGGCGTGTGCCCAAGGAGAAGCGTATACTGCAGTGATAGGAACCATATCAAACCCACTGTCACCATCACACCATACCAACAGACTGGCAGTCACAGGCATACCACCCACCAACACAACAGCACTCACACATACACCATCGATCTATGATGCGAACGCTACAAATATCTCTTGGCTCATGAAAAACTACAAAAAAAACAACAGCAAGTTCAATTAATTGCCGTGGACACCACCATGGGATTCACGAGGGCTCAGATTCATAGTCTGAATAAAAAGTTTTTAGTGACTTACTGAACCGTGAAAGGTTTAACTTTTCCTTCATATCCTCTGGTAATGAGCCCCATATTCAAGGGCCTGTGACTCAAAATCGTCGATTTCCCTTGTTCCAGTGCAACTCTGTACTTGGAAATTCCAAGAGCATCTGACTGACCTCATGGTCCGCCCTGGGATATATCTATATTTTATATACATGTAAAAAAAATCGTACTAGCTACAACCACTTTCACATTACAACACAAACATACACCGTTTCAGTATCCTACACTCACTATGAGACACACAAACACACCAAATCATATTATCTCAGTACCACACACCACCACAGACTCTCAGTCACACTCTAACATACACTGAGGCCAGCTCTGACAGTTGGCGCACTTACTCTGTGTGTGTAGAAACGTCCACTGCTGCAGCCGGTTCGGTAACTGTTGCATTTATGCAGGAAAAGCTTGCACTGGTGCTGGACACTTTACTATATGCGTTTGAATAAGTGGCCACTGCTGCAGCCTGCGTTGTAACTGCTTTGTTTGTGCGGGAAAGCCTGCACTGCTGTTGGACCTATAGTTTTGTGTGTGTGTGAAGACGTGTCCACTGTTGTAGAGTGTGCTGGAACTGGTCTTTTTATGCGGGAAAAGCTTGTACTGCTGCTTGACGTGTTCTCTGTGTGAGGAAGTGTGCACTGTTTTGTCTGTGTATGGGAGGGAAGCCTGCACTGCTGCTGCTGTGTGTGTGTGTGCATATCCTTAACCCACACTCTGTTGACTGGACCAGTCGTTACAGTGTTGTGCATTAAGCTTGGAAAAAAAACCTGTCTCTACCACAGCCAAATACATTGTTCGGTGACGGAGCACATACCTTTGCTCACATAGTCATGTAGCCTCCACGTTTACTTTTTGTCATTTTTGTGAGCCAACTGCAAGGGGATATTTACAGAAGCATAGAGCGCATTGCGTCCTTGTTTAGAATCCAAGATATCCTGTTATGAGACTCTGCTTCCTGTTAGAGTGGAGTTTGCGTAGGAGCCTTCTGCCCCCCACCCCTAAATCACCTATTATTGTGCTCTAAAGGAGAATGGGTGCCTTCTGTGAAAACCAGCACTGCCTCATCATTCAGCATTGCAACTGGAGCCACCCCTTAAAGACATTAAGGTGGTGGTCAGCTCTGTTTTTTTGAAGCAGTGTCAGAAATAAATATTGACCCTTAGGACTGCAATAAAAAGTCCAGTGGAAGACTGTATGGCAGACTCACATTTTCTGAAAGTCCATTTAGTTGATTTTTTTCATATATTCATTGGATAGGGACTCCATCTGAGAAAAAGACCTGACATTCTGAGTTGAAATACTTCTAGTCTGTGGCAGCAATATACATCTGTATAGATGCTTTAAAGGTAGCTCACAGCATTCCAAATGCATACTTCCTTGTTTGGGCAGAAAAAATCCCTTCAGATGATAACAAAGCTTCAGGTTTCATAGTAACTGCCTCCTAGGACAAGAACCCAAAGACATTTCTTCAGGAAGTCCCCTGAGCCAACCTCTTGAAAGAGCCTTGGAGGCTCCAATCACTCTGGCCATCTTCTGTTTTATTACATAGTCCTGATTTTGAGGCTGTTCTTGTCATGCTTGTTGTTGGTTGTTATTTCCATCCATTCGGGAGCCTCTCAGCCTCTGACTGCCTCAAATAGGTCTTAAGTGTACTTGGACCATCAATTGTAAACATTTACTTCTTTCCGTCCGGCTATTGTCAAGGGTCATCTGTGTGTGCACTGTATCACTGCCAAGGAAATACCCAGGTTGTCTTTTTTGTTATAGAAACAGCACGTTCCAGCCAGGGCGAGGTCACAGCAGTTGGAAGCTGTGAAAGAAATACTTAATTGTCCTAGGGTGTGGTATTGTTCCAGCTGATCCACGTAATAGCCCTAAGTAACCAGAATAACATCAAATGTATTCATATGGATGCCAGTGATCATATTGCTGCCTCATGGGGACCTCAATACTTTATTGGCACTCACAGTGTTCATATGAGCAACTGTGACTTAAGCAGAAGACGGATACCAAGGTCTTGCTCACCAAATAGAAACATACGGCCAGTTAGCACAGAAGATGCAAGTATTGTCTACTTCTTAGTAGAAAGGAAAGTGTTAACTGCCTGACTAGCCTGTGGCTAGGGGTCAACCAAAGATAGGCTTGGGGTTGACTAAGGTAGCTTGTCAGAACGAGTCAAGAGGCAGGAAGCTTAGGCCACCAGGATTTCAAAATGTATTAAATGGATTAACACAAAACTGGAATCCACCTCTTTGGTGCCATCCAACCCACAGGAGATTAGCAGCTCCTCTGTTAGGGAATGAGAGCATGCCGCCCCGTCCGTTCCTCCTTGGTGTTGAATCGTCTTTCCTCTCGAGAAGTCGGACCAATGCAGATCAGACCAGTGTCCCCACTTTTCACCCACCCCAGCGTACTGCACAGCTGCAGCAGCGATAATCGAATTGACTCAAGAAGCAAGCAGCGTGTGTCGCGTTGACTCCCGCAGCAACAGGCCTCTAATTAAAACCAAAAGGCAAAGTAAGTAATGATTTCATTTTAACATGCGTTAGTACTGTAGTGCAAAGCAAGTATGTTGTTTAATGGTTGAGGTACGTGCCCGGAAAAGGGCACATCTTATTTGTTGCCCGCGTTTGTTTTTATGTAAATTACCTGCCGTACAATTCTGATTGTTGGGCTACCCGAGTAATATTAAAGTGTCTCCGACGATTAAGTGGGTGGGGCCAGTGGAAGAAGTGGGTGGAGCCGGGGGAAGTGGGTGTGGCCTCCTACAAAAATCTGAGCACCTGGACTTAATATTTGACAAATTAAGCACTGGTTATGTGTACATCAAATGTTTCGTCTCAGCCACTTCCGCGCTTTCCGAGTGCATTTAACCTGCAGGAGACTTGTTTGAACAGAAAATATCTTGAAGGAGCTATTAAACTGATGTGTTTAACATGATATTTGTACATAAGGAACCCTCAGGCGTACAATTTTCTCACCAATGACGCGTGAAATTCAATTCCCCCTACGCACAACATTTTCATGTAAATTAGGCATGTTCTATGTGAAAGCAACGCGCTGTTACCAGACTGACGTTTGCTAATAATTAACCACATTGCAAACATGTCTCTGACTCCAAAACGTTCATTCTAAGAAGTTGCCTATAATTTCTGTTTGGATGGGTAATACTATTGTATTGCTGCTTTTGCTGACCCTACGAAATTTCCAGTAAATATTCTTTCTTTTGTATTGAAGAAACATTTTTTTCTAGACATTCTGAACTTGTTCTGCTTCAATGACGTCCATAAACACTAAGACTGTTGTGCCTACTTAATAGGAATTTTAACAGCGTACAAAACATTAGAATCGACAAGACAATATCTTTATTAACGCGAAAATAGTGAGTTCATGTGTTATGATTAAAATCTCAGGGGGATATTCTCAAGGACCGGCGATACCTATCACAAACACCAGTTAGCGGCAGTTTTTTTATCGCCGCCTAACCCTGAAAACTATCGCCATGTTAGCGGCGTATTAACAAGCCGTCGCTACATGGCGATAGTATCAGGGAACGGCGGTGAAAACTGCCGCTAACATCAGCGCGATGGCGATACAAAAACCGGCGTTAGCGGTCGAAAACTACCGATAGGCCCATTAGCGGCAAAAAAACTCACGTTAGTCAGCCCAACGTGGGTTTTTCTTGCCTCTAATGCAAAAAATAGCCTATCAGTCAACATCCAATAGAAAATAGGCATAAAAACCCAAAAAATGCAGAATGGATCAGCCAGGGCCAAGTGCAGTACACTTCAACAACCCCTGCAAGCCACCCAACATCCAGGATGACCAGGAAGAGAGCCAGGATGCCTCGCTGGACCTGCATCTGGAGCCTAGATGCCTCTCTGGACCTGCGTCTGGAGCCTGCATGTCTCGCTGGACCTGCGTCTGGAGCCTGCATGCCTCGCAGGACCTGCGTCTGGAGCCTGGATGCCTCACTGGACCTGCGTCTGGAGCCTGGATGCCTCGCTGGACCTGCGTCTGGAGCCTGGATGCCTAGCTGGACCTGCATCTGGAGCCTGCATGCCTCGCTGGACCTGCGTCTGGATCCTGGATGGCTCGCTGGACCTGCGTCTGGAGCCTGGATGCCTCGCTGGACCTGCGTCTGGAGGCTGGATGCCTCGCTGGACCTGCGTCTGGAGCCTGCATGCCTCGCTGGACCTGCTTCTGGAGCCTGGATGCATCGCTGGACCTGCGTTTGGAGCCTGGATGCCTCGCTGGACCTGCATCTGGAGCCTGCATGCCTCGCTGGATCTGCGTCTGGAGCCTGGATGCCATGCTGGACCTGCGTCTGGAGCCTGGAGTGGGATGCGGAGGAGCTGTGGAGTCAATGAGCCGTGGCGGTAGACATTGAGGAGCGACGATCGCCCGTACCTGGTGGTGAAGTCTGGCAGGTTGCATGGGGACACGTTGCTGACCTGTGTGAGAAGACCGCCTTGCGCACCTTGGAGCTGTTAATATTAGAGGCGCTCCTGCACCCCAACGTAGGGAGGTCTGCATCGCCGGGTTGCACAGAGGGGATTTCCAACGGTGGGTGCCGCCTCTCTGCATCACAGGCCGGATGATGTTGGGCTGGCCGGACGCTGTGGAGGGTGAGGCCCCTGAGCTGCGCCGAACTTGTGTGGCGGGAGCGTTGCAACTTCACGCCTAAGGGGGCCCTGCTGCATCAACTGCATTCGGAGGTTCACGAGCGGACTTGGCGGCGACTGCTGTACTCAGGCTTGTGAAATCCCACCTGGCTGAGGCTCCTGCAGGCTGAGTCACAGATTTGGAGAAAGTGCAGCGGATTGCGCCACGGTGTCAATGTCCAGGTAAGGAGAAGGTGGGACGCGTAGCGCAGGACGCCTGGGGGTCAAGTCGCCCAGGCCTAGCACACGTAGATGACGCACCACCAGTGGCGGCTCATCCACCATGGCGGAAGAGCGTCGCCCCACTGCTTTCAAGCAGTGCAGAAGAGGAACAATCATCACATGATGTAACTTACTGATGTAAGCGTGCTATGTTTCCTTTGCAGGTGGGAGGGTGGGCAGGACTGCTCCAAGCACGGGGCAAGGCATGGGCGGATTGGCATGCCCACTCAAGTGCGCAATGACTGTTTGGTCGGCCCACTCAGGCCGCCCAAAGCAGTCATACGCACTTCCATGTTCGTAATGCAGGCTGCATTACAGCCTGCATGGAGAACATGCCCACCCCTCCAGCCCCTGGCTGCATGCCTTGTCCCGTTGCCAATTACCGATCCCACCACCGCATCGCAGCATTATGATTTGGCTCAGGGGAGGGAGCCTGGCTGCCTACTTCCTGTTCCTGGAAGCAGATGCAGGAGAGCAGGAGCAACAAAGACACAGGACCCCGCTTCGAGGTAAGACTTCCCTTATTAAAATATTTACAACACCCGCTCACACACACACCCCCGCGTCCGCGCCCCATCCAGTGTTCTTTGCGGCGTTTACCACCTCCCAGCTGTCCAGCCCCCACACTTCTCAATGGCGTCCGCTGTGCGCCCATACGCAGCGGGCGTACCACTCGTGTGCCAAAGGTACATACGTAGTTACGACGCATGCCATTACATGGCATTCCATTCCAATGCGTACTAATACTAGGCATATTGCAACAGTAGGGAAGGTGTTGCATAGCGGAGACGTAAAAATTACTATTCCCACTTCAGTGAGTGCACCGAAAAACTAACCTTTGTACCCCAAACCAAACCGTGAACCCTAAAATTCCTTTTTGAGCCCCCAAAACACACCCCAATATTCATATTTTACTCCAAAACACACCCCAATTTCCATATTTTACCCCAAAACACACCCCAATTTCCTGATCAGACATCCGAAACCCATACCCACCCGAAGAACTTTTTATTACCCCATTACTGTCCTCACAATGCGTTGTGATCAAATGCGATGTAAAGGCACCTGCGTTGTCGGAGTTGCGTTGTTAACGATGTACTGCCTGCATTGTAATCGTCATCTCCCGTGCCAAAGTCAACCCATAGGCTACGCTGTTTGCGTCCGTCTGCCCCTGGACCGCGCTCAGCACCAAGGAGCCTTCCTCTTGGACACTCCACGCTACGACGCCAGCACCCTCCTCGCCATCAACCCTGGACGCCAGCTCGCCTGCCAGGACCTACCTCTGCTCCGGACCGGACGTCGCCATCGCCATCACTGACGGCTGCAGTATCACCCGCAAGGAGCACCCCGACCGTCAGAGAGGAGGCATTGCCATCACCTACAGAAGCACACTCCGACTGCCCACGCACTCTAATGACCCAAGGGTGACCATAAACCACCTAAACTCCCAGATACGGACCAAGCCCAAGTACATCCTCTGCGGCACCCTCATGTGCAGGCCCCCCGGGCCATGGCCCCTCATTCTCCAATACCATTGTAGACCTCATTGCACCCCAGGGTCTCCCATCCACCGATGACATCCTACTCGGTGAACTCAAGTTCCACATGGACATCCCCAGTGACCAGAACAATACCCCCTCCTGGGGAAGGTCCCCTACATCAGATGCAAGCAGCAAGTCACCTCAACAAGCCACATTGCAGGACACACGGTCAAGCACGTCACCTCCGCCAGCGGGAACTTCAACTACAGCCACAACACCGGACTATCCTGGACCGACCATCATTGGTAACATCACGTCTTCACCTTGCCCACCGGACGCCACCGTCATCATCACACCCCCTCGCAGCTGGATCAAGGCCACCGAAGAACGTCTCGTCAACTCCCTCCGCACCAACACTCCACCAATGCTTCCAAACGATGACACCGCAGCGCGCAACCACCACCGATGGTTCTCCAACAGCGCTGACATTCGGGCACCCCTCATGAACGGCACTGCGTCAGTGCCTTTCGCCTGCCTGATGGCAGGCGTGAGGGTGACGCAGTGCCACAGGGATAGGCTGGCCCCATGCATTGCTGGAGTTGCGTCATGGTTGTGACACGACTGCAACAATGCGTGACTTTAGCGCAGACAGATACGTTAGGATTCCTGACATATCTGTCATTATTTGCGTCATGGAGCGCTGTCCAGTGAACACAGCACATCCATGCTGTCGCAAGAAGGGCGTAGTGAGAACTGTTGCAACGCTGTCTTGTCGCAGCGCTGCAACACTTTTCATGACTGGGGCACAGGAATGCGCACTATCTTATTGATGGTGCACATTCCTGCACTGTAGTTTTGTCGCAGGGCAGTGCTGCAGCATTGCTTGCATTGCTGTCCAGCACCAAAACCTGCTGAGATGAGGCCCCAAGTGTTATCCCCATTTTTAAGACCAGCTATTTTCTTGGGAAAACTCTGCTTGGCAATCTGCAGACCACTCGAATTTTACATTCTTTTTAAGAAGACAGCGTATGTTGTATACCTTGCTGGCAAAATTAGGTACGAACTTGGCGCAATATTCGGCCATGCCCAAAAAGGATCTCACCTCATCTTTAGTAGTAGGGGCAGGTGCAACTACAATGGTATTGACTAAAGAAGGTTTATGTATATTATGTCCTAAGTACGATACATTCCTTTGCGCGAATTTACAATTGCAAAATTCTGCAGTCAAACCCACACTTTGTAACACTTCCAAAACTTCATTCAAAATGCGATCGTGTTCATCTTTGCACCCAGCAGAGACCAAAATATCATCTTGAAAGAAACGTACACCCTTCATTTGACCAAACAGCTTATGCATGAACCACTGGAAAACTGCAGCGGCTGAGGCAAGACGGAATGGCATGCGCCTGAATTGGTAACAGCCAAATGGCGTTATGAAAGTGGTGAGTTTCCTTGACTCAGGCGTAAGTATGACCTGGTGGTAAGCCGCAGATAAATCTATAGTGGAAAACCAAGACGCTCCCTTTAGAGACTGTAAGACCTGGCATCCTTGGCGTAGGTCTCCCTTCCATTTTTTCACTATGCCTCCACTGTTGTTGATATGTTTTTGCTGGTCTAGATGCTTTGGGCAGTTTGCCACTGCTATACAGTGCCAAAGTGCAAGTGCTCCCTATGGTAAATTGATGGATTAGTGACTCCATGTTTGGCCTATTTAATTCATTGTCAGACCCTAGTACAGTGCACTGTTTGTGCCCAGGGCCTGTGAATCAAATGCTGCTGGTGGGCTTGCAGCACTGGTTGTGCCACCCACAGGAGCAGCTTGTAAAGTGTGTCTCAGGCCTGCCATTGCAGAGCCTGTGTGCAGTCTGGTACTGCCATGTCGACTTGGTAAGTGCACCCACTTACCAGTCCCCAAAACTTCCCTTTTCTGCATGTTAGTCACCCCTAAGGTAGGCCTGCGGGCAGGGTGCATTGTATGTAAGAGGTAGGACATGCCCTGGTGTGTGTGGCATGTCCTGATAGTGAATTACAGCCAATTTCATTTTTCAATATTGCAAGGCTACCTGTCCCCATAGGCCAGAATGGGCAGTTTGATTATAACATCTTATAATCCTAACTGACCCAGGGAACATGGTAGAAAAACGAATTTAGTATACCTGAACTCAGAATGATAAAATACATCTTTTAGTGAAGTTGGTTTTAACATTCTGTGTTTGAAAATACCACTTTTAGAAAGTAGGTATTTTCTTGCCTAACCATCCAGCCTGCCTCTGCTAGCTTGTGTATTATATGTCTGGGTTTGTGAGTGACAGGGGATTGGGGACTCCAGGACACAGGGTCAGTCAGCACAGGGCTGAATAGACCTAACTGCATGTAGAGTGGTGGGAGGAGTAGCACCTGGGCCTGAATAGGGCTGTACCTGCCTTCCACAATGCTGGCTCCACCTCCTGTGGTGCGTCTGATGTCCCTGGCCAACATTGACAAAGGAAAAAGGTGTGCACTGGCAGAAAGCACCCAGAACTGGTTTGGACTAGGTACAGGACCGTCTGCCTTCAAAGGACAAAGGATTTGCTAGTATAAATATTGGGACCCAGACCCCAAGATTTTAGATCACTTCTGGGAAACAAGAAGAACCTTTGCTGAGGAGAGGAGCCAGAGAAACTGAAGGAGGAGACTATCCCTATGCTGTGTGCTGTTTGAGGGATTGGCCTGCAGTGGTTGCCTGATTGCCAAAGAAAGGAGAAAGGAACTTTGTGCCTACTTTCATCATCTTGCAGAAAATCTCCAAGGGCTTGAAGATTGAGCTTGCCTCCTGCTGAAGTCTCAGGGATACAAGACTTCACCAACCAGCTCCCCTGAATTCCCTTGCTGGGAATTTGAAGTGCCTACTGTTGTGTTGGGCCTTCTGAGAGACTGCGTGTCGCTGGGAGCTGGAAGCGCGACTCACGAAGAAGAAGGGTGTCGCCGCCGCAGCAGTTGTCGTCGCATCGCCGAGAAAGTGCGCCGCCGCTGTCGCCATCACATCACCGAAGCGCCTCGCATCACCGGAGAAGATTGTCGCCGTCGCAGCAGATGCAGTCGCATCATCGGAGAAGCGTGTCGCAGGGCCTGTCGCGGCTCAGAAGATTCACCGATGCGCCGCACGGCCGTCGGGCGTGCACACATCTCCCCCTTCGTTGTCGCATCAAGAAGAAGACGCCATTTTGTTTCATTGCACCGGGTCGTCATCGCATCGAGGCGCTGCTGGTCGCATCGCCACAGAAGCGCAGTAAGAAACCGACGCATCACCTCCTCTCCGGTAAGGAACCAACGCATCACTGTTAGAAATGGGGGTCTCTAGTTGGCAAGGGCTTGCACCTTTGTCCAAGTAGGGACCCTTCTTCCTAGTCGGGATAAGGGAGTTACCCTCCTAAAATAACCCCTGCTCACCCCTTGGTAGCTTGGCACGAGCAGTCAGGCTTATCTTAGAGGCAGTGTGTAAAGCATTTGCACATAACCAACAGTAATACAGTGTAAGCACTACAAACGGACACCACACCAGTTTAGAAAAATATCCAATATTTTTATATACTTTAAACAAGACCAATACGATAAAAATCCACAGTACAGTACTTTAAAAATCTTCAGTTATCACAGTATCCTTAAAAACAGTTCCTTGATGTTGATAGCTCCGTCCGGGGCTATCACGGCGTCGTGAACAAACAAATCCAAACAGTTCTGGCTGACCGCGGCGTCGCGGGCCAGCTACGGTGTCGGGAAGACCCGCAAACAGTACCTTTCAGAAATGCAGGGTGTCGATGACCTCGCGGTGAGTTTCCGAAAACACGGCGTCCGCAGGCGTCGGTTCCGGAGGTCGGTGCAGGTGCCGTCGGGGCCCTTGAAGTCACACGCGTTGCAGATCGATCTCCCCTTTGTTGAAGTCAGGATCGCTGGCGTCGGCAGGCATCGTGTGCTGCGGTGCAAAGTTCAGCGGTGCGGCGTGCGGTGCCCTCAGGTCGCGGTGCGAGCAGCGGCTCGGTGGCGGCATCAGATGGCGTCGTCAGTGAGACCAGGGTCGCAGTGCGAGATGAAGGCGGTGCTCGTCACGGTGCAGCAGCGGCGTCGTCGTTGCTGAAGCGCTGTCGTCGGCTGACGAACTGGAGTCGATGGCGCCGGCGTCGGTAGGCCAAGGCTGCGGTGCGGGATGAGGGCGGTGCGTTGTGTAACTTTACGAGCAGTGCCCTCGAACCACGGTGCAAGCGGCGGCGTCGAGTCCGGCGTGGAGCGGAGTCGTCGGGGATACCAAGGCATCGTCGTGAAGCGAGGCGGTGCGGAGTGCGGTGCCCACAGGTCGCGGTGCGAGCAGCGGCTCGGTGGCGGCGTCAGCAGGCGTCGTCAGTGAGACCAGGGTTGCGGCGTTGCGGTGGTGCCCTCTGCGGTGCCTTCAGGACACGGAGTCGGCAGTGGCGTCGTAGACGGCGTCAGGCTTGAAGTCTTTGCTGTTCCTGAGACTTCTTGAACAGGGTGCAAGCTCTACCTCAAGCCCTTGGAGAAACTCACAAAGTAGATTGCAGAAAGTTCAGTCCAGTCCTTTCACTGCCCAAGACAGAAGCAGCCACTGCAGGCCAACACAGCAAAGCACACAGCAAAGTGGTAGTTCCTCCTCACAGCTTCTCCAGCTCTTCTTCTTGGCAGTCTTCTTGGTCCAAAAGAGTTCTAAAGTTCTGGGGTTTGGGTCCCCCTTTTTATCCTCAATTTCTCTTTGTTCTCTGAAGGCAGAGAGGCCTTTGCCTTGTCCAAACCAGTTCTAGTCAGTCCTGGAGCACTTTGTTGACAAGTCTCCTTCTTTCCTTTGGCAGTGTAGGCCAGGGACATCAGACGTACCACAGGAGGTGGAGCCAGCATTGTGGAGGGAAGGCACAGCCCCATTCAGGTCCCAGGTGCATCTCCTCCCACCCATCTACATGTAGATCTTGCTATTCAGCCCTGAGCTGACTCACCCTGTCTCCTGGAATCCCCCAGCCCCTGTCACTCACACTCCAGACAAGTAATACACAACCTAGCAGAGGCAGGCTTGGATGGTTAGACAAGAAAATACCTACTTTCTAAAAGTGGTATTTTCAAACACAGAATGTTAAAACCAACTTCACTAAAAGATGCATTTTATCATTCTGAGTTCAGGCATACTAAACTCGACTTTCTACCATGTTCCCTGGGTCAGTTAGGATCATAGGATGTAATAATCAAAACTGCCCATTCTGGCCTATGGGGAACAGGTAGCCTTGCAATAGTGAAAAACAAAGTAGGCTGTATTTCACTATCAGGACATGCCACACACACCAGGGCATGTCCTACCTTTCACATACAATGCACCCTGCCCACAGGGGTACCTTGGGCCTACCTTAGGGTGACTAACATGTAGAAAAGGGAAGGTTTAGGGACTGGCAAGTGTGTGCACTCTGCCAAGTCGACATGGCAGCCCCAGGCTGCACACAGGCTCTGCAATGGCAGGCCAGAGTTACACTTTACGGGCTGTTTGTGTGGGTGGCACAATCCAGTGCTGCAGCCCACCAACAGCATTTGATTTATAGGCCCTGGCACTCGCAGTGCACTTTACTAGGGACTGACACATAAATCAAATAGGCCAATCATGGAATCACCAATCCATAACACATTTTACACGGAGAGCATATGCACTTTAGCACTGATTAGCAGTGGTAAAGTGCCCAGAGTCCTAAAACCAACACACACAGGGTCAAAAACAGGAGGCCAAAAAGCAAAAAGTCTGGGGGTAAACCCGCTGAAAAAGCCAAGTTTAACAATAACCGTCCCCTATGCAGCAGTAGGGAACCGACTCATCACCTCCCCCGGAGCAAGGAACCGACGCATCACCGTTCTTGCGTGTAAGGAACCGACGCATCACCTTCCCTGCAACTCTTTTGTTTGTATCGCTTTACGCAGCCAAAGGTACATTGAACGTAGAGTGTCGCATTTATCACCTGCATTTGAACTGAACTATTTTCTACCATTGACAGTCATATTTTTCGTATTGTATTGTGGATTTTTGTCATTTTGGGTCTTGTGTTAAGTCTATATAACATACTTATTTTTATACTACAACTTGTGTGGTGTCCATCTGTAGTGTTGTCACTGTATTACTGTATGTATTCACAAATGCTTTACACACTGCCTCTGAGATAAGCCTGCCTGCTCGTGCCAAGCTACCAAGGGGGTGAGCAGGGGTTATTTTAGTTGTGTATCCCCCTTACCCTGACTAGAAGCAAGGGTCCCTATTTGGACAAAGGTACCTACCTCTGCCAACTAGAGACCCCCAGTTCTAACAGAGATGAAACCATTTTGTTGATTTTAGGTAAGGGAAACTTTTCAACAACAATATTATTATTTAGGTGGCGCAAGTCAATGCATAAGCGGATTTTTCCATTGCTTTTGCGTGCTATCACCACCGGAGAAACCCATTCTGAACTCTCCACCTCTTCAATCACACCTCTAGCCATTAAACCTTCTAACTCTTTATTAACTTCATCCCTTATTAACATAGGAACCGCCCTTGCTTTGTGGACTTTGGGTTCTGCATCCTTTTTAAGTACTATGGTGTGTTCAAACCCTTTAAGTGCTCCTAAATTTTTCCCAAAACCTCCAGGGGATCTTTTAATCAAGACACCTTCCAACTTACTGCCTTCATTGACCACCATTACTTTCTCTTCACTATTGGGGTCTAGAATGATATGTAAATTCTTCTGGTACATCCAACCAAGAACTGATGGACCAAGTTTTGCCACATATAATTTCCCCTTGCTGACCTCCCTTTAAATAGGAATGTCAACCATCTGAAACCTAACATATTGATTTTTTCACCGGTGAAACTTATCGGATTAATGTCTGAGGGGTACAACTGGTGTCCTATTTTCTTTACAAATTTTTCTTTCCATATTTCCTCATTTATAATTGTATAGGGTGATCCTGAATCTGCAAACATGTTGACTGCTACACATCCTATAGATATATCACATACAGGCTTCCCTTTTACTGAGTTGTCTAAAACATTCAACACAAAGTTTCCCTGCAAACTTTTAACACAATTCCATACATTACTCTCATTTTCTGTCTCCCCATCAGTACAATCCTCTTCCTCCCACACATATTTAACATTGTTTTTTCTTCTCCTGCACATTTTACTAAAATGACCAATTAACCCGCAAATACTGCATTTTTTCCTTGCTGCAGGGCAATATTTGCTATAAGACAAGTGTTCCTTGCTATCACAGCGGTAGCATCTCCTTTCCTCTGGTTTCCTCTCTTTCCACATGTTCTTCTGTAGTTGACTTTGACCACGGCCCATGGTTTGTTGGTAATGATTTCTGCTTGTGTTTTGTACTTTGAAAACTCCACCGGGATCTTTTTCAGATTCTTTAATTACGGTGGCGCATCTCCCAGACATTTCAGCTTTCCTCATAATGGCTAAAACATCATCCAATGGTGCATCTCCATTGACCCATAAATGATCTTGGATAGGAGAATCGTTATTATGCATGACTATTTGGTCACGTATAAGGTCATCATGTAGCTCCCCGAATTTACAGTCAATGGCCAATTTTTTAAGATCATCCACCCACTCATCTACAAGTTCCTCTTTGTTCTGCTTCCTTTGGAAAAATTTATGACGTACCACACCAATGAATACTTTAGGGGCAAAGTATTTGTCTAAGTCTTTCAAGGCTGATTCAAATACATAAATATCTTCACCAGATGAAATTTTAGGCATGCGAGTATAAGTCTTTAATCCAACTGGCCCTAGAGAATGGAGTAAAAGTCTTTTCATTTGATCAGGCTTCACCTTACCAGCCTCATTCACAGCTTTGATATAATTCACAAAATAATCCTTCCATTCTAACCATTTCATACTAGGTTGGGATCCTGTTGCCCAAAATGGATGAGGAGGTCTAATGGTGAAACTTTGCTGTGCCATAACTTTACAACTTCTTGAACTTCCTGATCACCTTGTTCCATGCACAACTTAAGTAAACTAGTACTTGGATGTAAATATGTATATAATTAATTTCCTTCAATTATGTCTTTAAGGTGACTTTAATGTGTCTTCACAATAATAAAAAAAAAAAAAATGCATAACCAGCTTCAATAGTCAATTGGTAAAGAAGTAATGAGCAAAAAGGATGAAATGTCAACGATTAAACAATTTAATAGCCGTCTCCCGACTATCTCACCTGTTTCTCCAGCTTACCGGTTGAAAAAAACGATTAAAATAAGCAAATCGGCAGTTAGAGCAGCACAGCAAAGGTAACGCGTTGCAGGAGCTGTTCCGATATCCTTCCGACACAGCCCTGAGTGTTTTGAGAGGATGCAAGATGGCCACTACGCAAGGTCACGCTGCGTGACCTTACGCGATGACATATCACGACACACGCCGTTCGTAGGCTCCGTATCATGTTGCTTGCGCAGTCCCAGCTCACTCTGACGTAGGGGGAATCCTCAGAGCGAGAAAGAACGTGCGCAAGGAGCGAAAACTGCCGCCGCTCGAAAAATGCGGCTGATGGCAGTTCCCCCCAACGGCTACATGAAAAAGTAAAAAGTCTTACCCTAATCTTGCCATGTAGCTGAAACTGAGAGTTGTGTAGAATTCTTGGAGCTTGTAGGCATGCACCTCTTTTCTTTTAAGAAACAACACGGTGGAGGGAAATAATAACAAAGCCCTCTTCAAAGATGTATTTGCAGCAAATTGTAAAAAATAAAAAATAAATGTATTCGTGGCCACAATCCGCGTGGATCCACATCTAAATCGTCACCAATTGTAATGATGAGGTCACGCAGTGGTAGATCCAAGTATTTATTGAAGTCTAGTAGATGAAACAGGCGAGAGCCAGGCAGCACAGCTTCCACTCCAGGACACCGGCAGTAACTGATGTCCTGGACTGTAATCCACATTGGAACATCAAGTGCATTCCATGCCTCGCTCTGCGCCACGCTCCAAAGCAATAGTAACCAAACAATAGTAATAGTACAATACAACACATAACACTGATTTCACCAACTACAGGCACAATCTTTCGCCTAGAAGCATGCCTGTGAGAAACTTGCAGCACTAAATATGCCTGCTTCTCCGAAGTACATTGTGGGGCAGATCTACAAGGAAGTGCCGCAGCGCGGCAACGCAAACCCTTTGGCTGCGCCACGCTGTGGCACTTCCGAAGCACAGGAATGCGATATATTTACAATGATATGTTGCATTCCTGTGCTCTCCCCTGCGCTGGCGCACAAACTGCAGCCATGCGCCGGCGCAGGCATCCTTGCGGATGCCTGCGTCATAGAGAGATTGTTTTTGCGCATGAAGGGGAACCTTCCTGCACAAAAACAATCACTACAGGCATTTTCCTCTTTCAATGCATGCTGTAGAATGCAGAACGCTTTGAAAGAGGAAAAAACGAGGAGAAATGAAAACATTTCTCCTCGTTGCGCCTCGCTACGCCTCCCCTGGGGAGGCGTAGCATTGACACACATTTCCAGATTCACGATTCCTCGTAAATCTGGAAATGTGTCTCGTTCCATGGGTGTTGCGTGGGAACACCCACAGCAACACCCATGGTACGCCCCTTCCACGCAAAGTGCCGCGTGTGAAGGGGCCATATTTACAAGGAGAGGAAAAGTCACGCAGGGTGGCTTTTCCTCTCCTTGTAAATATGGAGAAGTGAAATGCGCCCCCAGTACGTCACAAAAAGTGACGTACTGGTGGCGCAGGGGGCTTGTAAATCTGCCCCTGTGCATTTTATAACAGAAGAGTGTACGGAACGCACTGAGGGGCAGATCTACAAGGAAGTGCCGCAGCGCGGCAACGCAAGCCCTTTGGCTGTGCCACGCTGCAGCACTTACGAAGCACAGGAATGCGACGTATTTACAATAATATGTCGCATTCCTGTGCTCTCCCCTGCGCTGGTGCACAAACTGCAGCCATGCGCCGGAGCAGGCACCCTTGCACCATGGTGCAAGGATGCCTGCACCATGGGGAGATTGTTATTGTGCAGGATAGGAGCACCTTCCTGCACAAAAAACAATCACTACAGGCATTTTCCTCTTTCAATGCGTGCTGTAGAATGCAGCCCGCATTGAAAGAGGAAAAAACGAGGAGAAATGAAAAAATTTCTCCTCGATGCGCCTCGCTACGCCTCCCCTGGGGAGGCGTGGCATTGACACGCATTTCCAGATTTACGATTCTTCGTGAATTTGGAAATGTGTCTTGTTCCATGGGTGTTGCATGGGAACACCCACAGCAATACCCATGGAACGCCCCTTCCACACAAAGTGCTGCGTGTGAAGGGGCCATAATTACAAGGAGAGGAAAAGTCACGCAGGGTGGCTTTTCCTCTCCTTGTAAATATGGAGAAGTGGAATGCACCTCCTGTACGTCACAAAAAGGGACAACAGGTGGCGCAGGGGGCTTGTAAATCTGCCCCATAATGTTTTTCCCAATGTACTTTTAGCATTTTTGTTCACCTTTTCTTCGTAGTTATCATATTTTGAAATTGTATTCCTATTTGTTAGTGTGTGTAGCTTCATGCTGGATTTGTATATATTCAGTCGGTCTGTGCTCGTGTGCATCTTTTGCCATATTCAGGGACACGGGAATAATGCGGTTGTGTGGCCACGCCGATTTTCTCATAGTTATAGATTTGCTGCATTTGCCATATAATCCATCATTTGGATCATAATCGGCTGATTTTAACAAAAATACATTGTTTCTAGCTTATATGGTTCAAAAGTTACTATAAACACAGTATCACGTGTTGCTGCCCAGTGGAAGGCCCTTTGTAAAGGTTGACTGGTCATCTTTCTTCTGCTTATTGCTATAGCTGGGTGTTAAACAGGTACTAATGAGGTGCAACCAATGCCCAGACAGTGTTAACAAGTGTAAAAATGATAAAGAGATGAAGCAATACTATCTCAAAATGTGCCGCATTACACCGCATAATTTGCCTTTTCATGATGCATAATTTGCTCAAACCTGCCGAATAATTTGGCACTCCCATGCCGTATAATTCTAATGGCCCTGGCCATAATCACTAGTCCAATGTTGGCACTCTTTTTCAGTGTTTGAGCTGAATTTGTTTTAATTCCCACACACACATTGTTTTGCTTTTCTCCTTTTTATTTAGTTGTATTTTCCCATTACTTTTTTCCCCTTCTGCAATTATACTCTTTGCTAGATGTAGCACCTATGCAACCAGACAGCATTTCAGACACCTCTCGATTTAAGCCTGTTACAGGTAAGGAAGGATTTACCGAGTTTGTTTTTGTTACTATTATTTATAAAACGCACAATAGCTGAAGAGAGTATAACATCAAAATTACAGATAAACTCAGCACATTTAACAGAATTAGTTAGAAAGAAAAGTCTTCAATGTCTTCCGGAAGATGACTGCAATGAGGTGATGGAGGGAAGGCTCCATTCTTTTGCAGCTGCTACTGAGAAGGCTCTGCCCTGCCACCAATCCTCACCGTTCTGATTTTTGGAGAAACTGGCCGGTTGATTGTAGGCCAAAAAGTTGGGTGCATTTTGGTGAATGTCTGGATGGACAGTTACTAGCCTTGACTGTATTGAATAAATTCTAGAATAATATCTTGGATCATTCACCAGGGATGGACTGCCCATTAACCCGAACAGGCGAGTGTCTGATTGGCTGATAGAGAAAAAGGATTAGGAGTGTCCTCCCATTCAAAATAAATCAGAGTGCATCCTTTTCGTTGTTTTTCATGTGTTCCATTATTTTTCGATGGATTATTCGATATTCCAACATTAATGAAGTGTACCACATAATATACAAACAGCTGACGCGTGTTTCGCCCCCTGTGGTTATTGAGCCTGGGGCTTTCTCAAGGCTCAATGATATAATTTGTTTCGTCTATAGGATATTGTCCTGGCCTGTCTGGGTCGAATCCCACCAGTCATTTGAATTTGTGCCACTTAGTTTTCAATTGAATCTGCTTTTTATACATTGTGTCAACTCACCATTGTTGTGTAAAATGTCATCTCTCCAATAATGTTTTTAATCTGTATTCAGTGTGCATGGGAGCTTGATTGAAGGACATGAAAGTGAATGTATGAATATCATAGGTTATTCAATTGTTAAGAATCTAATAAATGATAATTTTGTATTTTTGATAAATAGTTTGTTGCCTTGGTTCTTTCTCATTTTTATTGCTCATTCATTAGCACTAACTATCATTTTTGAACGGTTGCCTTAAATCTGTACATTGGTCGAATCCCCACATGTAGCTTGTCCTCAGGTGTCTGGTTGGCCGCCTGCAACATAGGCTGCAGATCTTCAACAACTGCTGATGTAGAGCCTCATCGCTGTATGTGAACACCATGCCATGCTCTTACCCCCCTGACCACGGCTTCCGCAGCAGAGAAATCACAGCACACTAATGCTTTACAAGCATGACTAACGGCAGAGGTGCTGCTAAATGTAAGTGGTATGTGACAACCCCTCCTCTGACGCACATCTGCTGGCTCAATTGTGGGTCACTCAATGCTGCAAAGGAGGCAATGCTTTTTGCTGCTATGCAGCAAAAGTGTGGAGTGAGCTTCCTATCACCTCTTTACTTCAGTTCAGGAAAGCTCTAAAGACTTGGCTCTACAGTGTCTAGTAGTTTGCATTGTGGCTTTTTTGATAAGAAGTATATCTGTTGTGACAACACCTTTTAGGTGCCCCAGGCTCTGCTTGCAGCCATGTCTTTGTTGGGAATCGATGTGGCCTTACGGCCAGAGCTCCCGACTTCAGAGCTGGGGAACGAGGTTCGAGTCTCGATGTTGGCTCAACAGCCTGTGACTCTGGGCAAATCACTTAATATCCCTGTGCCTACCAAAAATGAATGTGTCTTTGTGTAACGTAATGGGTGCTCATGTAAAGTGCTCGAATACCTTCGGGTCGAGTTTGTGCTATATAAATCTGCAAAAAAATATATATATTGTTTTAGTGCCAGCACACCTTTCGGAGTATTTGTCACACTCTATAAACTAAATAACATAACACAACAAGATAGCAGCAGCAGCGCTTTCATTCGAACAGTCTGAGAACTAACAAGAGTTTCACTGCACCAGACTATGTGGGCACAATGTTGTTGACCGTGGAACTTTTGAGGGAATGTGTTAAGCCAGGACCCTTGGTGGCTTCCCCATCTGCCCCTGATCGCCACAAACTCAGGGCTTCTGAGGAGTGTATTTATTACTGAAGAAATGCACTCATTAGACACTGCTTGTTGCCCAAAAAAGCACGTCCTTGACCATGAGAGTCATGTTTAGGCCGTGAACGGTTAAAGGAGGCATGAAGGGTAAACATCCTTTACAACGAGTGCGTTACAACGCAGTCCATTACCACGCATTTTTTACTCTGCAAAAACTTTTACAACGCAGGGCTTTACACCGCAAACCATTACAACGCATTCCCCATTACAATTCCCCGGTGGAGTTAGAATAGTAAATTGCGTTGTAATGGATAATGCGTTGTAATGCAATGCGTTGTAAAGCCCTGCATTGTAAAAGATTTTGCGGAGTAAAAAATGCGAGGTAATGGCACGCGTTGTAAACGCGAGCGGAGTAAAGAGACATATTCGGCATGAAGTATTTATGTATGTGTAAATATAAAGCACAAATCTAGCTAGAAAGCAATGGAGCACAGCACAATGTGAGGGAATCACTGCAGATAAGGGCCTCGGCACCACTGCACCTGCTGCACTGTTAGAAGGTACACCCTTGGAAATTGTCAAAACAAGAACGACCTACAGGCAGTGTAGTGACTCTTCAAACAGCATCTGCTGGGAGGGGAGGAGGTTTGATCATGTGCTCGTACATGACTTTGTTTTTATATCTTCAGAGCATTCACCAGGCTCTAAAGTGATCCTTGTCAGATCTTTCAGGGATAAGGATCTTTTTGGCTTCAGTCTGTTTTTAATGAGTCTTTTTAGCTTTATCAGTCTGTCGCATGCAGCATTGCAACCAGATCTTCAAACACATACTTAAGGTGGGCTCCTGACTGAATAACACTTTTCTACATCAGCTCCTTGCTCCCCATTCAATGATTTTCTTCCCTATCACTGTGTTTGTCCCATCCACAGTGGCACTCTTTTACCATGTTTGGTTCGTATAAGTTGTTTGCTTCGTGGTACTTAGGTCCAATAGTTGTTGATGGTTTTTTTCCCCTTCCCGTTATCCTTATGTTTCATCCAAGGACTGTCTTGACGTCTGCCTATAATGGGATAAATTCAAGTGCCGTGCAACAGAGACCTCAGAAAACTGTGGGACAGGTAACAGCACTCACCTTGTCTAATAAGGACAGGTATTACCCTCCATTCGACCTTCGTGCCCCAGGCGGCAAGGCAGAAAGAGAAAACAAGCACTGTCAAAGCCAAAGGGCCTGGCTATTTTAAAAGTCAAAATACTTGTTTATTGATTAAAGAGTTTGGGGCGGTCGCAAACGGGAATTCGGGCCGTTTGCGACCGCACAAAAGGTCAGTCCCATGTACAAATCATATTTTGCGAGTCGCTAACCTATTAGCGACTTGCAAAATATGGTTTGCGACTCGCTATTAGGATGGGCGTACCAAGGGCGTCCCTTCCTAATAGCGAGTCTCACACCTATGTATGATTGTTTTGCGACCGCATTAGCGGTCGCAAAACACTGGAAGTTAGCCACCCTTTTCAAAAGGGTGGTAAGCTACTCGCAAACGGGAAGGGGTCCCCAGGGAACACCTTCCCCTTTGTGAATGGGTGCGAAAATATTTTTTAAGAGCAGGCAGTGGTCCCAGGGACCACTGCCTGCCATTAAAAAACAAGCATTGGCATAGCCAATAGGTCTCGCCATTGGGACCTTATAAGTTTTAGCTATGCAGGATATTATCCTGGGTGCATGTTTTGCCAGGAATTGAAGAGCTATACAATAAATTAACACACCGATGAACACATGCATGCACTATTCAGAGAAAACAACAGATGGTCATTAGCACACGTAGGTAGACCGACATGCTTGCAAAGTTTCACACCCACAGGCAGAAAGAACACACAGATACACACAAACATACCCCATACAGCTCCTCCCATGTGCACACACACACACACACCTTTGGGACCTTCTAAGTCATCAAAATTAAAATTGAAGATATTAGAGGTTTACATTTCCCACTAGTATGATGGTGCTAGGATGCAATTGGTAGAAAAAATGGAGGCAAACTGGTCAGTGTGGAAAGGAACCTCTAAAGAGGTTAAGAAAAGACAGTGTGCAGTGCAATTGAAGAGATTTCTAACAGATTTGATTAAAGCCTGCATGTGAGATGGTATATTGTTACTTTTAGTCCCGAATGTTTCTTTTTGTTAACTGCTTGTTAAATGTTACTTTTTGTTAACTGAGAGTGCTCTGTGCTTCCTGCACTCAGCAGATAATTAGTTTTCAAGTTCCGAGCTCTGCCGGAGGCACCGTGATCAGAGCTGCCTTAAAAACTTTCCAGAGGCAGACCGGCTGGCTGAGACACACTTGGTTACACAGCGAGTCCGTTTCATTTTGCAACATTTGTTTTGTCAGCCTGATAATTCTTAAATGCATTTATGAATTAACAGGCTGACAGAAGAAGTGTTGCAAAATGAAACGGACACCCTGAGTAACCAAGAGTGTCTCAGCCAGCCGGTCTACCTCATAAGCCTCTGGAAAGTTAATGAAGTGTTTAGCAGAAGGGAGCTGCAAAGGAGATACAGCGACCCCGGCTCCACCTCTGCCCCCTCCTCCAATGGCCGCGCCACAGAGCCCAAGAGGCAGCAACAGAGGAGCAGGATATGTCTGCAGGATAACATGGAGATATTCTGCAATGTCTAAGGTAGAAAAAAAAACACAGCCCACGATTTATATAATCACTGATACAAAAAAACATGCCTAGTGGCATGCCTAGCCTGATCTATTTGGAACAACGAGCACTGGTAAATACAATTCTGCTATTCCAACAACTGCAGAAGAAAACTTTGGGTCTAATGAAAAAAATGAGCCAGTTTAGACACATTATTATGGTTTTCTACCGTTCTCAATGGCATGAATGCAGGAGATGACACCAGTGGGCAGAAAGCGAGCCGGACATTTCCAGATGTTCAGCCGGTGACCCCGTGGCTGCAGAGAGCTCAGCGGGACACTAAATCACGGGCGGCATATGGCAATGTTTTCTCTGCCTCGCCCTCAATCATTAGTGGTAATTTATACCTACAGTGCATTTGTAGATTTAACAACCCATCAAAGCGTGAGCGAACACACTGCCCAACAATGCATCAAGTAATTTAAACTTAACTTGCAGCAAAGTACAGAAAGAATTTGGGCAGGCCGCCGACAAACTACACGGTCGTAATTTACAGCCTGTAATTCTGCCAGATTACCTCCAAAAACATAAAAAGGCTGCGAGACCGTAACAATAAAAAATACTTTGCAAGCACTCTAAATCATAATGACATAAACGCTTCACACGAGTGTGTCGTTTATTTTGGTTTCCTTTTCCCCATGCGGGAGTTGCCAAAGCGGTTCAAAGGCCGCGCTGTCCGTCTCCGACTGAGTTCAATGGTCGCACTGTCCGTCCAGGGTTTATGGCCGCGCTGTCCATCTTCGAACAGGGTTTAATGGCCGTGCTGTCCGTGGTGGGGTATAATGGCGGCGCCGTTCGTCGCAGGGTTTGATGGCCGGGTCGTTCGAAAGGGTTTCCCTCCAGCCCCGGCTCCTGCTCATGAAACTGGAGCCGCGGCCACCGACAATATATCAGAGGGCGCAGGTGCACTTTTAATGCTATGACTTTTACCTCAACTTTCTGTCCAAATAGTCGCACGTCTTCTTGTAGTTGTGTTTAAAAGAAACGTGTTTGTCTGCATTCGAAATTAAGTCTTTCGTAAATAAAACGAGCAGGAAACAGAACGGGCTGCTTGAGGAATTTATCAAATGAATCGCAAGCACACGCTGAAAGTCTTTCGTAAATAAAACGAGCAGGAAATAGAATGGGCTGCTTGAGGAATTTATCAAATGAATCGCTAGCACAAGCTGAGTTTACAACGTAAAGGACGAGTAACCCTGTGCGCCGCTGCTCGCTCCCGAAGGCAAAACGCCGTGGGAGTGAACCTTTGGACAAGAGGTGGGACATGCACCCGCCTTTGGCCATTTGCGTGCTTTCATTATTGAAAGACACACGCAAAGGCCAATCCGATGTGTGGGAGGAGTCAGACCCACACGGAGAAGTTTAGAGTGCTCACAAGAAGCCTCCCATAGAGCAGCGCATGCGCGCTGCGCTAGGCTCGGCCTAATGAAACTGAAAAGGTTCATTTTTCTTTTTTAAATGCATCCCGTTTTCCTTTAAGGAAAACGGGAGGCATTTAAAAAAAAAAACTGCTTTATTAAGAAAGCAGTCACAGACATGGTGGTCTGCTGACCGCAGCAGGGCACCATCCCTGTGAGTGCTAGCCATTCCCAATGGGGTCACAAATTGTGCTTGCCTCATGAATATTGATGAGGCATGCAATTTGCGACCCCATTGGGAATCGCAAACAGTGTCTGAGACACTGTTGTACATTGCATTTAGCGAGTCACAATTTGACGCAATTTGCGACTCACTAAATGCAAGCATCGTACAACTGGCCCCATGTGTGTGAGGCGGGGTGAGCGGGTGAATGTGAGAACGAGTCAAGATTTGTAGGGAGGAGTAAGTACACTGATGACTGGATGAAGAAGTGAGTAGAATTGCAGTCTAGGTGAGTGCATGCATGAATGAATAATGAGGGAAGAATGGATGAGAGGCTAGGTGAAAGGATGAGTGAGAGAATGCACAAGGCTGGTTGCAGCAATCCTATAGGCCGAGGCTCCAGACAGCCATAGTGATATAGTTGTAACAGCAAGAAGATGGTCCGTTGTAATCTCGATTCATGAATTGCACCAGGGTGCACATATCAAAGCATATGATTCCCCAGTTAAAGCCTTCACTAGAATAAAACATAAAATGTCCCACTGAGTCAGTTTAAGTGGGAAGCCATCACAAGCTGTAAAGCGTCAACCAGACACTGACAGTGAGTGAAAGGGAGGCCAGGTATTTCTCATCAGCCCGGTCACTTTCCTTTAAAAGAAAGCAATAACAGCAAAGCATTTACTCTTTCAGCAGATAATAATAATAGTAGCTCTTAATTGTAAACAGCGCCTTTGATGAATTGAGGGACAACACAAGCCTTTGAGATACGCACACACAAAAATGTTGGAGTTGTTTCTGTGTGTGAGCACAGTTTACAGAGCTGCTTACCAGGCTATGGCTGTGTGTGAAAGACATTTGCAGTGCTGCTGACCAGGCTGTATTTGTTCTGAATGTGATTGAAGTTAGCATGGCTTGTGCACATGTCCTACCTGTTCAGTGCGAGGCCCACTTGCGACGACTATAAACTTGGTATAAGCTCACACGATATTTACTTCATCAAAAAAAACAGTAGAGCAATTAAAAGTAGACTGCCCCTCAAAATGATATTAATCAATCAATATCATTTATGAAGCACCGCAATTCACCTGTGAGGGTCTCAGGGTGCTGGTGTTGCTAGCTGCTTCATAGTGGTTTGTTCATTCAAACAGCCAGGTCTTGAGTACTTCCCTGAATTCCGGAGCGATGAAGCGATCCTGAGGTGCAGGTGGAGGTCGTTTCAAGCTTTGGCCACCAGAGGCCGCAATATAGATTCAGTGCATTTCCCTTCATTGCGCTGGGTGCACCTTTTTAACGGTGCGCCAAGCGCAATGAAGGGAGATGCCCGTATTATAATGACTGCACTGCCCTAGGGCAGCCGTGAACTCGCGTTGCCTTTAGGGCAGCGCATTCATGGGAAAACCAGAGCAGCTGCAAGCAGCCGATCTGTGTTTTCACAGTGCAGGCAGCAACCCGCCTGCACTTTTAAAGGAGATTAGAGATCCCCTTGCAGGCAGGTGCAGGCAGTGACTGCACCTTCCTGCAAGGGGATGTCTGGGGGTTCCATAGGATCCCCTTTGCCCCCTGCAGAGGGCTTCTCTCAGGAGGCGTACAGACAGTGCACCACCTTTTAAATGGTGCACTGTCAGTGCACCTCCTGAGGGCTTCTTTGCTTCTGCACCTGTGTCTGTGATACAGCGCGGGTGCAGAGGCAAAGGGATTCCCTCATTTGCATGGGGCACCCCCCCATGCAAATGAGGGAACACCCCCTTGTAGATAGCGCTGGTGCTGTATATGCACCAGCGCTATTGGTATTACAGATGGGGCCGCACAAGTGTCTGCTGCCCCTTCTGTAATACCAAAGTACCCTCGGGGAGCGCAAAGCTGGCGCAAATGCCCATTGCGCCCCAGGACACGTTGATAGTGCGCATTCCTGGCCCCAGTCATGAAAAGTGTTGCAGCGCTGCGACAAGACAGCGTTGCAACACTTCTCACTACACCCTTCTTGCGACAGCATGGATGCGCTGTATTCACTGGATAGCGCTCCATGACGCAAGTAATGACAGATACATCAGGAATCCTGACGTATCTGTCTGCGCTAAAGACATGCATTGCTGCAGTCGTGTCACAACCATGACGCAACTCCAGCAATGCATGGGGCCAGCCTATCCCTGTGGCACTGCGTCACCCTCACGCCTGCCATCAGGCAGGCGGAAGGTACTGACGCAGTGCCGTTCATGAGGGGTGCCCGAATGTCGGCGCTGTTTGAGATCCATCGGTGGTGGTTGCGCGCTGCGGTGTCATTGTTTGGAAGCATTGGTGGAGTGTTGGTGCGGAGGGAGTTGACGAGACGTTCTTCGGTGGCCTTGATCCAGCTGCGAGGGGGTGCGATGATGGCGGTGGCGTCCGGTAGGCAAGGTGAAGACGTGATGTTACCAATGATGGTCAGTCCAGGAGAGTCCGGTGTTGTGGCTGTAGTTGAAGTTCCCGCTGGCGGAGGTGACGTGCCGGACCGTGCGTCCTGCCATGTGGCATGTTGAGGTGACTTGCTGCTTGCATCTGATGTAGGGGACCTTCCCCAGGAGGGGGTGGTGTTGGGGTTGTCCAGGTGGAACTTGAGTTCACCGAGTAGGATGTCATCGGTGGATGGGAGACCCTGGGGTGCAATGAGGTCTACAATGGTATTGGAGAATGGGGGGCCATGGCCCGGGGGGCCTGCACATGAGGGTGCCGCAGAGGATGTGCTTGGGCTTGGTCCGGAGCTGGGAGTTGAGCTGGTCCATGGTCACCCTTGGGTCATTAGAGTGCGTGGTCAGTCGTAGTCTGCTTCTGTAGGTGATGGCAATGCCTCCTCCTTGATGGTCGGGGTGCTCCTTGCGGGTGATACTGCAGCCGTCAGTGATGGCGATGGCGACGTCCGGTCCGGAGCAGAGGTAGGTCCTGGCAGGCGGGCTGGCGTCCAGGGTTGATGGCGAGGAGGGTGCTGGTGTCGTAGCGTGGAGTGTCCAAGAGGAAGGCTCCTTGGTGCTGAGCGCGGTCCAGGGGCAGACGGACGCAAATGGCGTAGCCTATGGGTAGCCTTTGGCACGGGAGACAACCATTACAACGCAGGCAGTACATCGTTAACAACGCAACTCCGACAACGCAGGTGCCTTTACAACGAATTGTGAGGTCAGTAATGGGGTAATTTAAAGTTTTTCGGGTGGGTATGGGTTTCGGATGTAAAATAAGAAGATTGGGATGTGTTTTGGGGTAAAACATGAAAATTGGAGTGTGCATTTGGGGTAAAATATGAAAATTGGGGGGTGTTTTGGGGTAAGACATGAAAATTGGGGTGTGCATTTGGGGTAAAATAGGAAAATTGGGGTGTGCATTTGGGGTAAAACATGAAAATTGGGGGGTGTTTTGGGGTAAAATATGAAATTTGGGGGGTGTTTTTGGGGTAAAAATATGAAATTTGGGGTGTGTTTTGGGGCCTCAAAAAGGAATTCCAGGGTTCAGGGTTGGGTTTGGGGTGCAAAGGTTAGTTTTGGGTTGCACTCACTGACGTGGGAATAGTGATATTTATGTCTCCGCTATGCAACACCTACCCTACTGTTGCAATGTGCCTAGTATTATTATGCGTTGGAATGGAATGCGATGTTATGTCATACGTCGTAACTACGTATGTGCTTTTGGCACACGAGTGGTGCGCCCGATGTGCATGTGCGCACAACGGCTGCCATTGAGAAGTGCTGGGGGGGGCGGGACAGCTGTGAGGTGGTAAACGCCGGAAAGAATACTGGATGGACATGTACGCGGGGATGTGTGTGTGAGCGGGTGTTGTAAATATTTCAATGAGGGAAGTCTTACCTCGAAGCCGGGTCCCGTGTCTTCGTAGCTCCTGCACTCATGTGTCTGCTTCCAGGAAAAGGAAGTAGGCAGTCAGGCTCCCTCCCCTGAGTCAATCACAACGCTGCGATGCGGCGGTGGGATTGGTAATTGGCAACGGGACAAGTCATGCAGCCAGGGGCCGGAGGGGTGGGCCTGTTCTCCATGCAGGCTGTAATGCAGCCTGCATTGCGAACAGGGAAATGCACATGACTGCTTTGGGCTAACTGAGTGGGCCGGCCAAACAGTCATTGCGCACTTGAGTGGGAATGCCAATCCGCCCATTCCCTGCTCCCTGTTTGGAGCAGTCCTACCCACCCTCCCACCCCCTGAGGATACATAGTATGATTACATCAGTCAGTTATCCCTTGTTTCTCCCTTTTGAATCTGTTTTTTTGCCTTCTCTGAGCCCACGCTTCCCACTTTCCGCCACTGCTGCCCCTGCAGCCCCGCCCCCTGTCCTCGCCCGTTCCCGCCTCGCAGCTGATCGTTCCTCCCCCCTCCCCTACTAAATGGCGGCCGCTGCGCAGTCGCGTGCAGCGGGCGCGCCAAAGGCGCACCAGAGGCGCGCCTAAGGCAAGCCCATCTGCGCCCGTCTGCTCCCGTCCGCAACCCGACCGCGACCAGCAACAGGAACCCTGGATCTCGAGCCACCCACTGCTACAGCACAGCCACCCTCCACGCACTCATCCCCGGAACACTCAGAGACTGCCAACAGGCCTCGCCAAACACGACCCACGGCCAGTTATCCTGCCTCCACTGCCGCCAGACCTTACCACCACCCCGGCTTCCAACACATCCGACGCCAGCACCGGCGACACCCTAAGATGCAACCTCAACGTGCGCTCCGTGCACAAACACCCCGTGGCCCTACTCGCCGCCACAGATGACATCCGCACCCTCCTGGACCAAGGCCACTCTGCAGGCCTCAACCTACTCGACCTTTCAGCGGCCTTAGACACCGTCTCCCACCGCACACTAGTTGCCAGAATACACGAGGCCGGCATACATGGAACAGCCCTAGACTGGATCCGATCAGTACTCACCGGAAGAAGCCAAAGAATCAAGGCTGCTACCCTTACTCTCCGATCCCACGTAAATCACCTGCGGAGTCCCACAGGGGTCATCTCTGAGCCCGACCCTCTTCAACATCTACATGGCCCCCCTCCCTGCCATCTTCCGACAACACGGCCTCAACATCGTATCCTACGCTGATGACACCCAGCTCATCCTCTCCCTCACCAAAGACCCCACCACCGCCAGACTCAACTTCCAGAAGGGTATGCAAGACGTCGCAGTCTGGATGACCAACAGCTGCCTGAAGCTCAACGCCGAGAAGACCGAAGTCCTCGTCCTTGGAGCCACCCCGTCAGCATGGGACAACACCTGGTGGCCGACCGCCCTCGTAAGCCCACCTACCCCCTCGGACCATGCCAAAAATCTCAGCCTCGTACTTGACTCATCCCTCACCATGAACTGACAGGTCAATGCCGTCACCTCCAGCTCCTTCAACACCCTCTGCATCCTCTGCAAGACCTTCCAGTGGATCCCCCTGGAGTCAAGGAAGGCAGTCACCCATGCACTCATCACTAGCAGACTGGACTATGGAAACGCACTCTACTCCGGCATTAACAAGTCCCTACTCCGCAAACTCCAGACATTACAGAACACCGCCGCCAGACTCGTCCTCAGCATCCCCCGGCACGAACACATCAGCCAACACCTACGAAGGCTCCACTGGCTCCCCGTGGAGAAAAGAGTCACCTTCTAAGTCCTCACTCACGCCTACAAATGCCTACACAACAACGGACCCAAATACCTCAAGGTTCAACGACAGAATCAACTTCCACGCACCCAAAAGAAACCTCCGATCTTCCAACCTCGCACTGGCCAAAACTCCGCGCATCCACAGCGCCAGAGCAGGCAGAAGATCCTTCTCCCACATTGCAGCCAAGACCTGGAACGAGCTGCCGGCAGACATCAGACGCGCCACCTCCCTGAACACCTTCAGGAAGACCCTCAAGTAATGGCTCTTCGGCTAACAGATCTGCGCCCCCCCCCCCTCTGCGCCTTGAGACCCTCACGGTGAGTAGCGTGTTTACAATTCCCCTGATCGATTGATTGATTGAGTTATCTTCATGTGATGATTGTTCCTCTTCTGCACTGCTTGAGGCAGTGGGGCAACGCTCTTCCACCATTGCGGTAGTGCCGCCACTGGGGGTGCGTCATCTACGTGTGATAGGCCTGAGCGACTCGCCCCCCGGCCCTCCTGCGCTACGCGTCCCACCTTCTCCTTACCTGGACATTGACACCGTGGTGCACTCCACTGCACTCTCTCCAAATCTGTGACTCAGCCAGCAGGATCCTCAGCCCGGTGTGATTTCACTAGGCTGGGTACAGCAGTCGCCGCATAGTCCGCTGGTGGACCTCCCAATGCAGTTGACGCAGCAGGGCCCCCTTAGGCATGAAGTTGCAGCGCTCACGCCACACAAGTTCGGCGTAGCACAGGGGCCTCACCCTCCACAGCATTCGGCCAGTCCAACATCATGGGGCCTATGATGCAAGGAGACGGCACACAGTGTTGGTAATCCACTTCGTGCACCCCGGTGTAGTGTGGATCGTAGTATGTGATGCGGAACGCACCACGTTGGTGCGCAGGAGCACCTCTACCATTGACAGCTCCAAGGGTCGCAAGGCGGTCTTCTCACACAGGTCAGCAACGTGTCTCCATGCGACCTGCCAGACTTCACCAGCAGCTACGGGAGATTGTCAAGCCTCAATGTCTACCGCCACGGCTCATCGACTCCACAGCTCCTCCACATCCCACTCCAGGCTCCTGGCGCAGGTCCGGCAAGGCATCCAGGCTCCAGACGCAGGTCCAGCAAGGCATCCAGGCTCCAGACGCAGGTCCAGCAAGGCATCCAGGCTTCAGACGCAGGTCCAGTGAGGCATCCAGGCTCCAGACGCAGGTCCAGCGAGGCATCCAGGCTCCAGACACAGGCCCAGCAAGGCATCCAGGCTCCAGACGCAGGTCCAGTGAGGCATCCAGGCTCCAGACGCAGGTCCAGCAAAACATCCAGGCTCCAGACGCAGGTCCAGCAAGGCATCCAGGCTCCAGCCGCAGGTACAGAGAGGCATCCAGGCTCCAGACGCAGGTACAGCGAGGCATCCAGGCTCCAGACGCAGGTCCAGCAAGGCATCCAGGCTCCAGACGCAGGTCCAGCGAGGCATCCAGGCTCCAGACGCAGGTCCAGCGAGGCATCAAGGCTCACATCCTGGTCATCCTGGATGTTGGCTGGCTTGCAGGGGTTGTTGATGTGTGCTGCACTTGGCCCTAGCTGCTCCATTCTGCATGTTATTGTTTGTTATGCCTATTTTCTATTGGGGGTTGACTGATAGGCTATTTTTTGCAGTAGAGGCAAGAAAGCTCACGTTTGGCTGACTAACGTGAGTTTTCTTGCCGCTAAAGGGCCTATCGCTGGATTTCGCCCGCTAACGCCGGAATTCCTATCGCCATCGAGCTAATGTTAGCGGTAGTTTCCACCGCCTAACCCTGATACTATCGCCATGTAGCGGCGGCTTGGTAATACGCCGCTAACATGGCGATAGTTTTCAGGGTTAGGCAGCGATAAGAAAACTGCCGCTAACTAGCGTTAGTGATAGTTATCGCCATTTCTTGTGAATATGCCCCTATGTATTTAGATACTGTTGTAGTAATGCAATTGATAAATATTTACTGTGGTCAAAAACATGTGAAGTCTAGGCTGACTCAAGGTGCTCGGAAGGCTGCAATGTCCCCCTCACTAACGCCCCCATAAAAGCAAACTATACTGTTGCAGAGAGACATTCACCTAGATGTCAAAATATGGACGCAAATAAGAGGAACATTAAGAGAAAAAAATATAGGGTCACCAAAGATGGACCTTGAACACGTGAACCAATGAGGCAGGAGTTTTTTTGGCGCTGTGCAGGAAGGGAATTAAGTGCAGCTCTCTTTTGGTTTGCTCGAAATATCTACATTGTTGTGACCATATCTTGTAGTTTGTGAAGTCCATCTAATCAGATTTAAAATTTGACCAGGGGATGTCCTCCGCTCTACCGACTGGCTTCATGATGCACTCTCTAATCAGTTTAAGGACTTACATTTTTCAAATTAATAGAACATAAAGATATTTAGATTATAACTAGCACAACCATAATACAATATTCGTAGGGCAAATGTGTAAGACTTTTAAGAATTGCTCTGCCTGAATCGCATATACAAAGATGATACCTAGAGGAGGGGTGTGGCACAGCGGCCAGAGCAGCTGACTCCAGAGCACGTGGCTCACGGTTCGATCCCGACTCTCGCTACAGCTCTGCTCAGCACCATGTGACTCTGGACAATAGCTCACTGAATCTCACTGACGGACCCCAGCGCCTTGAAACCTAAAGGGGTGATTTGTTCGCTCTTAACAAATACGGATATCTTACTTACTAGGTTTTGACAAAATATTAACAATTAATGTCCTGGTTTGTACCTGGGTCCTAATACATGGAAACGACTAATACTCATTTGAGACGTGTAAATTGAGGGGCAGTTGCACCACTTGCACGCGTTTTTAAGATGTACCACTGTTGTCTCTTTTATTCTGCGAAAAAGTTGCACATTGCTTTGTGGCACTGTGGCATCGGAAAGGTGCCCTCCATAAAAAATCACAAAATAACTTGAACGTCGGCTCCTGATGCGTGGTTGTACATGCATAGGCCTGTTTTCTTTGTGGCTCCAGTATATCAATTCCTCCTGCTAAAGAAAAAAACGTGACTCTCCTTTGCTGAATGTTTATACCCTTTGAAGTTACTACCAGATGATCAACGAGTGCACATCGCTCTCTATAGAGATGGCCACATAGTTTGACCTTCCACCCATATGTCCTAGCTGAAGGATGTGCAGTGCTCCTGAGGCTTGCCACATAAAAACAGAAGTGCAGCACAATGATTTACAGCTTTTTACATTTAAATATTGAAAAATATAATGTGCCCAAAAAAATAAACCACCTCTGACACGGAATTGAACTTTGTTTTAGGCGAATGCACACACGTGCACATGCACAATGCTGTTTTTCACAATGCAAGCGAACCATTGGCTGAAGTGGGCTGACCCATGGTGCGTGCTGGGGTGGGCAGAGGTAAAATGTAAGTGTCAGCTGCACAGACAAATGGATGAAGACGGCTGGCCAAAACGCTCTCTGTTAGAAGTTGGGCAACTGTTTGGCAGAGGCATGCAGCCTATCCAAGCAGGAACTGCAATCCTAGACAGGGTAAGTCACAAACACACTCTAAATTAACGTGTACTCACCCCTTGGTAGCTTGGCACAGAGCAGTCAGGCTTAGCTTCAGAGGCAATGTCGTGTAGTTCCTATAATACCTATACAGGATCTGTGCGTTTAGACAACATACACTGCGGGCTTGGTGTCCAGCCTGATTCCAGACACCCCCACCGAGTATGTTGGCCTGTATACCAGCTAGCTCACAGTGCCACTAGAAATTCCTCTTACCAAGGAGAGAATAGTTCTTGGCAACTATCGAACATGACAGCCCTGATCCCTCAGAATCGTGGAAACAGTGCAATACTTTTCGCTCAGTCACTCGTGCTCACTTGGTCTCAGAGAGATACACAGAATAAACGGTATGGATGTTTTTCAATAAGCATTTAATGAAGTCTCGTCATTCTAGTGTAGAATAGGTGTGCTGAAACAACCACTAGACAGAAACAGATATAAATGATTAGAAGCACTAAGAAAGTAAAAGGATGGTAGATTTCTACCATTTTGCTATAAATATGAATACAGGCAGGTATATAAAATACATGACAATAAAATACGTACTCCTACGATGCTACCCTAACTAGATGTACCTAAGTGTACCTAGCATGTGTGTAGGTGTTAAGCCAAGAATCCCTCTAGGATAAAGTCAACCCCATTACCTGAAGTGAGAGACTGTGGGACCCCGTCTTGGTCTCGTGTTGGACACCCCGCAAGGGATGTTCAGACCACTGCGAGCTGGAGTATCTGCATGCAGGAACCTCAGCGTCTCGTGTCAGTGTGTCGGCATGGAAGTCGTGATCTCCTCTCTCTATCTCAGCAAGATGTGATGTTTATATACCCGAAGGTATCCCCAGGGGGTTCTACATTGCTGTGCCACTGTCGGACTTAGGATGACGTCGGGGATGAACCTTGTACATAGTTAATATGCAGGAGATGGTAGTCCTGCTGAGTTTCCAAGGATCCTCATTCATAATGTAAGAGGCTATTGTTCAGGGAAAACCCCTCGTTCTGAAAGCAGTACTGTAGCAAGGTAAAGGGTCAGTCCTAGCAGCCTGTTATGTATGTAGTGTAGGGATGAATATAGGTGAAAGGTTGGGATGTTAACCTGGCCTATATTGGGTTGCCTATATGGAATATAACACCCACTCACCATCCGACTGGACGACATAATTTAATTCTAACGTACTACCTGTTGAGGTACTGGTATGCAAACATATGTAGTAAAACCCATAGTTCTGCTAAAAAATGTTAAAAACTCTAAAAAGTGCTAAAACAGAAGAATTGTCACTCAAGCAATAGCTCTACTGTGTCAGTATATAGTTCGTACAACTACAAGCATCAGAAAGCCATGTAGGTCATAAAAAGTGTCAAATTGCTTTGGAGTTCCAATTTGGAGTTTGTTTAAAAAAAAAAAGGCCGAATTTTTCCCAGCACACGACGAGCCAAATGTTTATGTGTCCTGGCTGGTAGATGCAACATTGCTGTTGCCTGCCTTCGCAGACGACGACCCCTGTAACACCTCGCCGATTACGTCAATCGAGCACAGATGATCTTCCGTACTGCCTGCAGCCGATGCTGGGGCAGCCTGTGTGCCATCCAAGGCCTGGGTGTCAGTAGAGGAGCCGGTTTCAATTCCAACAGGAGCAGAGAGTTCCTTTGGAGGCTCTAAGAATACCGCCATCAACATAGAAATACGCTGGGGACACTGCAGAACATGGGCCGTTACCGGGTCCAGTAATGAATCAACGTCCGGTCGCTCGACTGATGGAAGTGTCAGACAGAGATCCAGCACGCATTCTTCTCCGCAGAACAGGCATCGGAGAACAGGTAAGATGCAGTCCATCCAGACTGGCCTAAATGACAGGAACCAAGATGCACTCAGTTCCCTTAGGCGAGGTGTGCCCAGATGTTGTACCATGTTGTATAATAGGTGTACTATACCCATAGTATGAGACATGTTAAAGATACTATTTACCATTTCTGCAAAATGAAAGGTGCAGTTCATACGTATGAATGCCTGTAGCTCTGCCGAGGACCTTGCTACTTGGAGATCAAAAGTCTCCCGGGCGGAGGTTAAGGGCACGGTTTTCTGTAAAAGCATGGCTTTTATTCTGCTCAGAGTATCAAACCGTATAAGGGAAACATTCAACAAAGGCCTGACTGTGTGTGTCGGTGGAAACAATACTTGAATACAGCAAGTAACCCTGGAGTTTACGGTGACTAGATATGCGGTGCCGGGAAGCATCCCACAACAACCTTGATCGTTCAGCATCAAGTAACTCCAATTTGAAAGTAGCCTGAATACTGGAGTAATCACGGCTGCCGGGGTACCCCTCAAGTGACAGGATAGGTTTGCTACTGAACCATTGCAGGCCCCATGCAGCATAATATCCTGGCATATGAGAGATCCACTCAAAGCGTTCTCACTATCACTATCTATTTCTCGAAGTCTCTCCGCTGCTTCTTGTTGGGAGATTTTCCAAATTTCATTATAGACAGTATAATAGAAACGTTTCTGACGTGGCTTTCTAGGACCTAATAAAAAATCCCATAGGTCCACATCCTCTGTAAGTAAGGATAAGTGTTGTTTCACCTGTGGTAGTGTTGAGGTCTTTAGCCGATCGAAGCAAAACGTTCCAACACTGTATGATGTCACCACCCCGGATGTTCTCTTTGTACATAGCGTGGGTCTGACCTATGGATACTGAACCCTTTGGTAGTACCCCTGAATCTTTCCTGACATCTGTTAGTGTCTGTGGGCCAAACCAACCATCCCTTCCAATTGGGGTCTTAGCTATTGCATTGTACGATGTCAACTAATGTATCCCCTTTTAGTGATGTATAATTACCCTCGACCTGTGATGGTGTTGGAATCCGAGGTGTGTTCAAATCCTTGTTCTTGGCTATCCCAAGACAGGAAGTCTGTTGCACAGTTTCATTTAGAAATATCATCTGCTGAGGAATGAGGCATGCTCTAAATAGCGCTTCTGTTCCCTGGACTTGCCAGTCTCTAGAACCCCAGTCTGATTTTAAGGGTATAGTGTCTTTCCATAAGTCGAAACCCTGTTCAGACAGTTGGGTAATAAAGGGCCCAGAGTAAATCTGTTTCGTGTTGGTTAGCATATTTTTCTGTGCTGATGTAGGTGCAATCTTATAGTAATATGAGGTCGGGTCTGAAAATATGAAAATTTTTGCGCAAACGTTTTTTATATAGTTTTCAGTGGTGTAGGGCAATGTTCCCATTGGTGATATGTGAAAACATTTCTAGGGGTACTAGATTTGTGTAGAAAATGATGACCATAATGTTGATAACAATATATTGTGTTAAAGTCTAAAGTGTCTTCTAACATTTCGTTGCTAGAAAATGCAGCATCTTGTTTTAAATCAGACAGCATGTTATTTACAGTTTCAAAATCCCAATCATCGGAAAATATACTGGAGGTAATGACATCATTTAAGGAAATTTTAAACAAATGAGGTATTTTTAAAAGTTCGGTCGGGCGAAATATATTATAATCAACCTTGTCCCACACTATACCATCATTACTGCTGTAATGTTCACTGATGACAAGTCTCTTTGTTCACGATGTGATGAAACATGAGGTTTCAGGATCAAGTTCACTTTTGATGCTGCAGAGCTTTGGCGAAGGTAAGTTCCATTTATAAGTTAGCAAAAGACAGTTACTAAGCCTATCCAGAAAAGAAAGAAAAGTATCCCGGTGCTTATCCAAAGTTCTATCCAAGGTGACACCAGGTAAGTCTTTCTAAGAAAGGTGAAGAAGTCTTTGATTAGTTGTTTACAAGATATTGGGGCTGGCATTATTTCAGGTTCACTTGGATCCAACGAAAAGGTACCAAGTCGATGAAATAGCCAGATGCAGTTCGATCTATTTTAGGGAACTCAGCAGGTTTTGTTGAACTTGTAGATTGCTCTTGTTGAGGCATGTTTATGTAGGCATCAGTGTTAGGTCGAATTTAAATTTATCTTTCATTTTGATTTTGATTTTGATTTTCTGTATCAAGAGGAACTAGTTCCATGACATTGTTGCATAGTCCATCATTCCATATAGGTGACTCTTCAAACATGATGAGCCTTTCCGTCTGAACTTCCTGTATGGTAGCAAGAGAAGGGCGTCGGCTACCCATGAGCCTACGAGGCCTACTATTCAGTATCGGCCACATAGTGATCAATGGAGACAAATGTTTTCTCCTCTTTTCCGGCAAGAGGTGGCAGAAGTACAGTTCTTGTTCCTTCAATTGCCAGGACAGGTACAGGCTTTCTATATGATGGTCCAAATTCTCTTTTGTCCGTAATCTTTTCTCTGACCAGATCCCCGACTTTTGTAATCCAGACAGGTCTTGCAGTGACTGACTTGACTTCCCCAGTGGCGAACCTTTTCATATGGACATTGCTCTGTAGAGCCTGTGATTCATTCAGTTCCTGTAAAACAGCCAAACATTTATTGATGTCAAAAGGTTTTTCATCCACCACTGTGCCTTCACAATCTAGGTCAGGTACCCACATTCTCATCCCAAATAGGACCTCATAAGGAGTGACCCCCTTAGAGAGCTTCTTGGCATGTTGTTTAAGGCCCTCTGGACCCCATATAAGTGATTGACCCAACTACCACCCGCGCCTAATACTCTAGCTGTTAATGATTGCTTTAATTCCCATTTTTTTCTCTCCACGACCGAATTTCCCTCGGGATGGTACGGAGAGGAGTACCGCAATACTACACCCAAACCTCTCATGGCCTCTTTGTAAGCCCTAAAGCTAAACGCGGGGCCACAGTCAGAATGTAATGTGCCAACTGCATATGTCCCTATAAAGATTCGCAGATCTTTCAGTTCGAGCGTCAGCCGAGCGCTGAGGCCATACCCATAGGAATCTCGAGCAGGAATCCACTGCAACCATTATGTACTTGTAAGCCCCATCTGATTGTAAGGGGCCGCAGTGGTCCAAATAGACAAACGCGAGAGGTCTGTCTGATATCAACAATGGTGTCTGCGCTGGACGTGTTATGGTGGAGCCCTTCATCTGTTCACAGATGTCGCACTTTAAGACATTGGGGCCGATTCCGATTCGGGCCGGAAATCTCTCCGACCGAGCCGGACCCGGAGAGATTTCTGACCGAATCGGACCTGTGCAGCCCGACCGAACGAGTACGATGCGTCTGTATGCTATCGTACTCGAGTCGGTCGGACTCCCATTGAAGTCAATGGGAGCCGGTCGTACAACGCGTACGCGGGCTCCCATTGCCTCAATGGGTGCGAGGTGAACAAGGGCGCCCCCTACAGCGGGTACGCGGCAAAGCGACTCGCGCCGTACATGCACAGGTAGGGGGGACCCATGGGTCCCCCCCAGTGTGCGACTCGCGTGGCTACGTGTACAGGGGGGTCCGACACGGACCCCCGAAGTATGGCTCCGACTGCTCTTTCGAGCCGGACGGCGCGTGTCGGTCGGACTGCTCGCGGCGCGCATCGTACTTACCCGGCCGGGGAACGCCTCCATTGCGCGGTGCGAGTCGTGTCCGAGCGAGAAGGTCGGTGCGGTTAGACCCGGGAACGAGTCGGTCGGAGCGGTTGGGATGCCCGAACGAGTCGGTCGGCGATTTTGCATCGTACTCGCTCGTCCGGACGCGCGTACGAATCGGTCGGGAAATAGGGCTCCGAATCGGATCCGGTTATGCCGAATCCGATTCGGAGCCCTACCGGCCGAGATCGGAATCAGCCCCATAGTCTTTGGTCTGTTTTGTTAACCCTGGCCACCAATAGCATTGTTTCAGTAAAGAAACCGTTGCCGTAACTCCTGCGTGCGCAGAACCTAGCCCTTCGTGTGCAGCTAAAATTAAGCCTAATCTGCGATCCATGTTTGGTGTTACTCTATCCCCCACTCCTGGAATCTGAGCAAATGGAACGTTGTTTGCATCTAACTTGTAGGCGTACTTGAGTGGAAAACCTTTCAGTAGTGCTTTGTTGTCTTTGCGTGAAGCAATGACAGCTACTATTATCTGTCCGTCTATTCTCGTTTTAGGACAAGTGATTTCAGCTACGGACGCAGTTCGCACTGCCCCCATCGCGGCTTCATCAGCCAATGAATTCCCATCAACGTGAACGCCATCACGTTGATGACTCAGCATGTGTATCACATGAGCTCTTGGTAGCTCGTTTTTCAATTCCGCTACCTGATCCCATAGCATTTTGTGCTTTATTGTACCACCTTTTGAGTCTTTAAACCCATTTTGTCCCCAATAGTGTAGGTATTCATTATATGACTAGACACAGTAAAAGGAATCGCACACAATTAGTGTGGGGAATTCTCGATCCGTATTAATCAGTGCCAGTAACAGAGCTTTTAGTTCTGCCAGCTGAGCCGTGCAGTCTCCTAGAGACTGAGCTTTTGTACAGCTTGGATGGAACTTGCCATCCTGCATACAACCTTTAACAATCACACACGCGGCGCTGTACTATTTTTTACTTCCTATGGCCGGTTGAGCAGATCCGTCTGTGTAAATTATGAATTCATACTGATCTAGAAGCATAATTTTATTCGGGAAAGGATATTCTTGTTCGTATGGCAGGAATGCCTGTGTTTTTAGATTTGGCTCGTATCTGTATTCTACATCTGATGCAGTGAGAGAATTAGCCCAATGTATCTATCGCAGATGTAAAGCCTTAGCATTTGGAATGCTTGCCTTTGTAGCAGTCTCTAAGGCTGGTACTGGAGTCACGACGATAATTTGTTTCCCCTGAGCCAGTGCTATTTCTCTCACTACAGCAGTCTGTACCACTGTCAGAATTTTTTCTGTAGATGCAAAAAGCATTTCAGCGTTTGTGTACAAATGTGATTTGTATGCTAATGGAACAGTTTCACCTTCATTGTATGTTAAGTAGGTGTACCCATATTGACCCGCAACTATATGGATCACTAGATTGCGGACATTTACGTGTGTCTGTAAGTGTTTGGATGCTATCATGTCAGCTTGTAGGGACCGAAGGATATCTGTGTGTTCCTGTGTCCATTCCCTAACTGAGAAATCAGGTCTTATGAGGTCGTAGAAAGGTTTAACCCTTTCTGCGTAATCCAAAATGTATGTTCTGCTGAAATTTAGGAATCCCAGTATGGACTGTAAATTTTTCAATGATTTTGGAGGTTGGAGCAGAGCGCATTTTTATTAAAAGTTGGCTGCCAAGCTTTTTCCTTCACTTGAAAGTTCATATCCCAAAAATAGGACATTGAGGTGGGCTATTTTTAATTTTTTGAAGTTACATTTGTAGCCCTCAGAGGCGAATCCCAAAATTATGGTGCTCACCCTGGTCAAGTGTTTCTCTAGGTCATCATCCATTAGATAAATATAATCTACATAGGACAATGCCCCCTCGTCCATATTCTGAAGTAACTCAGTTACCCTGGCTGAAAACAACCCCAGGCTGTTCTTATACCCCTGGGGGAGTCAACAAAATTGCCCTTGGGACCCCAGCACTGAGAATGCTGTCAAGTATCTGCTCTCAGGCGCTATATTTTGGCAGAAAAATCCATTCGAGATATCTAGTGTTGTTTTGTATTTTTTCCGCACAATGTTATTCATTAATGCGGCACTATGTGCGTTTTGTACTGCAAATGTTTTTGTGCATGAGTTCAGATGTCTGTAATCTTAAACTAGATGATATGAATTGTCGGGTCTCATTATGGGAAACAAAGGATTATTCATTGAAGAGGTGCAAGTTTCAATCACACCTTGGTATTCAAGTTGATCTAAGATCGCCCTGACCTGTTTTTTCGCTTCCTGTTTTATTGGATACTGTCTCTGTGAAGTTGGAGTAGATTTTAGTGGTATCACGTGGTGAGTTGATTCTTCATCCCACCCAACATGGTTGCGATATAATGCAGGAGCAAGGGCTACTGCCCACTCCCGTGCGTATGTATGTTTTAAGTATTGGGGAACCAGGTCGGAAAAAGCTGGCATAATTACCGTTCCTCTCTTTGGGCATTCCATAACAATAGTAGGCGGCCAATCTCTCTCAGCTAAAAGGATGTCGTAGCCAAAAGTCAGGTTCTCCCAAAAGAGACCTTTAATTTTTCTGGGCTTGTCCCCCTCCACCTGGAGTGTTATCTCATGTAACCTATGTGGGATACTTACCCTAGTATCAGGTGTTTCCACCGTGATATACTCACTCAACTCGCTGTCACCAGAAATTCCATCAGGTTCTGGCGAGCTATTGTTACTTCTGCTGCGCTGTCTAGCATCGTCAGAGCCCATTCCCTGTTCAGTAGTTGAGTCCTCAGAATTCTGGGCATGTCTAACTTTGAGACCTGCTACTTTCTTCTATTTGAATTGAGGTTTTGCTTTAGGCTTTTCTTCTTTTGTGGAAGCGTAGTCTGAAGTGCGTTGCGTGTCTCTGGACTTTGTAAGATCTTCTTGTCTGTGTTCTGACCGTCCTTCCCTCTCAGTTTTTTGATGAACCCTGAAAGGAACGAGAGGAAAGTGTATCAGTGTCCTGATACCTGTCAGGTTTTTTAATGTTATCTCTATTCCTAAGGTGATATCTTTTCTCGGGGGGCGCCTGCTGAGGAGACCTGCCCCTGGATTGAGATCTATTCTTTTGTTGTTTGTTATTATCCCATTTCTTTTTTGAAGAAACCGGTGTTTGCTTTGTCTGTTCTTTATCTGGACCTCCCATTAGTTGAGGTTTTTCTGGTCTAGCTCCCAAACTATCCCTACCTAATTCCGCATAAGCAGTTTAAATTATTTTAGGTAATTCTGTCTCCTGTTGTAAAGGAGTGAAATCTCTCAGACGTTGGCGTATTGCCACTGATGCTGCTTCCCCTTTAATGTTTGCTAATATTATAGCTGATACCTGGGGGAAGTTATTTAGTAACTTCATCCCTAAGTTCAGAGCAGGTTCTGCTCCATACTCTTTCTGTATTCGTCTCAATACGTCTGGTATTACTGCTAATGAAGGGATACCATGAGTTCTGGTATAGATTGCATCGAAAACTGTACCCCAAGAGGTACAATCCTCTATCGGGGGAGCTATCCTCATCGGCAAACAAATTGTTAGCATTCTATGCTTTTCGTGTGGACCAGTGTGTGGAAATACTGCCTCCAGCTGTGTGATTTTTTGAGCTATCCAGAACGGCATTTGTTCACGTTTAGTGGGCATTTTATCCATCACTGCATGTAACGTTTGTAGTGTAATTTTAGTTGTAGAAGTTTGGACTGGTCCTGGTTGTGTAGCCAGTGTTGGCTGAAGTGCGAGTGTTCTCATCACAAACTGTGTCATGTTTCTGTAAAGTTTTATTAATTCTTTATGAAGTGTAAGTAAGTCTCCTGCTGGCATTGTGTCAATGTCAGGGTGTGGTGTATAGGCCGCTAGTACCGGCCATGTTCCTCCGTCTCTTCCGAGCGGGCCGAGTCTTACTCTATTTCTTGTATGGGGTAGGGCGCCTTTAAACCAGTATAAGTGTTCCTGGGAAGTGAGTGAAATTTCAATGTCCTCGTACGGACTATATTCGTTCGGTATTTCATCTTCTGTGTAGCAATGAAATGTCTTTGTTAGTGCATTCGCCTATGGGAATGTAACCCATGAATAAAATACCTATGTTCTAAATAATTTGTGTGCCTCAATCACGAAGGTTACTTGCCCACCCTAGATGTAACACAGTATGCTACTAGTTTTAGGGTGATGGCATTTCTAACATTTTCCGCAATGTGTATTGCGTCTGCATCTTCTTCTTCTCCTGAGAGGTTTAATGCAACCACAGGATCTTCCTGTACAGTCATTGTTTTAGTAAGAAGAGCATTTCAAGGGAACTGAGATAAGGTGTTATGCACAATAGGAACAATGTATCCTCCAAGCTTGATTAAACCAACAGCCAATACATAGGATTTTGCCTACGCAGCCGTGGCAGATTTTTGTTCCCTCCCACTCCAGACGTCTCTGGGGAAAATGTGAGTAGGGGTCTCTGAGAGTAGCACTCAGATTTGACCGTTAAATAAGTACCCAACCAACGTTGGCGGCGCCATGTTGTGTAGTTCCTATAAAACCTATACAGGATCTGCGCGTTTACACAACATACACTGCGGGCTTGGTGTCCAGACTGATTCCAGACACCCCCAACGAGTATGTTGGCCTGTATGCCAGCTATCTCACAGTGCCACTAGAAACACCTCTTACCAAGGAGAGAATAGTTCTTGGCAGCTATTGAACATGACAACCCTGATCACTCAGAATCGTGGAAACAGTGCAATACTTTTCACCTAGTCACTCATGCTCACTTGGTCTCAGAGAGATACACAGATTAAACGATATGGACGTTTTTCTATAAGCATTTATTGAACACTCGTCATTATAGTGTAAAATAGCTGTGCTGAAACAACCACTGGAGAGAAACAGATGTAAATGTGTAAAAGCACTAAGAAGGTGAAAGAATGGTAGATCTCTACCATTCTGCTATAATCATGAACATAGGCCAGTATATACAATACATGACAATAAAATTCGTACTACTATGATGTTACCCTAACTGGATGTACCTAAGTGTACCTAGCATGTATGTAGGTGTTAAGCCAAGAATCCCTCTACGATATAGTCAAACCCCTTACCTGAAGTGAGAGACTGTGGGACCCCGTCTTGGTCTTGAGTTGGACACCACGCAAGGTATGTTCAGACCACTGTGAGCTGGAGTATCTGCATGCAGGAACCTCAGCGTCTCGCGTCAGTGTGTCGGCTTGGAAGTCGTGATCTCCTCTCTCTATCGCAGCAAGATGTGAAGTTTATATACCCGAGGGTATCCCCAGGGGGTTCTACCTTGCTGTGCCACTGTCGGACTTAGGGTGACGTCGGGAATTAACCTTGTACATAGTTATTATGCAGTAGATGGTAGTCCTGCTGAGTTTCCAAGAAACCAAGGATCCTCATGCATAATGTATGAGGCTATTGTTCAGGGAAAACCCCACGTTCTGTAAGCAGTACCGTAACTAGGTAAAGCGTCAGTCCTAGCAGCCCGTTATGTATGTAGTGTAGGGACGAATATAGGTGAAAGGTTGGGATGTTAACCTGGCCTATACTGGGGTACCAATATGGAATATAACAGCAATGTGTAAAGTATTTGTGCAACCTTTCAAGCTGTAAAACAGTGAAAACACCACACAAAAAGATACCACACCTGGTTAGAAAAATAGAACTTAATTTCATTAAAAAAGACAAGACCAAACCAACAAAAATCAAATAAGTAGAATCGGAGTTATGAATTTAAAAAAATAAACATAACCATAGTGCTTAAAAGCAGAAAGCACCAACTGGGGATATCTGGTCGTGCTAGACCGGGTCAAGTCCAAATGTTTAGTCCGACCATGATGGAGCGCAGGTCTGGATACAGTCCCAGATAATTCCTGCTGAAAGTTTACCTACTCAAGATTTGTGCCAAGAGTCCTGTTGGCTAGCAAGAAGTTCACCGGTAGCAAGGAGAGCGTCGCTGGTGGTGATCCGCAGGGTGCAAAGAGGGGCCTGGTGTCACGGATAAACGGGCTACAGCCTTGCGTTCGAAAATGATGATACTTGCTGTGCGAAAAGACGAGCTTGCAGCCACTCTCATTGGTTCTTTGTGCGAGCGACGAGGTTCCAGAGCGAACGGGCCCATTCGCAATGTGCCCAAAAGCTTGACTTAAAGAAGAGAAAGACCACTTCAAAGGGCACAGGACCTGAGAGGAGCCTCTTAGGGGTCAGTAGTTTGTATGAAAATTGGCCTAGGCACTGTAGGGAGCCTGTTCTGTCTGAGGCTCAGATCAGGAGGTCAGTGGACTAGCCCTTTGAGGCACTCCGGGGTCCTGGGTTAAAGACGGGGGTTGCAGGTCCAGTTCTACTTCCCCAGACAAGGAGAGCAGCAGGTCAGCACAGCAAGAAAGCAGTTCTTCCAGAGCAGTAGTCCAGCAGGTGGCAGCAAAGCAGTCCTTCTTCCTTGCAGAGAATCCACAGGGTCAGAAGAGTACTGACATGGTAGGGTCAGAATTACAGTTCTTATACCCGGTGGTGCCTTTGAAGTGGGGGAGACTTCATACAAGGGTCTTTGAAGTGAACAGAGGTCCTCACTTCCTGGCCTGGCTCCAGACTCACTACAGGGGGTTGCATTCCTTTGTGTGAGATAGGACACAGCCTATTCAGGTGTAAGTATGAGGCTGTTCCCAGTTCCTCCCTACCATCCTCCCATGATGGCCCATCAAGTCATACCTAAGCACCAATTGTGTGTGGCTGTCTAGAGGGAATGCTCAAAGCTAGGCTGTCACCCTCTCCAGACATGTATTGGAGACAAACAGCAGACACACAGGACTACGCAGAAAAAATGCCATCTTTCTAAAAGTGGAATTTTTAAAATTGTAATGATAAATTCGATTTTGCCATTAAAGAGGATGTATCATTACAATACAATAGGTACTAGACATGATAGATCTACCCCCTTCCAATTGGGAAATACAGCTTATTATATGGAACAAGGAATCCCCAATGTTAACCTATGGGAGGGGTAGGGCTCACTGCAGTGAAAAAACGAATTTGGGTGTTTTGCACTATCAGGGCATGTACAACTTAAAAGTACACGTCCTACCTTTTAATTACACAGCACTCTGCCCTATGGGCTACCTAAGGCCTGCCTTAGGGGTGACTTATATGTAATAAAAGGGGAGTTTAACGCTTGGCAAGGGGTTTTAAATGACAAGTTGACATGGCAGTGTGAACTGCACACTTAGGCTCCGCAGTGGCAGGCCTGTGACATTTTTAAAGGGTTACTTTAGTGGGAGGCACAATCAGTGCTGCAGGCCTACTAGTAGCATTTCATTTACAGACCCTGGGCACAATGTACTAGGGACTTATAAGTAAATTAAATATGCCAATTGATGATAAGCCAAACAAACCATGTTTTAAGGAGCGAGCACAAGCATTTCGTACTGTTTAGTAGTATTAAAGGGCACAGAGTCCTAAAGCCAACAAAAACTAATCCAGCAAAAAGGGGACGAGGAAGGCAAAACGTTGGAGGGTGACCCTGCAGAAAGGGCCATTTTCAACACTCTGTATGTATAGATATATGTGTATGTTTTTTATTATGTTTTTTGGAAAACATGAGGCTGGTGGGGCAAATAAAGCCGTCTCTAGGCCAGACCTAAAGAGGAAGAAGTGCCTCACTGAAGGCTGCTAATACACCCCTGCCTTGATATTCAGTGCCTCATATCCATGAACGTGGAAGTGCACTCTTGATGTGCCAGGCATGATTCTCATCCACCCAGTACCAGCGCCTCTTGAGCCTTGTGGTCATTCACCTCACTCAGTAGGAATCACTAGGTAGGAGACTATGATAACACTCTGTGCCATGGTTTCTATCCGCTCAGTAGTCCTTCTCTCTGTTCAGTAGTGTCTGCCGCATGCCTTCAGTGGGGAGAGACCCAGATGTATCGGCAAATGATGTCAGCTTCCACGGGGCTGAGGGTTCTCTGAGAACCTGAAGATCTCATGTGCTGGCAGCTCAGCCCCACTGCCTTCGGGAGCATCAACATGCTCGGTAATGGAATTCTTTTTTTACCACCTGCTTGTCTCTGGGACTATAGATTGACTTCTTTGGTCAGGCAATGGCCCATCTCTGACAATCATTAGTCCCATTGTACAATCAGTGAACCCAGCAACCATTGTCTGCCGGACTTTTCCCCTTTCTCTGGCATCCAGCACATTCTTGGCACATTCATGCCCATGCCTTGGTGGAGATGTTGCTACTACATTGCTGGGACGTTCTCCTCCAGTTCCTGTACCATAACAGGGTCACTGGATGTATGTGGCAGTGGAGGGCCTGATTATGCAGTAGGGTTGAGTAAATTATGCAGCAAGAAAAACCAAATTATGCGGCTTGATGCATTTTTTGATAGTGTTAGTTCATTATTTTATCTTTTTTACACTTGTTAACACTGTCTGGGCACTGATAGAAAACTTATTAGCACCAGTTTAACATCCAAATATAACAATAGGCAACAGAAAGGTGACCAGTCTTTGCAAAGGTTCTTCCACTGTGCGGCAACACGGGTCGCTGCAATTAAAGTAACTTTTGAATTGTTTGAAGTAGAAACAAAAATGTGTTTTGTTAAAATCTGAAGATTATGCAGCAGATGAATGATTATGTGGCAAATCTATAATTATGTGAAAAGCACCGCGGTGCACAATCGCATAATTCCAGTGGCTCTGACTATAATCAATGCATAGTTTGCAGATGTCTCGTCTCCATGGATGGAGAACACGCGCCAGCATGGCAGAGGCTGCATCTCGCCAACAGGATTCTGATCGCTTCGGCAGAAGCTTGTGCAGTATCTTCCAGAACGTCTTTTCCACCCACAAACTTTTATATGAGGCAATTATTTGTATTCCCTGCTGCTTCTAATAATTGTTTGCATGGACTGCATATGTCCTCTGTCCGACGGCGAGGAATGGTTCAAAAACATTATTTGCTGAAAGCACTGAGATGAAAAAAGTTGTGCGCGCTATAATGAGCCTGGGAACTTACCATTTATTTACAACACCGTGCAATTATTTTTAAGCAGTTGGCTAGTAAGAGATCTGAGGACATCTCGCGCCGCTGCTGATCTGTTCTTAAATTTTAAAATGAGATAGCTCAGAGGTCCAATTTGGATAAACAGATGAGTGCTGGAGTGTGATACAAATCCCCATGTTTACCCCCTGAGCACTCAGTGCTTTAATTTCCTCTCTGACGCTGCTGATTTGATTTTTTATGCAGACAGCTTTAAGAAGCTCCCCATGTGAAAAAGCATAGCCGCTCCCAAAGTCGTAATTTGGTGCCTCAAACCTTGAGTGTCCATGCATGAACCGGGGACACGCCGGGGCAGTGTTTTATATTTGTGTATTATTCGATCATAAAGCTCACACTAACACCCAATAACCATCCTCGTGGCATGGTGTTGCTTTTGACATAAACAGCTTCTGAAAACGTGAACCACTGGGAGCGTAGGAGGGAACTTTGTGAAAGGTGGCCATGAAATCAAATGCACAGCTGCTAGCAAGATTCTCATAGGCCCTAGTGCAAAGAAAATAACCCCTTTGACTGCTGTAGGGGTAGTAAAATACAGCAATTATCAGGGATCAATGGGCCCCCAAGGATGAGGGCCCTGGTTCCACTCCACCTGCTGCACCAATGGTAGCTCCGCCCCTACAACTGTGATGAACAGTGGCAATATCAACTCCATCGATCACAGTATTAGGCCATGTGCAGTAGCCACCAACAAGCTTCAGGAGCCACGAGGCCACTGTTTTCCTGCTGAGCGCAGACGTCAAGCCCCAGCACAGTAGCAGCACAATAGCAGAGCTACTAGGAAGATGAGGGGGGCTAACACCATTTCTGGCTCCTGCTGTTCTAGAGGTGCTTCTTGCCTGGCACTGGATAAGATCAGGATAGTTACTTGCATTGTATACAACTGCCAGTATTTCATTTGCGGAAGCAGCACACTGTGTATTGATTTTTTTCAAATGTCAAAAATAGAATGCATTGTATAAGAAAGTGGGTAATTATTGCAAAGGAGGTAAGTCCTTCACAAGTAATGAGTCCTAAACCTTTCATTTACCTAGGAGCCAAGTACCCCAACGTAGCCTTTTTTCAAGCCCTCTCATGGGCGTATGGGGCTCCTCAATGCCCAAGGCCATGAATATATTTTATTAGCGGCATTGCCTCATGACAATATGCTTTTTTTCTTGTGCCAATCTCGTCCTCTGTTTTAATTATAAGGCTGGATGTCCTGGTTCCAGCAGGGGCGCATACATGCCTTTCAAGTTGGGGCTGCAGGGGGAGCCTCAGTCCCCCTGCGGCCACCTTGCTGGCTTCCTGCTCTAGTGCACTGCTTCTAGGTAACCAGTGCTGGAGCCAGCTTTGCTCTTCCTCAATATACATGTGGAGCACCAACGGGGTAAAAGCTGATGCGTGCACTCACTCCTTCCAGACATGAGTGAGTACAGGGATGTAGGAGAAGCACATGCCACTCTACCAGTCCTCTATCCTGCCCCTGAAGTCTCCTTGCACTGGTTCTTTATCCCTGGGAGATGGGGGTCCCCTGGATACTTCTTTTTGCCTCAGGATCTGGAAGATGGGCTCCTCGGGCGGTGATAAATGTGTAATGAAGGTTGTGCCAACTCCCTCAGACTACTTTAGGAATTCAGGTGAAGTACTATGCGCTCAGTTTTCAGCCGGGAAGCTAGGTCCCTGGGGGACCAAGCTTCCCAGTGATATCTCCATTCTTGTAGGCTCCATTTACCCAAAAAAAGGTGTATTTTGCTTTTGAGACCAGCTCGTCAGAGGAGCATTTCCTACAGACATCTTGCCTCTAAATTTGCTTTTGTTGTGGGGTAAGGATTCTTAAGACTCCTGTTGTTGAACCTGTACTCTGCCTGGGCTCCTGATGCTCTCTCCTGCGTGGGAGGAAGAGGCAGGCATCTTCCACAACCCTTTCCCTAGCCCATTCACAACCAGCAAGCCGTACACCCTCCTTGCCACACTCCCCAGGTCCCACAGCCTCCTGGCTAATTGAAAGGCACCTTTGTGTCAGCAGAGTGAAAGACCAGTCCACAGAAATTCCAGGGGAACCATCTAGGGTCCCCGAGCAGACCCATCTCCTCAACTGTTTCTCAGGAGGCATAAGAGAGTCTGCACCACTGGCATTGGAGGGACCCATCTTAGTCCTGGGGAGCAGCTCGAGTTAAAGTCCTCCAGTCTATCCATGCAGTGGCAGTAGGTGACTTCTCCTTGCAGTTGGGCATTCTTTTGCTGTCGTCGTTACCAGGTCCAGTCTCCTCTCAGGTGTCTCTCTCTTCTACAGGGGCTTTTAAGTAGGGGTGAAAAGTTCTGGAAGGTAGACCCCTCTGCCCAATCCGAGGGTGCCACATTGTCACTACACCCTTACCCCAACTCTCCAGCACAGTTTTCTGAGACATTTTTAAGATGGAGACTTCAAGTGGTCTATGGAAATACCTTCACTGGGAGCCTCAGCTCTAACACAATCTGTCACAGCTGCCTGATCCCTTCCCACCAAAACTTCAAAAGTGAGTCCCTCCTTTCTTCGGCTCCATAGGTCTGGCCTTACTCCTTTGTTACTGTGGGCTTGAGATTTCCCAGCCCAGGTGCACTGTGAGGATTTATTTAACATATACAGACACATTCAGATTTCCTCCCCACACTTTCCTTTCCCAAAAACAGGGTCAGTCACTGGTAATGGCTCTATTTGGTGGGGATGACCCGATCCACCTGCTGGCCAGAAGTTTTCCCAGTGTTAAAGGCCTGGAATCTTATTATGGCAGAGGCAGTGAAATATGACAACTCTCATAGTGCCATAAGTAGTGTAGTTATAATGAATGTGACTGTGGATCTATACTTGGGATGCATGTTTAGATCACCCCACTTGACCCTGTAGGATAAGTGGGGCGAAATTGTACTTTGGTGAAGATTTCACCTACAATGTGAAATACACTCAAGCACCACGACTTTCAGTAAGCACGACAGACCTATACTGTTGATGGTCTTTCACATTATATGGCCTACCCCAGGTCAGCAGCAATATTGAGGGGTCCTTTTTGCAACAAGTTACCCGTGTGCAGATACCTGGTGCATAAGAGAGTAGTTTCACATGCGCAGCCCACACACGTGAGCACAAGCATGTGTGCACATGTTCCAGCCCGTACTAACTTACCCCATCTGCAGAGCACTAGACCTTATATTAAAAGGTGGGCACTGACGGTTGGCACTTTCAGTCCATTGCCACAGAATTTACAGTGAGTGAGACTCGGGTAGTGAGGCTCACTCACAGTAAACGTTCATAACCAGGTAGTCGAAAGTGAAAAATCCAGAGGGATTAAATAACTGGAACCCACTTTGCAACATTTTGCAACTACTAAAGCCTGACTCAAATGAAGGAGCCCAGGTTGCAGTTGATATCTGGGGCACGTGATAAGGGAACTACTCTTCTGGTATCTGTATCTTACTAGCAACTGCTTAAAATGAAAATAAGTCCAGGGCCTAGCCTGGAAGAGAAGACATGCTTTGGAGGTACAACCATAACTTAATAGAAACTGGCCTTGTCAGCTTCTTCCACACTATAATCAGACACTTGCTTTAAGCTTAGAGTGCATGTGAAATGTGCGATATGTGTGAGCACCGTCAGTAGGAAGATTGCCTGAGGGGCCCTGAGCAGCCATTACAGGCAGCCACGGTCTGTGCAGGTAACTTCGTGGGGCGGTGTGGCCGGGTAAAGGGGGATTTCGAAGGACGATGCCCAGGGAAAATTAAATAAATAATTAATTTTTCCTCGGCACCGTCCCTCAAAATCCCCCCTTACATGGCCCCACCGCCCCACCGTTGTTACCTGCACGGACCGCCGCTGCTCTATCCCCTTTCTTTAATATTGGCACTATAACCGAGTGAGACCAGGATTTTGGTGGGCTAACCTCAGGCACGGCCCCTGGTAGGAGTGCCGGTCGGGCGGTGACGTGGGGCGGGGGAGGGGCAGGGTGGGGGGTAGTAAACTACGGATTAAGGCCGAATACAGGTAAGTGAACATTTAAATAAATAAAACGAATTTCGTTGTGAGCGCTGCATCGCCAAATTTGCTCATAATGTGGAAGGTTTGTTGAAGATCACAAAAATGTAGGCTTAAAACCCTTCAAGGAGCTTGTGACAGTTTACCAAGCCAAAGGTCTATCACTTGCAACATTTACGGTTTTGGAGTTAAGGGGACAAAATATTTTATGGTCATCCAGAGAGTTGAAAACAGCTGTCTGAAAAGGTTGCTGGTGGCTCCACATAGCACAGCTACTTGTATAAGCCACGCAGAACTTTGATTATGTCATTGATCTTATCCGAATTTAACTGCTTCTATTGTGGCTAGCAATCTGCACAAAGCCAACTTCAGTGGTAATGGGATTGTGGACTGCATGAAATTAGGTAAAGCTACTAGCATCCCTTGGCAATTGTATATTAATAATGTGAGCAACAATCTGGGTTTCCCAGGTAATAATAGCAGCCATGAGGCCTTTTCTTTGGCCTTTACACAGCTATATTTGGAGCTGGACTGGGAATAGCAGAGTTTGCACTGAGATGGTCAAAAGCTCAGTGTGCCTATAAAGCCCCTTAAATTCTGGACCCATTATGGAACCATATGTTATATGGATATGTGATTACATTCCATCTTTGAGTGTTTGCTTGACTGTAGGGAGCTACATACATCATGTAATTAGGCACAGGAAATTCAGTCTGCAAAGTAATGCACATTTTATGGTGATATTGATCTGAAAAATCATTTCTGTATCTTTTTATGTTTTAAACGTGTTCTTACTCTACATTTGTTTTCATAAAAATATATATATATATATTGTGTAATGTGTATTCCAACCTGACTACTACTGAATATGACTTGGAGACTTTTTTTGCACTATGCACTTGTCAGTTTATGATACCTTTTATAGTTGGTGCCACTCTGGAACATTTTTTCCTTTTATTGATGAATGGATCTATTGTATTACACATTATGTATTTTTGTTTTTATGATGTGATTCACAATTGTTTTATTTCCTGTTTGTGCATTACCTGTCTATTATGACCTTTGGCCGAATAAAGTTTTTGATGATGATGAACATTTATATATATATATTTCAATTACATTCATAACATATGCACACATGCAAAAGCAATTACAACTTCTAAAAACTCATTAGATTCACACAAAAAAATAAAGTTTACAACTAAGTTATACTAAGGGTTTATTATGATACTACCCAACTACACAACACATTTAAACTACACAAACAGTAGAAATACCATAGTTATAGTTCATTTTTTATATATTTTATTAAACCATTAATTGCTAAACTTACACTCTGACCCACAGTGTAATCTTAAATTCAAACGTCACTCATACACTCAAGCAACTATAAATCCCCAATTATATATACATTATATGTTATATGAATAGGCATGTGTTGGACTTGGCCCTTTTTGCAGGGTCATCCCTGAACTTTTTGCCTTCCTCCTGTACTTTTTCTGACCTGTTTTTGTTGGTTTTATGACTCTGGGCACTTTACCACTGCTGATCAGTGCTAAAGTGCATATGCTCTCTGTTATAAATTGATGTATGGATTAGTGACTCCATGTTTGGCCTATTTGATTCACGGTTAGACCCTAGTACAGTGCACTGGTTGTGCCCAGGGCTTGTGACTCAAATGCTGCTGGTGGGCTTGCAGCACTGGTTGTACCACCCACAGGAGCAGCTTGTAAAGTGTGTCTCAGGCCTGCCATTGCAGAGCCTGTGTGCAGTCTGGTACTGCCATGTCGACTTGGTAAGTGCACCCACTTACCAGTCCCCAAACCTTCCCTTTCCTGCATATTAGTCACCCCTAAGGTAGGCCCTAGGGCAGGGTGCATTGTAGGTGTAAGGTAGGACATGTCCTGGTGTGTGTGGCATGTCCTGATAGTGAATTACAGCCAATTTCGTTTTTCCATATTGCAAGGCTACCTGTCCCCATATGCCAGAATGTGCAGTTTGATTATAACACCTTATAATCCTAACTGACCATGGGAACATGGTTGAAAAACGAATTTAGTATGCCTGATCTCAGAATGAGAAAATACATTTTTTAGTGAAGTTGGTTTTAACATTCTGTATTTGAAAATACCACTTTTAGAAGTAGGTATTTTCTTGCCTAAACCATCCAGCCTGCCTCTGCTAGCTTGTGTATTGTGTGTCTGGGTTTGTGAGTGACAGGGGCTGGGGGACTCCAGGAGACAGGGTGAGTCAGCACAGGGCTGAATAGACCTATCTGCATGTAGAGTGGTGGGAGGAGTGGCACCTAGGTCTGAATAGGGCTGTGCCTGCCTTCCACAATGCTGGCTCCACCTCCTGTGGTGTGTCTGTTGACCCTGGCCCACACTGACAAAGAGAGAAGTTGTGCCCTGGCAGAATGCACCCAGAACTGGTTTGGACTAGGTACAGGACCCTCTGCCTTCAGAGGACAAAGGATTTATGGGTATAAATACTGGGGCCCTCACCCCAAGATTTTAGATCACTTCTGGAACAAACAAGACAAACCTTTGCTGAGGAGAGGAACCAGAGAAGCTGAAGGAGGAGACTATCCCTCTGCTGTGTGCTGTTTGAGGGATTGGCCTGCAGTGGTTGCCTGATTGCCAAAGAAAGGAAAAAGGAACTTTGTGCTACTTTCATCATCTTGCAGAACATCTCCAAGGGCTTGAATATTGAGCTTGTCTCCTGCTGAAGTCTCAGGGACACAAGACTTCACCAACCAGCTCCCCTGAATTCTCTTGCTGGGTATTTGAAGTGCTTGCTGTTGTGTTGGGCCTTCTGAGAGACTGCGTGTCGCTGGGACCTGGAAGCGCGACTCAAGAGGGAGAAGCGTGTCGCCGCCACAGCCGCTGTCGTCGCATTGCCGAGAAAAAGTGCAGCCGCTGTTGCCATCGCATCGCCGAAGCGCCTCGCATCACCGGAGAAGAGTGTCGCCGTCGCATCAGACGCCGTCGCATCATCAGAGAAGCGTGTCACAGGGCCTGTCGCGGCTCATCAGATTCACCGAGTCGCCGCACGGCCGTCGGGCGTGCACGCATCGCCCCCTGAGTGTCGCATCGAGAGGAAGACGCCATTTTGTTTCATTGCACCGGGTCGTCATCGCATTGCGGCGCTGCGGGTCTCATCGCCACAGAAGCGCAGTAAGAAACCGAAACATCACCTCCCCATGCGGTGAAGAACCGACGCATCACCTCCTCTCCGGTAAGGAACCGACGCATCACGTCCCCTCGCAGTAGTAGGGAACTGATGCATCACCTCCCATGGAGCAAGGAACCGACGCAACACCGTTCTTGCGTGTAAGGAACCGACGCATCACCTTCCCCGCAACTCTTTTGTTTTTATCGCGTTACGCATCCAAAGGTACATTGAACATTGAGTGTCGCAATTACCATCTTTATTGAACTGAACTATTTTCTACCATTGACAGTCATATTTTTCATAGTGTATTGTGGATTTTTGTTGTTTTGGGTCTTGTGTTAAGTCTATACAAAAATACTTATTTTTATACTGCAACCTGTGTGGTGTCCATCTGTAGTGTTGTCACTGTGTTACTGTATGTGTTCACAAATGCTTTACACACTGCCTCTGAGATAAGCCTGCCTGCTCGTGCCAAGCTACCAAGGGGGTGAGCAGGGGTTATTTTAGTAGTGTATCCCCCTTACCCTGACTAGAAGTAAGGGTCCCTATTTGGACAAAGGTACCTACCTCTGCCAACTAGAGTACCCCAGTTCTAACATTGGTGGTCAGCGGTGAGGATTCTGGACTTGCATTTGTGACTCATATACAGTGATTGGTGTACACTACTAGTGAGTGCAGACCAAACGCAACCAATTACATTTTGGTAGATTGTTTTTCCTGGGATTTCTATTTTTGCCAAGAACTGCCAAGTTTCACCATGAGTAAAACAGCGTCCATCGCATCTGTTGATTTTGATTTTGAGGAAGAGAAACTAGAAAGTTACACTGTGAAACAGCTGAAGCACTTGTGCAGGAAATTTAAAGTTGCTATGACCGGTCTCTCCAAGAAGGATGAGTTCCAAAAGGCGCTGAGGGCCTGGGTGGAAGCAAGGAGCACCCCTGAGCATGTGGAAGAGCAGGAGGAGGGGGATGAGAATGCAGAAGGGCAGCTAGATGGGCCACTGGGTCCAGGGTGGAGGAAAGCACCTTCCCCAGCAGGTAACAGTGTTTCTTCCAAGGGCCTGTCCCCAGGAGAGCTGGAGGACAGGGAGAGAAGTAGGGTGCACGAAATGGAGCTGATCAAACTTAAGATGGGTGGGCAGTTGGAATTGGAAAGTAAGAAATTGGCCCTAGAGGAAAAGAGAATGAGATTGGAACATGAGTTGAGAATGAGAGAGCTTGATTTGGAGCTCGAGAAGCTTGAGGCCATGAGGTTCTCAGCCCAGCAACAAGAAAATTGTGTAGCTCAGGAAGTGAGCTTTGCTGAGTTGGAGGTGGAATCCAGCTCAGATGGTGGCAGCAATATTGAATTTTCTAGTGCTGAGGGAGTAGTACACACACCCAGAGATGTGGCGCCTGACTTGAAGGAGGGGGTTAATAGACACCAGGAGGTTCAAGGATATGAGGTAGCTCCAGTGGTGCGCAGAGTCCCTGAGGTGGATTGGGGAACTGGCACAGGGGTTTATAGTCCTAGTGGTGGGAGGGACACTCTACTGACTCTAGATGGGAGGTGCAGGGAGAGGGGTTCCCCCATGGTTGAAGTCCTGGTGTGTGAGTGTGGAGACCGCCCAGAAGAGTGTGGGTTGAGTGACAGAGACAGTCAGATACTGTCTTGCCAGACTCAGGAGAGTGGTATGGGGTATGTGTGCAAGGCACTGGATGGTGAGGTGAAGGATAGTTTGGTGGTACTGTGTGATCCAATTGAGGGAGAGCATATTGTAAGTCCCTATTTTCCAGAGCTATGCCAACACCTGGTGGAGTGTGAGTTCTCTGACCCCAGAGAGCTCACAATGGAGGCAGACCTTTTGGTGGATTCCAGAGGGTCTGAAAAGGCATTAGGGAGTGACCCTAAGAGGAGTGGCTCAGGTGTCATCCAACCCAGAGTGATGGGAGAGGTTCAGTGTAGCCCAGCTAGGTCCCAGTGTAGTGGGAGGGGTGTAGGGGCTCACGTCCTGTCTCTGCGGAGAAGGAGTGAGTTTGGGACTGCGTGTCCCAAGGTGCCCGAAACCCAGTCTCAGGGCCTGGAGGGTTCCTTAAGGGAACACCAGGTTGGGGGCCTAGACTGTACTGGTAGGCCATTTGAGGGGGATCTCCCAGGGTCTAGAGAACCTGGAGCGTCTGTAAATGGAGCTCCAGTGGTTCTGATGTCTGGCGGTGCCGCTCCAGTTGGGAGGGCGCAGAAGTCCAGATTGAGGGGTGAGAGGGGGATGTGTTCCCCAGTGGGAGAGCCAGTGGGTCAGGGGCCAGCCAGAAGGGCTGAGCCTCCTAGGAGTGACCATGGTGACACCACTTCTGTTTTGGGGGGTCTTCACGCACTGTCAGGTGGACAGAGGTCGGGAGATCAGCACCAGGCAGACTGTCACACAACACATGAGAGATGTGTTACCCTCTGGGGGGCAGGCGTGCTCCCCAGGAAGTCCTGGTGTGCCAGGCAGATTCTTACACAACTCTAGAGGAGTGTGTTTCCCTTGGGGGGGGTTGGTGTACCCTCCCGGAAGTCCAGGGTTGCCAGGCACAGGTCCAGCCTAAGGCTACAGACCCTGGTTTGGAGGGCCAGGTTCAGCGTGTCCCCCCTGACCTGGAGGAAGGGGCAGCTGCTAACAGTCCCCCTACCAGTTTGTCTTCTGGGGGCACCGCTCCAGGTGGGAGGGTGCAAGGCCCGAGTAAGGGGGGCGGGGAGAGGACAGCCTCACCCCTGACCTCTGCCCACTCTAAGGGTACAGACCCTATGCTGGGATCCCAGTTACAGGATAGAATCCCTGAACTGGTGGGCGAATTGTGTAGGATGCCTGCCACATGTGCTCTGACAAATCTGGAAGGGGGTACCGCTCCAGGTGGGAGGGTGCAGAGCCCCGAGGAGGAGGACCGGGTGTGGGAAAGCCCACCCCAGTCTCCGGTCCAGCCGCAGGGTACAGGCCCGGGGCTGGTGGGTCAGTGTCAGGATATAATACCTGACCTGACAGGAGGGAGAGTGGACAAAGGGTGCCAGGCACCTGGGGCTACTGCCCCCCGCTCTCTGATGCCACAGAGGTTTGAGAGCCCTGAGAGGCATAAGGCCTGGGTCTCATCACTGACCACTGTCAGTGGCCACTGTGGCTTACTGTCTGTCTGTTGGGACACACCTGTGAGCAAGCTAAGGTTAGGTGCTGCACAGATGGTGTCCACAGGTGAGGAGAAGGGTTCCCCATGGGTTAGCTTAGTGGGCCCTGAGAGTATGGACAGAGGGATCCAGATAGGTTCAGATTGGCGTAGAACTGGAATATGCCCCCGCTGTTGCGGGCCAGGGTCCAGGTTCTATCGCCCAAAGCAGGGAAGCCCATCAAGGTAGTGATTGGTCTACCCTGCGTTTTGGCTGGAAGGGGGTTGTGTTGGACTTGGCCCTTTTTGCAGGGTCATCCCTGAACTTTTTGCCTTCCTCCTGTACTTTTTCTGACCTGTTTTTGTTGGTTTTATGACTCTGGGCACTTTACCACTGCTGATCAGTGCTAAAGTGCATATGCTCTCTGTTATAAATTGATGTGTGGATTAGTGACTCCATGTTTGGCCTATTTGATTCACTGTCAGACCCTAGTACAGTGCACTGGTTGTGCCCAGGGCTTGTGACTCAAATGCTGCTGGTGGGCTTGCAGCACTGGTTGTGCCACCCACAGGAGCAGCTTGTAAAGTGTGTCTCAGGCCTGCCATTGCAGAGCCTATGTGCAGTCTGGTACTGATGTTTGAAAACAATGTATACATTTATGATTTAGACGTACATTAGTACATAATCTTGAGCCATTTACTCTTGTTCATGTAATATAGACATGATGAGTAATAGTTGTTTGAGTGTATGAGCGACTTTTACATTTGAGATTATGCTGGGGCCGTAGTGTAAGTTTAGTAAATAATCTTTAATGAAAGACATACAAAATGAACTATAACTATGGTGATTCTAATGTTTGTGTTGTTTAAATATGTTGTGTAGTATGGTAGTATTATAATAACCCCTAACTATAATGTAGTTGTAACCTTTAGTGTTTTTTGTGTGAATATATATATATTACCTACTGGTGGTCACAAGTAAGTAGTTACTGGGATGTATGTCGGTAGTATGAATGCCATTAGGCTGAAGGCTTTATTAACAAAAGCCTTCGTTCGAAGCTGGCATTAATGCGCCAGTTTCTCGAACGAAGTTCATCTGCACGTCGTACATAGAATATCAAAGAAAGCCCCAATCTCACTTGTGTCTGCATGTTGGGGACAGGTATGCTTTGCGGGACCGACTCCAGAACAGGCCGTGGTCCATGCCTCAGCTGCCGCCCGTGTCACTGAAGATGCTTGGCGTTCCTACCTCACGGATTCCCCTGTGCTTCAGGGATGTCGGCAAGTGTTTTGGGCAATCGTGCTAAACCTTTACCCTTACACCACCTAATCCCCTTATCCCTCCACACCCTTAGCCCTAAAAACCGCCCTCTCCCCATTAGCCCCAAACCTGCTTCTTTCCTTAGCCCTAAAACCATCCCTCTCCATAACCTAAAACCTCCCTTTCCCTTTAACCTAAAACCTCCCTTTCCCTTTAACCTAAAACCACCCCTCCCCTTAACCTAAAACTGCCCCTTCCCTTAACCTGAACCAGCCCCTTCCCTTAGCCCTAAACCCATCCCTTAGTGCTAGTGAAGGATTCAGCATAAAGGCAGGCATACTAATGATGCCGTTGTGATTCCGCTTTCGTTCTAAAGGCTTTCGTAATAAAGCCTTAGTTAAAAAGGACGTTTCCCAGTTATAGTTAGGACCTAGTTTCCATAGGAATAGCGTTTTTTGTTTTACTAATACGTTTGCTGCTGTTTCATGAATCTTCACGGAATGTTCAAAACTAGTTTGCCAGTCACTTCAGCTGCTGTCTGAAAAGTTTTGGAGTAATCTGTCAAGCAAGAGCCGAGAAAAAGGGCGGTCCCAAAAAGCGTTTTCCCAATGCAATTCTCAATAGGGATTTTAGACACTACTACAGCCAGAATTGCTGAAAAGAATTACACCACATTTGGCAGAAAGCTAGATCTTGCTCTAGAAAGAGTGCTTTTTGTTATTTGGTGTAAATCTCTTCAGTAGTGTTTGAATTATTAATGTAAAAAGATTTATGCATATCTAGAGACGGATGATCCACCGCGGGGGACTTATGGATCCATGCGCCAACAGCAATCCCGTGACTGGCTGGCCACAATCTAAGAGGAAAGTTGCAGCCACCATTTGGTACATGGGGACTCGGTTCCCAGGGGGGGAAATAAAATTTAAAAGTGATAAAAGGTGTCAGGGTGGAGGTACCCTAACCTCATGGGACTGTTGGAGGGTTTTGTGAGGGACCCCTCAATGAGAAGAGATTGTCCCAAAAGTTTTTTTAGCATGCTAGGGTCCGCAGATCTACTGTTGCACTCCATGGCGGATACGTGGATCCAGACCCCAATTGAAAAAACACATACACGCACTCACAGACCCACACACCTACTCACATACTCACTTATACACCCATACAGCCACTCACACACCCACTCACAGACCCACAAAACTACTCACACACCCACTCAGACCCACACAGCCACATGCACACCCACTCACACACCCACTCACACACCCACACAACCACTCACACACCCATATAGCCTCTCACACACCCACTTACAGACCCACACAACCATGCACATATCCACTCATAGACCCACACAGCCACGCAAACATCTACTCACACACCCACTTACACACCAACACAACCACTCACACACACATACAGCAACTCACCCACAGACCTACAAAATGACTCACACACCTACTCACAGATCCACAAAGCCACTCACACACCCACTCACACTTCCACTTACACACCCACACAACCACTCACACCCACTCACACACCCATACAGCCACTCACACACCCACAAAACCACTCACATGCCCACACACAGGCCCACACACCCACTCACACACCCACACAACCACTCACACACCCACTTACATACCCACATAGCCACTCACACACCCATTTACACAACTACACAACCACTCAAACATCCACTTACACACCTATAGAGTCACTCACCCACCCACTCACAGACCCAAAAAACCACTCAAATTTCTATATGGCCACTCACACACCCACTCCCATACCCAATTACTCCCAATTACACAACCACACAATCACTCACACACTTGGCCACTCACAAACCCACTCTCAGACTCACAAAACCACTCACACACCCACTCACAGACCCACATAGACATTCACACACCCATTCAGACACCAACTCACCTCACACACCCACACAACCATTTGCACACCCACATGCAGTCACTCACTCACACACCCACAAAACAACTTGCACGCCCACTCACAGACCCATACAGCCACTCACACACTAACACACCCACTTACACACACACAACCACGCACACACCCACTCACACACCCATACAGCCACTCCCACTTACTCATATACCATATAGCTTCTCACACACCCACACAGTCAGTCACACACCCACACACAGGCAGTGATACACTTATAGAAATTTCAATAACATATGTCTGTATTAACTGCGTTCTTGTTTTAGTATTGAATGTGTGCATTTGGTTGGCAACGGATCTGCAGATTCTTAAAATTAATTTTTTTAAATGAAAGACTTGGTTTCATTTATAGATAGACTATATAAGTTACCTTACCATAATTTTTTTTTTTAGTTTTCAAAAATTTTATATGATTGAATGTGTGAATAAAATGTATTCATAAACTTTTGATAACGTATATTAGTAAATTGAACTTATGGGTCAAATTGTAGTACAATTTATATTAAAAAAAACAGAATGGTGAATAAGGCATTGGAAAAAACAGAAATAAAAAAAAACAAAGGTTACAGAGATGTTACAGTTAGGAAATCGAATTTTGAAAAAACCTTAGAAATTTACTGAAAGAAAGGTTACAGGGACATTATAGTTAGGTTTAGATTTTACACACAGAAAACCATAGAAATTCAGCAGTTAGCTACAGTTAGAATTCAGGTATGCTGCTCCATCCTGTTTTTCAAGTGCTGCTTTGCAGGACAGTGCTATCTTATAGTTGTTTTTAAATGAGGATGTTTCAGTCCATTTTACCTGTTGCCTTTTTCTGACGCTCTCCTGATTCCTTCCCCGGTACACCACGGTTTTACCATTTGTGCGGAAGGAATTTGACTTTCTCTCTTCTACTGTGAGCTACTTCCGGCCGGGTCAGCGGGCTAGTTGCAAGAGAGGGCAGGCTTTAAAACAAATGGATGCTCAGACGTGCAGCGGATAGAACATGGGTACGCTGCTCCATCCTGTGTTTCAGTCCATTTTACCTGTTGCCTTTTTCTGATGCTCTACTGATTCCTTCCCCGGTCCACCGCGGTTTTACTGTTTGAGAGGAGGGAAGTTCACCTTCTCTCTTCTGTCGTGAGCTACTTCCGGCCAGGTCAGCGGGCTAGTTGCGGGAGAGGGTGGGCTTTAAAACAAATGGAAGCTCGGATTACGCAGCTGACTCACTCAGCGGGCATGCCACTGTCACGCCAAAGGCGCACCTAAGACAAGCCCATCGGTGCCCGTCTGTGCCGGTCCTCGGACGCCCAGGGCCAGGGGTCTGGAATCCGGGTCCTTTACAACCAGAGATCAGATCCTATACCCCAGATGACCTGAGATCACTATGGCCGAATGACAAAGCGAACTGTCTGGTATTCAACCCCGGGACTAGTTATTTTTTCTGTGCTTGTTGCAATTTTGCAAACTATGCAAACCATTTTAGTAGACAAACCCCACAACAATCGTTGAATAACCTCCCACCTATGGATGTGAATGTCAGCCCCCACATTTCTAGTCCGTTGGATAGTTTGAATTGCCGCTCATTGTCCGAACAGCAACAACACCCATTTGATTTTTTAAGTTACCATAACCCTGATGCCCTATTTCTTACCGAGACGTGGCTACAGGCTGAGTCCCTGCATGGTATAATTATGGCATTACCTGCCAATTTTTCTATAGTTAGGATAGATAGGCAAGACCTGATGGGTGGAGGCATTGCGATTATTTTCAAGAAGGAGTACAACTGTAAAATTGAAACTTTTTAGATCTTATTGTGAAGCTTTGATCTTTTCTCTTGCTCTCACTCCCAACTATGCGTTCTCTGGGGCTCTGATTTACAGCCCCTGGGGTCCGTTGGGAAATGGTGCACCTCTCTAGCTGACTTAATGGCTCCTCATATTTTGCGAATGGAAAATCTTCATTTAGATGACTCGAAGAGAACTTTAGGTGCTTTTTCTTTTTTTTTTTACAGAGTTTTATATAGCGCGAAGTTGACCCGAATCGGGTATCAGAGCGCTTTACATAGCACCAGTTGCATTACATGAGGACACATTAATTTTTTTTGTTAGGCACGGGGAGATTAAGTGATTTGCCCAGAATCACAGGATGTTTAGCGTCATTGCCGAGACTCGAACCCAGTTCCCCAGATTCGAGGTCGACTGCCCTAGCCGTTAGGCCAACTCCTCTCGCTTCTCTGATTGAGGACCTAAAGGAACTTAACTTGCCACTTACTAACCCATTACCCACTCATGTGGCTCAACATCTTTTAGATCCTATTTTTTCAAATATAAAGGACTTGAAGGCACAGCTTCCCCTACCACTTTGTTGGTCTGACCACTTCGCTCGCTCTGCCGTTTGAGGTCAAAGTCCCTTTTCTCCTGCCCACAGCGTGGCTAGAATAGAATTCAGAATCCAAGAATTGGTCTAAACTCAATATTGAAGCACTGAATGAGCAACTGCTTTATACTAAACCTACCCTACACAAACAGATCGATTTAGACCAAAATGCAATTCATCACTGGCTCACTGAGTAAGAAGGGAAGGGGCAGTAGTTGTTGTGGGAAACACATCTTGAGTTTCTGAATATTGTCATTGGAGGGATTGATCAGCCATGTAAGTGAGAAAGGGCAGGGTGTATGGATGGAGTTGTACCAGTGGGTTCCCATAGTGTGGGGAGATGCTCCTTGTGTGTCAAGAGGGGATGAGGGAGCTAGATGGGAGTAGACAAATTGGAGTCATGGGAAGTATAGGACAGTATGTGTACGGAATGGGTGGATGGTCGGGGTAAGGGGGTGGTAGTCGCGGTTGAAAGGGCAGTTGGGGAGGTGTCCCAGGATGGTGCTTGGGGTGGGATAACAGTGCAGGCTCATAGAGGTGCCCTGTTAGGGAAAATAGGTGGTATGTGGGTTATAGAGGTTTGCGGAAATGTTTACGATGGAGGTTGAGTAATTAATATGGCGTCGGTTGGTGTTTTAGGAGGAGAGGCAGGGTGGCCTCATCTTAAGGCATAGAGAAGGGAAGGAAAAAGGTTGTCAAATAATAATAGACAGAAGTCATTGGAATTATCATTGTTGTATATGGAGATGGTTGTAGATGCGTTGAAGTGGGGGGAGGGAGCAATCTTGTGCTTTCAGCCATGTGGAATGTTACATGATGATGACATTTAGGGCATATTTACAAGAAAATGGCACAGCGCAGTGCCGCAAGCTATTTTGCTGCGCCAAGCTGGGTCATTTTCTAAAAGAAGGAATGCGCCATATTTACAACAATACGGTGCATTCCTGTACTCACCTTTGCACCTGTGCAAAAAAAGTAGCCCAGTGCCAGAGCCGGCCCCCTTGCACCTTGGCGTTGCAGGGATGATTGTTGTTGTGCAGGAAGGGACACCTTCATGCACAAAACCAATCTTCAATGGTGTTTTGCACCTTCTATGTGTACTGCAGAATGTAGCACACATAGAGCAAAAAACAAGGAGAAATAAAAGTATTTCTCCTTGTTGCACCACTCTAACACCTCCTCTGGCGAGGTGTAAATTTTTGGCGCTGCCTCAGAGTTACAGATCCTTGTAAATTTGGAGCAGTGTCAAAAAGCAATGGGTGTTGGGTGCGAACACCCACAGCAACACCCATTGCACGCCCCTTTGCCTCAGAAAACTGCATTGAGGAGCCCCATATTTACAAGGTGGCGCTAAGCCATGCACATCCCTTGTAAATAAGGAGCGGGGCATAGCGCCACCGGAGTGTCGCAAAAAGTGACGCTCCAGTGGCACAATGCCCTTGTAAACATGCCCCTTAATGTCTTATGGAAGATATCAGTCCCGGATGAGATGTTACAGAAGAAGAATATCAGGACGGTTTAGAGTGTTCCGTGCTGGCCACCGTGCTAGTCAGCAAACATGGTGTCTGGTTTTTCCGGGTATTGTGCGGCAACTGAAAATAAATATTCCAAAAGCTAAACAATAGGACAACAAAAGCAATGATTAAGGATGAAAGGGTGTCCAACTGTATTATATATGTAAAATCGAAATTTTCCTAGCCTCGGTGTTAGAAAGGCTAGATTTTATTAAAGACACGTAGGCGAGTATTATGCCTTATTTTCTTGATGTATTTTAACAGCAGCTTACCAAGAACTACATTTTCCAGAAGAACAATAACAGAACTAGTGGATAACATCACAATGGGAACAGCCAATAGAACATTGAGTAACCAGATAACTTACTTGACTGAGAACAACTATTCCTCTTTTCTTTAAGTAAGTCAGTCAATGAGGCATAGAAATAAATAGAAGAACAGAATACAATGTAAGTAACATGGTAAACAAGTCTATGAAGCAGTCCAAAAGAAGGCGAGGAGCTTGAAGGTGAACCAGGTAGAACGATCCATGTAGAGACTTGGCATCCTGCGTTTGGGAAAATAGCTCAGTCCGATTAGGAGGAAGCCACCCAGGAAGGTGTGGGTACTGCATAAAAAAGAAACCAGGGAGGGTTAATAAAAACTGTTGGTATAATATTCACCTCCGTGTCTTTAATAAAATCTAGCCTTTCTAACACCAAGACTAGGAAAATCTCAATTTTATTACAAGATCAGAGGCTCATATAATGCATGTTCAAAGTATTGAAATAACAGAATAAGAGACGTGTGAAATTGGCTTACAATAAAAAGGTATGAAGTTATTTACGTTGGACCAATCTGCAGATTTGAGGATGTTGTGCATACTAGCACCAGTCCAGAAAGCTCGAGAGCCCATGGCTCGTCTAGCTGAATGGGCACTAAAAGAATCAATGTTAATTCCAGCTAAGGATATGATCCATTTGACCCAAGGAGCTAAAGTGGTAGAGGAAACAGGTTTATGGGTTTTTTGGAAAGAGATGAGCAACTGATTAGAAGAAAGAGGCCTCAAATCTGCAGTGTGAGAAACATACGTTTTTAGACACTTATCAACACATAATTAGGTTCAGAAGGGAAAAAAGAATATTGAATTGTAGATAACTTGGTTTTTGGTATATCTGTGAACCTGAAAGGAAACACCAAGAGGAGAGAAATGGAAAGTAGACACATCTATTGCTCTCACATCTGGAAGACGTTTTAATGAAATTAAACATAATATCATTCTTAATTTTACAGAACGTTGCTTGAGAGAGAGAGATACATTGTCATGCCATGCAATAAACCATTTATACACCAAATTGACATTTCACACTGTATCATATTTAGGAACTGGAGGTTTAACATATCTTACTCCCTTTAAAAGTCGCTAAATCAAAGGATGTTCGCCAATGGGTCTTCCATCCACTCGATAATGTTTGGCTAAAATGGCTGACCTATAAATATTGATGGTACAATAAGCTTTGCCCTGAGAAGCTAAAGAGGCTAGGAAATTAACTACTAGAGCAACATCCACTGAAAAGGGATCTGAATTCCTGTCCATACATCAGGCAAGCCAAGTTGATCTGTAGATTTTTGAAGTGCAAGGGCCCATGATAGTTGAATGAGCTTGATAGACTCTTCAGAAATTCCTGGGGTTCTCCAGGATGACCCGAAAAAGAGAGCCTTCTAGAATCATGTTGTGCCAATGACCCAGAGGGTTGAGAAGTCAATCGGGAAAGTGATTAATCCAAATGGGGAAATCTGAAGCCATCTCCAACAGAGTTGGATACTAAGGTTGTGCTTGCCAAAACTGAGTTATTAGGACCAGAGGAGAGCAGTGTCTGTGAGTCTGGACTAAGACTCAAACAATTAAAGTAAATGGGGGAAAGACATATAGAAGAGTTTGAGGCCATGATTGAAGGAACGCATCAGCAGCTGTTGCAAAGTCATCCTGTGTGCCCTGTGCACCCCCATTTGTTGCTGACTGGTACTGGTGGTAACTGACTTGGACTGTCCATGGGCTCCGTCTAACCAGGCCCAGGGCCAGTGATATGTTGAAAACACAGTGAAAACACCTACATGCATTAGGGTACACTATGTATTAGGGTAAACTTACAATTAGCATGACCTACCCTATAAGTCCCTAGTAAATAATAAGGCAGGGGGGATTAAACCTACCTATAAATCCCTAGAATATAATAGGTCATGGCAGTTTAGAGGCCAGCAGCCCTTTCTGCACTTGCATGTGTGCTCTGCTGAGCACCTGAGGTAATTTTAAAAGCAGCCCAGCCTTTCAGCACTGTTTCTAAAAGTAACTTAACTGCAAAGTCGACTTTAGTGGTAGGGGCACTTAAAAAGTGATAATCTACATTAATCTTTATATATTAGGTATCCTCAAGGTCTTCCCTAGGTGTCCCAGAGGTGGGGGGGTCATGTAACTATAAGCAGGACCCTTATAAAAGATGTTCTATATGCCCTGGTGATGGAGAACTGCTACTGAGAGTTGGTTTAGTTAGCTCTTTATGCTCTGCTGAGATTTCAGGCATGTTGAATTTTGGAGGAATAGTGCCTTCTGTGAGAAGATTATGCCACACTTTGGAGGGAGTGGTCATGCTCTGGCGTGTTGCCTTGCACCTCATTGGACAGGAGTGCTCTCCTGCTTGACCCTAGAAAAAACTGAATAAATATGTAAGAGGTGCAGAGCCTCTCAGATCTGCTGCTTTAAACTAAGAGAAGAAGAAGGATTGCCATGCTAGAAACTTGATTTGCACCACCAGGCCCTGCATGCTGACTGACTGCTCCTGCTGCACTATCTGGAACTACAGCCCTGTAGATGTACCTTGCTTCTGAAGGTTTGAAGAGTGGACTCCCTTCAAGCTACAGGTTAACAGAGCTCACTTGCATCATCATCCACCAAAAGTCCCCTGCCTCAAGTACATCCAGCGGACTTTTAAGGGTTTTGCCCAGGAACATTGTGGGACCATCTTACAGCTTCCAGACACTTGGATTGTGTTTTGGACCCTTTGGACCCTCAAGAGGAACTTCAGGAAGAAGTTCCAGAAGTTTGGAGTAATTTTGGAAAAAAGCTCCATAAGGTGACCAACTCAACCGCGAGGACCAAGCAGGCTACCTTCAACTGCGACCCAGCCCGGATCCGGAAGAGCTCCGGACGTCCAAATTCCAGAGCTTGACCAGGAGCTTCCTGAAAGTCTAGCCGTTGAACCCTCACTGAATCCGGACTGGTGATGAGCAGCGAGGGACCACGGCAAAAAAAGCCCCAGAACATTTTCTAATTTCGAAGCTAAAATTTTAACCAGGGCCTCCCACTCAGTGTATCCGTGCAGGGCTCCATTGCGGTCAGCCTGAAACTTTGACTTTGTCCTGGTCAAGCACGACCAGATGTCCCAGAGTGGCGCTATAGTTTTCTAAGTGCTAGGTGTGGGATTTTTATTGTGTGTCTTGTGTCCATCTTATTTACTGTATCAATGTTTTCAAATGCTTTACATACCTGTCTCCAAAGTTAAGCCTGACTGATTGCCGCCAAGCTATCAACAGTTGAGCATGGGAATAATTTATTGAGACCTATACTTGACCCTAGACTGGGTTGGTGGCCTTCTTGCCAGTGGAGGGTGCATACTTAACACTACTAATAAGCCACCTTCCAACAGTAACCAATGCCTGAGGGTCTGGTCTCCAACTGAAAAAAGGAAAGAAGTTGGGAATTGAGTCAAGAGGCAATAGATTAATTGACATAATACCGAAGATGGAAGAAAGGCAATTGAACACTGAAGGGGGCAGTTGCCATTTGCTTGAGTCCTGTAAGGTGTCTGGAATACCAGTCTCCACCTATGTTTAAGTTCCCTGGAAGATAAACTGTTCTGGCTGAGACATTTTGTTGTAAACAGTACTCCCAAACATGTTTGACGAGATTTGCCAGAATCTAGTACCTTGCGCCCCTGATTGATCTATCTTACCGCTGTCAGATTGTCCATTCGTAGAAAAATAGTCCAATGCACTCTTTCTTTTGTAAAGGACTGAATGTCAAAGGAACCTGCAAGCATCTCTAATTGTTGATATGCAAGAATGACTCCTTCTGAGACAATATGCCTCCAGTTGAACACTGACCACATCTTGCGCCCCAACCTGACCGACTTGCATCGGATTCTAAGACAAGATCTGGCGCAGCAGAGAAAACTGTTCTCCCGTTCTTGATCTAAAGAGACTGGATCTGAATAGGCGAGATCTTGTGAAGATGTCGGATTTTTAATCTTTAAAGGGACCAATATTAAAGAGGTTCCAGAAAGATAGCCTGAATTGAGGAAGCTAGCAGACCTACGAACCAGGGCTAGAGACCTGAGATAAAAATGAGAAAGAGTTAAATAATGACGGATCTCCTTTTTTATGAGAGCGACCTTGTGTCGAAGAAGCTGAAGAACAGAGCGAGAAGTGTCTATCAGAAAACCCAGAAATTCCAACTGTTGGGCAGGAACTAGGGCAGAGTTCTGGCTATTGATAAGAAAACCTAAACAAAGAAGATCTTGGCAAAGATGCAAATGAGAAAGAAGAAGAAGCTTGCCCTGGGCCATGATACGAAACTCATTGAGGTAAACAATTAGTCATACTCCTTGTGCTCTGAGAAAGGCCACAATCGGTTTGAGAATCTTGGTAAACCACCAAGGAGCTGAAGACAGACTGTAGGGAAGAGATATTTTCTGTAAGAGGGAGGAATTGGAACAGTGTGGTAGGCATCTTGAAGGTCTAGTCTGACCAACCAATCGGTTTGAAGGAGAATATCTCTGAGATGGAGAATAGCTTTCATTCTGAAATTATGATACACTATGAAGTTGTTGAAGGTTTTGAGATTTAGGACAAGTTGAAACGTTTGTTCTTTTTCTTTTTTTTTTAAGTTTGATTTATTGAAAAGTACAAAGAGATAAAACATTAATAAACATAATATAATGCATCCTATTTAACAATAAAAAATAGTTAGATAAAATAAAGAAGGTATAGGAATTAACTTTGTACTTGCATAGGGAAGAAAGGGGATAAGAAAATTATAAGGATGGAAAAAGTAAAAAGGTATTATGGGGATAAATGAAAAAGGGGAGAAGGAACTAAGGTAATCAAAATATAACAGTTAGAACATTATATAAAGATACATATATAATAAAAACACTGTAAGCATAATCATAAAATAAAGGATGAGAAAGATAATATAAACACATTTTCGGTATTTAAGAGAAGCCATCTAAAACTTTTAGTTATAACAGGCAAAGGGAGTATACTCAAGGAGGTTTTTGAACATCATCAGCCACATTCTTAGACTTAGCAGCGGATAAGGCAGACTGAGATAAATAAGTTGTTAACCCTTTCCGTGCTCATGACGAGCTCAGCTCGTCATGCTGCGCGGTAGCGCTGTGCGCATGACGAGCTCGTCACGACCCCACCCGCGATCGGAATGTCCAGCATACGAGCGGAATTCCGATCGCGGTCAAGGGGTTAAAGGGACCAGAAAAATGGTGCTGAGAAAACCTGAGGGATAGAGAAGGATTGGTTCTATAGCTTGTTTAGAAAGAAGAGACTGAATCTTGTTGTGGATGAGGAGATTTTGATCCTGAGAAAATAGAAGAGGATGAGGGAGATGAAATTAAACTGAAGTTTTTTAAAACTCTATGAGATACCCTTGAACTGATTGAATTACCCAGGGATCTGTGGAGAGAGAAAACCATGAATTTAGAAATAGAGCTAATCTGACTCCTACAGGAGGAATGCCAGAATTGGAAACTCTTACCTAAGTATTGTCCTTCTTTGCTTCTATGGCCCCTGGAGCGGTAACCTCTGGATCGACAGCGAAATAATTGTGCCTTTCATTCGAAATAGGTATCAACTTGAGATTGCAGGCTGAAGTAGCTTCTGTTGGGATACTGACCCCTGGAATAGCGGCTGGCAAAGCTACTCCTACCTTTGCCGGCCATAGTGAAAACCCAAGAGGAGAACCTTTTCTTTAGGGAAATTTTGGCTTTGTCCATGTTAGCAAAAGCAGAGACGTATCTCCCGAATTCCTTGATATGGAGTCGCCAAACAATAGTCCCTTAGCCAAGGAACCCTCCACCTTAGAAGCATGAGAGCCAAGTTTGGGGTCAATTTTGAGCAATAAACTATCCCTTCTCTCCTGAGAAATATGAGGATTGTGTTACCCAGAATTTAAATAGCCCATTGGGCCCAATTAGAAAGTGTATCAGAATCAATCATAGTGCCTTCCATCTTGGCTTCCTCAGCCAGATCCAAATTCTGGTGAGAGGACCTACCAAATTCAGAATTCCTGACAAGAGGACCAAGCTCTGTCCACACCTTTTTTGTGCTCTTTATCAAATTTTGTAAAGAACTTCAACAGATTAGGGTCAATTATAGGGTTGGCTGTGACGTTGTTGGGTAGGGAAGGGCAGGGACACTCAGATTTCAATTTGTTTCTAGTGGTTTTATCTAAAAGGTTGCGCAAGTAAGAGGGAACATAATCTGCTACATGATCTGTAGGGTACCATTCATTAGAGTTGGGTGGTGGATATAAGAGGGGTTAAACGTAGGTTCATCAAGGGGATCAACAAGTTCTAAAGACCCCGGGCGAGACGCACCACTGTCATCAGGAGAATTTTTCCACCTTTTCTTCGGAGGCACATAATTAATAGGATCAGACAATCCATCTATATCACGTCACCCAACACATCGTCATCATCATCATCATAAGTGTCTCATAATTATGATATGTGTAAATGGGAAGAAGGGGGCTCCGACATATAAACCTCTTGGGTGGGAGGACCAAATTTCACTGAAACGCCTTTTGCAGACCCAACCAAGGTAGATGCACGTTTCTTACCCTTCATAGGGCGTTCATTGGAGGAAGGAAACATTTTGGAAATAGAAGCTTCTAGATTTATGGAAACATCCAGCATGGACACTGAAACAGTCTGCAGAACAGAATCCTTGATAAAGGATTTCAAATTATCCTTAAAAAGTTATATATACTCTCTTCAGACATTGTGGTCAAACTTTAAAACAAATGACAGAGAAAAAAACTAAATAAATAATTAACTTCTGAGAAAAAATGGAAGGAAAGGGTTAATATTCTGTGAAAACCAGTAGCGCCCCTTTACATTGTAAATCCTCTTTAAGGGAAGAGGAAATGAGGGAAAAGAGAGGTAGAACCCAAGGTAAAGGGGAGTTCAATTCAATTCCAAATCTTTATTCGGCTATCAAAAGGCAGCCATAAAAGTACAAGCAAATTAGCACACCTAAAAACAATTAAAACATTTGATAAAGCATGCAGTTATAGTTCTAAAATTCATTTCATTTGTTGCACTATAGCATAATACTTTTCCTCACGTTAATCGATTTCAGAATAAATAAAGCAACATTATAACATAAAGGAATCATCTAATGTCGCCAGATATTTCATTGCTACCATGTGTGACCTAATGTTCTGTGCAACAAGCAATGGTTTAAGATAAGAACATCTAAAATTCTGATAAAATTTACAAAACAATAGAAAGTGCAACGTGCTTTGTTTGCTTCGGTTATCACAGGGGCATAAAACCATATCAGGTGGGCAGAACTTCATGGTTGGGAAGGCAACTAGATGGTGCACAATGGGAAACCTCCTTTACCCTGCATGTGTTACTCCGTGTGCCATTACCCCGCATTTTTTACACCGCAAAATCTTTTACAACGCAGGGCTTTACACCGCAAACTACGTCAACGCATTCCCCAAAGTAACGCCCTGGTGGAGTTAGAATAGTAAATTGCGTTGTAATGGGGAATGCGTTGTAATAGAGTGCGTTGGAAAGCCCTGTGTTGTAAAAGATTTTGCGGTGTAAAAACTGCGGGGTAATGGCACGTGGAGTAAAAGTGTGCGGGGTCTGATTCGTGCACAATACCACATCTCATTCTTATTAATACGAAACGATGCTGTGCCATGGTCACATATGATAAATAGTTATTTCCTCCCTCCATCAAATTCAGGGATTTGTACAAGGTGACCGTTGATTTATTCTGCTCATCCATCGATCGGCAGTCCAATCTGTGCTGAAGAAAAGTTTCTTTAATACTTTTCTTTGTAAATGACAATACTTTTGTGGGATCCGATCAGATAGATATCTTAAACAGCCTTACAAGGGAGGAATTAATGTACCGTAGCCAGGGAATACTTACTACATCGTTCAGGGTTAGACAATCTAATTGATCTAGTAAAAGCAGTTTCTTCCTTGCCCCATAGTGAAGCCCACAATAGCAGTGGTTTAGCCAATAAAAGATCTTCTTAAAACTTTAGTCCCACCTCATGGTGTATGATAGTGTTTGATGCAGAGGAGGGTAGATATAATAGATGTTTTAAAAGGCAGTTTTCTTCTATTTGTAAGGCTGTGCTATTTGTATAACCCCAGAGGCCCGACCCATAAAGAGCTATGCTCACTCCTTTGGCTTTGTAAATGGATACCATTTCATTAATTGGTCGGTTCCCACATTTTTATGAAAATTGAAAAATCCCTTGGGATACCCTGCTGATTTTAGCTCTAGTGTTTAAAACATGTTGTGACCATGAGCCGCTACCCGAAAGTAAAATACCCAAATAGCAGAAAGACTTCACTGGGCTTATTGGGGTGTTCTCAATAAAGAACGATTTGCATGGTTTATGTTTTGGCGCACAGACCATGGTAAATATTTTAGATTTGTTGATTACCATTTTTTTTGCGTCAAGAACCCAGCAAAAGTGTTAATTAATCTCTGAAGGCCCACTGGGGTCCGTGCCAATAAAACTGCGTCATCTGCATATACTAACACAAGTATTGGGTGGCCAGCCACCCGGGGGCATCAGCCTGAATCATTTGTAGGTGGTTTTCTACCCCATTAATAAAAAGAGAAAATAATATTGGGACTAACACACAACCTTGTCGTATACCTCACCCTATTTTAAATTTAGTTGAACATTCCCCCTGAAGGCCAAAACGGACTTGGCTGGTTAAGTTCTCGTACAAACGAGACAGAAATCCAACAATCGGTCTTGGTGCTCCCATGGAAGTCAGGGTTGACCAAAGTAGGTTATAATTGACCAAATCGAATGCGCTACTTAGATCGGCAAAACATAGATACAGTGTACTATCCTTAGCCCTGGTATATTTGCCAATAAGCAGCTCTAGATTAACACATTGCTCGATAGTCCCGAGCCCTTTTCTGAACCCAAATTGCACCGGGGATAAGATAGAATGCTCTTGCGCCCATTCCTCCAACCTTAGTAACAAAACCCTACTCATTACTTTCAGTGAGGTGTCTAGGAGAGAAATAGGGCGATAATTTTTTGGATATGTTTTATCCCTTTTTTTATATATGGGTACAATAATGGATTCACTTTATAACAACAAAAGAGCGAGAAAAGAGGGAATTACTAGGGCAGCACGAGGAGAAACCTCTTTATTTAGGGCATTGATTCATTCCAGATGGTAGCGACTTACTTCAATGGGCACACTGTCGCCACAGGGTAGCTAACATTTGCTGACTTGGTTCAATAAGCGTACACTACAAAACACAAATTTACATTTGAGTGTGAGGGTTTCATTACACCACCCTGATATAGTATTCAAGCACGGCCCAATTTTGTTCCATTTTGAATGAAATAAACATACATTGTCGAACCAACTTATCAATAAAGCTTTACTTTTCATAAGGACATGTCAGGACTTGACAGGTCTAGCGCTACCTGTCACGTGACTGGAGCTAGTTATGTGAGTCAACCCACGTCCGGGTCACGTGACAAGGTTTTTGGTATTTCTTGACCGGTGCCGCGTTGTAGCGGTAACATTCGGGTCCGTGGCAGGCAACAGGCAGGTCTTGTGAGGGAGAGTACCATACTAAAAGTAAGGGAATTGGGTTGCTAGGGTGGGTGGCTGCCTCTGCCATTAGATACACGCTAGTTGTGACCCTTATTCTGTCTTTACACAGTTTTTACAGGTAGCTTTACCCCCTCCCGGAACCCATGATGTGAAGCCAATAACACCTTCACGTAAGCGCCGAGTTCTCCATGCTTTTACGATTCTTTTAATTCACCATTCCACAGCGTGTGCGCTCTGCGCTGTGACAGGGCACTATCACTGAGCAACTTACTTTCAAATAAGCAATGGCTTTAACTACACTGCATCTGAATGGTGTCGAATCTGTACTAATAATGACCCGTACTTAGGACCCCTCCGTCCACGCAATCACACGGAGTGGCAGCCTGTGTGACACGTTTGCCTGAGTTAAGGTCACGCGTGGTTTGACCCCTCCGTCAACGAAATTACACGGAGTGGATGTTTGTGTGACACGGTTGCCTGAGTTAAGGCCACACGTGTTTTGGGTTGCATAATGAACCCAGACTTCTTCAAGCACGAGGTGTTTTAGCACTTTAAATCCTCTGTTGCATCTGATGAGGAATATCACAGTTGTCACGCAGTAGTCATGTGTTTATCATGTTTGTTCTCTCTTTTTCAGAGTACAGCGGCTTTTTGGAAATCCCACAAGGCCGCAATGACAAAACCGTGAGTTTTGCCTTTCACACAACCCCCACAGGTTAGGATACGCCTTAGCGTGCGTATACCGCCGTGGGGATCCTGGTCCTGAAGAATGCTTAGCTAAAAGTGCATCCATAAGCAGAAACATGTTGACCAACTTTCACTTCATTGATTAAATCGGACTTTCCTGATAAACCTAACCAGCCAGCTCACGTCCGTCGCACTTGTTTTAAACGATCACTGGTATTCCACCATTAAAATTACTTTGGGATAAAACCAGCGATCTTTTAACCTACACTACCCTTACACTTACACCACCCCCAAAAAAAAACGCTCCGCTGTAATTCAGGCGTCGTAGCACACCAGGGGGACATTCGGTCCCTCTGGTGGGAACCCAGTGATGAAGCATGTCACCAACTAGGTTGGTGAGTGAGGGTTCTTTTAAATAAAGAGGTTTCTCCTCGTGCTGCCCTAGTAATTCCCTCTTTTCCCGCTCTTTTGTTGTTATAAAGTATATTCGTCAGGGGGACGAAGAGTGAAAATTCCCTCACTCTATAGTTGTAAATATATATATCATAATGGATTCCCCACATATAGATGGAATTGTATCTGTTACGGCTGAATTAAATGCTCTGGTCAAAATAGATCCCCATAATTCAGGGGAAGATTTAAAAACATTGACCGGGACCCCATCAGGACCTGGAGCCCGGCCTTCAGCGCTGGCCTGTATAGCCTGATGGACTTCTTCGTTAGTAATGTTTAGTGGGATACGTCTCCCCTCACACAACGACTCCCAGTAAGGACCTGTCAGCATCTCACCACTATTATTAAAAATTTCAGGGAAATTAGTCACCCATCTATCACAGGGAACAAAAGAGCAAAACTCAGAGATGTCATCGTTCTTGTAAAAAAAGGGGCATTTACTGTATCCCCAAAAAGTTTGGTATTCCTGGTTTTTACAGAAATGGCCAGGTTTTCCCATGCTTCCGCCTGGAGTGTCTTTTTCCTAGCTGCTATAGCTAATTTATACTTGCTCCGAAGGGATTTGATAATTAAAATATCCTGTGGGCGATTAGACTGGGCATATTTAAGTGACTGTAGGTCTTTGGCACTAGCACTATCAAACCATCCCCTTCTATTGTTCCCTAGTGTATTTGGGTACTTGGTTAAAAATTATATGATTGAGATTACAATTTGACCAAGGTTTTCAATCATTATACAGTAAGTTATTTCCTTGTAGTTAAACCTTACTATTTTCTGCATAGTCGTACGGGGATCAACACCCGTCCACTTCATTCTTACACCATTTTTCCTAATAGGGTCGATACGATTTACTAGTTGGAATGAGGCCTGTCTTTGGCCCCAAAAAAAGAACGTTAGTCTAAGTAGATTGTGGTTGCTAAGAATTGAGGGTACAATACTAAGATTGCCACACATTTCAATAGCGGGGACAGACACCAGTACATGATCTATAGTGGAAAATGAGTTTCTCCCAGTGAAGGTTGGAACTATTTCACCACTAAGACTGCAGCCCCCTCTAAGTAATTGGAGATCATATTTCCCTCCCCATCCTGGTAAATATAGCCACATGCCTGGGTGGTAGGTACTGCATATATCTGAATGTTAAGGTCTCCTGCCCACACTAATGCATAGTCCGTATTAGTAGGAGCTAGAAAGGTTTCAAGGCTGTGGTCAAGGGCTGTAGCCTTTAGTCCGCCCTTCTTGCGACCCTTGGGCTTCTACATATTATGAGGAATACCCTTCTACATGCACTGGATTTATGCACCAGGTTTCTTGTATGCATATGATGTCATAATCAGATATAGTATTAATCCAGTCTGCATTCCCTATCTTATTCAATAGCCCATTCACGTTCCATGTTGCAAACTTAAAGCCGCAAAGGGCTGACATACTGAGACCATACTTGGTGCATGAATGGGTATATTACAGATACTAGCATTATCATTGTCAATCGCCATAGTGGGCTTGGCTACAGCCAGCCTACAAACTGGATGTGTCCCAGGGATAGGTTTATGATCTTTAAGGGATAGTTGACTTGCCTGGACAGTTATAGAGTCCCTGCCCCAATAGTTCCTGGAGTCCCCAGCATGGTTTTGATCAGAACTGAGTCATTCATTATCATCTAAGGTACTCAGTGCTTGATATCTATTTGGCCCTGCGAATTCTGAGCAATATGGCAGATACGGTCTTGGAATCACCCTTGGTGCTTGTGGGTTTGGTGTATCATTAGGACATTGGCCTGAACTCCGTAAATGTCGATAGAAAAAACCCAATGAGAATATGCCTATATCTTGAGTGGCCAGGGTACGTTCCCTCATCTTTGTGTGGATGCCTCTAGCAACTCTAGGATTCCTAAAATTAATAACTACACAGTCACCATCAATGTTTTTTTCCAGCAGCCCAATCCACCCCACTCTTCTTGTAAACAAGATTTTGTGTGCTCTAACAGGCAAAAGCAAGTGATTAGCGTTAAGCCAGTGGACGACCTTGTCCTTTAAATATTCCATTGTTTCCCTAGCCCCTGGCTTCGGCGGGGGGACATTAACCATTACTGCCACATATGGGCAGCAGGCAGGTGGCAGATTAATGGTAACTAATTCGGGGGGGCATATTAATATTGGGAGGGTGTGTATTTGTTAGGCTCCGTGAGGATGGATACACAGCAGGCATCATAGTGAAAGGCTCCCTAATGGGGTCCATGCTAAATTGTCCATGGGATTACTGTTATTATCAGCTGCCCCTTGGAGGGAGAGTATATCCGGGGAACTCAAAGTAACAGGAATATCATTCTGGGTCTTTCTTTTGCGTTTAGCTGCTGGTGGGTGATCAGTAGTTGGAACAGTAATTGCAGCTTTAACTGTACCTGTTGTGTCCTGGGGTGGAGAGATGGGAACGGATACAGATGCTGATTCTAGCATAGTAGGCAACTGGCAAGCTGTAGAGTTCACAGACACATTAATGCATCCTGGGCTCTGGGGGTCTTGATAATTTCCGAGGCCAGACTTCTCCTTAGTAGATGTTATGCATTCAGGTCCCCCGTTTTACCAGTTGCACCAATGGATATGCGCCGCTCAGCTAGATCGATTTCTTTAGATAGGGCTTCCACGGCACAGGCAAGGAAGGTATCTATGGTGGATCGCTTAGATGTAATTTTTGGCTCTGTAGAAGACTTTGCGCCCCCAACCTTCGGTTTACCCATACTGCTGGTTACCAGCTAGCTTGTATGAGGCGCAAAAGAGTGGGGAAACAGACTTAATTCTCAGTGGCCCCTCAGGGTCCTGTAGCTGGCATCAACTGCTGGTAGTAGTGTTCCAATAAGCTGATAGAGGACCACAGGAAAATAAACCAAGAGGGTTGGCCCAGACCACCCTCTGTCAGCCACTGACGGTGCAGACGGGCCCGCACTTGGCCCGGACTTCGCCCGTGTTGCGGGAGCACTCAGCAGTGTTTATGGCGTCAGAAGGACTGGCCACGCCTCCAGCGCCGTTGCCACCAAGAACGCTGGGGGACCGAGTCCCACCCCAGCAGCCAGGAACAGGTGACAAGGTTAGTGTGGCGGGCTCCACCAGCCCGGAAGATTATGAGTTAACCAAAGCGATTCCCACCACTGAGCTACTGAGGCGAGGAGCGGAGAAACGACAGGCCACACCACAGAGCAGGGCTCAGCAACGATGCTTCGCGTTGGAAATAAAGACCTGAAGCAGCGGAGAAGCATGGCGCAGGAGCGGAAGAAAACTGGACGATAGCGGCCCAAAGGGGAGAGAGCGTATGACGCGTCCCGTAACGGCAGACTAGAAAACTGTTACAGGGATACAAGCATATTACAAACGCAATGTAGTGCGCGGCAAGAGCAACCGAGGACATTAAAAAAAGTGAACCTACCAAAAACAAGTAAGGGTAATATATTGCCAATAATAATCACACACAGTCGTAATAAATATTGAATAAAAACACTGAAAATAATTCATAAGTAAGTATTTTGACTGCGAGCAGCAAGAAAAGAGGAATTGCTGTTCTCAGTCAAGTTAGGTATCTGGTTTCTCGACGTTCTATTGGATGTTCTCATTGTGATGTCATCCAGTAGTTTGGTTGTTGTTTTTTCTGGTAAATGCAGTTCTTGTTTGGCAGCTGTTAAAATAAAGCAAGAAAGACTGCATAATAAGTGCCTCCGGTCTTGCAATAAAATCTCGTCTGTCATGCCTCTTACTCAACTTTCTTCATACACTCCTCAAAATATTAACACCCTCTTATCTGCATTCTCCCCATCCCAGCATCCCGAGGTGTAAGACAAACACACAGCTCAACCGAGCTAGCAACTTCTTCTCTTGGACAATGCACAGATTTAAGTCCAGATATATTTATCACTTAACTATATCTCTCACAGATACAATTTCCTTTCATCAAAAATACAGTACTGTGTAGAACATTTTTATTGATATGCCCTTTTCAACACCCTTTTCTTTAGAAATCTTCTTCACCCGTTGGACGCAACAAAATAGATGTTAAAATCCAAATATACAATTACATGTTACATTTAATTGTATTTCTCATAAATCACGTTGTCTATATCAGTGTAAAGTGCTCTGGCGTCAATTGATGTGCTCTGGACTATAAAAAATAATCTCAAATAATTATAAAGAAAAAAGTAAGAAAAAAGAAACAAACAGAGCGAAAGAAAGGAAAGAACGAAAAGAACGAAAAGATGCTGCAGGGACTTGCAGTCGATTATGAAGCCGATGCGTCATTGATCAAAACTTCAAAGCCTCTCTATCCAACTATTGAAGGGAGCCATATTCCGATACATGCAGTGACGCAAGCTGCTTGTGGCATTTCTGCAAACACGGTGGGGCGGTGCGTCCATTAGGGCGCTTGGGCGTTGCCCCACTGAGCGTTGCCGTCACTCTCTAACTCGGACGGGACTCTCTCACCCACACAATGCAATCCCTGTATCCCAGCCGGAGGCAGTCGGCTTAGAAGGGGGCGGGGCAGCACTACAGGACCGAGTTCAGCTGCAAGTGATTGACATCCACCATAACATCACAGGTGGTCGGCGGAGCGCACAGCAAGAGTGCGCATGTTCTGTTTAGGGCTTAAACATATTGCGACCAGCCCTGAACATGCGCACACTAGGCTGCTCATTAGAAGAGCGAGGGTTGTTCCAATGCTGCTCTTCTAATGAGCAGCCTAGTGCGCATGTACGGGCTGGTCGCAAAAAATGTTAAGCCCTAAACAGAACATGCGCTCTACTGCTCAAGCCAATCCTGGCGCTGCTGCTGGACAGTGTTGCCAGATTGGGCTATTTCTCGAACAATTGGGCGATATTTTGCCCGATTGTGCGAGAAAAAATCGTGATGGGCGGGTTACCTAAATTTGGGCTAGAAGCCGCCAAGTGTGCGGCGGATTCCAGGCTTTGTGCGGCGCCGCCACGCTGCAGCCCATGGCTGCCCTGCTGCCACACCCCTTCTCTAATTTTCGGTGCGTCTGTGGCTCTGTGCCCTGCAGCCCCTGCCCACAAGTAACACCAGCAGGGCCATAAATCTTTGCGGGCGGGAAGCTTCAGGCCCCCGCATCCCCCGCAGTGCGGGGGGCCCCCGAGCTGTAGGGGGCCCCCCTCAGCACAGTACTCAGGCAGAGTTAATCCGGAGCGGGCCCCTCACTGTACATTGCAGGGTTTCCCTTTAAAATGTCTTTCCACCCTGAGATGCGCTAAGCGCCCGCCGTCGCGGGATGCAGGCTGAGGACTGACATGGACATGCTGCCTGCTTTCAGGGGCAGTGGAAGCGGGGCAGAACTGGACTCGAGGAGTTTGGGCAGGTACACGCGAGTGTGCAGTGCCTTTGGACATTGGAATCAGTACACAAGGGCCCACAATGCACCTTGAAGCTGAGGCACGCACGTTCCTGCCACACACGTGTTTTTTTAAGGCTAGTGTATCCTGTCTCCCGGTCCATATTACAGCCGAAAGTGGTGTTCCTTAGGCCCCGTTACAGTTGGGAGCTGGTGTGGGTGAAACATGCTTCGCCAGTACATTGACGAGGTATGACAGGTGAGTAACTGTCCCTAGATCACTTGAAGCAGCTGCGCCACGGTGGGATCACTGGATCCCTTGAAGAGGTTTGACAGGTGCGCAACTATCCGTGAAGCAGGTGCACTACCTCGTTTGGGGTACGAGTCACGCGCACAACGTCCTTCGTGCATTTGGGGCCTCTAGGAGATGGCACTGCACAAATTGCATTTGCGTGTTGCAACAGGTAATATTATTCGTTGTAATTTGTTCCCCACACCTCACTACTGCTGCGTTTAAGCACTGTAGGGAACTTGTCTCGTCAGTGCCAAATTTAATCACACCCAACTCGCCGACCTCAGAAGGACAGCAGACCACATCGGCTGGCAGGGATTCAAACTCATGACTTGCAGACCCCCTCATATGTCATCGACTAGTGTTCAGCTCACTGAGCCTTCCTGCCACCTTACGTGCCTCGGTATCCACAATACGCATCTGGAGACTGCACCACAAATGCCTGTGGCTGCAAGCATGGCAACTCGAGAAGACGTTTCCTCTAAAATAACACCTGCAGGGTTGTTCGTTTTCTAAAAATGATTCACATTGCTTCAATGGCATTACAGCTGTAGCAATGATTCAAGCTATCGACTTAAATAACAGGACCTTCTAGTTTGCCAGTGATATATGTATTTGTTATTATTTGTAGTAGTTATATAGCGCCGACCTAGCCCTCGGGGCATCCAAGCACTGTACATACAACTGGAAAAGGAAATGTGAAACTTACATTGTTGAGGGGGTGGAAATGAGGATATAGGAAAACAGTCAGGGAGATAGATTAATGTAGTTATAGCGCATCACATAGCACAGAAAAACCGTATGCTGTGCAGCCACACAACGTCTCATGACAAGACCACCGTTAGTTAGCATGCGGTGAGCCCCCGCAGCATCTCGTGGCGCCTAGGGCCCACATGGCCTTTCAATACTGAATTCTGTGATGGGGGCCATAAACAGATCCGAGGCGTGTGAACGCTGCTTGCTGTGCGGGTGCATTTCGTGGAGCCAAGAAAGTTTGGAAGCGTGTGCTCATTGCTATGTGATATCAATAGTTCATGTTACTGTGGGGAGCCATTAAAACATATTTACTGTGTGGGGGCATTGATGTGGGCTTTAATTCTCTTTACTGAGTGAGATTATTATTGCTACTTACTGTGTGAGACCATTACAGCTAGTTACACCATGGGCCTATAACGCTAGTTACATCGTGAGGCCTTTAAAATGTGAGGTATTCATTCTGGTTACTGTGCTGAGACATTAAATTGGGTTATTGAGTGGGCCATTAAATACCATTAGTGAATGGGACAGTTAATGCTAGTTCGTGAGCGAATATTAATGTACACTTACTGCCTGTGGGCACTGATGAATTTATTGCCATGTGCCATTGAGACATATACAACCTGAGATAAATGATGCAAGTACAGCCTAGAACATGGGTATCTAGTTAGGTCGTAGAGGGACAGATCCGTTCCTACTAATTCTCATACATTTGCATGATCTAATTCAGTGAAACTAATTTGCCTGAAACAAAAATCTGCATAGATCAGACCTCCTGGACCTATGTTGTACACACCTGATCAAAGACCACTCATGCACTTGTGGTCTTTGCACGTGTGACCATGAATGTTACTGCCTTCGCCATTGACGCATGTTGGAATCAGGGGAAAAGACAGTTTAGGAAAATTGTATTCCTAGTACTACCTGGTGTAACGGATACATGCAGTGTATTCACAGCATCTCTTTCCTTTGAGTTCATCTGAGAGTAAGTGTCACAGATGGGCAATGCTTTGTCTACTGAGATGTAAGGAAGATGCAAGATCATGCTTATACATCCAAAGTGTTTTAGTTGGGTCAATATTTTTTTCAATTGGCTGTAACACCTGGCATCCTTGGCCTGATTTCCCCTGACTTTTAGCCTCTACCTCCTGTATCTTTGACTGTGCGCTGGATTTCGGTTTTGCTGGTTTAGGTACTCTGGGCAATTTACCACTGCTGATCAGTGCCAAAGTGCAAGTGCTCCCTGTGTAAATTGTAATTCTGATTGGTTATCCAGTATTGGCATATATGATTTACTGGTAAGTTCCTAGTAAAGTGCACTGTATGTGCCCAGGGCCTGTAAATCAAATGCTACTAGTGGGCCTGCAGCACAGATTGTGCCCCCCACACCAGTAGACCTTCAAATGTGTCTCCGATCTACCACTGCAGTATCAGCACGTGCAGTTTTTAACTGCCATGTCAACCTGGCAAGTGCACTCACTTGCCAGGCCCTAACCTTCCCTTTTACATGGCATGGGGGCCCACTACATCAGGAAAAGAGTTCTTCACTATGTTCCGGGAAGAATTCTAAGATCCTCTTACCAACAGCGGTTAGTTGTTCCCAAATTCTCCGGCACTCGTAGCGGCGGTCGCTCTTTCCAAGTACAGGTTGCCAGTGTCTTGAACCTTTTGCCGAAGTCACTCAGACAGGTGCCTGATTTACTGATTTTCAGAAAACAACTTAAAACTTGGATGTTCCAGCAACAACTCTAAACTTCCTCTTAGGTCCACTGTCAGGAATCTTGCACATGGTCTCAGACTAGCGCCGGGACACTCTTTTGAGTAGCTGCGCGCTCTACAAGTCCCTTATAACATAACATAACATAACATAAGTCACTCCTAAGGTAGACCCAAGGTACCCTTATTGGCAGAGTACAGTGCAGGGGCGTAACACCGGCCCCCGCAGTGCGGGGGGGCCCCCAAGCTCCAGGCCCCCTCAGCACAGCACTTCACCTCGGCCGGAGAGCTCCTGATAGAGTCCGGAGGGGGCCCCTCCACGTACCTTGCAGGGGGACCCCCTCAATCTTCGTTACGCCACTGAAGCTTCATCCAATTAGGGTCCTGCAAGACCTGCAGTGACCTCTGACCTGCCCCCAGTAATGTTCCGACCTGCTTTGGAGTCATTTGACACAAATCCTGGGTCAGATCAGTTCGTCAGGCACATTAACGGCCCGTGCGCGTGCAGCAGGTATGGTGACGTCAGAGGTTCCAGCTGTAGGGTTTAGTGTAGTTGGGAAACAGCCGGGGCAGAGGGGTGATGGAAACACTGGGCAATAAGAGGGATGACTGGGGCATCAGATGAGCACACGGAGTGGAATACGGGGGCAGGAAGGGGTGATGAAAATACATGGCAAGGAGAGGGGTGAAAACAGAGGGGTGCAGGGGGCCGCGAGGAGCGGTAGACAAGCGCACATAGTGGAAACGGGACAGGAAAGGGTGATAAAAACACAGGACAAGGAGAGGGGTGAGAACAGAGGGGTGCAGGGGGCAGCGAGGAGTGGCAGATGAGCGCAGAGTGGAAAACGGGACAGGAAGGAGTGATGAAAACACATGACAAGGAGAGAGATGAGAACACAAGGGTGCAGGGGGCAGCGAGGAGTGGCAGATGAGCGCAGAGTGGAAAACGGGACAGGAAGGAGTGATGAAACCAGGACAAGGAGAGAGATGAGAACAGAGGGGTGCAGGGGGCAGCGAGGAGTGGCAGATGAGCGCAGAGTGGAAAACGGGACAGGAAGGAGTGATGAAAACACAGGACAAGGAGAGAGATGAGAACAGAGGGGTGCAGGGGGCAGCGAGGAGTGGCAGATGAGCGCAGAGTGGAAAACAGGGGATAGGAAGGGGTGATGAAAACACAGGACAGGGCGAGAACAGAGGGTGGCAGATGTGTGCACTGAGAAGTGGAGCACAGGGGGCAAAAAAGGGCGAGATAACACCAGGCAAGGAAAAGGATGAGAACAGAGGGTAATAGGGGAGGCGAGGAGTGGCAGATGAGCACACAGAGTGCAACACTGGGGGCAGGAAGGGGTGACGAAAACACAGGGCAAAAAGAGGGATGACTAGAGGGGTGAGGGGGCAGATGAGCACACAGAATTGAACACAGGGAACAAGAAGGGGCAGGGCTTTAAGTGGGCCGGATCCTGCCGGTGCTCAGCACAGGCTGTTCTTAAAAGCAGGCGCTGGGACGGGTCCCTATCGGGCTCTCCATTTTTGCCCTCACCCTCGGAGGAAAACAATATCTTAACTCTGTACCAGTACCACTCTTCACTGCCTTTGATGTAACTTCAAAGAGACTCCTTATAGTTATTTCACAGTCTCGTCATTTCAGAACTGAAGCATTTTCAATATTATACACAACAAAGCCATAGTTGTTACTTACTCATCTTATGGAGATAACAACCATCAACAAAGTCAATAGTACTGGCTTGTTTTAGGTGTGATGTGAGTTGCTGTATTATATATCTGGCTGCAATGACAGAAAGAAGCAGCAAAATACCAGTGGGGCGGCACACTATGCTAACCACAGATTTTTAGCTTACGTGTTTTAAAGCCACACACTTAATTACATAGGCCATGCCCCCTGAGAGACCCCACAGTTTTTTTTATCCCAATTAAAGCCCCGGGAAGGGGTTACACAGGACAATGAAAGGGATTGGAACAGAGGGATGCTGGGGCAGCGAGGGGCGATAAAAACACAGGGCAATGAGAGGGATGCCGGGGCGGCAGATGAGCACACAGAGGGGTGGGATACAGGGGGTCAGGAAGGGGTGAGGGAAACACAGACAGGGACGGAGACGCAGAGCAGCACTGGGAGGGGAACAGAAGGCACAGAGAGTAAGTGGGGGCAGAAGAGAAAAGAGTAGGTGGAGTGAGGTGTTTTCTATTTGCATTATACCAGCGTGCATATTCCCCTGACGCCATTCCTCAGTCACACTCAACAATAACATTGATGATTATGAAAAATAGGCTTAGGCACCGCACACGGTATGAAATACTCGTTTATTGGCAGGGCAGGCTCCTTTTAATGCACTCATGCCACAGCAGCCTGCCTGGCTCTGTCACTGGTCAGCGTGTGACTAGCACCAGACAGGATCAGGTGTTTTTTTTAACAAATCCTGCTGGGCCCCCAGGAAGACATTGTTGCCACTCTGGCAGGGCCCAGGCAAAATCATATGAAATACTCGACTAGCTTCCTGTCACGGTGTTCGTGCAATTTGTCTGTGGTTTCGCAAGCAGTAGTAGTGATCACAAAAGTAAACTCATGTAGAATGTGAGTAGATTGTGGGCATACAATCATTTTACAGTAGGATCAGGTGCTCTGCAGCAGTTCTTTTTATAGTTTGTCCTTGCTCAAATCAGTGTAATTTATTTTGTTTTATCTGTTTCCATGTACTTAATATCTTGATTTTGCTCTAAGTGTCACTCTTAGTGTCATACCATTAGTAGTTGTATGTCATTCATAAGTACTCTGAAACCTTGAAAATGGCTCACCTAAGCATTCTTAAAACGTGGCAACTATGCAGTCTATTTTCCATATCGGATAGTGTCCTTCCATTTCTGGTGCTTTGAAATAGTTTTAAGATCTTCATAGAGTTTCTTGTTGCTGGAATGGCTGTAATTTCTGATGTTTATATGTTTTTCATCTTCTTTACTTGATTTTTGTTCGTGAGAAAGTGTCACTCGTAGTCGTTGAATGTCACTCATAATTACACAAAAAATTAGAAAATGTCACACTTAAGCAATCTGAAACCTTGGCAGCTATGAATCGCCTGCAGGCACCTTCATACCATTTTTCTTTGCCTTCGTGCCATTTTTCTTTGATCAGGCCACAAGACTTCATGTTACCTCGCCTCGCACACAGAACCGTTCTAGCTGTGTGAAACAAGCATTGGAATTCAATTGTTCTCACATTTGTTGGATGTGGGGCTATTGCCAATGTGAATGTCCAAGTGTAATTCGTCCATACTTCGTTGTTAGTGTCTTTGTAGTTCCTAGCTTATTTGGCAGGTTTGTAATGCACGCAGACCTTCATTTGAGGTTTATGTTTTGTATTAAGCTTGGCACACTTTAAAAATTGTGTTCCTTTCACATTGTGCTGAAGAGCACCTTTCCCAAGAACAACGTTTCCGCAGTTGCAGTCCTCAAAATTGGACCCAGAAAATTTTTGAGCAGCTTGCTTCACACCTTGCGCATAGCTGCCAAGTTGCCTAGGTCCATGCGTGATGCGCAGCGCCAGGCCAGGTTTTTTCTTTGAATTCTGGGACTTGTAGTCCAGTTTTATAATGGAGTAAACAAGTCTACAAGTCCCAGAAATCAAAGAAAAACCTGGACTGGCGCAGCGCATCACGCATGGACCTGGGCAACTTAGCAGCTATGCATGCGATATCAAGTGAGTGACAGTTTTCATGACAGACCAACTTTGATTTTAGTGTACAAAATATAGGTAATCTGATTAATGTGAGTACTAAACATATAATCCTTGAAATAGAAGTATATTTTTGAATGTTGTAGTCAGGCTACATGTAAGTTAATGAAGTGGAAACATTGGGCTATTTTGGGCTACTTTTCCGTTGCTTTTGGGTTTGAAAGTTGTGAAAAAATCTGGCAACACTGCTGCTAGAGCAGCGTCTGCATTGGCTGAGAGCAAGTGGTACTTGCCAAGGCGCCAACGCGGGAGTCGGACACCGGCCCAGGAGGACTCGCAGAGGCGGTGCGGATCCGGTAAGTTTAGTTCCCTTAATAAGGGTGCTTTATTTTAATCTCCCCCGCGTCGCGCGCGACCCCCAACACCCTCCCACCCCCGCGAGTATTGGAGCGCGAGCCGCGACTGTAAGTCTACGGCAACTTGTGTACTAAGTGTGCTGCTTAGCACTAGCACTTAGCAGGTAGTTGTTTAATGTTTCAGTTTTCGTGTTAAGTGTGAGATCGTCTTGTCATCATAAGTTAAGTTAGTGTGATGGATCGGTTTTCAGGCAGGCACCGCGCGGCGCAGTAGTTGTTTAATGTTTCAGTTTTCGTCAGTACTGGTTTTCGTGTTAAGTGTGAGATCGTCTGTCATCATAGTTAAGTTAGCGTGATGAATCGGTTTTCACTTCAGGCAGGCACCGCGCGCACTGAATTGTAGGCCACTAGGCCCTGTGGGTGAGAGAGAGACCGTGAGGCTGGTGTGGCGGGCTGGGGAGCGGGGAGCGAAGAGACAGACTCCTGTGCTCCCCAGCCTTTTAAATGTTTCCAGGCCAGTTCTAACCGGCCTGGCGCTATCCCCTTGCGTGACCCGGAAGTGATTCTAATCACTTCCGGGGCACGCCCAGGACACGGGACCAATCACGCGTGAGGCGCGCCTGTCGCGTCACCAAAGTGCGCGACAGGCTTGCCTCTGTGGTCGCCGGAGGGGGCCGGCACGACCGCCATACTTTTGGCGTGGCCGATGCCGGCCCCGCCGTTTTCTTCTCACTCTTTGCATGTCTCAACTTCTGTCAGCGGCTGGCCGATGACATCTTTACTGCCTCGCCTCTGATCTCATGCAGCGGGAGCCTGACACCAAATGAAGCTTTATTGGATATGAAACTGATAAGAAAGCAATCTCCCCCCGCCCCTTCCCCCCATTAACGTCAAAGTTGGCACAAAAAGGTGACTGCTGCCGGGTACAGGAAGACGCGTACCTCACCTGTGAATTGATATTGATTTCAATAAAAGTATTGATCAGGGTAGCTTAATAATCAACGCATTGGCGTGATGAAGTGCACGCACGAGCTAATGCTGGTTTAGTGGCGATGGGTCAGTGTTCATGTTCAGCACTTATTTGACGATCACGGATGGGATCACAACAATCATCACACACTTTACACTTAACACGAACTCAACTCTCACGGTCTCTCTCTCACACAGTGCTTACATTATTTGTGCAGGTGCTTGCGAGTGGTCGGCGCTATATGGTTCTTTGGGAACCAGGGCTTATTTTGTTTTATCCTGGGATTTGACCCAGATCAAAAGAAAGATGAGGCAGAAAATGTAAGAAAAGAAAACAACGGAAAAGATAAATAAAACTAGGAAGCGTGAACTGAATGATGGTTTTCAGGCAGGCGCGCGCAGTGAGGCCACCACTAGCCTAGGCCTTGTGCGTGAGAGAGACCGTGAGACGCGTCGCGCTTTTGAAATAGGCCCTCGCCCTTCCGATTTCCGACCCTGCTGGAAGGGGTCCTGGCGGCTGGCACCACGGGGTTCGTTCTTTTGATATGTAGATGGTGCAATCATGCTTACCACAGCGCCAATGTCCATCCCACTAGGCTTGTGGATTACAGTGTGCTTAGCACTAGCAGGTAGTTTTCGTGTTAAGTGTGAATTCAATTGATAGTCATATTTGAGTATCAATTGAATTCACAATTAACATGATAAGTTAGCGTGAATTGCTCCCAGTGCTCAGGCAGGCGCGCGCACTTTCTGGGTGACCTCTTTTAACAGTCTCTCTAGCCTGCTTGTAGCTGTACTGGCGCGGGCACTGGTTCTCATGGACTATTCCTTGTTCAGCGTGAATTTGCCACTGGATCCAGAGTCCCGCTGTGCTCACTCATTCCTGCCTTTTCTTGACACAGAAAATTAATCACATTTCCTAAATACCAAGTCCCCCTTATATTTCTCAAGCTCAGAATGCACGTGACTTAAGTAGAGATGTAGAGATATGAACGGGAGTGGTAAAGAGACCTGAGGCCATGAGAGACAAATGGAAAGAGGTGAGGCGGCCAGAAGAGTATTAACAGAAGTGAGATAAGAACAGGGAGATAGATATGTAGAGATTGAGGGAAGGGTTTGAAGGAAGGGTACCGCAGAAGATGTACGGAGACGTAAAGAGAGAAGCAAGAGACAGAATGTGGTGATAGAGGTGACAGAAGCAGGCAGAGAAAATAGTAAATAGATAGGAATGTGAGGTGGAGAGAAGGGTGTGGATGTAGTGACTGGTCAGATTGGGAGAAATAAGATATTACTAGGGCGTACTGGAACTATACGGGACCAAATTATACGGCAGGGATAAAAAATTAAGCAGCAAGAAAATGCAGCCCATGAGGTGTAACATAGCACATTTTGCTGGCAGTATTACTTCACTATTTGGTGACTTTCACTCATTAACACACATTGACACTGTCTAGGCAATGGTTTCACCTGATTAGTGGCCAGTCACTGCCTAAATGATGAGGGTCTCCCCAAATGTGTCATGATTTCTAAATAACCACAAACACAGATGCGCTTGCATGTAAAGCTTGAGAGAGCCTGCAAAAAAACCAAAGGACTTTCTAAAATAAAGGCGTTTTACTAGATACACATTTGGAGTGAGTCACTCGGGCACAACACCAACAACAAACGTATATGGGGGTTTAGCAACCGGTCGAACATTAAAGAAAAATGCAGTCACAGACACATTGTTCAGCTGTATTCGCCTCTGGATATTGTCTGAATTACACTGAAGTAATTTTGCTGATTTGTAAACCCCATAAATGACTGTTTGTGTTAAAAAAAAGAAGGGGGTTTTGGAAATTGCATGACGAGTAAATAATGAATTTTATATGATGTTTGATTTGAGAAAAGTGCATGCAGCTGCTCAGGGAAGTTTGTTTGAATATTATGATAATGTATGGCAAATGGGGATTTGGCAAGGAAGGGAGTACCTATATCCTCATTTTCTTTTTGAACGCATCCCATTTTCCTTTAAGGAAAACGGGCTGCATTTAAAAAGAAAAAGATTGCTTTATTTAAAACAAATGGGCATTAGAATAAAGAATAAATTACACCCACAACAGCATATTTTTGGGCAATGGGTAGAACAGACCTAATTGCACTTTCACAATTGCTTTATTAACCTCCCTGCTTTCTCAAATTTGCTTGAAAACGCACCATTTGTCCACTCTTTTTTCAAAATTTTCTTGGGGGGAAAACCCCCCCAAACCCCCCTTAGGTTGATCGCGCTCGCTCGCCACGGTGCAGTATGAGAATGATTTTACGCCTTGTGAGAAGTTGGCCTGGCATATGCTGTCCACTAATTATAGTGGGCACCTTGCACCAGTCCAAACAACCCCTTATTGGAGATAGGTTAAAGACAACCTTTATTGAAAGCTATCCTAGTGGTAGCTATGGAGAGCAGCCTTCAGGCTAAGTCTTGAAGGAATGTAAAGCAGCTTGTTTTACCAGTCTATAATCTCTTGAGTGACCAAATGAAAGAGCACCACACCAGGTATATATTCAAAATATATGTATTTATTGCTAAACACACCCCTCTAGTCTCTTTATGAGGCTAGAGTTCAAAGTACATAAGTTATAAGATATTAAATCACAGTAATAGCACAAATACACGTTTGGGCCCTAGGGGCGTACCAAACCATATACCAATAAAGTGGTATGCGAACCACGACTGAACTAGACACTAGGCCTAGAGCCTCTAGAAGTGCTTGGACCACAAGGAACCACCCAAGGTAGTGACACAGGGGACCCACGGGAGACGCGTGCAGTGTAAATACACAACCGCGATACGCCGTTAACTTCTATGGAGAAAGTCGGGATCGGGAAAATAGAGGAAAGGGACACTTAAAAGAGGACTAGGACAAAACCCTTTGAGATCTAGGACTTTGAAGAGTCTCTACCCACGGGAGCACCGGAGTACTCGTGTTACCTCACCCAGGGAAGCCGGGTGCATAGGTGCCTTTCGGGGTCGGGTTTCGTCGTCGATTCGAATGGCGATCTGCTGCAAAGTGCTGCTGGCGGCCAAGAGAAAAGTGTCCGGGTGGATCCAAGAGTGGATCGGAGTTCTGGTGAACCTGAAAGCAGAGGGGACAGAGTCTGGGTCACTAGCCAGTGACCAGGAAGGTGATGGACAGATGCCCACCGATGTCGAGTGCTTCAGGTGCGTTGACGGTCGTCTTGACTCTTCAGCCACAAGGTCCGGGAGGCGTTGTCGGCGACCAGGAGCAGGATTCGGGCTGGTACTCGATGTCTGTCGAGTGCTGAGGTGTCGGCGACTGGATTGGACCCAACAAGCCTTGGCAACGGCAAGTCTCGAGTAAGATGTAGATCGTCGATGGTGCAGACCAGCAAGGTCTGTGGAACTCACCCAGCGAGGGTAAGTGAGGGCAGGCCTGGAGCAACCAGGATGCCAAGTAAGAAAAGGATTGGCCTTCGTTAAGGGCTACTAGCCAACGGGCTAGCGACCGCGAAGGAGCCTCGTGACGCCGCACGTGGATCTGGCTTACAGGACACTCGTGGAGTGGGGGCCAGTGATCTTCGGTGCAAGTGGTGCTGGAGGCTAGGGCTACTCGGAGCCCAAAGCACGACTTCTTGGGAGACCCAGAAGATGAAGCACTTGCAAATGTGCTCGGTGTCCAGGGGTCACGGTCTCAAGTCACCCACGATAGCCACGGGCCTCAGCTTTGCTGGGGACTCAGGGTAGCCTCGGGGAAGTCTGAGAATCCACCTCTGGTGATGCGATGACTTCGGCGTCCGACGGGAGCTTCAGAAATGCGAACCGGACAGATGCTTCTTTGGTGCCTGCCAAGCAGGGGAGTCACTCCTTGACCCCAAGGGAGTTCTTCAGTCCTCTAATCGTGAGTAGAGCGTCGAAGGTCCAGGATTCAGTTTCAGAGTTTCGTCCAGGTATATCTAAAGTCCTAAGGACTGGGTTCCTACCTTTATTCTAACAATAGGGGTTGGACTACTCTGTGGCCCCACCTATGGGTGGGTCAGGGCAGAGGGGTGGCTACACCCCTTTCCCTTTGTCCAGTTCGCGCCAAATCAGGGGCTGCAAGCCCCTGATCCGGTTTGAACTGGGGTATGCACAGGGACACCAAATGTGCCCCCAGTGCAGGACTTCAAAGCACCCGAAAGTGCTCCCGCCCAGCCCCAATACACATTATCCTGTCTGGGGAGGTGGTCACACCTCCCTGGGACAGGAAACCTATTGTCCAGGCCTCCCCTGCCGGAGTTTCGTCCAGCAGCAGGAGGCCAGACTCGTGTCTGTGGCAGCAGCATCCATTTTGTGATGCCAGGGCTCTGGAAAGAAGTTACCGGACTCGTCAGAGTTAACATGTCTTTCCCTCTAGAAGGGTGGAATGCTACCCCCGCCGCCAGGATTGGCGGGGGGTAGTATTCCAAGATGTTTGACACCAAACACGACATGTTTAGGTGCAGCCATTCCAAAGTTAGCATTTTACCGCGAGGATATAATGCGCTTAAGAGTATATGGTCAGGCTGCACTACAAACAGCATCAGAGAGGGTCTCCGAACGCTGCAGAGGGGCCCTGCTCATGTAGGGGCACCCTCTCACATAGGAACCATGCACTCTGCCTTTAGGATTGATAAGGCCTGCCTTAGGAGTGACTTATAGGTTTATATGTGTGTATGTATTTCGTGATATAGGTAACCTATATCACAGTAAGGGTGCATGCACCACCTTACCCAGGCTGCAGTAGCAGACCTGTGGTGTGAGTTTGGATGGCCTTCCAGGGTGGCATAATACATGCTGCAGCCCCTGGCAGGCCTCTGAGGTACCTATGCCCTTGGTACATAGTATACCATATACTAGGGACTTATAAGGGCACTCCAGATCCCAATCAGAGATGTGCCTAAGGCACATGGAAACCATTTTAGAGAGGAAGCAGCTAGGCTGGGGTTCTGATTAGCAGGGCCCCAGCCAGACTAATGTCGAAAAACAGTGAAGCATCAGCAAAAGTGGGGGTACCCATGTGAAGCAGATCCTACTCTCCTACACAACCCCCCAAACGTAGGGACATTAAACTAACCTTGCCCAGTTAAGTCTTCATGTTCTAAGTGGAAATACCTAGAGAGTCCATCTGCATTCGCATGGTTACTCCCAGGCCTATGTTCCACTGTAAAGTCCATCCCCTGTAGGGAAATGGACCACCTAAGCAGTTTGGGGTTTTCATCCTTCATTTGTTTTAGCCATAAGAGGGGCTTATGGTCTGTCTGAACCAGGAAGTGTGTACCAAACAAGTATGGCCTCAACTTCTTCAGAGCCCAGACCACAGCAAAGGCCTCCTCTCTATGGCTGACCAACGTTTTCTCTAGGGGTCAGCCTTCTGCTAATAAAAGCTACTGGCTGATCCTGACCTTCTTCATTCAATTGTGACAGTACAGCCCCTACCCCCAATTCAGATGCATCAGTTTGAACAATGAACTTCTTGGAGTAATCAGGACTCTGCAGAATTGGAGCAGTGCACATGGCCTGCTTGAGGTCATCAAATGCCTTTTGACAGCTAACTGTCCACTGAACCTTTTGGGCATTTTCTTAGAAGTTAAGTCATTCAAGGGTGTCACTATTGATCCATACCCCTTGACAAATCTCCTATAGTACCCAGTCAGGCCTAAGAAGGCTCTCACCTGAGTCTGGGTAGTGGGAGCAGTCCAGTCCATGATGGTCTGGATCTTGCTCTGCAAAGGTTGAACCTGGCCTCCACCCACAAGGTGGCCCAGGTACACAACCTGACTCTGCCCTATCTGGCACTTAGTGGCCTTGATAGTCAGGCCTGCCTTTTGCAGGGCCTGTAAAACATTCCTGAGGTGGACCAGGTGATCCTCCCAGGTGGAGCTAAAGACAGCAATATCATCTAGATAAGCTGCACTATAGGCTTCCAGTCCTGTGAGAACTGTGTTCACCAACCTCTGGAAAGTGGCAGGTGCATTCTTCAGACCAAAGGGCATTACCACAAATTGATAATGCCCACTAGGGGTTGAGAATGCTGTCTTGGGCTTTGCAGTATCAGCTAGTCTGATCTGCCAGTAGCCAGCTGTTAGGTCAAATGTGCTGAGATATTTGGCAGAGGCCAAAGTATCTATGAGCTCATCTGCCCTGGGTATTGGATGGGCATCAGTCCTAGTGACTGCATTGAGACCCCTGTAGTCTACACAAAACCTCATCTCTCTTTTCCCACCACTGGTGTGAGGTTTCGGTACTAGGACTACTGGACTAGCCCAAGGGCTATCTGAGGGTTCAATTACTCCCAATTCCAACATTTTCTGGACTTCAGTCCTGATACAGTCCCTGACATGGTCAGGTTGCCTATAAATCTTGTTTTTAATAGGCAGACTGTCCCCAGTGTCCACTTCATGAGTGCACCAGGTGGTCTGACTGGGTGTCAGTGAAAACATATGTCTAAACTGATTGAGGACTTGCCTGCAATCAGTTTGTTGCTGGGTAGTGAGGCTGCCTGCCAAGGCTACACCATCAACTGACCCATCGTCAGGGTTCTGTGAGAGCAGGTCAGGGAGTGGGTCACTCTCTTCCTCCTGCCCTTCATCAGTAGCCATGAGCAAGCCCATGTCTGCCCTGTCCACATATGGTTTTAACCTGTTGACATGGAGAACCCTGTGGGGACTCCTGGGTGTTCCTAGGTCCACTAAATAAGTGACCTCACCCTTCTGTTCAACAATAGTGTGGGGTCCACTCCATTTATCTTGGAGAGCTGCTGGGGCCACTGGCTCCAACACCCACACCTTCTGTCCTGGCTGGTAAACAGTCAGAACAGCCTTTTGGTCATGCCAGGCCTTTTGAAGTTCCTGGCTAGCCTCAAGGTTTTTGGTTGCCTTTTTATGTACTCAGCCATCCTGGAGCGGAGACCAAGTACATAGTCCACTATATCTTGCTTTGGGGGCTTGAGAGGTAACTCCCATCCTTCCTTCACCAAGCACAGTGGACCCCTCACAGGGTGGCCAAACAGAAGTTCAAAAGGGCTGTAACCAACCCCTTCTGAGGCACCTCCCTATATGCGAATAAAAGGCAGAGCAAGAGTATGTCCCATCTACGCCTAAGCTTTTCTGGGAGCCCTTTAATCATGCCCTTCAAGGTTTTGTTGAATCTCTCAACTAAACCATTGCATTAGTGGGTGATAGGGTGTGGTGAACTTATAAGTAACTCCACACTCCTTCCACATTGCTTTTAAGTACCCAGACATGAAGTTAGCACCCCTGTCTGATACTACCTCCTTAGGAAAGCCCACTCTTGAGAAGATTCCCAGGAGGGCCCTTGCCACCACAGGTGCTGTAGTGGTCCTGAGGGGAATAGCTTCTGGGTACCTGGTGGCATGATCCACTACCACCAGGATAAACCTGTGCCCAGAGGCTGTTTGGGGATCCATGGGACCAACAATGTCAATCCCTACCCTCTCAAAGGGTGCCCCCACCACAGGTAGTGGTATCAGGGGGGCCTTTGTAGTGCCACCTGCTTTGCCACTGGCTTGGCAGGTTACACAGGAGCGACAAAACTCCTTACTGTCTTCAGACATGTGGGGCCAGTGAAAGTGAGGGACAATTCTGTCCCAAGTCTTGTTCTGGCCCAGGTGACCTGCTAAGGGAATATCATGGGCTAGGGTCAATAGGAAGCCCCTGAACTTCAAAGGTATTACCAACCTCCTGGTAGCACCAGGCGTGGGGTCTCTACTCTCTGAGTACAGGAGTCCATCATCCCAATACACTGTATGGGGACCACTAGCTTTCCCAGCAGCCTCAGCAGCAGCTTGCTGTCTGAGGGGTTCAAGGGAGGGGCAGCTCTGCTGCTCCTGGCTCAGATCTGCCCTAGAAGGTCCCCCTGTCCCCAAGAACTCAACCTGGTCAGGTTCAAGTTCCTCTGGGACAGTTCCTTCTTCAGGGCTGAGATCATCCCCCTCAAGGGACTGATCTTCCTCCTGAGCCAAGGGGGAAGGCACTGCCTTAACCCTACTACTCCTCCTCTTGGAAGGCACTTGGTCCATTCTTCCAGAATCCAAGGCCTGTTCAGTGCTAGACATTTTGGCTTGTGACCTGGTCACAGCAAACACATCTGCAGGGATCCCCAGCATTTCTGCATGGGTCCTGAGCTCCACTTCTGCCCAAGCAGAAGTCTCTAAGTCATTGCCAAGCAAGCATTCGACTGGTAGGTTTGCACTTACCACAACCTTCTTAAGGCCAGTTACCCCTCCCCAGGAGAAGTTAACAACTGCCAGAGTATGGTCTGTTCTGACATTGCTAGCATTGGTCACTTGGTACATCTCACCAAGCATAACTTGCCCAGGTAGCACAAGGTCTTGTGTCACCATTGTGACACTTGCCCCTGTGTCCCTAAATGCCAAAGCCTCACGTCCATTAATTAAAGGCTGTTGTCTGTACTTGCCCAGATTACTGGGACTCACAGTGGAGGTCACATCCATGCCTCCATCACAGACTAACACAGCCTGAGTCAGTTCCCTGACTAAGTCAGAGCCCAACTCAGTTCCCAGGGTGAACCCTACTAAACCCTTTGCTGGAGCACTTCCACCAACTGTACTAGGGGGAACAGGTGCCTTAGGGGCATTGGTGGGTGCTGGACTGGAGTCTTTGGACTTGGTGCAATCACTGGTCCAGTGGGTCTTTTGCTTACAGACCTTGCACCATGGTTTTCTTTGGCCTTTACCCTTGGTAGACTGGGAATCCCCACCAGAAGAAGATTTTTGGGGGCCTGATGAAGACTTTTGATCTTTACCCTTCTCCCCACCCTTGTCAGAGTTCTTAGCATCTTGCTTCTTGGTTTCCCCACCTTGGTTCTGTACCTTCTGCTTCACCCTGGTTCTGACCCATTTGTCTGCCTTCTTTCCCAATTCTTGGGGAGAGGTCAGATCAGAGTCAACCAGGTATTGATGCAACAGCTGATTTTGACAGTTATTAAGAATCTGCTCCCTCATTATCAGATTGTACAATCCTGAGAAGTCACACACCTTACTGCCCATCAACCAGCCTTCCAGAGCCTTGGCAGAACAATCCACATAGTCTACCCAGTCTTGAGTCTGTGCTTTTTGGGTGTCTCTGAACTTCAACCTGTACTGTTCAGTGGTTAGGCCAAACCCATCAATAAGAGCACTCTTCAAGACCTTGTAATTATCAGCATCCTCCTCTCTAACAGTGAGGAGCTTATCTCTACCTTTGTCAGCAAAGGAGAGCCACAAGATTGCTGCCCACTGCTCCTGAGGGACCTTCTGTACTTTACAGGCCCTCTCTAAAGCAGTTATCCATTTGTGGATATCATCCCCACTCTGGTAGGGAGGGCCAATCTTGCTCAGGTTCCTATGGTCATAGGACCTTTCCCTGTCTCTAGGGACATGGCTGCCACCATGGGACTCTAGTCCCAACTTTCTTTTCTCTCTAAAGAGATCAAGGGACTCCCTGTCTAAGGCTACTTGCTTCCTTCTGAGTTCAAGCTGAGCTTCCTCATATTGAATCAGCCTCTTTCTTCTCTCATGAGAGGATTCCCTCCTATGAGATGAGACAGAGCTCCCTATAGAGGTGCCAGAGTGGTTAGACTCCTGAGAAGGAGACCTAGACCTCCTGGTCACACTCATAATCCTTCCTGGGGGACAAAGGGTGCATCATTCTGATCCTCCTCTTCCTCCTCCCCAGGATGGGTTGGATTTTCCAGGTCAGGGTCATTGTCACCCTCCTGGCCAGTTTCAGAGGGGGCTGGGGGTATTGGTACCCCTGGTCCCTTCCTCATCTTCTGCCCCACCCTCAGCTCCTACCCCTTCAGTCCCTACAGGCTTACTAAGGTCATAAGCCACCAACAACTCCTTGAGGTGTTGGGTGGTGGGGCTTTGGCCTGTCCTTATTTTTCTCAAGTTACATAAAGCTCTCAATTCCAAGAATGGGAGTGTATCATACTTGGAGGGTGGAAGCTCAATGGCTTCCTGCAAGGATTCTTTGGATCCTGCCCTTAAAGACATTACTAGTGTGGTGTGGTGTATGCACTACCTACTCTAGTGTGGCCTACTAAACTCTCTTGAGTTGTAGAAAGGGTTGTGCTATCCCTTAACACACAACTCTAAGTTCAGTAGAACTTACTGTTATTCTAAGCTTAAATTATATGTACCTTAGGTACCTTTAGTGGTTTTCAGTTGATCAATTCAATTGAGATTATCTGGTAAAACAATAGCAAGCTGGAATCCCACCGCTGCCACCAATGTGAGAAGTTGGCCTGGCATATGCTGTCCACTAATTATAGTGGGCACCTTGCACCAGTCCAAACAACCCCTTATTGGAGATAGGTTAAAGACAACCTTTATTGAAAGCTATCCTAGTGGTAGCTATGGAGAGCAGCCTTCAGGCTAAGTCTTGAAGGAATGTAAAGCAGCTTGTTTTACCAGTCTATAATCTCTTGAGTGACCAAATGAAAGAGCACCACACCAGGTATATATTCAAAATATATGTATTTATTGCTAAACACACCCCTCTAGTCTCTTTATGAGGCTAGAGTTCGAAGTACATAAGTTATAAGATATTAAATCACAGTAATAGCACAAATACACGTTTGGGCCCTAGGGGCGTACCAAACCATATACCAATAAAGTGGTATGCGAACCACGACTGAACTAGACACTAGGCCTAGAGCCTCTAGAAGTGCTTGGACCACAAGGAACCACCCAAGGTAGTGACACAGGGGACCCACGGGAGACGCGTGCAGTGTAAATACACAACCGCGATACGCCGTTAACTTCTATGGAGAAAGTCGGGATCGGGAAAATAGAGGAAAGGGACACTTAAAAGAGGACTAGGACAAAACCCTTTGAGATCTAGGACTTTGAAGAGTCTCTACCCACGGGAGCACCGGAGTACTCGTGTTACCTCACCCAGGGAAGCCGGGTGCATAGGTGCCTTTCGGGGTCGGGTTTCGTCGTCGATTCGAATGGCGATCTGCTGCAAAGTGCTGCTGGCGGCCAAGAGAAAAGTGTCCGGGTGGATCCAAGAGTGGATCGGAGTTCTGGTGAACCTGAAAGCAGAGGGGACAGAGTCTGGGTCACTAGCCAGTGACCAGGAAGGCGATGGACAGATGCCCACCGATGTCGAGTGCTTCAGGTGCGTTGACAGTCGTCTTGACTCTTCAGCCACGAGGTCCGGGAGGCGTTGTCGGCGACCAGGAGCAGGATTCGGGCTGGTACTCGATGTCTGTCGAGTGCTGAGGTGTCGGCGACCGGATTGGACCCAACAAGCCTTGGCAACGGCAAGTCTCGAGTAAGATGTAGATCGTCGATGGTGCAGACCAGCAAGGTCTGTGGAACTCACCCAGCGAGGGTAAGTGAGGGCAGGCCTGGAGCAACCAGGATGCCAAGTAAGAAAAGGATTGGCCTTCGTTAAGGGCTACTAGCCAACGGGCTAGCGACCGCGAAGGAGCCTCTTGACGCCGCACGTGGATCTGGCTTACAGGACACTCGTGGAGTGGGGGCCAGTGATCTTCGGTGCAGGTGGTGCTGGAGGCTAGGGCTACTCGGAGCCCAAAGCACGACTTCTTGGGAGACCCAGAAGATGATGCACTTGCAAATGTGCTCGGTGTCCAGGGGTCACGGTCTCAAGTCACCCACGATAGCCACGGGCCTCAGCTTTGCTGGGGACTCAGGGTAGCCTCGGGGAAGTCTGAGAATCCACCTCTGGTGATGCGATGACTTCGGCGTCCGACGCGAGCTTCAGAAATGCGAACCGGACAGATGCTTCTTTGGTGCCTGCCAAGCAGGGGAGTCACTCCTTGACCCCAAGGGAGATTCTTCAGTCCTCTAATCGTGAGTAGAGCGTCGAAGGTCCAGGATTCAGTTTCAGAGTTTCGTCCAGGTATATCTAAAGTCCTAAGGACTGGGTTCCTACCTTTATTCTAAAAATAGGGGTTGGACTACTCTGTGGCCCCACCTATGGGTGGGTCAGGGCAGAGGGGTGGCTACACCCCTTTCCCTTTGTCCAGTTCGTGCCAAAGCAGGGGCTGCAAGCCCCTGATCCGGTTTGAACTGGGGTATGCACAGGGACACCAAATGTGCCCCCAGTGCAGGACTTCAAAGCACCCGAAAGTGCTCCCGCCCAGCCCCAATACACATTGTCCTGTCTGGGGAGGTGGTCACACCTCCCTGGGACAGGAAACCTATTGTCCAGGCCTCCCCTGCCGGAGTTTCGTCCAGCAGCAGGAGGCCAGACTCGTGTCTGTGGCAGCAGCATCCATTTTGTGATGCCAGGGCTCTGGAAAGAAGTTACCGGACTCGTCAGAGTTAACATGTCTTTCCCTCTAGAAGGGTGGAATGCTACCCCCGCCGCCAGGATTGGCGGGGGGTAGTATTCCAAGATGTTTGACACCAAACACGACATGTTTAGGTGCAGCCATTCCAAAGTTAGCATTTTACCGCGAGGATATAATGCGCTTAAGAGTATATGGTCAGGCTGCACTACAAACAGCATCAGAGAGGGTCTCCGAACGCTGCAGAGGGGCCCTGCTCATGCAGGGGCACCCTCTCACATAGGAACCATGCACTCTGCCTTTAGGATTGATAAGGCCTGCCTTAGGAGTGACTTATAGGTTTATATGTGTGTATGTATTTCGTGATATAGGTAACCTATATCACAGTAAGGGGTGCATGCACCACCTTACCCAGGCTGCAGTAGCAGACCTGTGGTGTCAGTTTGGATGGCCTTCCAGGGGTGGCATAATACATGCTGCAGCCCCTGGCAGGCCTCTGAGGTACCTATGCCCTTGGTACATAGTATACCATATACTAGGGACTTATAAGGGCACTCCAGATCCCAATCAGAGATGTGCCTAAGGCACATGGAAACCATTTTAGAGAGGAAGCAGCTAGGCTGGGGTTCTGATTAGCAGGGCCCCAGCCAGACTAATGTCGAAAAACAGTGAAGGATCAGCAAAAAGTGGGAGTACCCATGTGAAGCAGATCCTACTCTCCTACACGCCTCACCACTTTCAAATGTCACCAGCCGCCACACCGAAACAAAAGTGAAATATATCAATGGATAGTGAAAGGCTGATCAGGTCCATGACGATAGTGCAGCCGAAGGGGCAGCACCATGGCTGCAACTTCAGGGCAGCTTTCAAACCCTGCAGGAGCCCGTGCAATTAAAATGGCACAGCGAGCATGGAAATGAAAAGAGGCTTCTAGAAAGAATATGGCGCGGAGCAGCACAATGTTACTGCAGGGTATTCTAGACTGGCGAGTGGAAAGCAATCAAGCGCACAGCCGGGGGAAGAAGCTGCCTTTGCGACCAGAGATGAGAAAAACTCAGTCAAAGCAAAGGCTCCAGCGTCAATTTGAGCAAAACTCTGACGAGGGGCTGGCAGGATTATGGCATTTCACAAAAGCGCCATGTGGCCTTTGGATTATAGCAGAGTCGGACCTCATCCCAGTGAGTTATAGAGATTAAGGACTAATAATGGAGGCGGTGGGCGGGGACTGGAACAGCATGCACAAGAGGGGCCTCTTCTGCAGAGAGACCTGGTGCCAGTGGTAAGTGACCCGATGAGCTGGGTCACGAAGCATTGACCTCACAGCGCTGTATGGTAGCAGCATCACTCCACCGATTATGTTAAGGGGCCTACTGCTGCTGCAGGAAAGTCAGCAGTCAATTGTAGAGACAGATTATTGCAAAGAACTCATGCCTTCTAGTTTGCAAGCCGGCCAAAATGTATTTTTTGAATAAGCATTAACAAAGACAACAGATTCCAATGTATAAACCCAGCATGTAATTTCTACACCCACTGATTTGCAAATGGGTGTTTTTCTGATGTGACCCACTGTAGTAATAGTGATAAGAGCACCGCAAATTGCACATTAATGGGCAGAGGCGACTCCTCCGCCAAGGCAGAGGAGCGTCGCCCACACGAAAAATAAAAAGATAATAACATAACGTTATTTTATTTATACGTACTCTCCCAGTTTTGTTTAAGGGGAGGGGCTGGGCTGTCAGCCATCAGGGGAGGAGTGGTATGTGCACTTAAGTGCACATGAATGTTTGGAGGCCGTCATGCACACTTTACATGTTCTCCACCCAGGCTGCATTACAAACTGGGTGGAGAACATTCCCAGGCTCCCACTCCCTCTCTGAGCGCCGAACCACGGTGCTCAGACCAATCACGATGCTGCTATCACCAGCGTCCTGATTGGCTGGGAGAGACTGTGAGCCTGGATGCTTCCTGTTCTGACGGAAGAGGAACGGAGGAGAGGCGGCAGCCAGGTAAGTACGATTTTCTTTTGTTTTTTTACCCCCTCCCACCCTACCAACCGGCCCCATAGCAGCCGCCACTGTTCATGGAGGTCACAAAATTGCCACCTAAAGAGTATCAATTAGGCAGGTTGCAATTTGGGGTCCCTGCAAACAGATGCAAAAGAATGGATGGTTGCCTACAAGGGACAGCAGAATTTTTTAAAAAAATATCCTGTTTCCATTAACCCCTTGACCGCGATCGGAATTCCGCTCGTGTGCTGGACATTCCGATCGCGGGTGGGGTCGTGACGAGCTCAGCTCGTCATGCGCACTAGCGCTATCGCGCAGCATGACGAGCTGAGCTCGTCATGAGCACGGAAGGGGTTAAAGCAACAGGAGCTGTTTTTAGGGGGAAAAAATTTCATTTGGGAACACATCACGGGAAACATGCAGTGCTATTCTTCTATATCATTGAATGGTCCCCCTGAGGGAGCTTGACTTGTTTTCCAAACGGGAAACTGCTCCTTAGAGATAGCATCTCCTTTGCAAATCAGTTTGCACTCCTTTGAGTTATTGATATCTTTGCAATGATTTGCAACCACAATTGCAGCTGCAAACCATTCATAGATACCATTCTTTGTGAATTACAGTTAGGAGGGTATGCCCCTTTCATGTCCCTTCCGAACTGCAATTCGGAAAATGCTCAAAATCCCATTGGCAAGTCAGTAATGCGTTTTCTGCTCCCAAAAGTAGTTTAGTACAATTTTGTGTTTGCAAAGCCTGTGAGTTTGCGAATCTCAGGGTTTGCAACCACAAAATAGGTCGGTACACCTGCCCTAAATCTGCTATAGGGTGGTCACTACAGTCGTGAGGCTGATTAGTGCATTGGATTGAGCGTTTCCACACAAACGTACTGGTAGTTTTTCATATTTATGTGCAGGAAGTAAGCACCAGGCTTTATGTTATCATGAATAGAATTATTCCATTTTGAAAATCAATCAACTCTACTGTATGACTCAAAATCAGTCAGATGTGATTGATGAAATACAATTATGCCACCTGTATTACATTTTGGGCACTTTAGAATGAGGGCCTTGGATGGTCAGTGAAGATGTTCAGTATTCAGTCAAGAAGATCTCTTTTATTTAAGTATGTAAGTGCACTTCCAACGAAGACTCCAGCAAATTAACAGCTTCCAGTATCTTTTCCTCTTCCCCCAGTTCATCTCCTAACATTCTACATTCTTCTGATGTCAACATTCTACCTAGTGGGGTAATCATCACTAACACCACATGGGGCTATCCAGAACAGACCTTAACTGGTTCACCTCCTACTTCCATAACAGGACTCAAAGAATTAAGGTTAATCACTCACTATCACAGGCCACTCTGGTAACTTTGGGTATCCCTCAGGGCTCCTCACTCTCGCCCACTCTTTTCAATCTGTTCATGGAGCTGCTAACATCATCCAACATCTACTACCATATGTACGCTGATGATACCCAACTATACCTAAACGTCTCCTCCCTGTAGACATCAGCGCCCTCAACACAGCTCTACAAATAACTCAGGATTGGCTAGCATCTAATCACCTCATACTAAACACTAAAAAAAAACTGAATTCTTCCTAATCGCCCCACCCGACTAGTCACCTGTCGTTAAAGATTGGTTGAAACACCTCAAAGCCCTCAAATGCATTCCTCTGGTCATTGACTCAGCGACTTCACTAGGACTAATTCTCGACGAGAACCTCAACATGCAGGAGCACATCAATGCTGCCACCAAAGGAGCGAACCACCAAATGAACATTCTAAGAAAACTAAAACCCTTCCTCCCCTACCAATGATTTCAAGCATGCAGTGCAAGCCATAGTGATTCCTAGGTTATGCTATGGAAGTGCTACCCTCTCTGGATTGCCCAGATCCAAACTGACTCCACTAAGGTCCTTGCAGAACGCTGCTGCAAGACTCATCACCGGCTCCAAAGGAAACAGCATCACCCCTGATCTGAAGTCCCTCAACTGGCTACCATACGAAGCATTAATTTCAGCTAAAAATGCCTGCATGACTCCTAGAGCCCTCCACTTCAAAACCTCCAGGTATCTTGCTCAAAAGCTCTTACTCTCTGGCGGCTCCAGATCCTCCAGAAGGTCCAACACCCTTATCTTGAAATCATCAGAGATTCCTCAAGAAGAAAACGTACAACCGATACTTCTCGGGGATCGGCCCAAGAATTTGGAACACCTTGTCCCCTGAAGTCAGAATGAATCCCTCAACCATTTCCTTCAAGAAAGAAGTCAGAGTACTCCTTATGAATTCCTTCCCTAGATTCCAGAATACCCTTCTTCCCTCAACCACACTCTTGACTATCATCCCGTTTACTGACATTGCCTATTCCTATATTTCTTACTTAAGGCTACTTATGGCCTTTGTTGATATTCCCCCTCTACTTCACAAACCTGTACAGCATTCCCTCCCTTCCCTGGTTGACACCTATACATTGATATTGATTGTATTACTATCACTGTGCGGCGCTCTGTAAATCTGCTCTGATACCCGCAAGGCAGGATACTTCTGCATGGTTACCCCCACTTTTTTCCCTGGTGCTAAGCTGTATTTTGACTAGTCTGACTGGGATCCTGCAAATCAGGACCCCAGTCTATCTGCTTTCTCCCTAAACTTGTTGTGTTGAGTACTTGGGTACACTCCAGATTGGATACTGGGGTACCCTTATCAGTCCCTAGTATATGGTACCAAGGTACCCAGGGCGTAGGTACCCCAGAGGTCTCCCATGGGCTGGAGCATGCATTTTGCCACCCATAGGAGATCATGCAAAATGAAACTACAGGCCTGCCATTGCAGCCTGTGTAAGTTGGTGCATGCACCACTTACTGAAGACATAGGTTTACTATATCTAAGGGTCACTGCACTTAAAATCTATTAGTCACCCCTATTTGCCAAGGCTTGTTGGTGCTCCCGCCGGACTGCGACCCCTCAGCACTCGACATCCTTCGTGGGACAGCTTGTGCACAGCTCCTGGTCTTCCTCAGCGTCGCCTGGTCCTCACAGCTGCAGAGTCAAGGTCATCGTCCTCCTCCATGAAGCACCCAACATCGGAGGTCATTCGTCTTTCAAGTCTTCTGGTCACTCCTGAGTGGCATAGACTCTGTCCCCTCTGCTTTCAGGTACTCCTCTTCAAGAATCCACGTTTGGATTCCCACGGACTCTTTCTCCTCTTCCAGCAGCTGCACTTTCCTGAAGTCCTCCATTGGGTTTGGCGGTTTCTGACACCACTTCACATGCATGCACCCGGCTTCCCTGTTGTAGGTAATGTGGGTACTAAGGTATCCACGGGTGGGGTGGCTCTCCAACCTTCTGTCTTCCACTGGGTTTCTTCAGGGTCCACTGGGAAGGGTCCTTAATCTTTAAAAATCCAACTGCAACTTGCACATAGAGTTGTATGGAGCACGCAGTCGTTTTTCCACACTGCACACGTTCTACGTGGGGTCCCTATCTACTCACCTTAAGTGGTTCCTTGGGGTCCCAGCACTTCTACATCCTCTCGACACTGTCTTGACTCGAGTTGTGGTTCTTATACCACTTTTTTAGTATATGGTTTGGTTCCCCTGGGGCCACTGTGTATTTCGTGCTATTTACTGTATTTCTTTGCTACAGTATTGTGTGCATTGTGTTTATCTCCGTGTTGGAGATATTGGAACCTACTAGAGAGTATTATAAAATAAATACATATTTTTATAAATACTTGGTGTGGTTCTTTTTCACTTAATCTATACTATAAGATTGCATTCTGGTAAAACAAGCTGCTCTACACTCCTTGTGGACTAAGCCGTAAGGCAGCTCTCCACAGCTACCACTTACAGAGCTTTCTAAGGTTGTCTAAGACCTCTTAAATCACCATAAGGGTTGTCTGGACTGGTGCAAGGTGCCCACTTACATTAGTCAATCAATCGGGGAATTATAAGCGCGCTACTCACCCGTGAGAGTCTCAAGGCACTGGGGAGGGGGTACGCCACTCCGTTCAGCCGAAGAGCCAGGTCTTGAGAGTTTTCCTGGAGGTGTTCAGGGAGGGGGCGAGTCTGATGTCTGCCGGTAACTCGTTCCATGTCTTGGCTGCAATGTGGGAGAACGATCTTCCGGCTGCCTTGGCTCTGTGGATGCGCAGGGTTTCCGCCAGTGCGAGGTAGGACGATCGCAGGCTTCTTTTTGGTACGTGGAAGTTTATTCTGTCGTTGAGGTATTTGGGTCCGTTGTTGTGTAGGCATTTGTAGGCGTGAGTGAGGATTTTGAAGGTGACTCTCTTCTCCATGGGGACATCATTAGTGGACATCATATACCAGGACAGCCTCTCACATTCGCGCTATAAAAATAAATAAATAAAAAAATAAAAGGAGGAAATAACACATCTCCTCCCCTTAATGGAACATAAAAATAAAATTAATATATAATATTATATTAATGGCAAAAAAATCAGTAACTATCACACCAATGAACATTTACTTTGTATAATGAAGAAACTACTCGGGTGCTCACGTTCCTTGCAGATCACCTTGTTTGATCTGAATCAGAATTGACTCTTGCAAGTTTGTCACTGCAAAATTTACTCCACTCGCCATTGACCACCCATCTTATAGCCCATCTTTCACTGTTGTCCAACAAAACTGTATTTCCAAAACATGTAGAAGTTTCAGAGATTCAGAAAATGTATACTGGCCCTTCTTTGTGATTGTACCCAATTTGAAACAGAGTTACCTTTTTTGAATGCATATTTAGAAGTACATAACTTTTCATTGCATTGTGTCCATTCTTATAAATATATTGCTTCACATTTACTCTTTCCACAGTCTTCTCCATACTACACACGTTTATTCCCCACTTCTTCATTCATCCTTGACACATCACGGTGGCTGATACTCTTCCCTGCAACAGAACAAATGTAGGCTCATTCATAGTTGAATGAGGGTAGTTCTTTTTCTACATAATATACACTTCAGTTCATGCTTCCGTCTCAAACAATATCTCTTGCAAATGAGTTCCACCAGTTTAGGACACCGGTATTTTTTGCTTTGGATCACCTATTTTTGGGACCTTTATGGTGGGTGAAGCGCACTACCTGAATCTCACTCTCACTAATGTCATTGTGCATTTGACTGCACATGTTTACCACCTCTCACTCCAGCAGAGGTTATATCCCTTCTTATCAAAACTAAATCAGGTTCTCCCTTGATATCATCCATGCTAAAGTCTCTTATAGATTTTCCGCACAGCTAGCCACACCCATCTGTTCCATCCTTAATAGCTCCCTGAGTTCAGGCAGACTCCCTCTTGAATGGAACGCTGCTCAAGTTGTTCCGATTCGTAAAACCCCCAAGATCTCCACTACCAAGCTTTCTAATTACCGCCCCATATCTTTGCTCCCCCTTCAGAGCAAGCTCATTGAAAGACATATTAACAGACATCTGTCTGACTTCATCTAAAGCTCTCACTGCCTTGATGTCTCCCAGTCAGGTTTTCGGGCCAAGCACAGTACTGAATCTGCTCTAATTGAGGTAACTGATAACATTAGAATGGCTCTGGACAATGGTCAGGCGGCACTCCTGGTGCTGCTTGACCTGTCGGCAGCATTCAACACCATCTCACATCAGATCCTACTGGAGAGACTTCGAGACATTGGGGTACAGGGGCTTGCACCTAAGTGGATGACGGACTTCCTTACTGATAGAACCCAGACGGTCACTCTGGGAACTTTTAGATCAAAACCACCAAAGTTACCAAGGGGTCCCGCAGGGCTCTTGTTTGAGCCCCACTCTTTTAACATCTATGTAACCCCCTTGGCTAAACTTACGAGGAACCTAGGGTGCAATCCCATTTCATACACGGACGACACCCAGCTCCTCCTCACCTTTGATAAGAACAGACCAGATATACAACTCATCTTCTCTGAAGGCATGAAGACTATTGCTGCCTGAATGATGACTAACTTCCTCCAACTAAATGCCGAGAAATCGGAGATCATGTGGTTTGGAGGTACAGCTATAAGCTGGTCTCCCAGTTGGTGGCCCGAGGAGCTGGGCAATGCCCCGTCCCCTAAGGAAGTGGTCAAAAACTTAGGCATCAGGATCGATCAGAACCTGACTCTCGATGCTCATGCCAATACCACTGCTGGCACCTGCTACTACACTCTCAGTCTACTTAGAAGGATCTTCCCCTGTTACCTTCCTCTACCAAAAACATTGATGCAAGCTCTGGTACTAAGTCGACTGGACTATTGTAACGCACTGTTAGCATCAGCCAACGAAGCCTCCTTAAACAAGCTGCAAGTTGTGCAGAAAATGGCTGCCCGTCTTGTAGCAAACGCCCCACCTAGAACGGCTTCCATTCCCTCCTTAAAAACTCCACTGGCTCCCTGTGAGAAAGCGGGTAAAATTTAAGATAGGCTGCACTGTCTTCAAGGCCCTTAATGAACAAGGTCCTTCCTATCTTTCTGCTAAACTTATCAAGTATACCCCCTCACGACCTCTTAGATCAGGCTCCAAGCTCCTCCTCTGCACCCCTAGATTCAAAAAGTCGCGCAGCGGTGGCAGAGCTTTTTCATACCTTGCCCCTGCTTTCTGGAATCAGCTTCCCTCCAGCTCCGCAACTGTCAGAGCCTCTCTCGGGTTCGGGAAGCTTCTGAAAACTCACCTCTTCTGATCCCCTTGTTCTGGATGATGCCCCTCGTCCTAAGCGCAGAGATGCCCCTTCGGGGTTATTCAGCGCTATATAAATTAATAATAATAATAATAACAAAGTGTCTGCTTTTAAGAGAAGGCCACTGCAACACAGCTGGGGAAAGGGGCACTGGGCTGGTTACATGTGAAGATATGTGCGCACGTGTGTGTTTATGGGTGCAGGCTGCAGGTGAGAAACTACAGTTGTGCGGAGTCTTGTAGCTGCACACAGGTCACCCGCCTGTGGCAGTTGTCAAATACAAATTCAACCTGCCAAGATACGCCTTTTGACGGGCCTAAACCTTTCTTTTAAATATTAATACATCACTCCTATTTAGGGAAATTGTCCATAGAGGCAGGTTGAAGATATTTTAAAGTAGGACATGTAGAAATGAATGTTGAACATGTCATTAGAGTGAAATATCCCAAAAACGATTTTCACTGTGGGAAGGCTGGCTGCTGCCATAGGGGTTCATTGGGTTCTATTGGTACATTTATTCAAAGCTAAATTTGGATTGGTAGCGACTAGAAAAATACTTCTTCCTCTCTTTCGAATTGTAATTTAAAACCCAATCTCTTTCTAGCGATGTAGCAATAACAATAAGCGTGTGGAATGATTTCCTACTGCTCGAGGTGTATAAAAGCTCATCATTTCGTTACGGCCACCATTTAACCAGTTTGGTTTAGTTCTGCCACGACGTATCATTGATTGGTATATATTGAGCCTCAAGCGATTGTTCAGGGCTCCAAAAAATACATTCATTAGGAGTGCATCCACTATTCGGTGGCTGGTAGATAGATGACTACGTCCTGTGAAGACCCTTACATTCAAACAGTGTTGTAATATCGACAAACCCTCTCTTTTGGTTGACTCTTGTGATTTGTTCTATAAGGAATGCTATATCAAGTCATGCACCCTTATGTTTATGTTTGAATATTGTAGACAACCATTGGGAATTGTACAGTGTCTTTGTTTATATATGTTGTAAATGAAATCACTTTTGAGCTCTGCGTTGACTGCACTATAATCACTAATATTTTCGCAATGTATGATCGTATTTAATGCATATCAAATTGAAATTTCTACTTGTGTCCTGTGCTTTTCAAATAAGATTTGATATATGTGTAATATTGAAAAAGGGAATCCCTGGTAAGTGATCACAAAGTTCCTAATTCTAAATTTGTCCCACTGGATAATTGTTCTTATTAATACATACTTATCCTCACCCACTTGGGCTTATAGGGTTGTTATCGTACTTTTATACACTTTTAGAAAGTTGGCATTTTCCTGCCTAAAGTTTTTAGGACAATCCACCTGCCTGGGCTAGTGCCCTACAAGATGGGAGGAGTCCATGAGGCCTGGGAAGGATACTATAGAGGAGAAGTCTGGTGCAGGGAGACAGTGAAACTAGCTCCCCGCAGACTATACCCCTTATGATGCCATGAGGCCTGCTGAAATGCTATTTGTGGCTAGAGATGACCAGTAGTAAAACGAGCCCAAGATCATTGAAACTGGCCAATCGGGGCCGAAGTTATCCATCTTTAAAGCTATGTGGCCTTTGACCTGTTTGGAACAACAAGCACGTGGCACTCAACCTCTGTCTTGCAGATTGCTCCTGGGGAGGGCCAAACCTCTATGGGAAGGCACAAAACTCGTTTGAAAACGCCCAGGGAAAGGACGTGCATGGGTCCCCCTCCCCAGACTCTCACTCATCCCGGGACACCACCTCTGGGCCAGTGTACTTTTAAAGGGGGTTCCCAAAGACAAAGACCATGTCCGGGAACCACATCCTGGGACCCAGAAGAAGGAAACTGCTCCCTCGCCTCGGGAGCACAAAGAAAGTGCTCCCTCGCCTCGGGAGCACAAAGAAAGTGCTCCCTCGCAGCAGAAGCAGGAAAGACAATGTTATCAGTAAGGGTGGGCGGAATTTGCGGAGTTGCGTTCCGCGAAATTCCGCGAAACGGCAAGAAATTTCCGCGAGCACGCGGAATTTCGCGTGCTCGCGGAGATTTTGCTGCGCCCGTTGAATCCTGCCCTGCATATTTATCCATGCATCGCCACCCTGGGAAGTCTCTATGCTGATTTGTTTCAAGAAACAGAGTCAAGGCCTGGCTTTTCTACGCGCAGCCTCATTCCATAGTGCATAGAGAGCAGCCGTACTGCACAATGTGCTGCAAAAGTAAAGTTCACCTGTTAGTCAGCTAGACCTGAGATTCGTCATCAGAAGTGGGGATCCGCGCGCTTAACCTTTGCTGTCAGCTTCAATGTTTGCAGATAGCAGATCAGGAATCAATTTCACCCTAAGAGACCTGCACCCCTGCTGAGGATGAAACCTAATCAGCCAGTTGCATGGACATGGATTCAATTTAAAGGCAGTGTTGCATTAATTCTGCGAACACATAAGCAATCTAAGCAATTTTTGTGCCCTCAGCAAAACAACTTTTTGCCATTTGGGCTCTCCCTGTCCTCCAGTAACAGTACCATTTGTGGTGGCCCTAACATAGTACTGCACCTGTCCCTGAATGCTTGCACACACTGCGAAAAGCTGAAGGCAAAAAACGCGATGAACTCTATAAGTTGTTGGTGTCGAGAGACACTTCAGACGTGAAAAAGCATTCGGGCTCAGAAGACTTTCCTTTATCCTACAAGGCAGGTTGCGCTTTCAAGACGGCACTAACACGAGTGATTGCTGGACACATGGGCAAGTTAATCCATATGTCAAAGGCAGAACCTTTTAGGCCAAATTCAACTTTTAATTAACAGCTTTTGAAATGACGGCGTTGTTACTTGGCAATAGTCTATGAACACAAATTAAATTTCTCAAACTGAGGACAGCAAAGCGTTCCCAACCTGTAAATGCCGTATTTTTTAAAAAGTGCATGGCGGTGTAATTGAAAAGGCTGAGTTATCATGAAGGGAAGGGGCGCTTTCTCACTCTAACTGCTAATAGTTTTGACTGTTGGGACAGCTGTATGTGGTAGGACGTCATCCCGGTAGCTGTGCCGTAAGGCACCAGGGATGAATAACGCACAAAGGTACACTTACTGGGAGCATTGTCGGGTTGACATGTTGTTAGTTCGTAAAATCTCACACACCACAACCCTGGAGATGCGCTTGCTTAAGCCTTTTTGCCGGTGTATTTATATATTAAGAATGTAAACCTCAATTTCCTACGCTCAAAGGGCCCGATGTATTGAAAAATTATAAACTCACACACAGGTTGATGCCTCCGACTGTAGTACGTTTAGTGAATTTTATAATAATTGCAACTTTTGTTTGAGTACTCATATGTGAAGGTATTTAACTTCGTAAATTTACATGGCGTACATTTATGCATGCGTCCCTTCCTAACTGGTTTCATTCTTTTTTCTAAAGGGAAATTTGTGCCCTTTGCAATCAAGGATGCAAAGACCTCCTTCGAGGATAACAGCTAACTTTTCACGTTGGAAATGGAGAGCAGGCACATCTGCTTAACCACGCTCACGAATTCTGCACGAGGATTGCGCTCGGGAAAATCAAGGATGCAAAGACCTCCATCGGGGATTACAGCTAACTTTTCACGTTGGAAATGGAGAGAAGGCACATCTGCTTAACCACACTCACGAATTCTGCACACCTGCCCTGCATATTTATCAACTCGGGCACCTGCTTCAGTGCTTTCTTGCACCCGAATTCCGTTCCGTCGCGGATCGCGGAAGTTTCGACATTTCCGCGCGGAACGCGGAAATGCCGAAATTTCGCAAGTTCCGCGAGCGGAACGGAATTTGCCGCCCACCCTTAGTTATCAGCTCCTTCAGCACAGAGCTGTCTGCAGGCAGCTGGTCATGGTTGCTGGACCGTGAAGCTCCCCCAGCTACCCCCATGAAATCTACCTTAGGGGTGCCCTGGGTGGAATTGGGCACCTTCTTGAAGAAAAGAAAAACAAAAAGAAATTGCAGTGCGACGCCATGCATATGAAAAGCAACCACAGCCAAAGCTGCTAATTAAATATTCATAACTCACGGCCTGGGATCGCCCCATAATGCCCCACGCAGGCTATTTTACATATGAAATTATTCTTGTGGTGGCCACAGTAGTGCAGGGGCACCACCAATATAAATTGTAAGTAAT